>JARDWD010000705.1:0-684369 GCA_029034505.1 Ornithoptera priamus
AGAATTATTTATAATTAAAAAATAAGTTAAACTTTAAAATTTTTTATTAAACATACTCTAAAATCAATTTGCAAGTTTTTCAAAGTAAAACTTTTAGTATTTCGTCTCATTTGACTTAGTATTTTTCTTAAGCTTATTACTAACCGTACATAACTGTTTATCTTATTAGATGTTAATAATTGTACATAATTTATAGTTTCTTTTTAAATTAGCAATTTATGTATATGTTGAGAAAAAAATATTTTTTTATTATTGTATCATTTTGTGACTCTGTCTGTCACAAAGCGTTTATGAGCTGAACTAACGCCACATTGTTATAGCCTTGCGTATCAATGACGTCGCATCATCAATAAAAAAAATATAGTTAACTTTTACTATTCATAAAAAAATTACTATAATTATCCATTTAGACAATAACAGGTCAGAACCAAGACCTACCCGAAGCTGAAACCGATAACGAGGCTCTGCAACCATTACAGATCACTCTTTCATGTTGCTATATTTAGTTTCAAATCTCAGTAGTTAACATTTAGAATAAACAAATTGAATCGCTACACCGCTGTACAAACGTCGTAAAACAAAATCTATGCAAGAAAAGGGCTCGGCTCCACGTGGAACCAATAAAATATATAATAATTTACAGGGAAACGAGAGCATTCGTTGAAATAGACATTTATACTGAAGAAAAATGTTATTACTGCAAACGTCTTTCCTGCATTTCACATTTTTATATTAATTTGTTATGATTTGATTTATACATATTATCGCCAAAACTTTCTTAAAATACATTTATAAAAACGCTATTCAACTAAGTAACATTGCTTATGCTATGCTAATATAATAGGATTTTTCATTACTTAACTTAATTAAAAATATTTAACTTTGTATAGCGAAAGAGCAACAAGTGAACAATAAAGTAGTGATGAACTAGTTATAACTAGTATGCATATCTTATCTATAATTTGCTAACGAGTAATAACCCGTTCACGAATTTTAGATAGTAATAATCGTTATAAGTTACAATTTCTGAAGTACATTTACTAAAGGCATTACGATTACACAATCCATTCGTAGTTTAATCGTATAATGCAGCGGAAATTTGCAAAATTCATATAAGGGCGAATCCAATAAATCATTAAACCGATTTAGAAAGTAAATCGCAAACATGTTGGCGGGAAATCTCTTTATTCTATGTGTAACGAGTTTTTATATAAGTTTTTTTAACGACTGCGCAGGTTGACGCAGAGCCGCACTCGGTGTGCCATCCACCACGAAGCTTAGTTAAACAACGGTTAGTCATAAGCATTTTTAAGCGAAATATTTAAAAATGACGTTACTCTTCAAAGGTGTATAGCGTTTACAGGATGAGCTGCAACTATATAGTAATGTAAACTCACAGTTTCGCTTTATAATTCATAATGCGAATAGCAAATTATATAAAAAGTCAGAATTATTTTTTGTGATAAGGTTTGCGCTGCTAGTTTTTTTTTTGGGCCACTATTACAGCTTCATCTGACGCAGAGCTTGCGGATTTGATATCCGCGATCTAAATATATTTATATATATAGTCTATCTTGGTGTACAACTGTGACTTAGGAGTCTTTATGAGAAGATTGAATAAGTTTCTAGACTGAGCTTTACCTCCTGGATTATATTTCCTCTTACCGTCAAGTGGGAACGTGATCAATCACTAGTTATTAGGTGATAAAAAAACAATGATAATGTTGGTTAAATAATTAAACGAGTGGTTAAATAATTGAAAATGTTGTAATAGTTCGACTTCAATGAATGTATGTTGTATATTGTAATTACTCACAATAGTACTGTCTTGTTGCACTTGTTCTTCACCGCTGGGCCATTTCGTGGCGAGTTAACGTTAATATACAAAAGACATTGTTGGCGGCCTGGCAATTCGGATCGCGAACACGCACAATCCGCCCCGCGGTTCTGTTGAGTTATTTAATAGTATTTTTTGTACGTTGGCGGGCGATTGCGCTCCGCCACCCTTGGGCTTCGCGCAAAAAACCCTCCCGCTCACAAATACTTCGAATGTTGTTTTGGTGGTGCGCGGGGCGCGGAAGGGGCCGCTAGATCACTATCGCACGCACCCACTGCACGCACTATCCTGCCGCTGCCCACTTTAATTGTTACGTGCGCCGCGAAGCCTGGACAAAACTTTCTTCTATTAACACGATGAAGTACTGCTCGAAAAATAAGCAATCCCTACCATTAAACATTTAAAAGAAAAAAAATCTAATTGGGACTCTGTGTTGTACTATGCAACAAATTTTCTTACTTTCATACACGATAAAGCCTACATGGAAATAGTTTAACTGTGATTGATTAAACAATTTCTAATGAAGTAAAGCGATGGTGTCCGGAAACCAGAATTGGTACACTGGACGATGCAATTATTTAGCTTCTTTCGTCTTTTCTCGTTGTTTAAATGAAATTGCACATGTGTACTTTAGTTGAGTCAGGTTTTATGTCTAAAATATATTTTCAATTCAAATATGCTGTTTTTAGTAAGCACTGAAGAGCTTCATTACTAAGAATGAAATCCATAAATCCAAAGTTACAATAAATTTATCGTAATATTCATGTAAAAATTTTTTTAGTATTCCTCAACGACAACGCAACTCCTATTGCATTTATATAATGTCGTGTATAGACTACGGTATCCGTTCTGCATCTTTCAGGCAGAGGGTGTTCTAGTTTATCACCACTGATATACAAAAAAAATCTTTACCAATTGAACTATTTTAACTTAGGTTAATGCTACTACTTAACATAATAATAATAATAATAAAAATGGCTGTAAATTCGATGTATTACATAAAATTACCATTATTTATATTTTTCAAAAAAAAATTGTGTAAAACTTGTACAATCTATAAAGCTGAAACTTAATTTATAAAAGTTACAAAGATTTCAACAATATCATAATAAATTACAACTCGTAGCATGTGTCATCGGTTGGTTAACATAGATGAATCAGCCGACTACCACATTAACGATCAAAAACTTATCGCCTCATCTTTGTAATGCTTCTAACTAATAAACATCAAAGAAATAAAAAAAAAATTACGAAACTTAATTATTACAAGATGATAAGTATAAGACAGGCGTACTTTTTGTACAACTTACTTCTATAAGCAAAAGCGTGATTCCATTATTACTTATTATAAATATTTTCTTTGAGTAATTTTAATCACATACATGTATTTTTTTTTATACGACGAAGCGACGAAACGACCAAGACGATCACCTGACGGTTAAGTGATACGCTTGCCTATAAAAATGTGACGCTAGATAGGATGATATACACTGCACCACATTGCGCTTGTCGCCTTGAGACAATATGTTGAGTCACGTTACCCCAGTAATAATACTAGCTACAGCATCCTTCAAACCGAAACATAGTTATGTATACACAATTATGTTTGTTGGCAGAAATAGGCGCTGCGGTGGTACCCACCTAGAGAATCTCTGGCAACAGAGACCTGCCACCAGTAGTAGTAGTACTAATATAACAGTCAAAGTATAAAGTATACCTTGACTGTTATATTATTAAAATCTGTTTTGATTTGTACTCCAAACTGAATATTGGTTTTATTATATATATCAAAAGCTTCTACAAGAATATGAAATAATAAATTGCAGCCTTAGTTAAACATCAACACTAAAATATTTTAACCTATACATTTAAGGTAATAATGTATTAAATCCAATTCAATTATATATTTTAAATATTTATCAATGAAATTATCAACAAATTTTCAATTAATATTATGTTTAGTACCTAAGATCTGATTAATGACATATGGGAAGAAAATTCCTATATCCTCAATTATCCACCGGGGGATGACAGATGTCTAGCAACCTGTTCTGTTATTAAATGACAGCAAAAACTCACACCAACCCTTTAAGATCATCTGACTCCACATTTCATACTGACCTATAATACATTAACTTCCTTTTTGTCACACATGTAAAGAATAATTTTTGGTTACATCTAGAATCCTAATTTCGTTAAACTTTATATTAAGCGATATCAATAAAAAAAAATAAAACCATTTAAAGAAAATAAAATGATAACTCTAGTTCATTCAAATATAACACTTACATATTCTACACACAAAAGACGGCATAATTAAGTTGCTCTTGTATTGATCCTATCATTGTATACCTATCTACCTACTTGTGATAGATATCTATTGCCGGAGATCATCTAGCTAGGTACCAACCGCAGGGTCTATTTCCGTCGCCAAACAGTACAATGCACACATTATTATATTCTAGTTTGAAGGGTGCTGTAGCTAGAGTAATTCCTGGGGTAATGACATTCAACATCTAACGTCTCAAGCGACGAACCCAATGGGATGCAGTGTATAACATCCTAACTAGCGCCACGTTGTTATGGACGGGCGTATCACTTACCACCAGGCGCACGTCCCGCTCGTTTCCTTTTATCAAACCAATAAATAAACAAGTATAATAATTATAAAAATAAAAGTAGTCTTGTTGGGTTTAATTTTTATTGTGTATATAATAAAATTGTTTATAACAAATATAATAAGGCAATGTTGCCTTACTATAACGCGGTACGTTGAAATGTTTTCACGTTTTAACATTCGGTGCACAAAAATGCGTATAGGTTGCGTGAGCAAGCCACGAAGAGGCGATGGGGGAAGCTCATTAAGTTAAAAAGCCGAATGCAAACGTCGACTAATGGCGAATTACACGAAGGGGAACCCTGGACGGCGATATGCCGTCCGAAATACGTAACCCGCAATATTCACGTTAATTTCTTTGCCTACTAATTAACGCAACAATGTGTTCACAAGGACTACGAAAACTAAATAATCTTTTTTTTAATAATTTCTATGAACCGAAATCATCATGACCAGCCGTTAAAAGTTCACTATTATGATTAGAACGTAGTTTTTTTTTTGATGCGTTTCATGGAAAAAATGTTACAGCATTTAATAATTTTATTACACCGGCTCGAGCGGACTAAGGCCTAAGCAACCTAGGCACGTAATCTGTTAGACCTGAAAATTAAAACCAAAACCAAACGCAAACGCAAAGTATGTGTCAAGACTGAAAAAAAGGCCTGTAATTACAATGTCGTCTAGGGCCCGCTTTAGCCCTACCCCGCCACTGTAAACCAGTTTTCAGAAATAACTATGTTTGTATTTGCGACTTGTATACTTCTTATAAGATGTAAAACTGAAAGAAAACAAATTCTGAAGAACAAATTTTTATAACTGAAATATGAATCCATTTGTTTATTATGGATTTTTTTCCAATAAATAGATTTTGAAGGGGTTCATATGGGAGGATTTAGGCCATTTCCCACCACGATGGACGATGCGGGCAGCCCATGACCGGTCAATGTGGGAGATCTTTGGGGGAGGCCAATGTCCAGCTGTGGACGTCTATCTTCTGATGTCACAAAAAGATTTATTTTTTTGCGCTAATGTAGTAACGTTAATTTTATTGGAAGGTCATACGTACGAGGTCCATAGCTTCTACACAACACATCTTGTAGTAACTAAGTATAATATAATATGATATATAAATAACTAAGTACATATAAAAGCTTAAAATCTTGGATAAGAACTGTTCACTATATTATTACAATTAAAACACTAAGGATTGTTTAATTACAAGCGCATAAAGCAGCAGTGTCGATCGGGGTGCAGCGGGTAGGAGGGCGGGGTCGCGGAGGGCGGCGGGCTATCAGCATTTCGGCGCGTCCGCGTATCGCCTCCCCTCGACCCTCGCCGCGCACCAGCACCGCGCACCCGCACCGCACCGAATTTGCCCTACACCGTACAACCCGCGACGATCCCCTCCTCGCGCCATGCTAACCTTGAAAATAGTTTTTACTGACACAAGGGTATTCACCCCGAACCCGGATTCCGGGCCCTGTTGCACACTGCCGGCTTCGTTGTAGCGCAATAGAATTTCTTATAGGAACGATGTTCGCTCTCGGTCAATCGCGGTGTGTTTTCAAAACGGAGTTTAAACGGACCGCAGCAGGCAAAGGATATTTGATTATGTAAAGCTTTTTTTTCTGTGTAACCCCTACTTGCCTTTCCTGTAGACGAACTTTGTATGAATTTAAATCTTAGATTACACACATGCCTTACATTTATATAACTTATATTTAAATTTGATCTAAATAAAAAACATATAAAAAAGATACTTATATATGATTTTATTAAAATTGAAGAGACTAACGAGACTTGCAACACAATTTTTTTTTTGGGTACCAATATTTGTATACGTGCGAAACTGAATAATAATAACAAAAATAAATAGAAGACTGTATATATTCTAATTACTAGTTCAATATTATTTTTATAAATATTTATATCCACGTGTATAAGAATGAGCGCGTAAGAATTTGAAGGAGTCCCGTACCTTCAGTCCTGAATAGACAGTATAAAATTCCAACCATGGCAAAGCAAATAAGAAAAAGAAGGAACCTTATTTACCTGCAAGCGCTGCAAGTCGTGCGTTGGAGATCAAAATAAAGTAAAACGATTGCCGTACACATAAGCAAGCGAAGCAAGGGTAGGGCGGCAAAAAAAGGTAAAAAACGAAACGAAGCCGCGCTCCATTCTCCGCGCCTACGCGAAGACCCCGGCCCTCTGCACCCGCCTCCTCGCTGACCATGACTTTCCTTTGACTTAAACAAAACTACTATTTTTAAGCTTTTAGCGCAAGACCTTGATTAAAATGCAAACGAAATAATTAAATCTTATTTAAATTTAAGAGCCATTACATGTTAACGTTTTAGGAACAGGAAATTATTCACTTTTTTTAGTTAAAAAATTTTAACTCCGCAAATTATTTGTTACTTAGTTTTTTGTACAATTAATCGACGCGACGACCGGGACCTTCACCTGATGATAAGTTAACTAGGGCCACATTGTTACCCGCCCGTAACAATGTTAATATTATATACATTGTACCGCATTGCGCTCACCGCCTGAGACGTAAGATATTGAGTCTCGTTACTCTAGTAATTACACTAGCTACAACGCCTTTCAAACCGGAACACAGTAATGTTTGTATACCACTGTTCGGCGGCAGAAATAGCCACTGCAGTGGTACCTACCTAGGCGGTCTCCGGCCATCACCAGTGAACATCATATTTTTTAAAGATTGCCAATTAAAAACTGTTAAATATGCATCAAATAATGAATTAATTTTATTCCTTGTTACGAAACAAAGTCTGATAAGTTAATCTTCCAAAATAAGTTTCAAACGCTATTTTAAAAAAAATCGCTTTTGATAAGATACATAAAAACTGAACAATTACCTAGCAAAACTTTTGATCGATCATTCATTGATCAATCATCGTTTAAAACTGACGGAAAATTCTATAATCATGACTAGTCGAATTAGAGCCGAGCAACCCCCAAATGCACAATGCACATACGATTGGTGGGCAGCTGGTCGTGGCGGCAAAAAAACAACCGCTTTCTAAATTACTGCTCATATCAACTTCGGTTTGTTATCTGTACACCCGCCTTTCAAAGATCATATCATGCGCCAAAGACTACGCTTCCGTTTATATAAACTTTACTAAAATTAACGAACATCTTTGTAACATCAGTAACTGCACCGATGCATTTTAACATTTGAATCGATTACTTTTTATTTGTCAATCTGCATATATTATATTGTTATAATAACACTTTCCATGTATCATTTATAACTATTGTTATAAATTCGTGGTTTTAGTTTAAAAAATATTTGAAAGCTATGAGGGTCGTCACTACTTAAACGCGAGTTTTATAAAGACGACAACTAGTGACAATTTAGTTTTAGATAAAAGCTGCGCGCGAGTCGTCAGGATGGCGGCGGTGCGAGGCGCAGTGAAGCTCGAGATAAGGAACTGTTTACAATACTTGAGTCAATGTCCTCCTCTTGCATGCGGACAGGGAAAACCTTGGAGTAGCGTCTGCGATCGCTTCCGGCATCAACCTTCACATAAGGCCATTGAGGTTCTTGATCCGCAGCGGCCAGAACCATAATCGCTCACGTACCCGCTAAACTACCTATTGTAATCTTCAGTTTTAAAGATTAATTTGTAATTTATAATTCGTAGCCCATAATATATAAAGACGAAAAAGCTAAACTAACAAACAATTAAATAAAGTGTATCAAATATAATAAATTTGAAAAGGATTAACTATACAATGAATAAACGATTAGTTTTGATCGATTATGGCATGGACACGAAAGGACGAATCTTTAATTGCGAATAAATACCATAATAAACAGGCACTGCAATGTACGAGCATCAGATAACAAAAAACAAATACTGTAGATGTGAAATATAATGATTATATTATTTAATTGCGTTATCTATTCCATCGCTGGTTAAAGGCCCTGTTCCAGCTCGCCCCTAGTGCTGTCTCGTAAATAAATTGAGCCCTGCATTAGTGACAATTGTTCGCTATTGCCTCGAATGCACCTTCCCGCCTCGAGCATATTGCTTCCATTTGTAGCATAACATTAAATATTCTATCCAAGTAAATTACATCAATTAATTAAACGAAAATTTGATCTTAATTATCTTCTCCAAGCTATATATTTTAACGACAACGTGACGATGGCCATATTAAAAAGCAACAATAATCTCCATAATAAGCAAACTGCATTTTCTATCAACATTAATCATTATTCTGAATTTTTTAAATTAATATTAATAATTACGATGTATAGTTAATGTTAATAAGACCGAAGTGGTAGCGCCGAGTAGGTTTGACAGGCCCATATTGGACACACGCAGTGGGGTTAACATGATACGGTATAAAAATCTAAAAAAACAAAGATCACGTGTATTGATGAAAAAAAAAATATTAACAAAATTATAAATTACCAAAAAATCAGTATCTACTCAAGAGGAGACCTTTTGTATTACTAAAGATGGTTCCCACCAAACTAAAGACAATTCTTCAAGACTTATTTTTCCTGCTCATTAAATTTCAACATGTCTGGATATATTATAAACTAAGGTCACAGACTAACGATGTATGGTATTTAAAGAATATCGTTAAAACTATACAGACTTTCGTGTTTAGTATTGATAAGGTGTTCATGATCATGCAGTGCAGGTTCTAGACCACTTTATCTCACGAACTATATCGCAGGTCATTGAGTCTGCTGTTATAGTATTTTGCACATTCATGCTTTATAGCTTAATTTATTAATGCTCGTTGTAATAAATTTCATTCCGTTTTATGGTTTTTTGAGGGCGTTATGAAATAGTGAGATGTTAATGCTAATCATTATTTTTATTGAAACTCTTACTAGGCAGTGCCACCTACTGGTTTGACTAATTATATTAATTTATTTATCATTCATATAATTCCCAAGAGCTTAAAATGACACCAAGACAACGAATACCTTTTTAGTCCTATTGGAAAAAATCACTAAATCAAAATTATATATCACAGGCATTTCATATAATCTGTTTTCTCAGTTTTACTGTCTATACTAGATATTCTCAATTTGCGAAAAATTAAGATATCTGATACCAATAGTCCTGCTGGGCCTACTGAACATCGAGCTCTATCTGCATAAAAAAGAAACAAAAAAAATAAATCGCAGTAACGCAGTCCATTATAGTTCTGCTACAAAAAACGCGAAACTTTTTTTGTATTAACGGTCCTGTCCAAATTAAGGCGTGTAATCTTCTTTTCTTTTACCATTTTGATCTATAGCATTAGATACGTTACGTTCCCACAACACCGTTAGAATGCAATATATCATAAGGAATTAAACCTATTTTAGAAAAAAAAGTTTGAAAATTTACAAATCGGTAGCGATTATTTTTTAGAATTGTAATTGGTTACAAAAAGACTACTTGTAAGAATTGTCCCATATATATTTAATGATTTTTAATTTAAGTATATAAAATATTAAAAAGACAACAATTTCTTAAAAGTAATTGCTTGATGGAATGTTGATGTCTTTTGCGGATACTCATTACCATAAAAAATATGTAATTTTTTTATATAATTAATCGACGAGAAGAGCGAGACGTTCACCTGATGGTAAGTGATACGCTTGCCCATAACAACGTGGCGTTAGTTATTAAGAATGTACTTCACCATACTGCGCTTGTCGCCTGAGACAAGATGTTGAGTCTTATTATGTCAGTAATTACACTAGCTGCAGCGACTTTCAAAGCGGAATACTTTAATGTTTGCACACCACATTTGGCGGCAGAAATAGGCGCTGCGATGATACTTACTTAGATGGTCTCCGACTACAGACACCTGCCACCAGTATTATGGCAAGTGTCTATTAACATTTAAAGTACGTGACTTATTATTTTTGAATATGATTATCTTTATATGACAGGTAAAAAACCATATCGGCTATAAATTAATTTAGGCGCGAAAATATATTTTCATGTATGTGTGGGTATTTTTGTTGAATAGAATGGAAAGGATCCCTCCGCGACACAAAGAATGCACAAGTCACAACAGCACCTGTGTTGGGTCACAAAAGTCACCTGCGACTTCTATAATAAAATTTCGTTTCCCTCTTAAGCATTTTTTTTGTGAAAACGTATAATTTATTTCATTAAATACTGTTGAATTTATGTAAAGTGTTATTAACTGAGAATTTTTAAATCGAAATTAATATGCATTTACGACTACGTCAAAGTATTTGATCTGACTAAAAATAACATACAAATGTTAATTAAAAATTGATAGTACTTACATAGATATTAGAAAACTTCATTATTGTTTAAAATTATTATTACAAGTGACTCCTAAAGTACTTTAATATAAAGTAGCCAATAAACATTGTATATAACTATAACTAAATAATGGGATATTCTTAATATGTTTCTTTGGTACAAAAAGGTAAGTATTTAACGTCGCATTTAAAAACTTGTTAAGCTATTTAAAAATGCTAAAAGTTTCATTATGTGCTATATAATTTGGAAAACCTATACGTCATCTAACACACCTACGCATCTAAAAATTAATAAAAATACATCACCTAAACATCTAATGAAAATATTTTTCAATAATTAAGTTTAATAAAGAGTCCAGCAGATATAAACTAAAAACAGCGAAGCAAATCTTTAAACCGACCGACTAGACCAGCAACCGCAAGTCATAACTGACAAAATAGCTGCATCACTATTCACTCGAAGCGAATAAAGTTTATTAGGAAACTGAGATAAAGGTTTGATACAAAAAAATTCTTATAGTGAAAGGTCGCCTTGTGTCGCTGCAACACCAACAAAAAGTATGGCGGACCCCTCTCATTCCATTTTTTTTTCTTTTTGATAGAAATTCGTTGGCAGGTAGAATACTCTTCTTGCAAACTTTGTATATTTAACCACCCTATCTACTTTTTATCCTTTTACTGGCTTAACTTTGATCCACTCGAATTCTGTGTCAGTGGTCATACCTTATAAAAAAATTTTACCAAAATTCAAAGTTAAATATCAAAGTTTTATATATGTTTACAGCGATCGATAATAGCATTACGTTTAAATCAATATTATAATTTAATTTAGTTTAAATTTTCCACCCTAATTGTCAGAGCTAACATTCTGATTACTCTGCCATAACACTCAACATTATACCGAGAAATGTCGCGAGGAGATTAAATATTCATACATTAAAATCAGTTACAAACTTAAATGTGTAACGCTTTTATGGATACTTATGAGAATAAAATGGATAGTCAATTATGATGGAATTGAAGAAAAAGGTCTATATAAGAATTAACCAAACCAATTATCGTAATAGATTCGAATACTATTAGGTGCAAGCATATATAACAATTATTTCCAAAAGAAATATATATGTGAACGTTATAGTCATTGTTAGTAAATAATTATGAAAAGGTCGATAAAAAATAAAAAAATGTGTTGCTATTATACCATGCAAGCAATGTTTTTACTCCATAAGAAATACTAGTTATTTTACATTTAGTAGAGACATCTAGCGTTGAAAATAAACATTTTTAATTCATTAGCTGTGTAAAATAAGAACTGAGTAAAAAATTATTACGAAAATCTTGAATTATTACTTTGAAAAATGTATATCATAATTCTTAACCCAATGAAATAATAAAAATTGAAGTCAAAAAATAGCTGTTTTTTGACTTCAAAACATTAAAATTAATAAAAAAAAATTTAGATCTCTCGTTTTGAAACATTTTATTTGATATAATAACTTATGTATATTTTAGTAAATTAATGCAAAGTTTACATAAGCATCCACGTTACCACAAAATATATTAAATAAATATACTGGGCATAGATACAATCCTCGTTCTGATAATACTAGTCTATGATTATGCACTTTGGTGATAAGCAATAATTATAAAAAACGATTGGGCGAATTGTGGGTTCGTGTTAAAACATTCTTAAGGTCTTTCGTCCTCGTCGGTCATTTTATCAAAAAAATCCTACGAAATATCAGGATTTTAAAATGGATTTATCCAATAAAGTAACATCGAGTTGTAATGTTTATATTGAACTTTTTAATTTTTCTTCTGGTCTGTTTTTAATTACACATATTGTTTTATTATTTTATTTTAGAATTTTCCACAATTAAAAAATGATAGATTGTTACGAGCTGCTCTCGGTAAGGAAGTAGATAAAGTACCGGTATGGGTGATGCGTCAAGCCGGTCGGTATCTTCCAGAGTTCCAAGCAGTTAGAGCTCAACATGATTTCTTCACTGTTTGCCGAACCCCAGAACTAGCGTGTGAAGTTACTCTTCAACCACTAAGACGCTATGAACATTTAGACGCTTCTATCATATTCAGTGACATCCTTGTTATACCTCAAGCACTTGGTATGACTGTAGAAATGCACCCTGGTGTGGTAAATATAAATTACAAGTTATTTATATGGCTTTATTTAGTAACATTTTTAATTGAATATATTTTCAGGGTCCTGTGTTTCCCAAACCATTACAAAATCCCTCTGAAATTGATCAATTACAAGAAGAAGGTGCTGTTTCTAGATTAAAATATGTTGGTGATGCTATAACTTTAACTAGACATAAGATAGAAGGAAAGGTGCCTTTGATTGGATTTACAGGAGCACCAGTAAGTTACTAATAATAACTACTATCATAATGAATTTATATGAAATAACAGAAACACTTGATTTAATACATTTCAGTTTACATTAATGGGATACATGATTGAAGGTGGAGGAAGTAAAACAATGGCCAAAACAAAAGAATGGCTGGAGAAATATCCTAAGGATGTTCATAAATTATTAAATATTCTCAAAAGAGTAATTATAGATTACTTAGTAATGCAGGTAATTTATATTATATACTTATATCTTATCTAAGATATAAATAATTTTTTATATATATTAATGTTGAAGATTATTAAGTGATGTATGTATTCCAATTCAATATAAAATAATAGTAATATTTTTTAAGGTTGAAAGCGGTGCACAACTGCTGCAAATCTTTGAATCTAGTGCAGATCATCTTTCAAAGGAACATTTCATTGAATATTCAGCTTCATATCTCAAGGATATCAGATACAATGTTCGCATACTACTTCAAGAAATGAACCTGGACCAGGTCCCTATGGTAAGAATTTGTTGCTTTCAATAAGATTTATTAATTACAATGCAAATAAATATACACATTTTATTATATATCCACATTTAGTGGTGGTATGACTCTGTAGCCAGAGACTCTAGATTGGTACTCCTGCAGCATCTATTTCTGCCCCCAAACAGCAGTGTGCAAACATTACTGTGTGCCAGTTTAAAGGGCCCTGTAGCTAGTGTAATTATTGAAGTAACAAGACTTGACATCATGTCGCAGGCTACAAGCACAATGTGGTGCAATTTATACCATTCCAACTGGTGCTGTATTGCTATGAGAGCATCACCAATGCTCAGTGAACATGTCAGTTGTCTCATCACTTAATTGAATAAAAAATAATTATATATATATATGCTTAAAAACATTATCTAAAAACCATAAATTAAACAATGTCAAGTACTGTTCATAAAATGACAACAGGCAGAGATTATTCATCACCAGCTCATGCTGGTGTAAATAATCTCTGCCTTCTCTTGGGGATAATTATCCCCTAGGAAGGGTTTAAAAATACTAAATGATATTGTATATTAGAAACTTAATTTAAAGCTTTCAAAGAGTAATAGAATTATGAAGCAATGGTGCAATGTAAATATTTCAATTAGCGTGTTATAGTATTGGCAGTGATGTTAATACTATTAAGATGGATTTTGGCTGCAGTCCAAAAGGAGAGAGAATTATTTAGAAAGATGTTTTTTTTTTTAGACAGTTTTTGCTAAAGGAGCAGGTGCTTCTCTTGATGTACAAGCAGGATTAGGCTATGAAACAATTGGATTAGACTGGACAGTTGATCCCATTGAAGCAAGAAAAATTGTTGGAAACGATATTACTCTCCAAGGAAACCTGGACCCTCAGGATTTATACAAAGCCCCAGTAAGCAAATTATAAACTATAGTCTCTTTTAAAGTGATTGCATAAAAATAAGCCTTGGTGTAAAAATACTAATTTGTTCCACATTTTTATGAGTTGGTAAAGTGGTAAATGATCTGGTTGCCTTAATATTTTGTTGGTTAGAAAATAGATTTTGAATAAAACCAGGGAACTATGTGATACAGGGCAACACTGACAAACTTCTTTAGACATAAATTTTAGGGATAATTTTCAATAAAAGAAACTTTTTTAATATTCAAATGTAACTAAATTTAGTTACAGTCACAGATAATATTATAATTTTTTTGTCTTGCAGGAAGAAATTAAAAAAATGACCATAGAAATGGTCCAAAAGTTTGGTAAGCATAGGTATATAGCTAATTTGGGACACGGAATAACACCACAAACTCCATTAGAAAGTATGACAGCATTTACTGAATCAGTTCACGAGGCAATATAACAAGGAATAATGTTTGGGGAAGGGGTGCTTTACAGGTTTTGTTTAAATAAAGTTTATTAATGATACAGCTTGTATATAATGAGATAGTTTAATACACCAAATTATTAAACTTGCTTATACATTAAAGGATTATTTACATTGAATAAGTTGACTTTGAGTTTTGGCTTGTAGCTGGCATATCTTCATCATGGTTTCCTGCAGACTTCTTAACATACTGAAATTAAGAAAATTGTTTATATATAACAAAAATGAGCAGCTCTCTTATTGTTCTTGGGACCTGAGGGTATCTCTCCAGGAGAGAATTAAAGCTATTTTATCTACCACATAGACCAAGAGAAACTTGCTGGATGCCACCTCTATGAATCCCGACGTTCTTGGAATATATCTGTTTTCTCTCAATGTTTTCCTTCACTAAAAGCTCAAGCTCAGTGGGGATTTAATTTTTTGAGCAATCACCACTTCATACATAATGACTGTTACAAAATGTACAAAAAGCATATAAAAGCTACATTTTTTATTTATAACTATAGCTTAAAGATCTAAATATAAAAATTGAAACAGTTCCTACTTGGGGATTAACTTGTATTTGTTCATCCATTTCTTGAATGTATGTGTGTAGTTTGGTACAAGCAGCCATCTGTTGCTCCAGCACACACAGTGTTTCTGGTGAAGCATACTTCTCAGGGCTGTCCAAAAACACTACCATGCCATCTTTCTGATTGATCATGGCATATATCTCACCTTCCTCTATCTAAAATATTTACATATATAACCAAATACCACTGTAATGCTAACGACTTGCCTTGTAACATGTAGATTTAATTGTCATTATACTTTAATACTAACTAATACTAGACTTTAATA
This sequence comes from Ornithoptera priamus, assembly GCA_029034505.1. Taxonomy (NCBI): domain Eukaryota; kingdom Metazoa; phylum Arthropoda; class Insecta; order Lepidoptera; family Papilionidae; genus Ornithoptera; species Ornithoptera priamus. The sequence goes on from JARDWD010000705.1 coordinate 15,832, forward strand.
AGTGGTTATTCTTGTTGAATTCACCAAGAAAACTTACCATCCTCATTATAAATCTGCCGCCATAACGGCATTTTAATGTTCCTACTTAGAACTAGATTATTCTAGGTAAGCATGCTTCACTATTCACGGCCTTTTGTTGTCAAGTTGTTGCCCATTGTAAATAACTTTTTAATTATAGTCAAGTTTCTAAATAAAATTACTAATTTAAATCTAAATAAAAAACTACATTAAGAAGTTTGTTAGATAACAATTGAAAATGTTAGTTTACCATATTCAGGATGTATGATTCTGCCTGAGTAGGACCAGATAACTGTACTCGGGATGCCACATCACTAAGAGATAATGTTAAAAATGTTTTAGTGAGCCTTTGAATATTTTTCTTATACATGGAGTTAAGAACCTAGAAGAATATTTAATTTAATTTTAAACATTTCAAGCTAATAAAGTAATTCAAACACTGAAAACGTTTAACAGATATTGTGAAATGACATAAATCATTAATGAATACAGACTACAACATAGTAACAAAAGATCAAATACCTGAGGCCTAACGTGAACAATCTCATTGACTTATTTTTAATAGTTTGAAGGGCTTTGCGAATAATGAAATTACTTGTGTACAGTAAGTAATGCCCCGTATAACACAGTACTGTTTTAACACATTTTCACATTACGCGATTTCAGTCCCTCGTATAACACGGATATTCCATCATAAAACGCGAGGATTTCACACGTTATATATCTGTATTGTGATATCTAAAATACGCAATTTCAGTCCCTCGTATAACACGGATATTCCCCCTTCAAACGCGAGGATTTCACACGTTATATTTCTGTATTGTGATTACTAAAAAGATTCGTACAGTTCATAATTAATTGCGCGTACCTTTGCACGTTGTTCTTACTTTGATATTAATAATACGCACATATTTCATTCGTAACAGTTTTTTCTTAATATTCAATTTAAATCACCTTTAACGAGAAAAGTTAAATGTGAATCATTTGTACGTAATGCTTTATATAGGGTCGTTACAAGCAAATTATGCGAGAAAACCCCCACAAAACCTTTTTTATAATTCTGAACTAATCTACCGTGTTATAGGGGGGATTACTGTATATAGGCTAAATAAATTGTCTCAAGTTAACAAGAACAAAGTGGTGCTAGTTAGGATGATGATGTACATTGCACAGCTTTGTTCTTGTTAACTTGAGACAATTTATTTAGCCTATATACAGTAATCCCCCCTATAACACGGTAGATTAGTTCAGAATTATAAAAAAGGTTTTGTGGGGGTTTTCTCGCATAATTTGCTTGTAACGACCCTATATAAAGCATTACGTACAAATGATTCACATTTAACTTTTCTCGTTAAAGGTGATTTAAATTGAATATTAAGAAAAAACTGTTACGAATGAAATATGTGCGTATTATTAATATCAAAGTAAGAACAACGTGCAAAGGTACGCGCAATTAATTATGAACTGTACGAATCTTTTTAGTAATCACAATACAGAAATATAACGTGTGAAATCCTCGCGTTTGAAGGGGGAATATCCGTGTTATACGAGGGACTGAAATTGCGTATTTTAGATATCACAATACAGATATATAACGTGTGAAATCCTCGCGTTTTATGATGGAATATCCGTGTTATACGAGGGACTGAAATCGCGTGATGTGAAAATGTGTTAAAACAGTACTGTGTTATACGGGGCATTACTTACTGTACACAAGTAATTTCATTATTCGCAAAGCCCTTCAAACTATTAAAAATAAGTCAATGAGATTGTTCACGTTAGGCCTCAGGTATTTGATCTTTTGTTACTATGTTGTAGTCTGTATTCATTAATGATTTATGTCATTTCACAATATCTGTTAAACGTTTTCAGTGTTTGAATTACTTTATTAGCTTGAAATGTTTAAAATTAAATTAAATATTCTTCTAGGTTCTTAACTCCATGTATAAGAAAAATATTCAAAGGCTCACTAAAACATTTTTAACATTATCTCTTAGTGATGTGGCATCCCGAGTACAGTTATCTGGTCCTACTCAGGCAGAATCATACATCCTGAATATGGTAAACTAACATTTTCAATTGTTATCTAACAAACTTCTTAATGTAGTTTTTTATTTAGATTTAAATTAGTAATTTTATTTAGAAACTTGACTATAATTAAAAAGTTATTTACAATGGGCAACAACTTGACAACAAAAGGCCGTGAATAGTGAAGCATGCTTACCTAGAATAATCTAGTTCTAAGAAGTAGGAACATTAAAATGCCGTTATGGCGGCAGATTTATAATGAGGATGCTAAGTTTGCTTGGTAAATTCAACAAGAATAACCACTTATTAAAGTCTAGTATTAGTTAGTATTAAAGTATAATGACAATTAAATCTACATGTTACAAGGCAAGTCGTTAGCATTACAGTGGTATTTGGTTATATATGTAAATATTTTAGATAGAGGAAGGTGAGATATATGCCATGATCAATCAGAAAGATGGCATGGTAGTGTTTTTGGACAGCCCTGAGAAGTATGCTTCACCAGAAACACTGTGTGTGCTGGAGCAACAGATGGCTGCTTGTACCAAACTACACACATACATTCAAGAAATGGATGAACAAATACAAGTTAATCCCCAAGTAGGAACTGTTTCAATTTTTATATTTAGATCTTTAAGCTATAGTTATAAATAAAAAATGTAGCTTTTATATGCTTTTTGTACATTTTGTAACAGTCATTATGTATGAAGTGGTGATTGCTCAAAAAATTAAATCCCCACTGAGCTTGAGCTTTTAGTGAAGGAAAACATTGAGAGAAAACAGATATATTCCAAGAACGTCAGGATTCATAGAGGTGGCATCCAGCAAGTTTCTCTTGGTCTATGTGGTAGATAAAATAGCTTTAATTCTCTCCTGGAGAGATACCCTCAGGTCCCAAGAACAATAAGAGAGCTGCTCATTTTTGTTATATATAAACAATTTTCTTAATTTCAGTATGTTAAGAAGTCTGCAGGAAACCATGATGAAGATATGCCAGCTACAAGCCAAAACTCAAAGTCAACTTATTCAATGTAAATAATCCTTTAATGTATAAGCAAGTTTAATAATTTGGTGTATTAAACTATCTCATTATATACAAGCTGTATCATTAATAAACTTTATTTAAACAAAACCTGTAAAGCACCCCTTCCCCAAACATTATTCCTTGTTATATTGCCTCGTGAACTGATTCAGTAAATGCTGTCATACTTTCTAATGGAGTTTGTGGTGTTATTCCGTGTCCCAAATTAGCTATATACCTATGCTTACCAAACTTTTGGACCATTTCTATGGTCATTTTTTTAATTTCTTCCTGCAAGACAAAAAAATTATAATATTATCTGTGACTGTAACTAAATTTAGTTACATTTGAATATTAAAAAAGTTTCTTTTATTGAAAATTATCCCTAAAATTTATGTCTAAAGAAATTTGTCAGTGTTGCCTTGTATCACATAGTTCCCTGGTTTTATTCAAAATCTATTTTCTAACCAACAAAATATTAAGGCAACCAGATCATTTACCACTTTACCAACTCATAAAAATGTGGAACAAATTAGTATTTTTACACCAAGGCTTATTTTTATGCAATCACTTTAAAAGAGACTATAGTTTATAATTTGCTTACTGGGGCTTTGTATAAATCCTGAGGGTCCAGGTTTCCTTGGAGAGTAATATTGTTTCCAACAATTTTTCTCGCTTCAATGGGATCAACTGTCCAGTCTAATCCAATTGTTTCATAGCCTAATCCTGCTTGTACATCAAGAGAAGCACCTGCTCCTTTAGCAAAAACTGTCTAAAAAAAAAACATCTTTCTAAATAATTCTCTCTCCTTTTGGACTGCAGCCAAAATCCATCTTAATAGTATTAACATCACTGCCAATACTATAACACGCTAATTGAAATATTTACATTGCACCATTGCTTCATAATTCTATTACTCTTTGAAAGCTTTAAATTAAGTTTCTAATATACAATATCATTTAGTATTTTTAAACCCTTCCTAGGGGATAATTATCCCCAAGAGAAGGCAGGGATTATTTACACCAGCATGAGCTGGTGATGAATAATCTCTGCCTGTTGTCATTTTATGAACAGTACTTGACATTGTTTAATTTATGGTTTTTAGATAATGTTTTTAAGCATATATATATATAATTATTTTTTATTCAATTAAGTGATGAGACAACTGACATGTTCACTGAGCATTGGTGATGCTCTCATAGCAATACAGCACCAGTTGGAATGGTATAAATTGCACCACATTGTGCTTGTAGCCTGCGACATGATGTCAAGTCTTGTTACTTCAATAATTACACTAGCTACAGGGCCCTTTAAACTGGCACACAGTAATGTTTGCACACTGCTGTTTGGGGGCAGAAATAGATGCTGCAGGAGTACCAATCTAGAGTCTCTGGCTACAGAGTCATACCACCACTAAATGTGGATATATAATAAAATGTGTATATTTATTTGCATTGTAATTAATAAATCTTATTGAAAGCGACAAATTCTTACCATAGGGACCTGGTCCAGGTTCATTTCTTGAAGTAGTATGCGAACATTGTATCTGATATCCTTGAGATATGAAGCTGAATATTCAATGAAATGTTCCTTTGAAAGATGATCTGCACTAGATTCAAAGATTTGCAGCAGTTGTGCACCGCTTTCAACCTTAAAAAATATTACTATTATTTTATATTGAATTGGAATACATTCATCACTTAATAATCTTCAACATTAATATATATAAAAAATTATTTATATCTTAGATAAGATATAAGTATATAATATAAATTAATAAGTATATAATATAAATTACCTGCATTACTAAGTAATCTATAATTACTCTTTTGAGAATATTTAATAATTTATGAACATCCTTAGGATATTTCTCCAGCCATTCTTTTGTTTTGGCCATTGTTTTACTTCCTCCACCTTCAATCATGTATCCTATTAATGTAAACTGAAATGTATTAAATCAAGTGTTTCTGTTATTTCATATAAATTCATTATGATAGTAGTTATTATTAGTAACTTACTGGTGCTCCTGTAAATCCAATCAAAGGCACCTTTCCTTCTATCTTATGTCTAGTTAAAGTTATAGCATCACCAACATATTTTAATCTAGAAACAGCACCTTCTTCTTGTAATTGATCAATTTCAGAGGGATTTTGTAATGGTTTGGGAAACACAGGACCCTGAAAATATATTCAATTAAAAATGTTACTAAATAAAGCCATATAAATAACTTGTAATTTATATTTACCACACCAGGGTGCATTTCTACAGTCATACCAAGTGCTTGAGGTATAACAAGGATGTCACTGAATATGATAGAAGCGTCTAAATGTTCATAGCGTCTTAGTGGTTGAAGAGTAACTTCACACGCTAGTTCTGGGGTTCGGCAAACAGTGAAGAAATCATGTTGAGCTCTAACTGCTTGGAACTCTGGAAGATACCGACCGGCTTGACGCATCACCCATACCGGTACTTTATCTACTTCCTTACCGAGAGCAGCTCGTAACAATCTATCATTTTTTAATTGTGGAAAATTCTAAAATAAAATAATAAAACAATATGTGTAATTAAAAACAGACCAGAAGAAAAATTAAAAAGTTCAATATAAACATTACAACTCGATGTTACTTTATTGGATAAATCCATTTTAAAATCCTGATATTTCGTAGGATTTTTTTGATAAAATGACCGACGAGGACGAAAGACCTTAAGAATGTTTTAACACGAACCCACAATTCGCCCAATCGTTTTTTATAATTATTGCTTATCACCAAAGTGCATAATCATAGACTAGTATTATCAGAACGAGGATTGTATCTATGCCCAGTATATTTATTTAATATATTTTGTGGTAACGTGGATGCTTATGTAAACTTTGCATTAATTTACTAAAATATACATAAGTTATTATATCAAATAAAATGTTTCAAAACGAGAGATCTAAATTTTTTTTTATTAATTTTAATGTTTTGAAGTCAAAAAACAGCTATTTTTTGACTTCAATTTTTATTATTTCATTGGGTTAAGAATTATGATATACATTTTTCAAAGTAATAATTCAAGATTTTCGTAATAATTTTTTACTCAGTTCTTATTTTACACAGCTAATGAATTAAAAATGTTTATTTTCAACGCTAGATGTCTCTACTAAATGTAAAATAACTAGTATTTCTTATGGAGTAAAAACATTGCTTGCATGGTATAATAGCAACACATTTTTTTATTTTTTATCGACCTTTTCATAATTATTTACTAACAATGACTATAACGTTCACATAGATATTTCTTTTGGAAATAATTGTTATATATGCTTGCACCTAATAGTATTCGAATCTATTACGATAATTGGTTTGGTTAATTCTTATATAGACCTTTTTCTTCAATTCCATCATAATTGACTATCCATTTTTTTCTCATAAGTATCCATAAAAGCGTTACACATTTAAGTTTGTAACTGATTTTAATGTATGAATATTTAATCTCCTCGCGACATTTCTCGGTATAATGTTGAGTGTTATGGCAGAGTAATCAGAATGTTAGCTCTGACAATTAGGGTCGAAAATTTAAACTAAATTAAATTATAATATTGATTTAAACGTAATGCTATTATCGATCGCTGTAAACATATATAAAACTTTGATATTTAACTTTGAATTTTGGTAAATTTTTTTTATAAGGTATGACCACTGACACAGAATTCGAGTGGATCAAAGTTAAGCCAGTAAAAGGATAAAAAGTAGATAGGGTGGTTAAATATACAAAGTTTGCAAGAGGAGTATTCTACCTGCCAACGAATTTCTATCAAAAAGAAAAAAAAATGGAATGAGAGGGGTCCGCCATACTTTTTGTTGGTGTTGCAGCGACACAAGGCGACCTTTCACTATAAGAATTTTTTTGTATCAAACCTTTATCTCAGTTTCCTAATAAACTTTATTCGCTTCGAGTGAATAGTGATGCAGCTATTTTGTCAGTTATGACTTGCGGTTGCTGGTCTAGTCGGTCGGTTTAAAGATTTGCTTCGCTGTTTTTAGTTTATATCTGCTGGACTCTTTATTGAACTTAATTATTGAAAAATATTTTCATTAGATGTTTAGGTGATGTATTTTTATTAATTTTTAGATGCGTAGGTGTGTTAGATGACGTATAGGTTTTCCAAATTATATAGCACATAATGAAACTTTTAGCATTTTTAAATAGCTTAACAAGTTTTTAAATGCGACGTTAAATACTTACCTTTTTGTACCAAAGAAACATATTAAGAATATCCCATTATTTAGTTATAGTTATATACAATGTTTATTGGCTACTTTATATTAAAGTACTTTAGGAGTCACTTGTAATAATAATTTTAAACAATAATGAAGTTTTCTAATATCTATGTAAGTACTATCAATTTTTAATTAACATTTGTATGTTATTTTTAGTCAGATCAAATACTTTGACGTAGTCGTAAATGCATATTAATTTCGATTTAAAAATTCTCAGTTAATAACACTTTACATAAATTCAACAGTATTTAATGAAATAAATTATACGTTTTCACAAAAAAAATGCTTAAGAGGGAAACGAAATTTTATTATAGAAGTCGCAGGTGACTTTTGTGACCCAACACAGGTGCTGTTGTGACTTGTGCATTCTTTGTGTCGCGGAGGGATCCTTTCCATTCTATTCAACAAAAATACCCACACATACATGAAAATATATTTTCGCGCCTAAATTAATTTATAGCCGATATGGTTTTTTACCTGTCATATAAAGATAATCATATTCAAAAATAATAAGTCACGTACTTTAAATGTTAATAGACACTTGCCATAATACTGGTGGCAGGTGTCTGTAGTCGGAGACCATCTAAGTAAGTATCATCGCAGCGCCTATTTCTGCCGCCAAATGTGGTGTGCAAACATTAAAGTATTCCGCTTTGAAAGTCGCTGCAGCTAGTGTAATTACTGACATAATAAGACTCAACATCTTGTCTCAGGCGACAAGCGCAGTATGGTGAAGTACATTCTTAATAACTAACGCCACGTTGTTATGGGCAAGCGTATCACTTACCATCAGGTGAACGTCTCGCTCTTCTCGTCGATTAATTATATAAAAAAATTACATATTTTTTATGGTAATGAGTATCCGCAAAAGACATCAACATTCCATCAAGCAATTACTTTTAAGAAATTGTTGTCTTTTTAATATTTTATATACTTAAATTAAAAATCATTAAATATATATGGGACAATTCTTACAAGTAGTCTTTTTGTAACCAATTACAATTCTAAAAAATAATCGCTACCGATTTGTAAATTTTCAAACTTTTTTTTCTAAAATAGGTTTAATTCCTTATGATATATTGCATTCTAACGGTGTTGTGGGAACGTAACGTATCTAATGCTATAGATCAAAATGGTAAAAGAAAAGAAGATTACACGCCTTAATTTGGACAGGACCGTTAATACAAAAAAAGTTTCGCGTTTTTTGTAGCAGAACTATAATGGACTGCGTTACTGCGATTTATTTTTTTTGTTTCTTTTTTATGCAGATAGAGCTCGATGTTCAGTAGGCCCAGCAGGACTATTGGTATCAGATATCTTAATTTTTCGCAAATTGAGAATATCTAGTATAGACAGTAAAACTGAGAAAACAGATTATATGAAATGCCTGTGATATATAATTTTGATTTAGTGATTTTTTCCAATAGGACTAAAAAGGTATTCGTTGTCTTGGTGTCATTTTAAGCTCTTGGGAATTATATGAATGATAAATAAATTAATATAATTAGTCAAACCAGTAGGTGGCACTGCCTAGTAAGAGTTTCAATAAAAATAATGATTAGCATTAACATCTCACTATTTCATAACGCCCTCAAAAAACCATAAAACGGAATGAAATTTATTACAACGAGCATTAATAAATTAAGCTATAAAGCATGAATGTGCAAAATACTATAACAGCAGACTCAATGACCTGCGATATAGTTCGTGAGATAAAGTGGTCTAGAACCTGCACTGCATGATCATGAACACCTTATCAATACTAAACACGAAAGTCTGTATAGTTTTAACGATATTCTTTAAATACCATACATCGTTAGTCTGTGACCTTAGTTTATAATATATCCAGACATGTTGAAATTTAATGAGCAGGAAAAATAAGTCTTGAAGAATTGTCTTTAGTTTGGTGGGAACCATCTTTAGTAATACAAAAGGTCTCCTCTTGAGTAGATACTGATTTTTTGGTAATTTATAATTTTGTTAATATTTTTTTTTTCATCAATACACGTGATCTTTGTTTTTTTAGATTTTTATACCGTATCATGTTAACCCCACTGCGTGTGTCCAATATGGGCCTGTCAAACCTACTCGGCGCTACCACTTCGGTCTTATTAACATTAACTATACATCGTAATTATTAATATTAATTTAAAAAATTCAGAATAATGATTAATGTTGATAGAAAATGCAGTTTGCTTATTATGGAGATTATTGTTGCTTTTTAATATGGCCATCGTCACGTTGTCGTTAAAATATATAGCTTGGAGAAGATAATTAAGATCAAATTTTCGTTTAATTAATTGATGTAATTTACTTGGATAGAATATTTAATGTTATGCTACAAATGGAAGCAATATGCTCGAGGCGGGAAGGTGCATTCGAGGCAATAGCGAACAATTGTCACTAATGCAGGGCTCAATTTATTTACGAGACAGCACTAGGGGCGAGCTGGAACAGGGCCTTTAACCAGCGATGGAATAGATAACGCAATTAAATAATATAATCATTATATTTCACATCTACAGTATTTGTTTTTTGTTATCTGATGCTCGTACATTGCAGTGCCTGTTTATTATGGTATTTATTCGCAATTAAAGATTCGTCCTTTCGTGTCCATGCCATAATCGATCAAAACTAATCGTTTATTCATTGTATAGTTAATCCTTTTCAAATTTATTATATTTGATACACTTTATTTAATTGTTTGTTAGTTTAGCTTTTTCGTCTTTATATATTATGGGCTACGAATTATAAATTACAAATTAATCTTTAAAACTGAAGATTACAATAGGTAGTTTAGCGGGTACGTGAGCGATTATGGTTCTGGCCGCTGCGGATCAAGAACCTCAATGGCCTTATGTGAAGGTTGATGCCGGAAGCGATCGCAGACGCTACTCCAAGGTTTTCCCTGTCCGCATGCAAGAGGAGGACATTGACTCAAGTATTGTAAACAGTTCCTTATCTCGAGCTTCACTGCGCCTCGCACCGCCGCCATCCTGACGACTCGCGCGCAGCTTTTATCTAAAACTAAATTGTCACTAGTTGTCGTCTTTATAAAACTCGCGTTTAAGTAGTGACGACCCTCATAGCTTTCAAATATTTTTTAAACTAAAACCACGAATTTATAACAATAGTTATAAATGATACATGGAAAGTGTTATTATAACAATATAATATATGCAGATTGACAAATAAAAAGTAATCGATTCAAATGTTAAAATGCATCGGTGCAGTTACTGATGTTACAAAGATGTTCGTTAATTTTAGTAAAGTTTATATAAACGGAAGCGTAGTCTTTGGCGCATGATATGATCTTTGAAAGGCGGGTGTACAGATAACAAACCGAAGTTGATATGAGCAGTAATTTAGAAAGCGGTTGTTTTTTTGCCGCCACGACCAGCTGCCCACCAATCGTATGTGCATTGTGCATTTGGGGGTTGCTCGGCTCTAATTCGACTAGTCATGATTATAGAATTTTCCGTCAGTTTTAAACGATGATTGATCAATGAATGATCGATCAAAAGTTTTGCTAGGTAATTGTTCAGTTTTTATGTATCTTATCAAAAGCGATTTTTTTTAAAATAGCGTTTGAAACTTATTTTGGAAGATTAACTTATCAGACTTTGTTTCGTAACAAGGAATAAAATTAATTCATTATTTGATGCATATTTAACAGTTTTTAATTGGCAATCTTTAAAAAATATGATGTTCACTGGTGATGGCCGGAGACCGCCTAGGTAGGTACCACTGCAGTGGCTATTTCTGCCGCCGAACAGTGGTATACAAACATTACTGTGTTCCGGTTTGAAAGGCGTTGTAGCTAGTGTAATTACTAGAGTAACGAGACTCAATATCTTACGTCTCAGGCGGTGAGCGCAATGCGGTACAATGTATATAATATTAACATTGTTACGGGCGGGTAACAATGTGGCCCTAGTTAACTTATCATCAGGTGAAGGTCCCGGTCGTCGCGTCGATTAATTGTACAAAAAACTAAGTAACAAATAATTTGCGGAGTTAAAATTTTTTAACTAAAAAAAGTGAATAATTTCCTGTTCCTAAAACGTTAACATGTAATGGCTCTTAAATTTAAATAAGATTTAATTATTTCGTTTGCATTTTAATCAAGGTCTTGCGCTAAAAGCTTAAAAATAGTAGTTTTGTTTAAGTCAAAGGAAAGTCATGGTCAGCGAGGAGGCGGGTGCAGAGGGCCGGGGTCTTCGCGTAGGCGCGGAGAATGGAGCGCGGCTTCGTTTCGTTTTTTACCTTTTTTTGCCGCCCTACCCTTGCTTCGCTTGCTTATGTGTACGGCAATCGTTTTACTTTATTTTGATCTCCAACGCACGACTTGCAGCGCTTGCAGGTAAATAAGGTTCCTTCTTTTTCTTATTTGCTTTGCCATGGTTGGAATTTTATACTGTCTATTCAGGACTGAAGGTACGGGACTCCTTCAAATTCTTACGCGCTTATTCTTATACACGTGGATATAAATATTTATAAAAATAATATTGAACTAGTAATTAGAATATATACAGTCTTCTATTTATTTTTGTTATTATTATTCAGTTTCGCACGTATACAAATATTGCTACCCAAAAAAAAAATTGTGTTGCAAGTCTCGTTAGTCTCTTCAATTTTAATAAAATCATATATAAGTATCTTTTTTATATGTTTTTTATTTAGATCAAATTTTAATATAAGTTATATAAATGTAAGGTATGTGTGTAATCTAAGATTTAAATTCATACAAAGTTCGTCTACAGGAAAGGCAAGTAGGGGTTACACAGAAAAAAAAGCTTTACATAATCAAATATCCTTTGCCTGCTGCGGTCCGTTTAAACTCCGTTTTGAAAACACACCGCGATTGACCGAGAGCGAACATCGTTCCTATAAGAAATTCTATTGCGCTACAACGAAGCCGGCAGTGTGCAACAGGGCCCGGAATCCGGGTTCGGGGTGAATACCCTTGTGTCAGTAAAAACTATTTTCAAGGTTAGCATGGCGCGAGGAGGGGATCGTCGCGGGTTGTACGGTGTAGGGCAAATTCGGTGCGGTGCGGGTGCGCGGTGCTGGTGCGCGGCGAGGGTCGAGGGGAGGCGATACGCGGACGCGCCGAAATGCTGATAGCCCGCCGCCCTCCGCGACCCCGCCCTCCTACCCGCTGCACCCCGATCGACACTGCTGCTTTATGCGCTTGTAATTAAACAATCCTTAGTGTTTTAATTGTAATAATATAGTGAACAGTTCTTATCCAAGATTTTAAGCTTTTATATGTACTTAGTTATTTATATATCATATTATATTATACTTAGTTACTACAAGATGTGTTGTGTAGAAGCTATGGACCTCGTACGTATGACCTTCCAATAAAATTAACGTTACTACATTAGCGCAAAAAAATAAATCTTTTTGTGACATCAGAAGATAGACGTCCACAGCTGGACATTGGCCTCCCCCAAAGATCTCCCACATTGACCGGTCATGGGCTGCCCGCATCGTCCATCGTGGTGGGAAATGGCCTAAATCCTCCCATATGAACCCCTTCAAAATCTATTTATTGGAAAAAAATCCATAATAAACAAATGGATTCATATTTCAGTTATAAAAATTTGTTCTTCAGAATTTGTTTTCTTTCAGTTTTACATCTTATAAGAAGTATACAAGTCGCAAATACAAACATAGTTATTTCTGAAAACTGGTTTACAGTGGCGGGGTAGGGCTAAAGCGGGCCCTAGACGACATTGTAATTACAGGCCTTTTTTCAGTCTTGACACATACTTTACGTTTGGTTTTAATTTTCAGGTCTAACAGATTACGTACCTAGGTTGCTTAGGCCTTAGTCCGCTCGAGCTGGTGTAATAAAATTATTAAATGCTGTAACATTTTTTCCATGAAACACATCTAAAAAAAACTACGTTTTAATCATAATAGTGAACGGCTGGTCATGATGATTTCGGTTCATAGAAATTATTAAAAAAAAGATTATTTAGTTTTCGTAGTCCTTGTGAACACATTGTTGCGTTAATTAGTAGGCAAAGAAATTAACGTGAATATTGCGGGTTACGTATTTCGGACGGCATATCGCCGTCCAGGGTTCCCCTTCGTGTAATTCGCCATTAGTCGACGTTTGCATTCGGCTTTTTACCTTAATGAGCTTCCCCCATCGCCTCTTCGTGGCTTGCTCACGCAACCTATACGCATTTTTGTGCACCGAATGTTAAAACGTGAAAACATTTCAACGTACCGCGTTATAGTAAGGCAACATTGCCTTATTATATTTGTTATAAACAATTTTATTATATACACAATAAAAATTAAACCCAACAAGACTACTTTTATTTTTATAATTATTATACTTGTTTATTTATTGGTTTGATAAAAGGAAACGAGCGGGACGTGCGCCTGGTGGTAAGTGATACGCCCGTCCATAACAACGTGGCGCTAGTTAGGATGTTATACACTGCATCCCATTGGGTTCGTCGCTTGAGACGTTAGATGTTGAATGTCATTACCCCAGGAATTACTCTAGCTACAGCACCCTTCAAACTAGAATATAATAATGTGTGCATTGTACTGTTTGGCGACGGAAATAGACCCTGCGGTTGGTACCTAGCTAGATGATCTCCGGCAATAGATATCTATCACAAGTAGGTAGATAGGTATACAATGATAGGATCAATACAAGAGCAACTTAATTATGCCGTCTTTTGTGTGTAGAATATGTAAGTGTTATATTTGAATGAACTAGAGTTATCATTTTATTTTCTTTAAATGGTTTTATTTTTTTTTATTGATATCGCTTAATATAAAGTTTAACGAAATTAGGATTCTAGATGTAACCAAAAATTATTCTTTACATGTGTGACAAAAAGGAAGTTAATGTATTATAGGTCAGTATGAAATGTGGAGTCAGATGATCTTAAAGGGTTGGTGTGAGTTTTTGCTGTCATTTAATAACAGAACAGGTTGCTAGACATCTGTCATCCCCCGGTGGATAATTGAGGATATAGGAATTTTCTTCCCATATGTCATTAATCAGATCTTAGGTACTAAACATAATATTAATTGAAAATTTGTTGATAATTTCATTGATAAATATTTAAAATATATAATTGAATTGGATTTAATACATTATTACCTTAAATGTATAGGTTAAAATATTTTAGTGTTGATGTTTAACTAAGGCTGCAATTTATTATTTCATATTCTTGTAGAAGCTTTTGATATATATAATAAAACCAATATTCAGTTTGGAGTACAAATCAAAACAGATTTTAATAATATAACAGTCAAGGTATACTTTATACTTTGACTGTTATATTAGTACTACTACTACTGGTGGCAGGTCTCTGTTGCCAGAGATTCTCTAGGTGGGTACCACCGCAGCGCCTATTTCTGCCAACAAACATAATTGTGTATACATAACTATGTTTCGGTTTGAAGGATGCTGTAGCTAGTATTATTACTGGGGTAACGTGACTCAACATATTGTCTCAAGGCGACAAGCGCAATGTGGTGCAGTGTATATCATCCTATCTAGCGTCACATTTTTATAGGCAAGCGTATCACTTAACCGTCAGGTGATCGTCTTGGTCGTTTCGTCGCTTCGTCGTATAAAAAAAAATACATGTATGTGATTAAAATTACTCAAAGAAAATATTTATAATAAGTAATAATGGAATCACGCTTTTGCTTATAGAAGTAAGTTGTACAAAAAGTACGCCTGTCTTATACTTATCATCTTGTAATAATTAAGTTTCGTAATTTTTTTTTTATTTCTTTGATGTTTATTAGTTAGAAGCATTACAAAGATGAGGCGATAAGTTTTTGATCGTTAATGTGGTAGTCGGCTGATTCATCTATGTTAACCAACCGATGACACATGCTACGAGTTGTAATTTATTATGATATTGTTGAAATCTTTGTAACTTTTATAAATTAAGTTTCAGCTTTATAGATTGTACAAGTTTTACACAATTTTTTTTTGAAAAATATAAATAATGGTAATTTTATGTAATACATCGAATTTACAGCCATTTTTATTATTATTATTATTATGTTAAGTAGTAGCATTAACCTAAGTTAAAATAGTTCAATTGGTAAAGATTTTTTTTGTATATCAGTGGTGATAAACTAGAACACCCTCTGCCTGAAAGATGCAGAACGGATACCGTAGTCTATACACGACATTATATAAATGCAATAGGAGTTGCGTTGTCGTTGAGGAATACTAAAAAAATTTTTACATGAATATTACGATAAATTTATTGTAACTTTGGATTTATGGATTTCATTCTTAGTAATGAAGCTCTTCAGTGCTTACTAAAAACAGCATATTTGAATTGAAAATATATTTTAGACATAAAACCTGACTCAACTAAAGTACACATGTGCAATTTCATTTAAACAACGAGAAAAGACGAAAGAAGCTAAATAATTGCATCGTCCAGTGTACCAATTCTGGTTTCCGGACACCATCGCTTTACTTCATTAGAAATTGTTTAATCAATCACAGTTAAACTATTTCCATGTAGGCTTTATCGTGTATGAAAGTAAGAAAATTTGTTGCATAGTACAACACAGAGTCCCAATTAGATTTTTTTTCTTTTAAATGTTTAATGGTAGGGATTGCTTATTTTTCGAGCAGTACTTCATCGTGTTAATAGAAGAAAGTTTTGTCCAGGCTTCGCGGCGCACGTAACAATTAAAGTGGGCAGCGGCAGGATAGTGCGTGCAGTGGGTGCGTGCGATAGTGATCTAGCGGCCCCTTCCGCGCCCCGCGCACCACCAAAACAACATTCGAAGTATTTGTGAGCGGGAGGGTTTTTTGCGCGAAGCCCAAGGGTGGCGGAGCGCAATCGCCCGCCAACGTACAAAAAATACTATTAAATAACTCAACAGAACCGCGGGGCGGATTGTGCGTGTTCGCGATCCGAATTGCCAGGCCGCCAACAATGTCTTTTGTATATTAACGTTAACTCGCCACGAAATGGCCCAGCGGTGAAGAACAAGTGCAACAAGACAGTACTATTGTGAGTAATTACAATATACAACATACATTCATTGAAGTCGAACTATTACAACATTTTAAATTATTTAACCACTCGTTTAATTATTTAACCAACATTATCATTGTTTTTTATCAGCTAATAACTAGTGATTGTTCACGTTCCCACTTGACGGTAAGAGGAAATATAATCCAGGAGGTAAAGCTCAGTCTAGAAACCTATTCAATCTTCTCATAAAGACTCCTAAGTCACAGTTGTACACCAAGATAGACTATATATATAAATATATTTAGATCTCGGATATCAAATCCGCAAGCTCTGCGTCAGATGTAGCTGTAATAGTGGTCAAAAAAAAAAACTAGCAGCGCAAACCTTATCACCAAAAATAATTCTGACTTTTTATATAATTTGCTATTCGCATTATGAATTATAAAGCGAAACTGTCAGTTTACATTACTATATAGTTGCAGCTCATCCTGTAAACGCTATACACCTTTGAAGAGTAACGTCATTTTTAAATATTTCGCTTAAAAATGCTTATGACTAACCGTTGTTTAACTAAGCTTCGTGGTGGATGGCACACCGAGTGCGGCTCTGCGTCAACCTGCGCAGTCGTTAAAAAAACTTATATAAAAACTCGTTACACATAGAATAAAGAGATTTCCCGCCAACATGTTTGCGATTTACTTTCTAAATCGGTTTAATGATTTATTGGATTCGCCCTTATATGAATTTTGCAAATTTCCGCTGCATTATACGATTAAACTACGAATGGATTGTGTAATCGTAATGCCTTTAGTAAATGTACTTCAGAAATTGTAACTTATAACGATTATTACTATCTAAAATTCGTGAACGGGTTATTACTCGTTAGCAAATTATAGATAAGATATGCATACTAGTTATAACTAGTTCATCACTACTTTATTGTTCACTTGTTGCTCTTTCGCTATACAAAGTTAAATATTTTTAATTAAGTTAAGTAATGAAAAATCCTATTATATTAGCATAGCATAAGCAATGTTACTTAGTTGAATAGCGTTTTTATAAATGTATTTTAAGAAAGTTTTGGCGATAATATGTATAAATCAAATCATAACAAATTAATATAAAAATGTGAAATGCAGGAAAGACGTTTGCAGTAATAACATTTTTCTTCAGTATAAATGTCTATTTCAACGAATGCTCTCGTTTCCCTGTAAATTATTATATATTTTATTGGTTCCACGTGGAGCCGAGCCCTTTTCTTGCATAGATTTTGTTTTACGACGTTTGTACAGCGGTGTAGCGATTCAATTTGTTTATTCTAAATGTTAACTACTGAGATTTGAAACTAAATATAGCAACATGAAAGAGTGATCTGTAATGGTTGCAGAGCCTCGTTATCGGTTTTAGCTTCGGGTAGGTCTTGGTTCTGACCTGTTATTGTCTAAATGGATAATTATAGTAATTTTTTTATGAATAGTAAAAGTTAACTATATTTTTTTATTGATGATGCGACGTCATTGATACGCAAGGCTATAACAATGTGGCGCTAGTTCAGCTCATAAACGCTTTGTGACAGACAGTCACAATATGATACAATAATAAAAAAATATTTTTTTCTCAACATATACATAAATTGCTAATTTAAAAAGAAACTATAAATTATGTACAATTATTAACATCTAATAAGATAAACAGTTATGTACGGTTAGTAATAAGCTTAAGAAAAATACTAAGTCAAATGAGACGAAATACTAAAAGTTTTACTTTGAAAAACTTGCAAATTGATTTTAAAGTATGTTTAATAAAAAATTTTAAAGTTTAACTTATTTTTTAATTATAAATAATTCTGCCCTATTGCAAGTATATTAAATTTTTGATGTCTTTAACTTTAAATTAAAAAAATTATAATAATTATTTTAGATAGGAAAAATTACATTCTTTTAGCGAAATTCATTTATGAATGGAAGCTTCATAAACACCATTGTTTAATTTAGAAGTGCTGCTGTCAGTTCAAAACACATGTCCCCATCATTTGAAAGCAAAACTTAGAAAATATCATAAATTATGTTGTTATATCATTAACAACGTCACTTAATGATTGAGACCCAAAACAGATGTCGGGAATTTGAGATTCTTTCAACAAGTGGTAAATAAGCCGTGTCGAATGTAACAGAAGTTATTTCATTAATCATTATCATTGCAAACTATTGTAATAAATTTTTTTACAGATAAATATAAACAATCAGGAATAATGAATTGGTATTAGAATTAGCATTTTTTATATATATAAATAAAATGTTATTATTAGTTTTTTAGGCCTATGTCTAGCAGTGAACGTCTATAGGCTGATGATGATGATGATATAAAATTTAGCGAGACGACTTGCAGGACGTTTACCCATTTGTTTACTTAAGTGATAGGCCAGCTCATCGTTATCACTTAAGTAACAAATAGGGACATCTATAATAAAATGTCTCTGGAGAATAGATTTAATTAGTGATTAAAGAAAAATTAGAAATACAATTAGATTCATAAACAGATAGGTGTTAATTATATTATTTAATTCGCAATAACATAATTAGTAATTACTTAGTATTTTGTAACTATGTTGCACAAAGTACTGCGAATAAAAACTAGTGAATAAATAAGAAGTAAAGCGGTTCTTAACATAATTTTTTATTATGTTCGCACTTAATTATCAAGTACGTATTATGACATAAATTAAGGAAATTTTCGATATTTAAGTTAGCGTAACAACTTGTGAATAAGTGTGATAATTTATTGCATACATAAAAACTCTAATCCGTGTCAGTGGAAAAAAAAAATATAAACGTATTACTCGGCGATCACTTGTCCAAGAAGTTGCTATGTGCCACTGAGGCGCCTATTATTAACGGGAAGCAATAATGTACAAATACTATTCTGTTACGATTTAAAATGCGTTATATTTAGTGGAATTATTGTAAAGTCATTAACATCAAATTTGTCGGGGAGAAGATAGCAAACTGCTGCGTAAACATCCTTTCCGGTACGTTATTGTAATAATCAGGTGGTTCACTTCCATCAAGCTAGCAACCGTCCGTTTCATCTGTACATTGTATAATAAAGTATTATAACAAGCAAAGGAGTCCAACAAGATCGATTTCATAAGTATTACTGTAATATACTTAGTTGTTATGTAATTTTATTTAATATCTTCAAATGTTTTCATCGTGGGTTACATTCATGGTTCCGTGGCCGGCCTCACGTTTGTACGCCAATACCGCGCTTTTGCATTTATAATTTAGAACACGTCAATGTCGTAGAGGCGTCGTGACAGGTAAAGTGGCGCGCTTCACCTCCAAGGAAATTGAATATATAAATTATGTACAACGGCGAGTTATACATAAGCGTTAGTGTACTTGATATACTTTACTATATAAGATGAATATAACGATTATTAAAACCGTTCGGTGTAAGTAAATACTGCGATTTTTTTCATGGTCTTAGCTAATTTCAAATGTCATTGCCATACCATGTCCTAAAGGCATTACATCTCATATAAAACTACAACAAAACCAAAACTAAAATCCTGTCAATTGTATGAATAGTATTTATATACGGTTTACAGGTTCGTATCAATTATTAAAGGAATCGTGTAAGTCTTGAAGATATAAGATGTTCTCTAACTCCTAGATTTGTTATATACTCGAGAGCAATGAATCCGGATCACTTAAAAAACCTATAATTATCGGCAACTAAAAATGCTAGCTTAAT
This sequence comes from Ornithoptera priamus, assembly GCA_029034505.1. Taxonomy (NCBI): domain Eukaryota; kingdom Metazoa; phylum Arthropoda; class Insecta; order Lepidoptera; family Papilionidae; genus Ornithoptera; species Ornithoptera priamus. The sequence continues at coordinate 35,916 of JARDWD010000705.1, forward strand.
GAAATAAATTGTGTTTAGTAGACAATTAAATATTCTTTAAATTAGGTATTAAAACTTCATAATTACTGCAAGGTTATGCCATAAAAAAACAAATTTGAAAAAGAAAGACTTTCGAAGATGAAACCTCGACATTACTGCATTTGTTACTAATCTGTCATTTACCCACTAAAATACTGACTACTAACCATAAACTACTATACTAACTACTAACTAATATACTACTACTAACTTTAAACCATACTGACAGTGTTCAATGTTTATTATTCAACCTGTAATCATGTCGCTTACAACTGCAGATTGCACCAGAATTCTCACAATGCTGGAAACCGGTCGGAGTCAGCGCGATACAGCCAGGACTGTAGGTATGTTGCTGTCAACAGTACAAAGAGTTTTCCGACGTTACAAGGAAACCTATGTTGACCAGAAACAGGCAGAACTAGGTGTACCACAGTACGAGAAGATCGATACTTGGTGAACACCACGCTTCGTAATCGCTTTCTTACAGGAACTGGACTCACAAATCAGTTTTGACGCCTCAGAGGAAGTTAGCGCAGCACATGGACAGTAACACGACGACTTGCTGAAGCTAACTTGAAACCATTTAGACCTGCAAATGACCCTACACTGTAGCGTGGTGATCGTATTTCAAGGCGATTGGTCGAGAGTTATGTTTTCCGATGAATCAAACTTTATGCTCTACAAACACGATGAAAGCCGCAAAGTGTATAGAAGACCAGTGGAAAGATTCAAGCAAGCACGCATAGAAGAAAAAGTATCGTACGGTGGTGGTGGTACGGTCTGTACTTGTGTGGGCCGGAATTTCATCTGAGAGTCGCAAAGAACTGGTGTTCATAGAAAACGGCTCTTAAACTAGCGTAAGATATGTGGAAGAAATCCTTAATGGACACGTTGGGCCATTTATGGTTAATTTGGGTGAGGATGCTATGTTTAAGCATGACAATGCCTGACCTCATAAAGGTTTCATTGTAACTACCGACAAGAGATGAACATTACTCGTATGAAGTGGCCAGTACCTAGCCGCAGCCGGGATATCAACCCGATCGAGCATGCATGGGCATGAGACGAGCTAGGGAGATGCGTAAAACAACGAAACCCACCCCCAGTCACGCTTCGTGAGCTCAAAATTGCTCTCAAAGAGGAATGGGAGAATATTTACTAAAATCGTATAAGAAACTTGGTGTACAGCACGCCACACCGCGTAAACGCAGTACTGGAAGCACGAGGAGGCAACACAAAGTATTAAAATTCAAGAAAATCATATTGTTGTACAAAAAGCCATGTATCCTATTTTTTTTTTAATGTGAGATCAGCAGTTTTTTTTTCTTCATATAATTTTTATAATTAAAATGTAGTGACTTATAAATTTTATTACTTTCATTTAAGCGGTATTTTATATTGTCTATTAAATACCATTTATTTTATTAAGCTAGCATTCTTAGTGTCCAAGATTTATAGGTGTCTTTAGGAGACCCGGATTCATTGCTCTCAAGTATATTACTTATATATAGCAAAAGGATGAAAGGATGTAAGATTTTGATGAATCCAGAAATACTGTTTAGCTTGGTTCAGATATAATATTGAACTTTTTCTTTGATAATTTTCTATTAAAATGGTTGATTAGAATGAATGGTGAAAAAAATATTTATATAGCTCGCTCGCTTAATGGTTAGCGCGTGCGGCTCTCATTCCGAAGGTCGCGGGTTCGATTCTCGGCATGTAGCGATGACTTAATATTTAAGTTATGTACATTTGTGAACTTAAGTAACAGCGAAATACAAACGGTGAAGGAAAACATCGTGAGGAAACCCGCACACTAAAATTATCTTTGTGTGTGTTGTGGCCCCAATGAAGTGGCTACAGGCTCGCCCCCTGTTACATGGGACTTAATTTGACCATATCTTGCGAAAAGTGGGTGTTTATTCGCCTCTGTCTACTCCTACCAGGAAAAAGGCGTGATAATATATATAAATTAAAATATTTGTGATTAAAAAAATTGTAGTCACTATCAAAATTAAAATAAATTGGGCGGACGCTTCGTCAATTCTTCGAGATCAGGAAGGCAGGAAGTCATAGGAAGGCGCAGGGTGTTGGTAGCACAAAACCGATCAGTTTAGAAATACTTGATGGTGTCTACGCTCAGTAGTATGCTTTAAAACGTCAATTTATGGCGATGATATAGGTATCGTTTTTATTGTCAGACGGTGGATGCTTTTAACTTTGAGAGTGACTGATACTAATGAATATCGTCTATTTTTATTTATCGTAAATATTAATATTGTTAAATGGTTAATGTTAAATGAATTCATTCGTTCTTTTTTTTGTTTGCTAACAATGTTTACACCATACACATGGCTTAATCGATAGAGCAAGAATAAAGAGCAATTTCATTGCATTTTAAATGAAATTGCTTGTAATTTGTGCATGCTTTGAACCAGTTTACATATGACAATAGTTTAGAACAGTATATTTTTTTACAAAAGAAACATAACATATTATTATTTTAGACAGTGAAAACATGCGAAAAAATATTAAATATTTTTGAAAGACAACGTTTTAAGCAACACTGAAAAACTTAATACCAAATTGTTTTTTGTTTATGTTATTATTATATTATATTTTTGTTTTTGTTTATGTTATTCAAATCGTCTTATGTTATTAAACTCGACTTATGTTATTATTGTTATTGTTTGTTTATTTCTTTTGAGTATTATTCTTATAAATAATAACAGGAAATACGGTAGTTTGAAAACATTTATTTATTATCAGTCTGTTTGTCAGAACAGGAACCATTTTATTAAGTGAACTACATATTTTACAATAAACGGATTGATATCGCGTTTTGTATTGCGATTAGGTGATTCAATTGGTAAATACCTTATGGGCCTTGGGATAATTTATCACCGGACCAGTTAAATCAAAATTAGGTTGTCCTTAGAAATACCTTTCATTCTTCTAATAAGCACATAATAGTAAACGTAACAAACATTTACGGAACAAAAATTGTAAGTGTTTTTTTTTATCGACATGAGTTTACAATATACCTCAATTTCATATTATATTAAGTACTAATGGAGCTGTGAATGGTGAAGTGTGTTGCCCCATATTCAACCTTTGTAGAATAAAACCTTTGATAGTCGATAATTAAAAGAGTCCTACTCCATAAAATCACCGGTACATGAATTTGATGATTGTATGGAATAAGGTGAGGTAATAGACATGAATGTCTGATAACGCCTAATAATACGAAAATTGAAATTAAAATTTATATTCCCACCATGACTAAAGAAATGGTCGCATAAAGACACACTAATCTCAAATGAGAATAACGCAGTAAAACTTCTATATTCGTCGGTACTATGAATTGTTGGTTTTTTGAACTTGCTCATTTCATGATCGATGTTTAATGCGGTCGGTTAAAAGTCTAACAGCGTTCAGTAAGTTAACTAACTGTAGTTATGAATATATTCTTACACGAAAGCATTTCGCGTAAACGGCTTGACCTTTCGCGTGTCCAGGCGACGGATCGCGCGAAAATATCGATTACTTTAATCTTATCGTTATCGTTGGCATGTCACGCGGTCGGGTGAAATAGGAATTGAACTCACGCATCTGACCCAACGCCGATTCTCCACCATTAATGCTTGAGGGTTGAAAAGCATGCGCAGTGCTTATCGCTGTATTGGATATCGCCGACTCCGCCTTCTGCGAATAATTCGCGAAAAGCTTTTTTTAGTTAAATGATTAGAATTAGTTTTGACACATTCGGAGTTTAATTTCAGAGATTCAGAAAAAAAAATCTTCGGAAAAATTCATAACTAAGTCAACGGAGAAACCAAAAATGATGCAAATATAAAGCGATCTTAATTTTTTTTTTATTTAGAACGATATTATTAAAAAGCATAATTTGTTACATATACCAAAATTTTCATATTATTTTAAATTAAATTTACACATTATACTACATAATTCTGCGTTTTTAATACGCAGCAAAGATAACTATGATTTTCGTCATTTTATTTTAGATTGGTGAAAAAGTGATAGATGAAAAGTTAAGTTATTTGATAACTTTTTCGATTCTCTATGCAGCAGGTATTTAGTAGCTACTAATCTTGTTGCCTTCTTGCTATTCATTAATTAATGGCAAACATACAGAGTAAATACATTACTTACATATCTTAGATGTGGGCGAAAAATTTATTCAAATTGCAGTTACAGATTCCAGACATTCGGTCCGGAAGAATTCATAAACGGAATTAAAATAGGTCGTATAGAAACTACGTCTTATGATCGTTCTTTTCTTAATAAACATTTGTTTAAACATTTATAAAAATAAATATTTATATGTATTCTGTAAACGAAATTTTATCGCTAACAATAATCCTTGTTTGGTGGGCTAATTTTGATCTCAATTTCACATGGCGTTAAGTTACAGTGAGGTCGACGATGATGATGCGTGCTCGCCCAGAATTATATATTCTCATAGCTCTCATATGTTGGGAGCCGGAATATGGCAATACTGTTATGGCGGCAGATTTACAATAGGAATTTGTCTGGAGGGTTCGAAAAAACTTTCACTTGACTAAATTCCGTAACACCATGGCTCTAGACTCGAACCAGTGACCTCCGTGTTACAAGGAAAGTGTTTAGCCACTGCGTCACGGCGGCAGTTCTTTATGGATATTTTTACCATTTAATTTGTTTTGTATCGACGTCTATTTTACTCTATGAGCGTCGTTTTCAAACAGTTACCCTCATTTTTAGTATACTGTAATTTGTTAATGAATGGAATAGATTAAAAATCGCATTTAAATACGGTATATATTTACGTGAAAGCAGTTATTTGAACTACTTTGCGCCGCATTCCACCTGCTATATAATCCGCGCTCTTTCGCAACTGTACCTATCGGTATCTATGTCAAAGCGTTAGAGTGTGACAGAGTTACGCTAGTTTCGCGAGTGGGAGGGAGCTGACGAGAGGACCGCACTCACGAGAGGACGGAGGGGCACCGCTGTACGCTTGACGTTATCTGTTCGCGAATATTCTCGCTCAATGTACAACAGGAAAAATAAGTTTGCGTTAAATATTAATATGGAATTTAACGTTGCAATCAGCAAATAGTAGGTTTTATTTAACAAGAACATGTTTAAATTTTAAGCGCTTGCCTTTATCAATAATTATTATAGGTTTTTATGGCAGCAATAGACAATGCGACAGCAACCTTTATGTTGCGAATTTGATAGGGGCACTGTAAACGTTCTGAATAATCTTCGTTCGAGATTTCGGCGCTGTTATTTACCTACTGCGCTGTTAGGTAAACTTTCTGATTAATTAACATAATGCTTAATTTATTTGTGAAATCTTAGTTTAACACATTATAATAATACTTGCATGAGAATTTTTGAAAAAAAATTTAATTCCAGTATAATTAACCTGTGTCTTAGTGTTACATATTAAAAAGCCCTTTTGTATTATAACGTCACGTTATTAATAAAATATATGAAAATTTCTCTCAAAACAATGACAGGATATGAAAGTTGACAAGTTGTAATGATTAATTTTGATAACTGTTTCTGTTGTTTCATCAGTATTTGTTGTTTTTGTACATTATTAAGCAATTAATTCTATTCATGTGTAGCAATTTTTACTGCTAAGCAACCATCTTTCAATCTTATTCTCTGGGTTTGTGTACTCTATTTTTAGTAATTAATATGCGTTTATTTCTAAAATCGAGTAAAATGTATTAACAAATAAGATCAAAGCGTACATATTTGTATAATAAATAAATTGGTTTCGGATCGTTAATTATTAATTTATTTGAATGGCTCAAACTAAGGTAAATCAATTGCTGTTCCTTACACGTAGTATCTACGTGCTGCAGAATCGATAGCGGTGTAATCTGGCCATTTGCAGCTCGTTATCAATATACCGTTAATCTGTGAACCGAAGTGGGCATCGCGATGGCGGACACCGCGCGTAAACATGTTACGAAAGCGCGCGGAACAGAAGGCGCTGGATTCGCGCTCCATTACCTGTAGGGTTGTCTGCCTTAAATACTTATTTTGTAGTTTTATTATGTAAACTGTTTATTGTTCTACATATATGTCTTAAATAAGCTGAAGCGTATTTAAAATTGAAATACCTATTAATGTCTAATGCGTCGTACCAATATAATAGACACTTTCTCATATACAGTAAAGAGAAGTGATAAAGTGGGCTGCAATCTTCGAAGACATAGTCGGCGTTGCTTGGTACTTCATTTTGTGTTTATGTTCTATTCCTCAGACATCATGAAAAAGTTATGAACGGGAATTGTACTTTATATCTACGTATATTTGAAGTTATTTAAGATCCATTTTATTATCTATAATGGATACTAATTCTTGACCTCTATTTCGCAAGTTGCTATGTGACAATGAGGCCGAACTTCGGCTCTAATAATGTCGATATCCGGTACGCAGCAATGCTGTAATGAAGGCAAACTTGTATAACCTCGTCACAATGCTGGTCTTCGATAAATTGATCTTAAAAGTTAGTAACCCTATATATGCAGCACCCGCGCCGTCAATATGGCGGCCGCGCACGTCCACAGAGTCAATGGCCTCCAATGCGCTTGCGCAACTCCACGCGCGAATCTCAACGGCAAAACAAAGTTTTAGCTTTGTTAGTGTGCTGTTTGTGCATTTACACACAGACGCTTATGCTCCACTACAGATGAGGTAATCGTGTGTGCGTGACACCGATACATGTGTTTGTGAAGGGCTTCGACTAATAGGCGACCTGTTTGATTAATTTTAAATTAAAAAGTAACCATGAATTAGGTACGTGTGTTCTATCGAAGGATTTTTATGTGCTTATGTGGCATTTGCAACCTAATTTAATATGTCTCATATTGTTTAAATTGTAATAATTAATTGTATATAACAAACATATAGTTCCATAATCATCATTATAATAATCTCAACTGAAAGATTTTCTATGCTGAATTTAGGTGTATTATAATGTAGTCTTCAAAACATGGTGAGATGATGTTTAATTCCATTAGCTTCCAGATATTTTACAACAATAACCCTTTAAAAAATTAAGTAGTTGTTATTGAATAGATTTAAAAGAAAATATACGAATAAGAGGTATAAAAATAAATAGGTCAAAATAGTACAGCGACAATCAGCGCTTGTATCGCAATAAACAAGTCAAACGAGGTCCCGTTAAGAATGGCACTGTTGATATTCATCAAACGTTGTTTTGGCCCGGAATGTGCCACCGCGCAGTATGTGGGTTGGCAGTTTTAGAAAATCAACTTAATATATAGAAATTCGACTTGTTTTTTAAAAATATACATTTAAATCTATAAATTTGTTAAGTATTATTTAAAAATTAAATCATTCAAACGAGTCTAGAAGGACATTCACATGAAAAATCGCTTTTGTTGTTCAGATTAATATCAATAAGACGAACACCATTGGTTCTAGCCGGTCAGGTACATGCATAACACTTTCACTGTCTCCGCAGTGGAAAACTTACAATTTCACTAACTACATCGTCCTTAAAATGTAAAAAATGTGTTTTGCGGTTATTTTTATATAAACGGTAATAAAGAACTGCCACCAGCATTGAAAAAGAGACACGTAGCATTGTTTTCCTCGTAATGTGTTTTAAATATCCTATTTTATATATAGCCCTAATTATAGTTAAATTGTAAATGAATTTGCAACAATTAAAACCTTACATAACCGGAATGAAAAACAATCATAGATAATGAATAAAGAATAAGAATATTAAGTTTTGTTTGTGGTTTGTAAAGCGACTGTTGCCACAGCGACGTTAAATTGTAAAAAATTAGAGCAAAAAGTTGTAAAAACAAATAAATAATATGCTTTGTTTTATAATAAGAATCACGAATTATGATGTTTTATATGGTTATTTGCCTAGTTATTGTTGAAAATCATAATTTTGACAATAACCATACTTTTATTAGGCATTTAAGAATACTAATTATATATATTTAATAAGTATTTGATGTATTTTACCGTACTTTATTTGTATGCATCACTCATAACATTTTTGTTATATGCAAATTATACATAAAGTTAACATATACACAAAATCTTAACGGCCTTTTCTTTATAAGTTTTTTGTAAAAAGAACTCTAAGTTTCATCCTAATACATAATTTTAGTATAAGAATCAATAAGAACAAATTAACTATTTAAAACTGTCCGTGAATGACTCTGTTATAATTATTTTGTAAAAAACGTTTTCATTTAGTAGTGAAACCGGTTTACTACTAATTTATTTTTGTATTTAGGTCACAGACGCAATATTTAAAATTCTGTCAGTGACCTTCACAGCATTACGGCCTTCCACCAAAAAAAATTTCACATAAAGGTACTCTTATAAAATTAGCATGCGAAATGCCTATATTTATTACTTACGGTTAAACCCTACACTAAACTGAAAGCTATTAAAGTTCTTCATGTAATAATCTTCATCATCGTCATCCAATAGATGTCCACTGCTGGACATAGGCTTCTCCCAAAAATTTCCACGTTTGTTGATTGCATTAATCTTACATAGTATTTTTTTTCAAGGAATTGCTAAAGTAATAGCTACGGAAATATTTAATAATACAAAGGGAACGCTTGACCTTATTTTAAGACATTGTAAATTAACAATTGAATTTCCGCACAATATTTAAATTGCTAGAAGGTTCCACAGAGTGTGTAAAATTGTAAATATATCATTTGTTAACATTACGTTACGTCTTTAAATACCATATATCCTCCTCATGAAGTTTATTTCCGTACGTACGTCATCGCTGCCTTTCGAATGTTCAGAACTCGTTGTGCATGCGAATCGGAAGTGTTCGGAAGAGGTCGCGACGAGCGAGCGACACGTGTAACACTTGCGCAACTCAACCTTGCGCTCGCGAATAATATGAACGCCATTGATACTGAGGGCGAAGCGGGGTAGTGTTCGGAAGAGGGAAGGGAACTTATATTAGACGAAGCTACGAATCGAGCCGGACTTTTTCCAGACGGTTAGCGATACGCCAGTGCATAATAATGTGACCTGGATAATATACATTGCACTACATTGAACTCCGCGCTTTAGGACATAACAAATTAAGTCTGTTTACCTAGTAATCTTAAAAAGTACAATACTATTCAAAGTGGTATCTATAATATTAATATTTGCATAAACCTGTTTGTTTGGCAGCAGAAAGAGGTGCTGCGGTGAAACCTAGATGGTCTCCGGCACTAGAGATACACCATCAGTAAATACATTTGTTGTTATTATACTTGTCACATTTAATATTGATAATAGGTCTTTTTTCTGCTGAATAACATTTGGATTTAGCTTCTGGTGCTGATTTCAGTTGTCAAGTAAACATTCTTACATGTTACATTCCGAACGATATTGTAGTTAATTTAGTTTTGTGAGGTATCAAGAACTAAACGCTTTGTCTCAAAGGAAGCATATGTGATGCTGTATAAGCATCGCCAATAAAACCTCATTGTTATGGGGGATCCTATTGCATACCACTATGTAAACGTCTCGTTCAGCTCATCCCTTTGTTAAATAAAGAGAATAAATAATAAAAACTAAAACACACTTACCTTTAAAAACGTTAACAGAAGGACGGCATGCATTATTAATAAAGTAAAATTAATAAAACGATCATTATTCAAGAAAAAAAAAATGTCATTATGATCGGCCGATAAACATAGGAAAGGTCCAGCAGTGGACTTTTTGAAATTTTTGAGTGAGACCTATGTAATACCAAAAATATAAAATATAACATCTTTAAAATTAGTCTAAATACTTTAAGAAATTAAGATTGGTTTCAACGCTACGCACAGATCTTTCTGTTTTAGGTTATTTGGAATTTAAGAGGTTGTTGCGGTATACATGAAATTCATGTTGTAAGTGGTGTTATACATTTTTGATCATAGTTACAGATCCAGATTACAGATTACAGATTTTTTCATTAGAGATTTTTTCATTCAAACATCTTATTTGAGGAAGTGAGGTTGGTAAAGAAGTACAACGCCTCAAGTACGTATACGTTATTTACTAAACATAATATTTTACTTCAACAACGTGCTAAGTGGCGTCAGTGGCGAATCGAAGGGCCTCGAATATGTCTGCTTAAGGTCAGTGGGACCTTCTCAGTTACCTACAGATTTAACATTGACAGCAGGTCTTATGCAAATTCAATTGCGTGCTCACCTCAAATGTACCAACTTGCCGCCTTCGTGGGAGGCTTAGATCAGGTCCAAGACTTTTGGGTTATTTCATTATTGTATAAAGTACACGCTAATACATTATCAGTTCACGTTGATCATCAGAGCTGAAAAGAAATCAAATACATTAGAACTTATTTAGTCAGACAAAAGGTCTACTTGTACAGTTTTAACTTTATACAGTCGTAAAATAATTATAAAACAGTAAAACCATAAAAAGACTAACTGAATAGTAGCGCACTGGTTAAACGTAGGCATAACATGATGGTGCCAGATTCGATTCGTGTTGTGAATTTTACTTGGTGGCGGAGTTTTCTCGTACCACTTTATACCAACCCTTGTGTTCGGGCTGCCAACACACAAGAGCAACACTATTCTGGGTGACCACGCTCACTACCCACGGCTTTATTATCACTTAACTCTGTGTAAAATTGAGGTCAAGTGTTAGCTCATTGTAGATAAAAATAAGATTTGTCACTCATACGGATTACGTTATGCTAAAAGCTTTTCATCTATGGCCACTGACTTTGCATTTTTTTAAGAGATAGACATTTATAAAAACTCTTTACAATTTTTCTATTTGCTAAAGTTAATTGATGACACAGTGTAAGAAATGAGATATATTATTTCGTCAAGGATATATTTGAATGTATATGAATTATAAGAATAAAATTTTACTGGTTGCATATCGCTGTTGCCGTAAACGGTAACTAGAAGGTAGTTAAGCACCATTGCAATGTTTATTTCTGCCGCCGAACAGAAGCGTGCAAACATTATTATGTTCCGCTTTGAAGGGCGTTATACCTATTAAAATTAGTGAGGTAACGAGACTAACATCTTAGATCTCAAGGCAACGAGCGCAATGTGGTGCTCTCCTTACCATCCCATCTAGCGCCACGTTGGTATGGGCAGGCATGTCATTTACCATCAGATGACCGTCCCGCTCGTCTCGTCGCTTTGATGAATAACAAAAGTTAAGTTACTTTTTTATAATTTTTTAAGCATCTATTGTTTTCAATATTACGTATGCGATATTCTAACCATGAAATACAGGTAATAATTTTATGGACCTTCAACTAGTACGGGCCTTCAACAGGGCTGTTGTCAGCTGATTAAATATAATTTCCTAGTACCAACCTTGATAAACGCATTGAGAATGTGCCACTTGGGAAGCTTGAGTTCTCATGATTGAGATTCGTGATTTTCCTCTAATTCCTATTTAAATATGTGCAGGTACTTAAATGCGAGCACTTCAATGTTAAGTGTATCTGAGATTCTTCGTTAAAACATTTTCCAGTAATTATATATTCTATTTCAACCTTTCAGATATTTTTTAATTTATTTTCTACTGTTAGATTTAAAGACAATTGATATTAATTAAGAGTACATTTCTGATGCTGTACACTTAAGTACCTGTTATTGTTACTATCAACGCTTTGCTCACCTTAAAAATTTTTTTTGAAAAAAAAAGTATGTTTTTTTTCACTTTAATAATTTATAATTTAATGCTTATTAAGTGGAGGCGCCTAGGGAAACGGGGCATAACAATTATTTGATGATGATAACCTATTTGTAAAGATAGTAATAATTGAAAATAATTGGTGCTAGGTCTCTTTTGACGGAGACTAGGTACACGGACTTTAGGTACGCGGTTTGTACTTCTGCTGCCAAACAGTGGCGTGGAAACATTACAGAGTTTCAGTTTGTAAGGCGTTGTAGCCGTGAAGTTACTAGGGCAATGAGACAACATCCTATCGATCTCAAGGCGATATTGACGAGCACAACGTGGAGTAGTGTACGTCATTTTAACTATCGCTATGTTGTTATGGGCAGGTGTATAAACTAAAATCAATTAAACTTCTCTTTCGTCTGATCGCTTGGTCAAATAAAAGAAAAGAGAATGTTCATTGTTGATAAGTGACATTTTATTTTCGGAATTCTTGTTCTTAATACCATTACATAGATATTTCAGAATAGTTGCTAGCAAATTAATACAGTATAGCTACCGGCATAAGTCGGGCGGTTCAAGGAGAATCCTGCTCGGCTCGCAAAGGGCCGCCTCAGCGTCACGCGCTGCCATTGACCCACTTAGACATACCTAACCGGCGTGTGCGCACTGCGTATGCTCGCCGATGAAAGCCCTTCGCGACGCTGATCTGTCACGTATACACATACTTTACTGAAGAAGGCATATATTACCTTATGTAATTAAGAAAAACTGCACAAAAGTATTTCATCATCATTATTATCAGCCTCTAAATACCCTCTTAGAACTAACTTTGTATGTTAGATATGTAAGGTACTTGTAACAAGTTCTGCAAATGACTTTAAGATAAAGTACATTTAGCATCTATTGGTTTTAAAAGACATGTATTGACTGTATAAAAAGCTCTATTCTATATTAATATAATTTATGAGTTAATAATGGTGGTGAATATATAACAGCGTGATGATATCTGAATTATGATGACAATATAAAGAACAGAAAGTAAATGACTCCGGAATTAAAACATGTTATTTTTTAAAAAATTAGTCACTAATAAAAAAAATTTCAAAACATTTTACTTATGTGCTATGTTATTTTTTATTATTGGTTCTTTCTGTTTGCATTTTGTATTATTAATGGTCATTACAAAGTATATGAAAAACAAGGATATATTTTTTAAAGTTCTTTCCATATCATGAAAAGGAGAGAAGAAAATGCATTATGATCTGACCCATGAAGAAAATTACCAAAAACTAGATTCTTTCATACTTTCTGTTGCAAAATTTTAAAATCAAAAAAAGTAGTATTACTCTTTACATATAAAATTAGAGTAATACACGGGAAAGATAAAATACAATAAAAAAAATCACTTGAGTCTAAATTTTGAATTCTTAAACAAATGCCCCGGATAGTTGAGATAAAAGTGGCCAGATCAACGAAACGACTACTTCATATGTAAAGACCTAATGTTTTTCAAAGTTGATGTAAAACGGTGACCAATCAGAAAATGTAATAAAGTAAGTGAATATATATACCCCTGGAGAAAATTGGATACATTTTCAACATTAATTGCAATCATTTTGCCGCCTTAACACGTTCAGTGCGTTGTGAGATTTAAAAGAGTTTTGCAGTTAGTGCGGCGCTAAAAGTTGCTTTCTCTGCTGTGCCTAAATTTTTTTGTCTACGTATCAGCCGAGAAACATATACATAGATGCTTCCTGCTTTTATTTGGATTCAATAGCTTAATAAAATGGAAATCGTTTAGGTACCAAACGCAATGCGTTTAATGATAGTTACGAGGTCTAATACGTTTCCCACGCACTGACTGTAAGTTTTCAAAAAATGGCCTCACAGCTAACGTGTTTAAAGTAATACCGGGTTTCGGCGGTCGATAAGTTGCGAATATTATTGAGGAGCATACTTTTGTGACGACCTAATTGTGACTGAGCATCATATGATGTGTTAACCTATTCTATTATAGACAAAAATTATTTGGATACGTGTAGATGAGCTGTAATCACTTTCGTGCGCGAGCTTGTTACATTTCAGCGGACCTCGATCACCACAGTTGTTTGTGGCGCGCATCTCAAGGCAACAGTGGCTCCGCCGCAAATAATTCTGCTATTGTGAAACATGTGTCTTATCAGCCGCCTAGAACCTTGGCTGGATCACACGAATTACGGTCAAGTTGACGATTTCACGATTATGTTTTAAAAATGATAATAAATTTTTGTGTACTCTGTCGCTAATATTCATATAGCTTCAAGGGTACGCCTCTTTTTAGGCGGGGAAACTTTTTTGTTGTATTATATAAAGTATATAGTAAGTGTGAGAATTACAAATGTTTCCGTGTTTAATTTTTTAGATTTTGGATAATTTTATTTTATTATTATTGTTTCTATGCACCATACACTTGTTATTCAAATCGCTTTTATATTATATTGAGAGATATTTAACTACGCCGATACATATTGTTGTTTTTAATTGTTTTTGGAATTTATTGTTCATATGATACCATATGAATAGTTTTTATAAATTAAATAATAATTTTTTTATGTGTGATTTAATATTTAGTTTACTTAAGCGTGGCCTCAGAAATATTTAAATACATTAGAATAGTATTTAAAACGTCATCGCATAATAGATCTAAAAACATCCTTTAACCTGTCATGAGTTATGTAATTTGTACGTAAAATCTTTGAAGATTTTTTCTGAAATGTTACTTTGTCAGTGTTACTAATTTTCCGTTCTGTTTAATACGAAGCAGAGAACGTAAAAGAAAGCTGATTCTTTATTTTGCTAACGTGTATTTATAAATTAGTATTTAAAATAAGTTATAGAAGATTCTTGAAAGAGCTGTCTAGAAACTTTCAAGAAGTGCAAAGAAGTGATATGCGATTATGTGTTACAAAAATTCTGTTTTCTTCAAAATTAAATATACTTCTCGATTAAGTAAAGATGTACAAAACTATGTATAATTTTAAGAATAAATTGTCATCATCATCAAGATGGATCAGTTTAATAATCGACTATGTTTTAAAATTAGGATTGAGTTTTTGCCTATTAAATTGAAACAGATGTGTTGTGCATTACCATAAAAAGGCTTAGGTTTGTGCATTATCTTTCAAGAGGCATACCAATGATAAATGCGTCGGCAGCGTCAATGCACTCTACAGCATGCTAGGTCAGTTCCCTGTGACTCAGTCACTAATGCACCGTTACTGGCATAACGCATCGTGATCGTAACTTTTATTATCATATAAATATGTGTAGACCGAACCTTTATACATCATACATCGATGTTTTTAAAGGTGTTTTTTCTTATTGACTTATTGTATAAAACAGCGATGTACATGCCTATGTAAGGTATATCATTCGTGAAACGATTCAGAGGTAAGAGCTTTGAAAAGAAGTGAGTAGAGCTACGTCTCGACGGAACAATTATCATTACCCATTGCTCCAGTGACTTTACAAAAATACATACCCATTGCTTTCATTCGTAATTTACTTTCGATTTCAGTTATTGTAATGTTTTCAAATCAATAGATTCGTTTTCAGAGAGAATATATAATACGCAAGCTTAAATATCTTAATTTTCATTGCTAGAAAATTTCAACATTTCAAAGTGAACGCAGAATAAAACTATAGATTAATTAATACGGTAATGAAGCATGCGAGTGTTTTATTTAATTAAGGGTTTATTTATGTTCTCGAATGCTTTCTCATTACAATACGATGCCTGTTGATTAAGTAACTAAAACCATGGCCATCTGCTTATTTACCTCCTCAAAGCCCTCTGCCATGGGGTGGGCTCAACCCTTACCGCGTCCGGCAACCCTCGGACATACGTTTTTTTTATCACGTAACAAACAAACTGCATTAACGAAAAATATCGGTCCCGGAAACACTTCGCTGCTCATATCAGATTTATTCAATGTTTAAACGCTTCTTTGTTTAATGCTCGTACAGTAATGATTATTTTTATAGTACGCAAATAAGTCAACGGTTATATATACCTTTTGCTTCTCTACTATGTCGGTGGAATTAAAAAAAAAACAAGGATTGTGCTGCTAATTTCTCTTAAACATATGTGACGTTAATTAAAGGTTTTTAAAACGTTTAAATGGATACCATAACAGTATTATGTATTCTAGAGCTATTTATATGTTATTAAAATATTGAAGCTGAATAGAAATATATAGAATAAAAGCATACACATTTATGATTTTGTAGAGTGGTTAATAATGTTATCCAATTTTCAATATAAATAGTGCAAAATAAAGTACAGGCGAAGGTTGATAAAATTTTATAATATATATTTAATTTTTAGTTGTGTTTCTACTTTAATAAAAAACTAAACGTATGGGCAGATGTGAAAACCGCTAAATACAACATAGATATAATATCGACATGTTCTGCAACTGCATAAGGAAGTGCAGCTTGTGCAGTCAGCCAATGAGAGACGGCGCTAATCCACGCACATCAAATTAATTCACCGCAACTTGAATTGCTTATTGCCCTCCTTACTTAAATAAATACAAAAGCTTAATTAATGGATAATACGCATATAGCCAAGGTAAGCAAATGTGTCCATTTTTTTAATAAACAATCTATTTTGCATTTTTAACCTATGAATAAATAAGCTACGTATATTTTATAATGTCAATTAAACTCACTCTTATATTTATTCTATGTCGAAAATTGGAAATAAATTAAAAAATGTTGTAAAAAAGGTTTTATTGAATTAATAATAATGGATTTAGTTTAGTTCTGGTGTGAACATTAACAAAATATTATTATGGGGATTCATATATTTATGTTTTTACTTCCAATGCGACTCTTATAAAGACTAACCGGATTGTTCATATCGCAAGTAGAACGGAAACGTTTGTGTAGGGTTGCGATTTATTGCGGACGGCTTGGGACCGCTACAGCCGGTGTCCCTTTTGCTTTAATTGGCTACAAAACACATCCCATTTATAAAAGATCATTGTGATAACGGGAAGTCGCAGCTTTTATGTAAAAAAAATGTCATCGTATTTTTAATGTTCTTTAGATTTTACTTCTGAAAAGATTTTCTTTATGAATTTTTCTAATTATTAAAGTAGTTCTCTTTAGCATGGGTAAAAGTATATTTACTTTTTTTTAATTCAATTTAGTGACCAGATTATCGGGACGTTCACCTCATGGTAAGTGATATGCCTGTGCATAACAACGTAGTGCTAATTAGCATGTTATATACAGCACCATGTTACGCTCGTCGCCTGAGACATAAGATGTTGAGTCTCGTTACCCCAATAATTACACTAGTTACAACGCCCTTCAAATCGGAACACAGTAATGTTTGCACACTAGAGTAGTACCTACCTAGATGGTCTCCGGCAACAGAGATCTATCAGCAGTACTTTACAATTTAGTTGTGTTAGGAAATAGTATTTTAAATACTCCATACCATATAATTTTTCGCTAAGTATAGTTTTTAACGATGTAAAACATTTTGTAACATTTTGTAACATTTTCATTCAAATAAGCGACGAGACGAGATCGAGAATGAGGAGAACCGTAGGAGGACTATGGTCAGCGACATAGTCCAAGATTACTAGCTTCAAGTGGCAATGAGCAGGACACATCGCTCGAAGGACTGACAACCAACGGAGCACTAAGGTCCTCGAATGGTGACCGCGTACCGGACGATGTAGTGTTGGCAGGCCCACCACCACGTGGTCCGACGATCTGGTGAAGGTTGCAGGAAGCGGCTAGATGCCGGTAGTGTAGGACCGATCGATGTGAAGATCTTTGGGGGAGGCCTATGTCCAGCAGTGGACGTCTGTCGGCTGATAATGATGATGATGAAGTGAAGAGACGAGCGGCACGTTCACCCAATGGTAAGTGATACGCTTGTCCATAACAATGTGGCGCTAGTCAGGATCATGTACACTACACCATTTTGCTCTCGTCGTTTGAGACAGATTTAATACACTCCCCTTATATTCACTTATATATATATACACATCACTTATATTTCTATATTTTGTTGACTAGGCGTTAAGCTCACCATGTTATATAATGACAGTGTATAAATTTTCTAAAACAAAAATTTCAAAACTGGATTTCAAATCAACGGCAAAAAAGAGAAGATTGCACAATAAATCTAATGACATGATGCCGTCTATAAATATAATCGAAACAGGTAGATTTTGGTACTAATGATTATTTTGATAGTAAAAGTACGTAAATACCAGTAGTGGATCTTAAAAAAAGAGACCGTATAGGTTTTGGGTCAAGGTTGATAATTTTTTAAGTCGGAATGTTCTCAGTTGTGTTGATGTGGGAGGTGCGCGGGGGTGAGGCCGGTCGCGCTGAAAGGGTTGTGTGGGAACGGAGGGCACCTGCGTCTGCACATGGTGCTCGCCCAGTGAGTTTTTTATACATTTGCGCAGACAGATCTGTCTAATGCAGTTTTTTAATCATCTGACTGATACTTTCATTCCCCTTTTTAAAACTTCTTTAACTTCGCAGGAAAAAGAGGTGCGGTGACAGTAGCTCCAAATAAGTAAATTTTTAATTAGTTTCGATTGTAGACTTTTACTTCTGACAGAAGAATGCAATGAAATAACGAAACAACTATATATCTCAACGTATAGTGCAATATGTAAATATACTATTGTAAGAGACTAGTCTTTCTCGTTTTAGTCATTTTTAGTTTATAATTTAAGCTAGAACAATGGCACTGCTGGTATAATTCATTTTGCATTCAAAATTCACGCGAAAATAGCCTTAATTGGCGGTAAGAAATTTAATAATTAATTAAGGAAATGCACCCTAGAATAAGGACTATTGCGAACTGTCGATTCAAACTGTTTACTGCACCATTATCATGTCAGCGACTAAACATTAGTGTACTTTGTTTCGTGCCCAACATTTATCGTCCAATATAACTAGACACAACACTACGTAGGAATCAATTGGAAACGAAGATCTTTGAATGGATCATCGTATCGTCTGCATTATTAAGGCCTTGCGGTCATTACCTATAGAACTGCCCCTATTTCTCGCCACTATTTATTCATTTCGCAATAGCCGGACGGTATTTTCATCGACCCGCCTTCACGAGTTGTCTACACTGAATATTTTATGCTATTTTCGAAAGGTCGCAAATTCACCTCGCTTATCTTAAAATTTTACATTATTTATAATAGCATACAAAAATTTATGTAGAATTAATATAGAATATTGATTAAAAAAATGAACTAAATACAGACAAAAAATTATAATCACAAGATATTAAAAGCAATAAATATTAGCAGGACAAAATGAGTTCTTTTGATTAAACCTGTTTCTCTTAGGCGACCTTTGAGTGGACGAAAATTTAAGTTATGAGGACAGGACGGAGATAGCACGAGACGCCGTAACATCGTAAAGACAAAGGTGATGGAAGGATATGGTAAATGAATGGAGCGTGTAAGAAATACAGCATTACATCGAACGTTACTATTGCTACGACAAAAAAGACATTCATAAAAATTTCGTTAATATTATAAATTGTAAATTAACACACGTCTAGGATAAGTGCGATAAAATTCTTAGCATAATGGCAACCGATCGAAAAAAGTCGAATCGTGTTTTGTGTCAGTGTTAATCGGATCGCATCATGTTTTTTGCATAAGCGGATAACCCTTTTGGCGCTACCTGCGAGTTTTGGCCCAAAGTGACAGCCATTGTGTGCCCTCCCATACGCATAGGGTGACAATGAAATAAATAACGAATCCTTATTACAAATACAAATTAAAGAGAATAGAGATAATTTATACATAATTTTTTTTAGTCAATCAAACAATGAGGCGAGCAGAAAGTTCATCTGATGGTTAGTAATACGTCGCACCATAACAACGTGTCTCTAGATAGGATAATATAAACAGAATCATATTACACTCGTCGCACGAGACATAACTGTTGAGTCTCGTTACCCCACTAATTGCACTAGCTACAGTAGCCTTCAAATAGAAACACAGTAATTCGACGCGTACTCTAGTAAATTGATCTAAATTTGAAGTTTGTTTTTTTTTAGTTAAAAACAATAGTTTAGTAAAAACGCAATGCAGATTGATTATTCTTATTAAAATTGAAAGTGAGGTTTTCTTTAATTTTTTGATCGGGAGCTCGTTTTTTTCTCCGGCGACAGAAACCTACCACCAGTAAATAAAAACTATAATAGTTTTTAATGTAATTCTCTCTTCCGCGGCATAGGTCTCCATCGGGCTTTTCTCTCGTCATCATCCAGTTTGTTTCGTACATTTTTATACGGACCCCTTAACCTCCGTGTTATATTTAACATTCAACATTTTTACACCGTTAAAATATCAAAACATAAAGTATCATTACACGAAAATGTTTTTTGATTACTATTTGTGGTTTCTCGTAAATCGTGGTTAACGTACGACTAGTATTGTATACCAAAGATATGACTGGGGAATAAAAGATATAAAAAACGCATAAAAACATTACGTTTTTATGCAAGTGCAATATAGGTCAGGTGTATATTCAACCCTTTCACGGCGTGGGAGTAGTCATTTTTTGCTCTCAATAAATACTTGATGCGTTTTGTGCAAGTATTTTTTTTAAAATGGCAGAACTGTTTGCGATAATTTGTTCCCACATATCTCGACGCGATCGGGAAGTGACGACAGCTACAGAAGATCAGTTCATCATTTGCGAACCGTTAACATTGAACGCGAAAAAAGAAAAGCTGCAGTACGTGTCTATTGTTAAGTTTAACTGTTCTTTAGCAGTTAACCAGCAGTATCTTGGAAATATACCTTTATAACTTATACGTTTTTTTAAGTACATTCAAGTTTGTGTTTTTTTAACTAAAGACCTTTAATTTCCACTCGAATTATCTTGGTTTTTCCGCATTGGTTCTGTATTGATTTTAAAAATAATATTTCATATAATTATAGCATGTATGATATCAACTATTTTCATACGTATGATTCTGTTCTTTAACAATATGTAAATTTTTTTTACATTATATTGCAATAAACATAATAGTGATTGTAATATATTTGCAGTGATAATTTTGTATTTGATATAATAATACCCGTTTTACAAAAAAGCGCAGTTCTGATCAAAAAATTAAAGAAAAACTCACTTTCAGTATTAATAAGAATAATCAATCTACACTGCGTTTTTACTAAACTATTGTTTTTAACTAAAAAAAAAACATCAAAGTCAGAGAGAATTCAATGTTTTTCTTTGGCGATTAAAAAACAAGTAGTAAAAGATATTCGGCTTCTTAAAGTGATATTTTAATGGTAGAAGTCAAAATATCCTTGCTGAAAGAATAATGAGAATTCGCGGCAGGGGCGAGCTAGGACCGGAAACGTAACGTCCGTGGTGGAACTCAACTTCCGGTGCGTCATGTGCATATCGATCGTGTTAATCGTTATAAATAATGGTGGTAAGTAATTTAAGAAAAATGATGTCGGGTATTTAACTTCCATAAAGTGTTGTAGATTAATGATTATGATAATAATTTTCAGTTTCTCTCAAGAACGCCACGCAAATATTTTACGAAAGGGATCGTATTTCTCCAGCGACAATGCATACGTATTAAGGAATTATGTTATTCTCCTGAAATAGAAATTGAAGCGTCTTTGACCTTTACAAGATTTGTTTAACTTTGCTCATGAGCAAGAATATTTCTTTAAATATCGACATTACATCTGCTTCTACAAACAAGTTCGTTTGCGAGCGCAATAGATCAAAGTAAATGTTAGCATATGTACGCATGTACTCTGTATACTGCTTAAGTCGGCGCAGTCTGTTTTTGCTGGTGTCATAGTTCAGGGTGAGGCGTGAGAACACGTACGATGCAGGCGATAATGCTGAAACGTTCGAGGGAGCTTTTTTTTTCAGGAGGGAGCAATGACTTCACGCAAATGTTCGCGTCGGCGGTTGCCGTATATTTATTGAAGTGTCTGAGGATATGCGCCTTCGTTTCGTACAAATATTTAATTTTAATAACATGCAATCCCATTGGCTCTGAGAAACAATATGAAATAAAAGTTCTTATTAATCTTCAGTAAAATTCATTCTTATAGTAATATTCTTGTTTTCCCCAAAACCTACAAGTATATCAGCAGATTTTGGTATAATATATAGTTATATATACATAACGTGTATCTCCGTTTCTTAAATAAACTTATCATGTATCCAAACTTGGAAAAGTTTTTTTATGTCTCCAAACTTTTTGCATGAAATTCTCGTACGTAAAAACGTATATTCTTTGTAATTCAAATATTTGCTTAGTGACAATGTAAACTTTGTAGGCTTATGTGTTAATCTTTTTAGGATTTTTTGGTTTGTTTGCCGTTCGAAAGTTTTTATAGTGAAAATTCTGTTCGTATCTGAGTTACCCTATGCAATTTCTAATTGTGATATTCAGAGTTAAAATACTATTTACTAAGTGATAAATATTCGAGTTTAAAAAAAATAAGTTTTTCAAACTGATAGACTAAAAGGCTATATACGCGCCGAGCCTAGTATATATAGTTAAAAGATCTAAAAATTATTTTTGATTACGTTGCTATTGATATAAAGATATAAAGTAAAAGATATTATTGAAATCAGTTTTAGAAATTACAAAACACTTTCTGTCTAAAAAAGTCGCGTGTTAATTCAGCATCTTTTTTTGTAATGCAATCGTTGATTTATGTTAAGGGTCGTAGGCCGGGCTGATATGATGCCGGGTACAGTTATTCCGTGATCCCTCCCACGCTTTTGCACAAATTCGAAACAAAAAAAATTGGAATTTTATAAAGTCCTCTACCTGCTCGTGTGGCTTGCAGAATTTTGATATCTTTTGTGTACGATTTTTTGCTTTAATTTGTGACAATTATACCGGTATATGACTTTTTACCTGACTTTTTGTCGTTTTCGGATTCGAACGTATCTAATATTTTGCACGTTCGTTTGTTTTTGTGTGGACACCGAGGTTGTGGAGGTTTAGGAAAATCACAATTCCTTATTAGATAGAATATATGTAGTTTTATAAGAAAAAAATTACAAGGAAATATTTTAAAAAGCTCTTATTTATTCTTCTCTAATTTAATGTTTTTTTCCTCAAGTATCTAATGAAGTTTCATGAATTCACAAAATAATAAAATTAGTCCACGACAAAACAGTTTAAACATAGGCGCATTATAATATAACATAATATAGAATTTTTACATAAAGTTTTTCAAAGCGAATTTTCTAGGCTTTAATCGATTAGAGACGATCTATTAAGAGAAATAGAGTTTAAAGGATGTGCAGGTAAACTGATGATATTGCATTTTATCAAACGGGACGATATTTAAAAAAGACGCTCTCTCTGCATGTGCCATTTAAAAAGGTGATAGACAAAAAAGAGGTGGGCAAAGAAAGACTTCGAGGGCCTTGAAAAGGGTTAAATATAAAACTTATGCGTGGAGAGAAAAAAGTAATAAAATACGTTTTTATTATACTACAGACACGTAGTATCGGTAAAACTGATATGGCTTACATAAAATTAATATTAAAATATGTTTAACTACAACTCATCGAAGGAAGGTGAAGGTTGTGAGAAGCAGCTGGATGCGGGCAGCGCAGGATCGAACGATGTGGAGATCTTTGGGAGAGACCTATTGTCAGCAGTGGACGTCATCGGCTGATAATGTTGATGATGATAATAACTCATCGAAAGTTTTTAAATAGTACAAACATATTATATTTAAAAATTTATACTTTAATTTATAATTTTAATACATGTCAATATTAGTTATAAACATTAATTTTATGCAGTTTTGTACATCATACGCACAATTTTAAACAGTCGCACTATCCGGTGTTATGGGTAGGTACAAATTGCAGGCAATATTTTTTTTTTGCCGTATGTGGAAACAAAGAGGTATAAAGGGGTTATTTTTTGCGTCTTTCAAAACATATGCAATCGACTGACCTACTTATGCACTTCCTTTGCATTATAAAGTTAAGTAATTGAATATGTACGGTAACATCAGCAATAGGTACACCCGGATCTTTACTAGTTTTTATTTTAGCTCAACATTAAAAAAATGCTTCGGTAGAGCTAAAGTACGATGTAAAGTTAAACTTTAATATCTTTAAAATGTTATTAAAACAACATGATAACAGTAGCTATAGTTTTCAGATTTGTACTAATGTAGAAAAAAGAAACAACTCTCATAACGTTCCCACTACTAGAACTTGGACTCATTTACCACAATGAGGGAATTAAGCGATTTATTAATCACGATGATCTAGTGTTGATTGATGTTAATATAACTATTATTCTTGAAACTCTTTGTTTTCCTTACCATGTCTTCTTCACAGCATGAATAGTCCTTTAAAAATTGGAATTATCAGTAAAAGCTTATTAAGTGGTAGCAGAACTATTTATAAACAATCAGGGGGCGCTGAGGTGTATGTTGCAACCGGGCTTTTTTAAAATAATA
Organism: Ornithoptera priamus; assembly: GCA_029034505.1. Classification (NCBI taxonomy): domain Eukaryota; kingdom Metazoa; phylum Arthropoda; class Insecta; order Lepidoptera; family Papilionidae; genus Ornithoptera; species Ornithoptera priamus. Next base: position 60,158 of record JARDWD010000705.1, read on the forward strand.
GCAGAAGAGTTGACAGGGTGACAGCTAATTGAAATACGCCCATGTGCAGTGTTTTTGCTCACCGCAACCCCAGAGGGCTAATCTCGCGGCATCCCCTTTAACATTTCGTGGTTTACTCACATTTAGAAGGGGTTGAAATTACTTGTAGGTATTTTTTAATTGTCTTTGCGTTGCTTTGAACAGTGTAACTACACTCGCGTGCAACTGAATCGACTGAAGCCATATATTGGTGTAAAAGTTTAGATATTTCGGAAAACGGCTTTTGCGATTTTTATTAAAGTTTTTTAATCGAAAGACTGATAATTTATTTCATAACACAGCAATTTTCAAATAAACAACGACAAAAGTTTTTAAATAAATACGGTCAAACATGAGCGTTACAGAAATTGCTCGTTGCGGGACTAAATCACGTATAAAAGTTCACGTGATCCATATTTTTTATCACTTATTTGTTAGTCGTTGACAGGTACACATCTCTTTAAGCTCCCAGTATTTCAATCGCAATCCAAAGGATACTACCTCAGAAGTAGCGGCCCAAGTAGCTTTGTTGCAGGTGGGCCATAATCAACGGCAAGTCGATCGTGAACTTAACATGAGCTAATTAGCTGTTTCACGAGTATACAGAAGATTTCAAGAGACTGGTGGTTTCATTCGGAGACCACAAACCAACAGACACCGGAGCATATCTGAGATGGACGGCCGCTTCTTTGAGAAATCGTCATCTCGCAGTCGTTGTTGTGCAACAGAAGCTCAGAAAGTTTCCAGGAGTGCCTGTAAGTCAGTGGACAATAAGAAGACGCCTGAAGAAAGCCAATTTAACTCCAAAGCGTAGGGCGGTGGTTCTGTCATGATGTGGGCTGGAATATCATATGAAGGGTAGACCGAGCTTGTTTTCGTGCCTGGTGGTGATCGGTGGTGTGACAGCTCAAAAGTACGTGAAAGATATTCTTTTCGATCATGTTGTACCTTATGCAGGGTACATAGTAGAAGATCTTGTATTGATGCATGATAATGCTCGGTGCCATACAGCACGTGTTACTCGCTAGTTTCTTGAAGAGGTGGAAATTGAGACAATGATGTGGCCAGCTCTCAGTCCTGACCTTAACCCCATTGAGCGTTTATGAGACGAGCTCAAACGGAGGGTTCGAGCTGGAGATACAGCTCCATCAAGCATCGTCGAGCTCAAGACTGCGCTAGAGGAAGAATGAAATATGATACCTTAAAATTTTATCAAAAAATTTATAAAGTCCATGAATAATCGCATGCAAGTCGTTATAAAAGCAAGGGAAGGCAATATAAAGTATTGATGATTTTAACTTTCCTTACTTTTATGAAACAAACTTTTTATTCCTTATGTTGTCGTTTTAATTTTTCTTAATTTTTTATGCATTTCTGTCCAAATTAAATTTCATCAATAAATACTCCACCGATTTTTCTCCTTTGGATGGCATTTTTTAGAGAAAAGATTAGTCTCATAAATAAAAAAAAAAACAAGAAAATCGGATAAGCTATTTTATGAAAAATCAACCTTTTATACCAATATACGCTTGAGTCGATTCAGTTGCACGCAAGTGTAGATGTAAATTGTGCTTAAAATTTCCTTCTTACTAATGAAATACTAGTTTTTATACGTAGCCTTAATATATTTATAAGCAATTAAAGCAATAAAAGTTAATTCTTGCAAAGTGTTTCAATTATTAGGATGGACGGTTTATTAGAATTAAATCTTTTATCGTTTTGTTACAGATTATTCATTAATATTTTTAAATACCTCAGTTATTATATAATAAATTTTTCACTGCTTGATGTTGTCTAAATGCACTTTATGAAAATAAATTACCTTAATCTATTTCTTATATTTTTGATGAAACATCCAGTATTTGGACATTCGATGTTGAAAACTTTTTTAATAATAGTCGCTTCGCTTCGTGTTAAAAAAAGTAATGTATAAAATACAGTATTTTAATGAGTTTTTTATTTTACTTAAATTTAATGTTCAGTACTTGACATACAAAATTAATTATTTTCGTTACCAATATGTTATCCTACGCCTTCCCTAGGGATCAATGTTTAGGAAACATGTGGTTTAAAACACTTTGATTTGGATATTTGACAAGGAAGGGTTGTGCGTCGTTCGCACCTACGGTTCGCTATAGTTAGAGAGCCCTACAGAAGCTCCATTCGAATGTAATCCTCCTTTAAAACCCCTTTCTTAAAAACTCCCCTTACAGTTTTTATTTATACATCCGGTAGAACAATAAGTTTCTTTGACGTTCTGACAAGCATTGTTTTAGTGGCGGCATAAAGAAATCGGCGCGGCTTCGAATTACCGAAGACGCATAAATCAACACAGCTTTACGTCATTAGCGTTAATAAAGCTATGATACCTAGCAGTGATACAACACTACTACATATAGCTATATCAGTGTGTAAAGTACATAAAATGCGAAATATATAATGCGTGTAATATTTCAACTAATACATAAGAAGTTTTTAGTATATAAGCTTCCTACGTAGCGCTAATTTATTCGCGATGTTTGCCAGTAACCGACGGAGCGCGGCGACAGTCTAGACTTCCTATTGGCCGGCGCTCCGGGAGGGCGATCCTCCTCCTCTCGAGTGATGCGATTCGCGAACTAACACACGCTTGCGACTTAAATGATTCGCGTCCTGCGCACAAGTAGGCAGATAATACTTATACTACTTTAGTATATGTATTAGTACCAGGCGTACAGAATACGTTCAATATTTTTCTTGTGGTTTTTCCTTGATATGAACACTAGCTGTTCCTCGCTCGTTTTGCTGGCTGTAATATAAAATTAGCCTTGAAATTTGTCTGAAATATTCCTTGAGAGTAACTGCAACCGCAAATAGCTTTCTATAACAATCGTTACTATAACAACCGCATAAATAATAGGAAATGAAAAGGTTTATAAAAGTTAATTAAAAATAAAATGATGAAGGATATATGAAATTCAAAAATAAATAGCCTTTAACCATCAGCAATTAATTCTGCCTTGGATGGTCATATTGTCCATGTCGATAAGTTCACCAGTTTTCACGGTATTGGCGAACATACAAAACCCATTTTCATTATATATATTGAGATCTAAATGAAATCTATATTTGCGTATAGCATATTTAAAATGGAGTTATCCATAAATAATTATTAACATAAATTCAGACTTATCGGAAGAAAATTAATGCTATTGTAATGTATTACTATTGTTTCAACTAAAACTAGCTTTGTTTCTTATTTAAAAGAAATTGCAAATGTATTTTAATATTAAAGTACTTACTAACAAACTTTATTTTCTACTGCTATTGTATTACAAACGGACTTTAATACTTATAAGAAATTTAACAATGAAAATAAAAATATGAGTATTTAATTAGAAGTTTAGTTCCTTAATGGCTAATTGTATATTCATCAAATAGCACAAATGAGCTATAAGATGAACATAATACTGACCACCTGGAAAATGCGATTTTTCATAAAAATTAAGTGCTGTTAAAAATATATACAAAGCACCGCGTTGCGCTCATTTACCTCAGGACAAAGTCGTACTACGTTAAGCTACATCATCAAAATAAAACATCACTAAAAAACCGTTAAATGAAAATCAATTAAGGAATAGTAATAGTAAAGAAATGTACTTTTTATTTATTTTCCAATTCACATACAGTTTAAAACCAGTCCTTGCACAATTATACATAGACTTCTTCGGGAGCGCAACAGAGATCAGAGGTTAAAGCGGTGCACTATTGCATACACCTACGTTAGTTGACTAGTTACAAAACATTTTAGTACGGGGTTAACTTAGTGTTGTATTCTTTTTAAATTTAACAAATAAAAGTTAGATGATTTTGTTCAAAATTTAAAGGTTAGATAAATGACGTTAAACATAGGTTTCTAAGTTTCGTGATCCAAATAATGTTTGCACACAATCACTTCGTGATACAAATAAAAAAAAGAGCGATCGTAGTCCGACGCAAAGTATTTTTCAGAAGTAATACGGATACTTAATTAATACATTATACTTATATATTTCATTTATTATTATCAGATTTTGTGTTCATTGTTTTTGTTGAAATAGATTATCCATCACATAGAATGTGCAACATAACGATCTACAATGGAAAGAGCATTGTGAGAAAAAACGTTTCGAATTGGTCATCGCCGAACTGCCCACCATGCTAATGATGACCTAAACAAAACGCAGGACAAAAAACCAACCTGAGCGTTAACAAAGCGAGGAAACAACGGGCAACAAAGGCGGTGAATTCGCACAATACCTGACCATATTAATTACCCTTCTCAAGTATATTCAACAATGGAAAGGGTTTAATAAGCTTAGAGTAAATAAAAGAGCCGTAAATCGGGGAACTGACCGCTGTCCACTGGCCGCCGATTAAAAAATTCACGTATATTAAATTTTATTTGACGTTTAAAATTATAACCACGATTAATGCATACATCGGGTTAAGGGTTTAAAACTTTTTCAACAGTTTTCCCACGTTAGAAAATACTATTTCAAAAGATAGACAATAATTTAGATTATAAGAAAATTCGCTTTCTACAATACCTTTTATTTTGTAGTGGATTGTTAGATGAAGAGTTTTTCATTTTACTGGTGCTTGGTCTCCGTAGCCAGACATAGTCTAGGTAGGTACTACCGCAGCACCTATTTCTGCTGACAAACGTGCAGAGATCACTGTATTCCGGTTAAAAGAGCGCTGTACCTAATGAAATTACTGAGGTAACGGGACAACATCTATGTCGCAAGGCGACGAGCACAATTTGATATTGTGTATATCATTCTTAATAGAGATTCGTTATTATAGGCAAACGTTTCACTAACCATCAGGTGAACGATCCACTCGTCTCGTCACTTCATTGAATAAAAAAATTAATATTGGTGTATGAAGACTTAACACTATGTAAATGAGAAGAGCACAATGTGATCTAGTGTTCTCAAACATAATTATAAGCAGACGTATCACTTACCATCAAGTCAAGCTTAGGCTAGTTTCATTACTTCGACGTATAAAAAAACTACAAAATTTTTAATTAGTGGTACTCAACGTTGTTTGACAATTCCGTCCCGCTGAACTTTTTCAGTCTTGGTTGCAAGCTGGATTTTATCTAGGTAATTTTGTGTAAACGATTGTGCTGTCTTTAAGGTTACCTTTAACTTAAAATAAGTAAACTCTTGATGTTCATCGTTACGAATGTTAGAATTTTAAACAAAGTTTCAAGTACAACGTTAAGAAAGCACTCTTGAATTCTTTAGCTATATAAAATACAATCATCAATATTTACAAAGAGATTCTGTAGTGATTATTTTTTAATATTGGCGCACAAAGTTTATTCAACCCAATGGAAATAAATCGTAGACTAATTATAATTAAATCGTACAATTACCGACTACTTTCAAATATTTTAAACGGTTAAACACGCAAAGAACCTTGCAAGCCGGGGATTTTGTTTTTTTTTTTGGTCACATTAATATTCGTCATCCCTTTAAATATGCTTTTTATTTGCTTAACGTTCAATATCAAGGATACGTTTTTGTCTGCTGCTAGGAATTTAAGGGACGTTACTGGTCAAGCATGGGTCATAGGTGACGAACGAACTTGGGCCCGGTTCGTGCATGTAGATTTCGTCTTTAAGCAGACCTCATAATTTTTATTTGCATGTTTATATTATAATAATATTTAAGTAAGGAATTTTTGTTTTAAATAACAATTTTTGGCGAAAGATTTTAAAACGTAGATAATATTGCATTCTATTGTTTAGTGTTCTGCTTTAAAACAATTTTTTTAAATACAATAAAAAACAACTATATGAGATTTGGCTGTATTGTTCAGATAATGTGTTTTCTTTTATTCATTATTTGGATTGATAATTAAAGTTTTTAGAATTTTCGTCCTATTGTGTAGGAGAACAATGTATACCCAACACAGGTTGTAGGGTGAAGGTAAAAGGTGTTAATGCAGTCAGTTTGCGAAATTCGCAGAACAGCTGGCCGTTGGTCACCTCAGACCGGTGCCCGGTGACCTCATGGGATTGAGAACTTGAACTCAAAACTGACATTGAATTTTTTCACTGCCTTCACTGTGCAATAACATAGATTAATAATGTATTAATAAAAAGAAAATATTATATATACATTACCGTTTTTTAGCTACATAGCTTAAGAATAATTTTTTTCATAATCCTATATATTTATATATTACGAAAGTTTAAGCATAAATAATTTAATTTTACATGGACGAGATTCAATGATTTAAGTGTAAACATTTAAATTTAAGTTTCGTAATATTATTTTCGTATTTTTGTTGTGTTATTATGATTAAATTCATTAGTTTTGTATAGTTGTGTATGTTATAAATATTACATGGACGACTTTTATAAATTTTTATAATACGTTATGTTTTCTTTATTTTATAGCCGCAGCTTTTTCATTGCTGCAGAAATTGTGATTGTAAAAGAGATTTTCTATTAAGAAATTGAATAGAAAAACACATTTATTTTTAATAATATTTATTACAAAGATTACTTATTTTTCCCAAAGGTAATGATGGCTATATTAATGACAGTTTTTTTATTAATTATAATAAAAAGACAAATACTGTCCTTTGAAAAGTTGTAGCCCTTTTCGGTATTTTCAAAATTTTTGTTTTAGTAAGGGCTGTTTTAATATTACAATGTATTACAATCTAATCACAACTAAATACAGAAAATCGTTCTGAAAATTTTCTATTACACTTGTATATTATTTATCGAGAGTGCATTCATTGTGCGACGGGGTTCGGGCGAGTTATTCGCAACCCTCGGTCAGTTTGCCCGTCCGTTGATCACCTCTGACCGATGACCACTGACCTCATGGGACCGGCAACTTGTTCTATCCCGATCAGCTAACTTGCCACGACATTGAACTTCGCGACGTTTGTTACATTATGAACATAATCCTAAAGGTTTTATAAATTATTGATATTTATATAATTTCTAAATAATATTACAAATATATAATAATATAACATAAATACATAACGAAATAACTTCTGATTATTATTTAATGATTAAATTTATTTATACAATTTATTGTATCTTATAAAGAATACCAAAGTTAGAAAGAATCTGTTTAATAATAAGTTTAATATCTTAAGTATATTCGATCTATCCGTCATACGAAATTAAACACAAACATTAATTAAAATACTGTAAGATTTTGACATTTATTTTTTCTGAAAAAAAAAACTCACTACTTAAATGATAGTATGATATTGCAAAAGGGTGCATTAAATCGCCACGCCGTTAGCCACCTCTGACCTGCCAACGTTCTCACTTATTACCATAACTTGTCTTTCGATTATCACACTTGATTTAACGTGTATAAATTTTTGATAAAAACGCTATGGATTCTCTGAAATGTAATCTTCCAATAAGTTTCAATTCAGACTTTATACTTTAAATTTTGTTTTAAAATTAATTCAAATCGTTTGATAACACGGTCTTAGCGTTATACTCGTATTGCAATCTTAACAATCTTAATTTTTTTTTTAATATTTTGAATTCAAATCGAGTTTTAATATATATTTAAACATTGAAGCTTTCTTAGTAAACTGTGTTTTATATTAATTATACAGTCAAAATACAGTGCAAATGTCATCGAATTAACATATAATACCTTAACAACGTCGTTACTATTGCAATTTCTGCGCAAACAATTCATATGTATGTAAATTATATGTTTCGCAAGTTAAACAATATAGTTCAATGAACGACATGTGTACAAAGTCACATGAAATACCTTTTAAACGTAGTAATCTATGTTACGTATCTAGAATATGAAAAATTTGATCCAAGCATGTATAAAGTTAGAATCTATGAATAGATTTAATTCATGTAACTTAAGACGCGATCAATTAATTCCAAAGCCCGCGGGAGGAAGCAAACGTGCCTGAAATAAACCGTCTTGTCGCAGGTCATACAGCCGGAACTTTCCGATGACTCTTTTTCTTTTTTTCATTATCTTATGTAACTTTACAGACTTAACAACATTTAGAAATGAGATAAATAAAATACCTAATAATAGTAGTTTGCTAATGATGTTACTTTTGCATGATTTATCTAAATGTATCAGTTAATGACTGTTAAAGATTTCTAGTTCTTAGCTATTATTATTTTTTGTAAGTCATTACTACTTCTTTTTTATAAAGATTATGCTCTTAGAAGATGAAGTAAAACTGTTGTTACAAATATTGGAAAAAAATTGCACTACTAATATTAGTAGTCAATAGTTTTCCTTACGCCATGACTTTATTTATATTTTGTTTACATTATTTAACATTTTTTATTCAATTAAGCGACTAGACGAGCCGGACGTTCACCTGATGGTAAGTGATACGCCTGCCCATAACAAAGTGGCGCTAGTTGGAATGATTTATGCTGGACCACATTGCGCTCGTCGCCTGGGACTTAAAATGTTGAATCTCGTTACCCTAATAATTACACTAGCTACAGCGTCATTCAGACCGGAACACAGTAATGTTTGAACACTACTGTTTGGCGGTAGAAAAAGGCGGTGGTGCCTACCTAGATAGCCTCTGGCAACAAAGACTTACCACCATCACCGTAATGTAAACTGTTTGTTCAGTTGAAGAAAAAAAATATTATGTCAATATACGTAGAAGTAGGAATTTAAAATTCACAGTTTCAATTAAAAAAGTTTAATTTAAGATACCTGATAAGTTTTAACATGATTGAGATGAAGCATTTTATTACTAACATTTTTGATGTTTTATGCTTATAATATTGTATTGCTGCTTTCATGTATCTGTGGCTGGTAAAGGTAATGTGTATTTGGATAGTATTTACCGGTAAGTAATAATAAGCCTCATCGCACATGTCGCGCATGCGCAGTACGTTCCCGCCCTCGCTTACGTGGGAAGTAGGAAGCTTGAATCTTTTTATTGGGAACTATAATTAAGGAAACCACCGCTGTAATTACAGGGGCGATTGCTAAATATAAAGGAATGGTTTTTTTTTAATTCTTTTAATCCTTTTCCCAATTAAACTCAAGGAGCGACGTTGTAATTGTTGTCGAAATGAATACAGGTTTAAAAATATATCATTTACTATTAAATTTAATAACTCGACATTATTATCTGAAAATCGGACGTATTTGTATTGCTTTTTGATAATTTTATGTTTTTTTTTGTTGATTATAGAAAACCATTGATGAAAATAAATATTTATATTAATTATTTAACTTCGTCTATTTATTGGTTGAAATGATGATGATGATAACAGACTTTTTATATGGATTTTTATAATAAACAAACGTAATTACTAAAATAAAACGAGTAGATAAAATCAATTACTAAAGTAGGCAATTTTGTAGATTGCAAATCATTACATGTCTTAGGTATATACTCATTTTTAGGTATCTTTACATCGAAGTCAAAAGAATTAAACATAACGTTATTTATTTTAAAATGTCAACTGCATTGTTAATAACAATATTACCGTTATTATCTTTCATAATAACATAACAAATAGACAATATCAGCACTTCCTTTCTCTTTCACAAATAATTGTTGTGGACAATTAGCGATTTGGCCATTTAAAGGGCAATTTGCATAGACCGATAGTGGTATCAGTGTTGAACAAATATATGTGGACTTCTGTTGACCTAGGTTTGATTGCGGCCTACTTATAATACATTTACTACATATCCGACAATAAATGTCTATCAGAAATTTAGATTTATCATCATGCTTTTCGTGTGAATATTTAAGACATATTGGTTGCTGGAATCCAACTTGTTAGTTGGCACTGAAACATTTATTCCCGCTGCTAAAAAGTAGTAAACAAACATTACAGTGTTCCGCTTTAAAGGCACCTGTATCCTATGTAATTACTGAAGTATTAAGTTATATGGTGACGAGCGCAATGGGGTGCTGAGTAAACATCCTAATAAAGAGTTCATTATTATAGGCAAGTATTACATACCTTCAAAATAAAAACTTTCCTAAGTTTTACTTTTACTTCCTGTGTTAAATCATATTGACGCGTAAAATTTAGATTATTCGAGGAATATTATATTATTAATTATAGTAAATATATAACATCCACAATGCTGATTGTCCGATTTACACCCGTCACGGCTTTCCTTTGTTTTCGAGTTATCTTAAGCAAATTAGTAACGACTGTGCCAAGCGAGTTATATGTAAAACTGTACACAAGTACCATTGGGTAAACATAACAGTAAAATTTGTTATATTTACACAATAGAAGTTTATAGTCTCTACTAAATCGCATTTTACTAATTAGAGACATCGAAAAAGCACATGTCTATAACTATAAAAAACTTATTAAAACGTATCACCTTTACTTTCTCTAGACATCATCAAAATTATTAGGTGCTCTCTTCAAACTGAAGTTTGGCGATCAGATTGAAAAAACCAATTCGATCGTCAGCTATTCTTTTTAGCTGATGGTATTTAAATCTGATCCACTTCTTTTATCCCCAAAAGATTACTCTTTTACTACTACTTTACTCTAGATACATACTTTGTATTATTTTTTCAGTACAAAAAGTTCGGCGTAACACTCATGGAAAAAAAAATTATGTAAACTTTCCTAACATGTTTATCCTTTTAAAGAGTAGAAGTCATTTTCTAATTATCGATAACATTTACAGAATATTTTTAGTTGACTTTATACGAGAAGACAATACATCAAAATTTAACAATAATAAAGTTTACGGATTGTATCATGTTTATTTTGTGTATGACTTTTGTGACATTAATAAGAAATCAACATCACAAAATTTATATTCACCCAAAAATAATTATATATTTGATTTGGAAAGCCCTAGATTTTAATTATAATTAATCATATCAGGTAAAATTCACTATTTGGTCTATCCTACTAACTGCCTTGATTATAAATCATAAAAAAAACGTTGCATTGTAAGTTTACAGGTACATATTACTAGATTTTCTTTATTCGTATATGTAAATATATACTTTACTTACATTTTATTATTATGTTACACAAATGTTTAAACTTCTCACCATCGGACTGGTTGGTACAAATGATATTAAGTATGAAGCCTGGACATTGTATCTTACTTTAGGCGATCTCTTAATTTTTTTCAAATCGAATGGGACTTGAATGAAAAGATTGTTATTTTTAGTAAGAAAATTTTGTTGATCGGCAGCTGCTGATGGTATTTGTTATGATTTTTTTAATCGTTTAAAATTGAAGCCAGGAAGCGTTGACGTCACGAGCGCGCCGGCCGCGGCGAACGAGCCGCCTGTTGAGGCAGGCCAGACCACACTCGTCACGTCTCAATGTACGGACAGCAGATTATCTCAATTTTTTTCTGATGAACTTCTTGATGTTAACCTTATTGAGGATATTTGTACCTTTATCAGGTTCAAGGCTCAGGCATCCACCATCTCCAAACTAAAAACAGTAAATAACTATAAACTAATCGCGTAATTAACAATTGTATCTACTCTGCTGCAATCCTTTTCGCTTTCCTCTTCTTACCTTTATTTATAATTTCTTTATCTATCTTTGTACATACTTTCTTTTGTTTCGTGAAGTAGAAATCTTATTTGCGAGCCCTGGATCTGCCAGTTGTAAAAGTTTTCAATATAGCTATATTCTACTACTATAACTTACCCAAAATTTCATACAACAAAAAATTACCATTACTACGATTTTTCAATATTTTATTTATTTATATATATCCCTATTTTATGACAGTGAAATTATCTATAAAACCTAACATTATCTTTAATATTCGTGTTTCCATATTTCATCGATTGTTCGTGTTTTCCTTTTATTGTAAAGGAGAGTTTACAGTATACATAATCGTCATAATTTCATTGTTATTTTGTAATACCTAATGTCTATTAATTTATTAAATAATTATTCTTAAACTATCCAGATTATAATGACGTAGATTTCATGGTGTATAATAAGTATACCAGAGCATTACTCTGAATGAACATTCATTATAAACAATATTTACATGCTATGAACTGATATTATTGTATTAGAAACTTACGTTTTGATTTATTTAACATTGCAGCGATTGATTTCGTTTATCGTATATTTTTACTTGAAAGTGTAATAATTAGAGATGTCCTTATATATACATTCCTGTAATAGCAATTTTAACAAAACATTTATTTTTATTTGAGCTGAAAATCCAATAGGATAGCTACAATTAGGTCAACTGCGTTGTATTTGCTATTTAATGTTTACTTTATAGAAATATTATGTCTGTTTTAATTAACTGGTTTTGGTATCAGTACCGTCCAAACGGAGTCAGTAAATAGAGGCTATGTATCGCGGATACATAGAACGTAACGGGAAGCGCAGTGTTACATTGCTTCAATAGACGGCGGCACGAAACCGATTCTGTTGCTCGTTGATGCAATCTCTTCATTCAATGTTAACCAGATGCTATGTCGACGTAATATTATATGAAAAAAAGTAGTTACATAAATGTTTTTCCAATTTATATATATTATCCATTTATATTAAAAAAAAATTCAAAACCAAACCAGAGTAAACATTAAACGACGCAATCGTTACTGTCTATATTGACGTTTACAATAATGGTTAATTTTATTTACAAGGTGCTGTTTTGGTGATTAACTGCACTAATTTGTAAATATACTTGTTTCAAAGTTTGAAAGTACACTTTTTCTCCAAACAATTAACTGTCGCACGAAGTACACTGCGATGTTTTTCAAAAAATAACTGTAATTTATCAATACGCTATCTTATACGCTAAAGAAACATTTGTATTTGGCAATTAATTAAGCAAGAAAAGTTGAGAATATTTATTGTATGAATTACACAATAAATCTTTTTTTTATCAAATTTATATTACAACAGTGTAAAAGTGCTAAATATGGTGTTTAGTAGCAAGTTAGAGAGAATAATATACTTTAAATAGCGTCGTCATCCTCCAAATAAACATTCTACGTCCATCGAGTGACTAAATAGTGAAATCCGGTTGGGAGGGGCAACATTGGCTAGCGAGTTTCGACGGACCGATGAGGGGGGAGTAAGGACCAAAATGCCGCGGGAGGAGGAGGCATTAGAAGTGCAATGTCCTCGCCAACATCGGTGCAGAGATGTCTTGCCCGACTTCTCCTCGCCCGCGCAACGAATGCGTCAAATTTTTGTAGAAAACTCTAGATATTTTAAAATCACATCTCGTTTCACAAATTACACTTATATTTTGTTAAGTTTTTAGAGGAAGCTTTAAGCGCATATATTTATTCTAACTTAAATACATATATTGCTTTGTATTATATAAAATCTGTATGGATTACATTTACTTTAACATAAATAAATTTAAGAATGCTCACCTATAATGCGTTTAATTCTATTTACAGGTTATTAATTAGTGACATTTGGCTTTAAGGTCTCCCTAACGTTGCGGTATCGATGACCAAACCTAAAGGAAGCTGAAGCCATAAAAATTAACTCTATCCACTGCGAGGGTGAATCCTGTTATTATGTTACTGCGGGTGTACATACCCTATTTAATTTAGTCTTTTTTTTAACAACCTACTCTGTAATAAAAATGCAATCACTTATCGCAATAACATCGCAAGCTAAAATTAATGATATCAATAAGTGAACGTGTAAAATATGGTTAGGTGCTTTAGATAAGATATTAATTGTTAAGTCGATTATTACTAAACTTAAGCGATTTTGTAATATTGCAATATTATATCGTTTTGTTGTCTTTAATGTTGGCCCAAACATATTAAGATTAACATTTACATGAACCACAGGCAATGAAAAAGGTTTTAAGAAATCTTTAATAGATTATTGGTTTTCCGCAATCGTGACGCGTAGACAACGCTTATCGCAAATTTTGTCTAATGGATGATGTGTACTTTGGGTCGTTATCACCCGATGTTTAATGGTTATTTGCAATTAAGAATCGATTAAACTACCAAGGCTGACGTTAGTTAACATTAACGATGACAAACCTATTCATAGGCATTATTATATATTGTTGGCGATGTTGTGTTATTCGTGTTACAATACTGATACTATGATATGAAACACTTTGACAACTATGTATGTATCACAAGCCCTATTAACCGACTTTACGTTTGACAAGCATGGCTGGTGAGGTAATGCGACACAGGCGAAAGGGGTGCGGAAGGTGAGGTGTCGGACTGAGTCTTGACCTTGGTGTAGGATCGAAGCGATGCTCGCGGTCCCTGACCTGACTATTTCGAGTGGCAAGTGCAGTGATGGCGGCGTATGCAATGTGCATACCGAAATAACCGCTTGGTCGAACGCCCCGCCCGCACTCACGCCTTTTTACGCCTCCACTGACGCCAGGATATCACGAGTAAGAATCCTGTGTACCTACAGTTATTGAGCTTCGATGAACTGAAGCTCCACATAAGTTTTATTCATGCTATATACAAAAAGAGCCACATAAACAATATTGAAAAATATGTATTATGAAGAATTTGGTTTTCAAGCACTTTTATTAGAAATTCTACAGAAGATTAAGTAAAGCATTCCAAAAATGACAAATGTATGTAAATAACACATATCAATAAATTAGTTTCGTTGAAAACAAATTTCAATAAAATATTCAAGATAAGCTATGTAATGAAGTATAGTAAGAAAAAAAACTGTGAGAGCGCTCGCGCCTTTGATGGACGAGGGAAAGGGTCTAGTCAAGGCTGCAGATGATGCACTTTCACAAGAACTAGCACGGACAAGATGCATCTCTCATTTGACTATAACGACGGCTGTCTGCTTGTATTTGATTTAAACAAGTTAATAGCCACATCACATGCATCATTAAATTTCGGTAAGTATAATTTACTTTATGCTTTGTAAATATAAGGTCAGTTAAAGCATCATGTGTAACTAAGAACTGCGTATAACACATGCAATTCTTATGTCCTATGAATTTCTTCATGGTTAAATTGTAAGAACAAAATCGATTATTGGAAAGACGTGTGGTGACCTGGCACTGAGTTCTGCTTGCCATTTAAATGTAACAAAATAACATTTTACCACTACTTCTATATTATTAATTTTTGGTTTAAGATATTTTAGTTTAAAGCTAGTTCTATCATTATATTACAGGATACCATGTTAAAAGTAGCTCCTGAACGCGGCAATCAGCCCTCTTTGAACACATACAACTTAAATGTGTATGCCTATTATAGTACATGTGTGAGTAACTAATCTATTGCGCCCGCGCTGCACTCAAGGTCACTGGCCAACGATGACGCAGCCCATCGACCAATTTTAAATTCGTTTAGATGTCACACTAACTTTCTAAAGTGAATTTAGCTTTGCTATATTATTTGGAGCGAATGACGTGGACTAAAATCCAGTAATAATACAAAAAAAGCTTTATTGTGAATTACAAAGGTTATAGGAATAAGTTGAAGCTTATTGTTTCAATCATGCCAAAAAATTCTTTAAAAACGATGTTTAATACCGTGTACGTTGAAATATTTTTTATTTTCAGTACGTAAGTTAGAGAAGATCGTTTTTTATAAATCCGGTTTAAATATAAAATGAACGTGGATTTATTAGAAAATTCTAGGCAAAGTTAAATATAAACTTTTATACAATGTTTATTCGAACACGGTAACAGAAATCTTGAGAATTTTAAAGGATCTAAAGATAATTTAAAGGAAACAAAATGATCGTGAGGGCGAGACGCGAGGGTGGACGCAGACGGGTTCTGCCGAAAGACTTTGTATTGTAGCGTCCGGGAGCGCGGCCAACGACCTGCCCAATCTCCGCTGCATTAGCATAGCGAGCAATATTCGTGTCTAACCTGAGCATGTGTGCGGGTGTGCGTCTGTGAGTGCTGGCTGCGCCCGCGCCGCGCTCCCTCATCGCAACTCCACTATACTTTGCATGTGTGTGTCTAGATTACCAACACTTGAAACATCGCTGGCAATATTATTACAAAAGAAGTATAATATGTAAATTTGTAAACTATTTTCGTATTCATTAGAGATTTATATTTATTTAACTTCGTATATAACCTTGTTGATATCATATCTGATAAATAAACTGTAGTTTTCATTGAATGTGTCCTAATGTCCAAGGTCTAAATAATATCTGTGTTTTTTCTTGAAATATAAGTGCGATCA
This sequence comes from Ornithoptera priamus, assembly GCA_029034505.1. NCBI lineage: Eukaryota > Metazoa > Arthropoda > Insecta > Lepidoptera > Papilionidae > Ornithoptera > Ornithoptera priamus. The sequence goes on from JARDWD010000705.1 coordinate 76,355, forward strand.
CTTTAATATACCCTATTGGAAAATAGTGACACTTTACTTATACCTTTCAAATCCCATATATCACAGTACAGTAACTGGTTTTAGGCTTGCGAAAGCAAAATGTTACCAGGTTTTTTTCGTATCCTTACAAAGATGGAAAGTATTGTGGATTATGCTGTAACACTTTAAAACTTTAAAAATTTCCTTAGATACTCTTTTCTCCAATTCGTTTCCAAAAATATGACACTCTGTGTCTGACGTTATTAAAGATATTGTCTTCTTGTCGATTATAATAAAACCAATAGGTAACACACACACATTTATGCTTGTGTGCACCGACCATGTGAATGTGTGCGGGAACGCGGAATGCGGCGTCGCTGATATAATTTTTGAGTTCGTAGCCACATTTGATAATAAGATCAAGTTCAAAGGGCCAACTGCTTCTGATATTTTTTAAACGCGTTTTAATAAATAACAATGTTTTCTAGCAATCTCTAAAGATTTCTGTTCTATATTTATTTCACCTCATATCACATCGGTGAAAACCTATGAAATAAATTGAATATAAAATTTATTTTCAACAAAATAGCCTTGGCGTATTTGTCACCACTTCTTTATCCCTTTAACTATCGAATTTGGACGCTTATATCACGAGAATATAATTAAAATCATAGGGACTATTTTATCCCTTTCTTTCTGCCTCTTTTATTCTTTTCTGTATTCGATTTGTTTTCATTCTCAATACAATTTTGAAACTTTGAATCATCTCTCGAAATATCGAAACAATGTCGTCAAAACAAAGGAATACTTTCCCAGGATAATTCTATCCAAGGGTTACTAAGTGAACGAGATAGCCCGTTAAATATGACAGTAAACATTTTCAGGGAACGTGTAAATTTCTATGACACGAAGTATTTAAGCATGATATATAAACAATCAACTTTGTGTTTAATTTTTAAGAGGATTGTTATATTTTTTTTAGAAGCAGTAACTTCAACATTAAATACTACAACATGAAATAAACATCTACCGCTATAATAGTTGAATTTGACATGTTTAGATGCGGTTGAATTTATCCTTAACAAATAATTTGAGTAATATAATAAGCAGGGTCACAATTGAACTCAATTTTTAAGGAGAGTACTGTGTTAAATAATCTACAATTCATAGGTATAAAATTCACAAAATTTGCTATTATTGAGTATTTGATATATGATCTAACATTTGAAATCTAACATTTACCACAAAATTTAACATATAAATACATTAATTACAACAAAGACGAATGATAAGACATTTTTGAAATAGACAACATTTGAGATATTATAGCATCACAGATTTTCAAACAACTGAAATGAAAATTGAAAAACCATATCAAATTAATAATAAAAATATTATTGCTTGGTTAATGCGGTTGCGAAAACTATTATGGTTAATAGTGGCGCCACAATTGTTACAGTAATGCTTTCTATAACTATAATCCCTGCATACTATTATCTTTATTGTTTTGTGAATGACCGTCTGTAGTATTTGCATCTCATCTTCGTTGCACAAGCGCTTCCAACCCTGTTTGCCACAATAGAAACTTTTTCGTACCTGCTAAGTCGAATTTGTCGAATCATCCTTTTGACAAAATCATAAAACTGAACATTGCGTAATTTTTCCGCATTGTGTGAACCCTTTCCGTTTGTTTTTATTATACCCCTTTTATACAAACTCTTAGTCGGTACCTTTGCGGAGTTCTGCAATATTATTGGTGGGTAGTAAAGTAATAAAATATTGCACTATTCTCTGCAGAAAACGTGCACCATGTAGTAAAGGGTTTAATGTTTTGAAACTCTTCTTTAGGCAGTGATTTTGACAGACTTTTTAAGGACCGTAACGGTACTTGTCATACCATTATACCATTTCTCCGTCGTAGGACTCTAATGGAAGAAGGGTTATTTATTATATGTTATTAGATAAGTGAAATGTCCACACTAAGACTCGTTACTTATCATAAGCGCCAACGAGTGCCGCTTCTTTTTACTTCGAATCATCTTAAAGTTAATTACTTTCAAAATGGTAAGTAGCGTTTGACGAAAGTAATGTACCTAAGTAAAGCTTTTCTCGCAGGCAACGCTACAGGAGGGCCATCTTCAAAGGTATTTTAATAAGCGCTGATTATGGCGACAGAGAAAATTATCTAAAACCTATTACAAAGATTTAGAATGTCTGACATAATCACATATATTATTGTCATTTTGTGTTTCATTTGTTTCATAATGAAAAAATCTAATATGTAGTACGTCTCTTTAAAATTACCTAATTTTTACTCTTGACTATAATAGAGAAATACTATTTTTAAAAACCATATTGAACATATAACCATATTCAACAAATACCATTAGAAACGAGTCACAACAATTTATATACAATCATCATAATCAATCGATACATGCTCAATGCAAGACATAAGTCACCCCAAAAGTTTTATCTCTGTAATACAAAAAAGAAATTTAATTTAAAAAACATTTACATACGTTAATAACGAAGATATTTTAATTTTTTCGTTACGTTTGAAATTGCTTACAATACGATGCATACGAAAAGGTTAAACTCGAAACAATGTAAGCAAAATATTTGAATTTTGGATAAAAGAAAATGATAAAACATATAACTGTTACACCCAAATAAAACTTTCAAAGTGAAAAGTTATTCACAACTATAGCTAATATACATCCAAAGGATGCCGGCGTTTTATATCATCGTTCTCAAAGGGGCCGCTTTTATGGCTTATATCCCGAACCTTTCTCCGGCCACCCATTCGATTTGCACAACCTACCTTCTTACAAACCACTAGCGCCATTTAACTGTTAAAAACCTACATGGATAAGGCTTTAAACAATGAAATACATAAAAACTCAATGGGTCTCGGTCTTAACATACAATATTGTTGATGATAACAGAACGAAAATTACTTCTTTATTAGCAAAATTCGATGTTCATTATAATTACTTAATTTTGTACTTTATATAAATATAGGTAAGTATGCTTTGTAAAAATATTATTACTATTTACACAAGCATAATTTTTTTACAAATATTAAGGATTGTATGTACCAGTATGTAGGCCTCTTAGTTATTAGCACGATCAAAAAAATATATACATTTTAAGCGATAATCGATAGCTTTTTACCAAATCGACGCATGAGGAAATACCGTACAACTTTCATCCATCACGTGGACAATCAGATATAAAAAAATAGAAACAAATAAATAGGTATATTCGAAACACCTTACTCCATTACTAGAAGCACAATTTGTGGAGAGTACGGAAAAAAAATATTTCTACTGTTTGTCATGAGCGAAGCAAATGACAAAAGTCAATCTACACATCAATCGCCAAACATTGGAAATTTGGGAGGCAACACGCGACTACTCAATAATGTACGAAATATCGATGTGGGGCATCGCCGCACCACCACCACCACCATGCGTGGACGCGGTCACTTCCCGACCGAATTTACCTTTAAACTCTAAAGAATGCTTTGAATTCTTTTGGATATATCTTACGATATACAATTTCTAATTTAAATCAACCTAAAGATATATATGTTATATACTATCGCTTATATTTAATGTGCATTTTAGTTTGATAATATATATAAAGTATAATAAAAGCTAATATGTGAGCAATTTCATTTAAACCCTGTAAGAAAAATTATCTCATTAAGGTAAAGCTACGATTTCAGAAATAGATATAAAGATGCACCGATAAAAAGGTAGATCTTTGCGTAAAGTTTACAATAGCAAGCGTTTTGGTTGAATGTTAAAAAGCATTGATTACGAAGCGATCGAAATCTAACGATACATTAAAGTGACACGAGGAGGTCAGCTGAAGTTTGTGGTGTTAAATAGGGAGAAAGGGGGTACCAAATGACACGTTCCTATCAATTATTCAAACGAAATTTTCCCCGGCACATTTGCGTGTAGAAGACAAATAGATGCCCCTCGAACGCACCGAGGCCAAAATGTATCTCTATAATTACCAACGGACACAGTTCTACCACGACGGACCGTCATAGTTAGAGTAGTCTTTGAAAGTTTTTATTATAGCAGATACTTTACCGTTGAAAGAACTGCACTTCATCATCATATCAAAGTATGGATGTTCACTGCGTGACATAGATCTCTTGCGATGTATTTCACAAAAGACGGTTTTACGCTGTTTGACGATTTCATTTACTCTTTATTTATTCATTTGCTGTTCTTTTTAATGAATTTTAAAAGATCTCGAGAAACATCTTTCTCAATGCAAATGTTGTCCAAACAAAAGTTTACAGTTATCTAAAGTAACAGTGAGAATATACTCGTTCTTTGTCTTTTAATGTAAAAATGTTTGCTTAAAAAGAAATGGAAAGCCGAGTGGGGGAGGTGGTGGTGAACGAGGTCCTATAGACTTCAATTATTCAGTACGCGTATTTTGGTCACGAGGACACCTCCCCGCCGCGGGTTACAATATTTCGCTGTCAATAACTAACTCCATCAAGGGGTTGACGTAATTAACGTACTAAAAACATGTCAGCGTTGTAACGAACACTTAATATGTGTGCTTTTTTAAACGACAAGTTGTCGCAACGTACATGACGTGTCCACCTTCTATCACCAAGAGATAAAAAGTTTTCGCACAGCACTATATTGCTATCAAGACGAGTTATATCATTATAATAGTAATTCTAATAGCCACGACATTTGGAACCCGATAATGACTGCATATTTAGCACGAAAAATAATTGTTTCAGTGGTACATTCTAGATAGTCCCTGGTTCCAATATGGTACAGCTTTAAAAAATAAATTGTAACATTATTATTAAGGAATAACAAATAAATTTCCGGTAACCTTATATTATTTTTTTTCATCACACAACATTCATTATTCATCACACAACGATCATTATTTATCACACAACATAAAGAGTGTATTTTTGTTCCCACTGCCCTTAGAAGAAAATAGTAGCGATCCTAATTTATCATCTTAGCCACTTGGATTACTTAATTTACTTTCTTAGATATCAGTCAACTAGTACTTACTAGTTGACTGATGTCACGTATCCGCGACAACTGTTTTTTGTACATTGATTTTTTCCCATTTTTCTTCTCCTTGTGTAAGTTTATATATCCATATATAACTGTATATAAACGTGGGGATGAATCCATGCAAATCCTATTCGTAAAGTGCTAATTTAAACCGCACTTACTTTCGCGTTGTCGTTGTATCATTTTGTAACAAATCTACTCTTTTGGCAAAGTTTTTTATATATAAGAAAAAGATAACATGATAAATATGTAATTATAAAGAGCTGTTTAGATAGGCAGAGAAAAAAATCGATCTAATAACTTTAATAATTACCCATCGAGCATTTCATCAGCCGATAGGTGTCCATCGTTGGACATACGCCTCGCAAAAAAACCTCCACATGGATCGGTCCTACGCTCCCTTGGTTCTGGCGCCTTGCCAACTTTCGTCACGGTCAGCATGGCCTCGGGCACCGTCGGGCACTAGGTCCTCGTTTGTTCATTAGCAGGGTGTACCACGAGCAGGTGAGGTTGGCTTGGATCCTGTGAGTTGTTGTGCGAGATCTTTACACTCCTTGAACCCTTATCTGAAATATACACATGAAATATGAAAAGAAACACATTTACAAATTTGGCGATGGTGGCTATAAACACGATAACCAAGTTATTTAATGATCCGAAACCCTATCTTCAACCGTTCTTTGTATGAAGGATACAGTCTAAAATATTTGTTACTATCAAATACACTTTATCACGTGTAAAAATATCAACATATTAGCGGCCGGACCTTGGCCTCAAAGTCTCTACGCAACCTCGTCTGCTTATAACTCGTATAGTTGAACAATCTGTTTGAGCAACAACCGACGCGCCCACAATTAGTACTGACAAACTTGATTTTCTTAAAATTGTTAACAACTAACTGATTCTTCTTTGGTTTTACATTTTTTTTTTATTTCATGAAGCGACGAGTGATGGAACCGTCCATCTGATGGTAAGTGATACGCCCGGCTATAATGACATGGCGCTACTTAGCATGGTATACACTGCATTGTTCGACGTCTTGAGACATAAGATGTTGTTTCGTTACGCCAGTAATTTCGCTATCTACAGCGCACTTCAATTCGGAACACTTTAACGTTTGAACAGTACTGTTTGGCGACGGTACCTGCCTAGACAATCTCCGGTAACAAAAACCTACCACCACCTGTTTTAATTAAACCGTACTATATCTATACGATTCAATTCAAATTAAAACGGTTAAACATTGAGATTATAATAAAATAATTCTAAAATGACATCCATGTTAAATTGAGAAAAAAATGTCCTGTTCAAGATTTAACAATATAAAATTAAACGTAAAAAAAATATTTTGATTAAGAAGCACTATTTTTTCCTATCTGAAAAGGAGGAAGTCAAGGATGGTTAGAATAGGTATACGTTGTACCAGGCGCGCAGAATCTTATCATAAACCGGAATAGCGCGACTGTGTGCGAATAGTATATATGTGATAAGTATATCGCGGATCGGCAACGCCCCCATATACATCATGAAATGAATCACCGCTGTCTGTATAAATATATACTAGTTCCTTGTTCTCACTTATATGTTGAATTGTTGTGGGTTCTTTAGAAATATTTTTATACGATTTTAAAGCCACAGTGGCACAGTGGCTAAGCGCATGCTTTGTCACTCGGAGATCCCCGGTTTGATTCAGGAGTCACACTTTCTCTAGAGACTTTCCCTAATGCTTTTCAAACCCGCCTATCTTGGTATAAGCGTCATAGATCCCAGGATCTCCCGCAACGCACTAAAGATGAGGACCAAGGGGGTTTAGAAGGTAAAAATTCTACATAAACATGTCATCCCACCGAAGCATGGTATCTTTTAAGAAGATTTCCCTTCCGATAAAAAAAGGTACCACCGTCATAATGTAAATCCGCCGTTATAACAAGACTGCTATATTCCGGCAGCCAACATATGAGAGCTATAGTATTCTGATTGTGCACGGTTGACTATTCACAGCCTCATGGTTACTTAATATCATTTGAAATTGAAGGCAAATATTTCCCATTGTGTATAAAAAGCAATGATATAATTTTACTGAATTTTATATTAATATTATTTACTGTTTTTTCAGAAGAAAAAAAAAATATGTTTTATGATTCGGCGTAATTTCATATAGTATAATAATGCAAGCACGTGGTTCACATAGTGGTGATACCTTTAAGTATAACAATGTTAGATAAGACAAAGGATTACAAAGACAAAACGCACATTGCCTTGAAATATAAAATGGACGCCGCGTTTCCCTAGCATTTTAACTGGTTACAAACATCTATAGCACTTGACAGTAGGAATAGATATTGCTATGATAACTACGTAAACGGCCTTCAGCAAGAGACACAGTATCTCCTGTCAGTAAATTATATCTTATCTGTACAATATATGTTGTTAATTAACATACATTACAGTAACAGAACCCTAAAACTGGTTTTATATAATGTATATAATCTTGGTGTGAACGACGGGATTGCTTCATACATGTTATATCTCTTTATAATACATGTTTTCCTAGTATTACAAGAGTTAATTAATTTTAAGATTTTAGAGCATAAAATGACTCGATATCATTTTACCTTACAATAACTAACTATCGTACCAAAACGAGCATCCATTTTTCCATTCCTCACGGAAAAGATCTGATTTATATAAGTGATAAAAATGTAGCGCTAGTTAAGATGGTTACACTACACCATATTGAACTCGTCGTTTTAAGAAACACCAGTAATTTCTCTAGGTATAATGTCATTCAATCTGGAACAAGATACGTACTATTACTATTTGGGAGAAATGAGAGCTACCCAGGCGATACAAAGCAACTGATTAATACCATCAATAATCTACCGATATTCTTGCTGTCGCACTGTCAATGAGAACGTATTTGTGTAACATACACAATAGATATGTTGAAAAAAATGGTACAGAGTTTTTGCAAAGTTAACATTGAAACCTCTTAAAGAGTCATAATCTCCTAGTACAATTGTGCGAATTGGACGCAATTTCACACCGGTCCACAACAAGAACTTTTTTTTTGCACGGGCACGCGCCACCTTGCAAAAAGCATTCGTCATTGTCTGTCATCATACGGTGACTGCACAATAAAAGTGGACGGTGCAATTATTACACGGCGGTACATTTTTTATAGGTCGGGGATACCCTCTCGCTCGAGTCACTACAGAATAAACTGTGCGAATTACTACTAAGCGAAAAGGTCTTTGTACCGTCTCGAATGTATATACATTGCATATATATACACACACCACACATAGTAATGGTGTGCGTGCCTTCGTTTGTTTATAAATAAAACTGTTAGGTATGTATCATACGAGAAGGATCATGGTAAATCTATTATTTATTTATTTTTTTTATAATATATTAGCTGTTCCCCCGCCCGCTTTGCCGGCCGTAATATAAAATAAGACCTCAGATGAGTTTGTATACCAATCGTTACTATAGCAACCGTATGAATAATACCAAGTGAAAATGTTCACAAAAGTTAATAGGAAATAAGTTGATGAAGGATCTATGATATTCAAAAAATAGATAGCCTGTAACCGTCTACAAATCATTCCGCGGCGAATGGACATGTTCCTGTGTTGATACGTTCACTAGTTTTCACATGGTTGGCGCACCAAGGAAACCCATTTTCATTATATAGATATAGATTTAAACATTCCACATAATTCACGGATCTAATGCCTTTCTGTTAAAGTTGTTTATGGTATATATGCCTTTTTTTAAGCAATTAGACAGAGATAGTACTTTACTTATTTTAACACCATTGTCACTTCATTTATGTATTAGTTTATGTTGAAGTTTTATTTCATACGATATTTGTACATATTTTTCAGGTATTTTCTATCCAAAGATTGCTGGGAAGAAATTGGTTTTATTTACTTTATATTGTATTTGTATGTAAGATTGAATTGGGCTTCGTAAGATGTTGGGCGGAACCATTTACACCCCACACTAAATATACTATTAGAATATAATACCCGATATTGAGTATTATATTCTAATAGTATATTTAGATTCAGCAACCAAGTGTTGCGCCTCTGCGTACACATTTATCAGCAAACATAAGCATTGTTATCTGAACGAACGCACTCTATCTGCGCGTACGCATCGTGCGTGCGCACTGCATTTCGCGCGATACGCACTTACTCTAGTCGCACGTTTTCAATACGGTTGCGTAGAATAGATTACTTTCGCAAACGAAACACTCCATGTATAGAATTCACAATACGTGATATTCGTTGTGAAACATAAAATGCGTTACGCATTTTTGTAATTATGAAAACTGTAAATGTACTGTTCTTGAATATTACATTTTACACAGAGTTTCATCCGATCATAATATTTACGCATAATACCTAAAGTTACACATTTTTACTACCTACCTACTACCTTGGAACGCAGTGGCTAAGCCATTACCTTATTAGTTTAATAACACGGATATCCCTGATTAATTTAAGAAGCTAAAGGTGAGGTTCCGATGGTGGTAGAATTTCTTCGAAACAACAACGGCATTGTTGTCTTTAGCTGTCAACATAACAGGACTAGTATATTATGGGCAAACCGTGGATGTTGAAGAGCAACATCCACGGTTTTACTGTCCCTTAACATCAAAACGAATTGAATTCATGTGTTGAATTGGTGCGTAGAAGACGGATAAAGTACTGAATCAGTAAAATTTTATAATACCTGCTTTCAGATAACCATTTTTTGTATACTTTTTCACATAATTTTTAATGGTAGCTTTTTCTTAATCAATCTGACAATACAGCGATGGTTTTATAATTGTTCCAATATGAAATATTTCACATTTAAGATTCTGTATTAAAATCGGATCCTTTTGGACACAACAACAAAGAAAAATTGTTATAGTGTAGTCATTTGAATCAATGGCATCTACAGTAAAAGGCAATACCAAAATATACCCCCCGTATAGCTTCGTGTACTCAGTATGTTTTTAAATGTTCATTTTCCGCGCACGTATTAAGTATTTATCAACAACATGTTTCTGCAATATACCTACGGCCCATCGATGCAACATGATAAAATGGTACAGCGGATTCTAACTATAGATAATGTTATCGGTACCGAGAAACTTTTGCAGCCCGATAATAAATGATAATGGAATGACAAATTGCAATATCATGGACGAAGCAACCAACCAACCAAAAATGCAATACCAGATAACTGTAAATGACAGTCGTTAAAACGTTTTTGCGACGTCAATGCCCAACACCATTGTTTTTGTGTTCGTTTTACAAGTGCTCTTGTGATTATTGCCTGGTTAAAGTTAATGATTGAAAACAATTGTATAGTTTAGAATTTTGATGCTCCTTTATTAACTCTATAGTTAACTAACATTTCTATGAATGAGATAGTTGGTATTTAAAAAAAAGTCTATTTCTGTGTTTTGAAAGTTTCGTCACGTTTATAAACTGTAAATCCTAAAAAGAATCAAATAGCATTTGGCGACAAAATAGTCATGTACAATCTTTTTTGACATAAAATGTGAAAAGGGGTTTAGGTTAAGCGCTTTTGATGCGGGTCGAATTGGGCTTGGACAGGAAGAGATATTCGCTTAGTTTTTTGCTATTATTCGGGTAATAAAACTGTCAAGATATTTTCCAAATGAGTAATATTTAGTGATATTTTATTACATCAACGTATTAATGGAAATAATAGAGAAAACTATTGTAACAATAAATACTTATAAATCTCAAATGAAATTAACCGAAAATATTGAAATTTCAGGTAATACACAAATATAACGTCTCGACAGCGATCAACAATTTCACAAAATATTTCAATTATTTTTTTGATTATGAAGCAAGAAAATTTTGTATTAATATAATATCCAACAAGGATTAAAGATTATTAAAATCCATTTTCGGCTGTTCGTAATGAATAGAGGTTTACATATCTATAATAAGTGAAAATTTGATTTGAGTAAATAAGAGTAATAAACGACTTTTTCCACTAATGAAATAACTATAATGAAATTTTATAAACTCAAAACAGAGGTGGGAAGCTGACTACCGTGTAGATCAATTTCATATTATCGTCTTCATAAATAGACAAACTTGTGTTTGATGAAATCTGTAGATTATTAATAATCTGGTTTTATAACAGGATCGGTAACTTTACATCAAAGCCTAACGTATTTAAACAGAAATATCAAATGACATTATTATTCGTATGTAATTATTCGATACGGTTGTACTTTGTCTATTTTGACCAAAACAACCCTACTGTTTACCCTTACCGACGGCCAGTCTATAAAATGGTGCTATTATAATAAAAATACAATTTTGGCCACAGCCCCATGTCAACATTAACAAGGGGCGATTGCGAATAAAGAGCTTACCAAACACATTTATTCGAATTTCAATATTATATATTACGCCAGATAATACGTACAATATTGTATAATGTTTTAAATCTAATATATCGTGTTGATTCGATAAAAAATCTAATATTAATAATTTTTAGAAATATTAATTTCATTTTAAAATTTTCGCTTTTCAGTTTAATATCGAAGGCTTGTTCTATTGAGTTGTTTAATTTCTGTTACCCAGGCATCGAATATTTAAAAAATATGCTTAAATACATCTATCAAACATTATGTTATTAAAAATTTGCATTTTTTAATCCTAATTCATATTTAAGTGTTATTGAGAAATATCAGAAGAATTTTAAAATTGGATTTCTCGCGCAACGACTTTCAATTTTCTCATGGTGCCGTACATAACACTTTGGATCACTCTTATCAGGATTCTATATGGATTCTGAGATTAATATATATATATAAATAAATATATCTAGATTTTTTCTTCACAACTCTGTAACAACAAAATAATTCTAATGTCACTGAAATTTTGAAAAAAACTGTTTACAGGGCACTATTGGACAATCAATGAAATAATAATAACTGACTTACTTGTTTTAACTCGAAATTGCTAACGAAATTCAAAATAAAGTGTTGAAACGTGATAGCTGTTGTTTATGCATAATAAAGGTTTTGTATTACTCATCTTTATGGAGTTGTATAAAGCGGACCAGTTTTTGCGATTGATACCTGTAATTATAGTCGACTAGTGGACTATCGCGGTGGGATCTATTCCTCGGTCGCGTTATGCACGCGCGACGGAAATAACGTACTACGACCATGATATATTATTGATTTCTTTTGTACATAAACACGTGAAGGCCATTGCTATATTATTGCAACTTTTTTTGAACTATATATTACTAAGAAACCTTAAAATATGTTACTACAGTAATCTGAAAAACTATCTTAACCATTCTCTCTCTTGTAGGAAAAAAATTATGTCGTGCAGTATTTAGAGATAAGTTTTAAAGGTTTTTTTTCCTTATAAATATTAACTTTTCTCGCAGAGAAATTTCTGTTGGTAGTTTCATAACTAAAGTAGGTATTTTAACAAATGGAAAGTTTATAAAATGATTTCGAGGTAGACTTGTATATAAGTGTGGCAGTTTCGTGCATAGTTACGAAAGTGGTTTTTTAACTTTTGGCGACAGTAACATAAATTAGAAGAACGTTTTACGTCTCATTAGCGGAGGGCGTGACGAAAACTAGGCAACACTATGTTAACTTAGTTTTAACGGTAAATTATGTTATGTATTCAAATAGTAACATATTTAAAATTTAAAAGGTAGACAGCGTAACAGTTAAAAAGTGATTACCCAAAAATGTACTTTTAAACTGTAGATAAAATAGAATATAAGGATTTTATGTAAAACAAATACATTCCTGTCCTACCGCAGTAAAACTAATGTCTTGAAATGGCTTTCTTTAAGTATTATCTAGAAAATAAAATGAAACGCTACAAAATATTCGTAGATTATGTTTTCTACTTTCCAATGGCTTTTAAACGTATCGTATTAGTGCAACGACCAGCGCGCAACGGTGGGACGATCTCTCGCAGCTAGCAGATCGAGTCCGTCCAAGGACGTCCACTCCGATGCAACCGAAAATCATCGTTGCAACCTTATCACATATACAAAAAGCGCTATTTTTAAACGTCCACAAACGATAATAATTCCGGTAAGAAAAATGATCCTGTACAAAAAAAGTAAAAAAGTTGAGAACTTGTTGTTTTATTTCGTCGAGCTTCGTTGGTAGGCAACATGGCGTCGGGAGAAGCGAATTATTGTGAATATATTTTGGATCGAGATGTTAATCGATTATATAAACGTGGACATTGCTTATATAAATATAAAAAATACTATATATATATACTATATATTATATAAATATAAAATATACTAATAGTAATGAGATATTTTTGCAGTTTTCAGTACAATATTTAAATAGTGGACTCTGAGTAAATTAATACAATAATTAACGATTATTTTGATGTTTTTAAGAATCACCCTTCAATCTGCAAAGCAGGTGTTTGTCTATATTTTGACATCATTACTTAAGGGAGCCACCCATTTTTAATTTAATAGTTGTTTTTTCTTTATCACGGCTCTTGACCCATTTCAGAATGCCGCGCAGGTTGATATTATCTCTACCAAAATTTGATATAGTGCTTATGAGTTATGACGACATTGTGATTAATGTTTTGCCTGATATTTAGGTATATTATCATATTATGCAACATTTATTTCTATTTACATTTAAAAAAAATTATTGTTAAAAAAAGGGATTATTTCACGAGAATCATTTAAAATATTTATTTAGGCTTTTAAATTTCAAAAAATATGTATGTATATATATGTACGAAAAGGCTATCGATGTGGAATATTTAATAATTACAATTTTTTTTGTTGTTAATAAGAATGTGCAAAATTTTAAACCGGTATATTACTGTAATAATTAAATAAAAACAAATACATTTTGTTACATAAAATAATATTATTAGAGTATGAATGTTAATAGACGATGGGTCTGCAGCGGACAATCGCAGGAAAGACTACATTGTTTCACTTCGGTGTCGGGGAGTTTCGCTACAATGAATCGCATCCGGACGCACCCGGGTTGGCTGCAGCTTGATCACACACACAAAATTTTTAGTTAATTCCGCATTACATAAGGGTGACTTTAAAATTATACACTTTTTTAACCTCGTCCATTCTGCAAATATTTTAGTTCAAGTCCGATAAACGCGTCAATACAATTACAAGCAATACATGAAAGAAATATTTGCTTCTGATTTAATATTAGGTCCATAAATATGAAATTGGCGTCTTGTACAGGAGGAATATAAAGTATTTCTTTTTTGTAAAATATATTTAATTAATCAAAGTATGCAGCGTTGTTATCTATGCACTTTTTCCATCTCATAGGTAGTTTATTGATCCCTTTACTAAAAAAATCATAGTGGCGAGAAACATTAAACTCTTTGAAGGCGGTTTGGACTGCCGCCTCGGAGTTGAATTTTTCTCCTTGCAAGAAGTTGTCCAAATTCCGGAAAAAATTGTAATTTGTTAAGGCAAGGTTCGGGGAGCACGGTGGATGTCGCAGACATTCCAATTGTAGCTCATCTAACTTAGTGGTTGTTTATTGTGCAGTGTGTGGTCTTGCGTTGTCGTAAAGCAGCAGTGGCCTAAAGCGATTGACCAATCTCGGTTGTTGAGTAGCTAGTTCTTCCTTCATGGTTATGGTATGGCTTATGGTAGCAGTCGCTGACAATAGATATCTTCCGTAATCATTTGGCCAGATTTTAGAAAGCTGTAGTGAAAGACACCGGCGCTAGTCCACCAAACACTCACAAGTAATTTTTCTGAGTGAATTTTCGTTTCAGGGCAGGATTTGACTGGGTCTCCAGGGTTCAGCCATTGCGACAAGGGCTGCCGATTATCGTAAAGTATCCACTTTTTATCACGAGTAATGATTCGATTTAAAATCCCTTCATTATTGTGTCGGTTGAGCAAAGTAACACAGCAGTGGACGCGTGTTTGCAAGTTCGATTCACTCAATTCATGAGGTACCCATAGTTCAAGTTTTTTGACTTTTCCGATTTGCTTTAAGTGGATTAATACAGTTTTTTCACTTACCCTGAAGCTTGCAGCTATCTCTGAAGTGCTTGGTGATGGATCCGCTTCCACAATAGCCTTGAATTCTTCATTTTTCACTTTGGTCTCCGGCCGACCACGGGGTTAGTTCTGAAGGTCGAAATGTCCAGAACGAAAACGTTGAAACCAAAAACGTACCGTGCTTTCTTTTGCGACACCAGCGCCGTACACATCATTAATTCTTCGAGCTGTTTCTGCAGCACTGATGCTATTGTAGAATTCGTAGTCGTAAATACAGATATTTCATGTTTTCTATTTTGCGGTAATAAGTGACGCCTAAGAAAAAAATAATGAGGGAAAATCAAATAGATGACTGTTTTCAAAACTCAAATGTACCAGCTAAATGAATTTGTAAATTTAAATTTGGAATTCTTAACCAAAGAGGAGATATTTTAGATCAATGGTGGTGGTGGTACGACCAAACGCTAATTTCATATGTAAGGACCTAATAATATAAAGTAAATAATATTTTAAATAAATATACATATATACTCTACAAGCAACTACTATCGCTACTATATATATATGTATTATACGTCTAATTAGTCCTGATTGAGAAACGTCAAAATCCTAGAATTTTTTATACACTTTCACAGAAACATTTTAAAATACGTTAGGCTACTTTGCGAAAATAATATTTGTAATGTAGAATATGTGTATAAATAAAACTCCGTAAATGCAATAGACCAACGGAGATTACAAAAAAAATAAGGTGCTATAATTAAAAAGAAACATGTAAAATGAGTTGATGTTTTAAAAAATTATTAACATTATTGATTTTAGTCTTCCTCATATAGAAATGGCTATTTTTTTAGGTACGAGATAAATAAATGTACTTTCTGCGCATCATTTAAATCTCTCTTAGTTATTATTATAAGGGTTTAAGTGGTTTTGAACACCCCAAATAAAATACAATAATAAATTCAAACAGGGCGCGTGGCAGGATGCTGGTGACAAATGCCTAGGACGCTGCTCTCCGTGAAATTATAATTATCTATTTATTCTGGCTACCAACCCTTTGCGTATTATGCAAAGTTAATGTATTAATTATCACCGACAACAATAAGAACCATGAGTAATGTATTTATGGTACGCATCTTTATAATTATCACATTGCCTGTTATCACGTTTACGAAATAATCTCTAATACCTCTTTATAACCATATTGATAATTTAAACACATACAAATTAACCGGAATTTGATCAAAAATTTAAGAAAAATTTTGTGAACCTTTTATTTACTGCTATACCTATATTTTTACGGCGGTACTTTCTTTGGCGCTATGTGCCAGGATCGAACCTGCCGTTTGAGATAGATCTGTACCCGGATTAAATCGATAGACTAGCAAAAATGTTTCAAACAGATTTTTGGATATAGAAATGATTTAAACATTCAAGTTCAACGTGATACATGTAATTCAAGAGCATATTTGTGAAGAAAAATACAGTATTGAATTTCTTATCATGGTAAAAACAGAACAATTTAAACGTAGAATGATCAAGGGAACACTGAGCCATCAGTTATAGTAGGTAAGGACCCATAATAATTAAATACTACTCAACAATGTATGTACTCTATTGCGCTAGTTACTGTCGGACTTCAGATAGTTGTAATATAATTTCATCACTATCAGCGTCCAAAAGATCGAAACAAGGTAATGAATACGCTTTATTACTTATCCACTGAGATGAGGTATTTGTGGTGCTTATCCAAGCGATTACTAACAAGAAATACAAAACAGAGACTTAAATTTTTAAAAATAGTCATTATTCGGGTACATTTATTCGTAAAGGGTTTATTCTTGTATCAACAGACAATCAAATAGAGGGTAATTTGTGCAGTAGAGTATTGTCGCTCCCTAGCTTTCGGTTCATCAGTCGCGTCAATTTCGGAACTCAACGAGCTACCATGCGGGATCGCATTATTGCTTTTTTATTAGCTTTTTTCCGTTTACCCCCGCTCCGCATGCTGTTTTTGCTGCGCGTGCGTCGTGGGATAGGTCGCGGTAACGCCGTTTATGCTGGTATTAGCATAATACGCTTTTGTATATCGCTTCACATCCATTGTTTATCAATTGTCGCTGAAATTACAATAAATGTGAATTGCAAATATTGCATTTCCTTACCGAATTTTATTGCGCCGTCAATAAAACTGATATCCCTGCGAATACTGATTACGTATGTACGTCTGTGTCAGAGGTTATAACTGTTGCTGGTATTAACAAAGGCACATTTGCATTTCTGCATTTGTGTTTCCGGAGCAATAACCAAATTATCGTCCAATTTTAACGGTCGTGTGGTTTACCGCTGATATTTCAATTTATCGCCATTAATTAAAAAAGCTATGATTATTGGTGTTGCTAATTTTATTTTCAAAATATGTTATTGCATAAAACTCCTATTATTAATTATTTATCTAAAAATCTTACCTGTTCTTAGTATTTTGTGTAAAATATTTAAAAAATTATAGGTACTCTAATTTTCGTTCCGTCAACCGAAACCTGATTGTACCTTATCACTTTGTATTAAGTTATTTTAACTTCGTAAATCAGTTCTTCACATATAAAAAAATTGTTATCGCTGTTTGTTAAAAGGGTTTTAAATTATTTCTGTGCATGAGAACGTCATCGATATGCAAACGATTGCATCAAGTGCTCTCCAATATTCATTGCTGAAGTGACGAGAGCAACTTTGACATTTCACTGCCATTGTTTATACCTCAGGATTCAAACCCAAATTAATTTCACCGTGAGAAATAATTTTTATTACATAGTATGTACATAGATATTTTCACTTTATTCTCTATTTGCAGCTATGTAGAAAATCGTTATCATAAAGCAAAAAAAAAAATCATTATAATAGAAGACATTATTTGACAATAAATTCCATGTGGTCCTACTTTTCAATTCTATATTTTTCTTTAACAAAATGTAATTTTAAATAATTTCTAAAAATAAACTTTTTACATGAGCTAATGGAAGTGTTCAAACCG
Organism: Ornithoptera priamus; assembly: GCA_029034505.1. NCBI lineage: Eukaryota > Metazoa > Arthropoda > Insecta > Lepidoptera > Papilionidae > Ornithoptera > Ornithoptera priamus. The sequence continues at coordinate 94,499 of JARDWD010000705.1, forward strand.
AACATTAATAATTTATAATAAAATTAATAATAACATAATGAAAAAAAATGTGATACATAATTTGCCAATAAGTTTACAACTTCTTATTAAATATAGATAAAAAAGATACTTGCAAAGTGCGGTGATAAAAACAAAGCTAACCTAAGGCATCATTTAAAATAGTATAAATTATTTGTAAAGTTCATAAAAAAGATTGACGTAGGACTTGTTAATACGCTCTTATCGACGTGTCTATTAGGTCCTTACATATGAAATTGGCGTTTTGTACGGGAGGAATATAATTTTTTTTTTGTAAAATATATTTAATTAATCAAAGTATGCACCGTTGTTATCTATGCACTTTTGCTATCTCATAGGTAGTTCATTGATCTCTTTACTAAAAATATCATAGGGGGCGAGAATCAATAAACTCTTTGAAGGCGGTTTAGACTGCCGCATCGGAGTTGAATTTTTCTCCTTGCAAGAAATTGTCCAAATTCCAGAAAAAATGGTAATTTTTTGGGGCAAGGTCCGGGGAGTACGGTGGATGTCGCAGACATTCCAATTGTAGCTTATCTAACTCAGTGGTTGCGTTGTCGTGGCGCAGCAGTGGTCAAGAGCAATCGACCAATCTCGGTTGTTTAGCAGCTAATTCTTCCTTCATGGTTTGTAATTGCTGACAATAGATATCTGCTGTAATCGTATGACCAGATTTTAGAAAGCTATAGTGAACGACACCGACGCTAGTCCATCAAACACTCACAAGTAACTTTTTCTGAGTCAATTTTCGTTTAGGGTAGGTTTTGGCTGGGTCTCCAGAGTTTAGCCATTGCGACGAGCGCTTCCGATTATCGCACAGTATCCACTTTTCATCACAATTAATGATGCGTTTTAAAATCCCTTCATTATTGTGTCGGTTGAGCAAAGTAACACAGCAGTCGACGCGAGGTTGCTAGTTCGTCTCAATCAATTCATGAGGAACCCATCATTCAAGTTTCAAGTGGATTAATACAGTTTTGTCACTTACCCTGAAGCCTGCAGGTATCACTGAAGTGCTTTGTGATAGAACCGCTTCCACAATAGCCTTTAATCTTTTATTTTCCACTTTAGTCTCCGGCCGTCTCCGTAGATGGCCGGAGACCAAAGTTCGACCTTCAGACCAACCCCGTGGTTGGTCTGAAGGTCGAAATGTCCAGAACGAAAACGGAGAAACCAAAAATGTAGCGTGCTTTCTTTTCCGACACTAGCGCCGTACACATCATTAATCCTTCAAGCTGTTTCTGCAGCACTGATGCCATGGTAGAACTCGTACTCGTAAATATACCGAAATTTCATGTTTTCCATTATGCGGTAACAAGCGACGCCAAAGAAAAATATTATGAGGAAAAAACAAATGAATGGTACTTCAAAACTCAAGTGTATCAGCTAAATGTATTTATAAATTTGAATTTAGAATTCTTAACCAAAGAGAAGATCTTTCAGATCAAAGTGGTCAGTACGAAAAAACGCTAATTTCATTTGTGAGGATCTAATATAAATATGTGCTCCGGCTGCACATATTCTTAGATAGATAATAAAAAGAGACAAATACGAATGGATTCTACGTCATGCACAGAAGTGCAGTACCAGATGCTGTGCCTTCAGTTAGTTCTGACATCCTGAGTGCACTGGGTACATGTTTAAATTTGCAAATAGAGGAAATCACATGTGTTATATATATATGCATAAAATTTTAATATGTATAAACAAACTGTTATTACTAACAACGTACCCAAGCACTACTCGATCACTATCACTTATTAAGCCATTATGGGCCTTTAATATGAATTAAAATGATTTTCATTATAATTAATATTACACTGCTTAACTATTGTATAATACATGCAGGTAACATATATAAAATTATCGTTGTAATATATGTGTTTTACAAGTTAACTTGCGTGGTGGTTAAAGCACTTGCCTTGTATCACTGTGGCTACATGTAGTGGACTTTGATTAGTGGTGGTTAGTAGCTAGCTCCCACTTTCGTACTGTAAATCTCATAACAGTATTGCTGTGTTCCGGCTATCGTCATGTAAAAGCCAGAATATGCTGGGCGAGCACGGCTCATCATCGACAATCTCATCATCACTTAATGCCTTTGTGAATTTGTGGTCAAGTGTTAACCGGTTGTAGGTATGAATAATAAAAGTATCATCGGAGATGGTATGAACATGTAAACACGATAAAGTTTACACGTTTGTAGCTGGTCCGCATTTGTAGAACTTTCGTGTAGGGAAGCGAGGAAGCTACGCCATATTTAACAAAAAATATTGCACACAGCTTGATCTATTTTTGAGTGCATTTCGCGTTATTTTGGCGTTCCCTCTACAGGCAATGTGTCAATGACCCCGTTTCGCGGCGTTTGTTCACGTACTTTTGGAAAGTTTTGGGGCGATAGGCATAAGCAAATGTTAAACTATTTATAGTTTTCGTTTCATGTACTTCATTTTTCTATTTCTATTATACTTAGTTGCGTTATTTTGGCGATATAATCGTAAATATTTTTTCATAAAAATTAATATATTCAAACCAATAAATAAAATCAAATCCTTTAATAATATTTATATATAATAGTTACAATTACGGTATACAACTACTTTTGATATTTTACAAAAATGTGTCGAACAATACAGCCGATATGAAATTAACATTTAATATTATACAAATGGCGATGCTGCTAATTAAGTCCCAACTAAAATTTTACTAAATTCTTATATTTTTCTAATACAACTGCTCGTGGGCATATTAATTTGATTTTTATGATAATTAGCAACGCAAAGTAACGAAATAGTTGGTATCGATGGCACGACGCGAAGTTCAACGTTAGCATACAAAGGGCCGGGGCGAGGCTACGGCTTTTTATGAGCCGAATTCGGCTTTAATCTACGGTCTCTTACGGCAGGCGTATGTGTGCGTGATGTACGCATTGCGTGCGCGCGCGCACTCACGCACACACGGCCGGGCGCCCTCCTCAGCGCTGCAATTCGTCGGCCCCGCGCCGCGGCCCCCGCACGCAATTGCACTGCACTAGGCCGCGCTTCGTGCGTAAAAAGCGCACGCAGGGCGCGGGGCGCGGCGCGCAGAGGACCGCGATCGCTCGCCTGCAACCAGCCAGCAGTCAACGCCAGACGCTCGCAAGAGCACACCGCCCCCACAGGGCCCACGCCGCAGGCCCATCGCGAAACGAACCCCTAATCGCGCTACGAACTTTCGTACAGTGCCAATGCGTATTTAATACACGACGTTCCCGCGTTCGCGAGATCTGCTTCAATTTTTTTGGATCTTTTGTTCAGTTTTGGAAAAAAAGGTTAGTACTTATCTCTTATCAATATTTACCTAAAAAAATATTTTATAATTTAGGTGCTGCTATATTGCTGCCAGTTTGATAGTGGGATATGAGAGGTCGGTCCTAATTTTCTTTTCATCGCACATTAATTACCTCCACTGAAAGCGTTAGAGTTTATTCATGCCGAATTTACAAGTTTACATGCGAAGAGGGATGGCATAGTGGTAGCGGCTTTCATCGGTCCCCCATGTTCGATTTACCTGCCGAATAAAAGTCAATTTGGCAGTGAGAAAGGGCTTTAAGGCGAAATATGTAGTAAATGGGGAAGGGCGGTGCAGTCGGGCAGTCGCGCTGGGCCGCGTCGTACGTCCACACACGACTTAGTCCACAGCGCGCTATGCACTGTGCCCGCTTACATTAGTGTGCGGAATATCAGTGTAGTACGCGTATTATACAATCGGTCAACATGTATCCTGGCTCCACGTTCGTTGATACCTTACCAGGTATTTTATTTTAAAAATTAATCTCTTGTATAATTTTATGGCTATATTTTATATGTTTATTCTATAACAATTTCTTTATAGAGTTTTCATGTGTGTAGACCTAAAGTGTATAAGTTTTATATCCAAAATTATTAAAATTTTAAATATCGTTGTTTAAAGTATAGTCTTATTTGCATGAATTTCATGTTTTTTTATGTAATTATTATTATAACGACTAATTTCGTAATTACTGCAAAAACTTTATTTTAAACTTCAACGATTATTTTAATTATTATTATTTTAATCTCAGTTTACTCAATTAAAATTTTCAAAAAAAATTTTAAAAAACTAAAGTTTGTTTTTTTCATTTTGAAAAATGATTTTTTTTTAAATATTGTATTAAATTTCTTTCACTGTCACACCTAAATAATAATCTAAGTGCTATAATAAAAACCTTTGTCAAAGCGGTAAATTTAATTAAAAAAATTAAGTTAATTATTCTCCTGTTACGTCGGTTTTCGTCAATTTTTTAGTTATCTCTAGATTTATCACGTTTTGTAGTAAAATTAAAACAAACGTAGAGAAAGTTAATGACTATTTTTTAATACAGAAAGATGTATTTAATAGTATACCTTATTGTTCACAGAAGCGCATTTAAGAAAAATGGGAAGCAGCGAAGGGCAGCAGACATTTTGCCTGAAGTGGAACCACCATAAAACTAATTTGGTGGAGATTCTAGAGGCCCTCATCAAAGTAGAGACCTACGTCGATTGTACGCTGGTCGTAGATGATCAGGTTACCTTCAAAGCTCACCGAGTTGTGCTCGCAGCCAATTCGCCGTACTTTCAATCTATATTAGCCGATGTGCCAATGGATCATTGCAGCATTCTATTTCCTGGAGTAAAAGACTTTGAAATGCGCGCCTTACTTGAGTATATGTATACAGGTGAGGTAAATGTAACACAGGCGCATATCCCTCGTATCATGAAGGTAGCAGAGGAGTTGGAGGTGAAAGGCTTATTTGATATGACGGAGTTACGTCGTCGACCAGGAAGTAGCGAACGGACTCCTGCCGCTTCTCCTCCAAGAGTAGTACCTGCTGCTCCCTCAAGCGTCTCACCTCCAGCTGCTACTCCCGCTTCAAATTGTCGCTGGCCACCACCGCCAGCTGCTCCCGCACTCTCTGCTGCTTATGAATCCCCTGATATGAACCCATTGAAAAGGAAGAAACTCTCCAGTATGTTAGCTACTCGTGATACACCGATTTTAAGAAATGTTCTCGCTCAAACCACTCCTGTAGATTCCTCTCAACCAATGTCTCTTGTTTGTCACCCTGTGAATCAACATGTGCCACCTCGCCTTCATTCTAATGGATCCGCACATGAATCTGATCGGCCTCCTAGCCCGCAACGCCCTTTTGATTACAGACCACGTCGATTATCCTCAAGAGCATCGTCTCCTCATTATAACAGATCGGATCGCTCTGAAGATGCTCATTCTCCTTACACGGAGCGCTCGTTCGAAGAAGAAAATTCACGCACATTTCATTCGTCTCCTCCGCCTCCTAATTTTCAACAAGACGTAAGGGCTGGTTTAGCGCCGTATGTTCCACCGCAACAAAAACCTGAATGGAAACGATATAAACAATATACAAGATCAGACATAATGTCAGCCATCGAATGTGTAAGAAACGGTATGAGCGCACTACAAGCCTCGCGAAAATATGGAGTCCCATCACGTACTTTATACGATAAAGTTAAAAAACTTGGCATAACTACCAGTCGTCCAATGAGTCGAGGTGTGAAAAGAGAGTCCAATGGTGCCGCATTTCCTTATGGTCTAAGCGGTACTGGAGGTAATGACGAAGGTTCGCCATCTACACCTTTAATAGATCCATCATTTCTACAACAAGCTCTAGAAGGTGCTACAAGAGACGGCGGCCGTGAAGCTCTCCACGCTATGGCTTTAGCAGCTGCAGCCCATGCTGCTCTGGCTCCTAGGACTCCTCCTAGATCAGCACCTCACTCGCCTCGTACGCCACCACCTGACGAGGACCATGTGGAAGATCTATCAGTATCCCGTCGTAGAGATGTCGAACCACCCGCTGGCGTTATCGTTCCACCTCGTAATTTTGCGCTTGATTGCAGTAGCGATAGAGATTAAACGACCGTAAAAGCCGTTTATCGACATTCGAAAAGACTGACTTAGGCGTACAAAGTTAGAAATAAGCACTTATGGGTAGGCTTCTGGTAGGACGCGCCGCGCGCGCACTCCACGCTGACCGGGCGCTCCGGCCGGGCTATTGCAATGGGCCCCGCGGCCACTAATATTCTACCTCTCTTCTTCTCTATTTATTTCCGAACGCCACCAAAAGCCGGCAACGAAATCAAATTTCCGTTAAACGGTGTGGCGGTGTCTTATGTGATTTTGTTTGTTTATTTTCCTCACTTTATTTTTTTTGTTTTATAACGTTTACGTCATTGTTAACGGGTTAGTGTGTAGGTTAGCTTTAATTAAGGTGTAATTTTTTCATAGTTGTAGCTATAAATAACCGTAAAGGACCAAAGGCTAATAACGCTGCGCAGGCCGCACTGAAGCCTTTACACCTGGGTCCGCCTAGACGTGTTATTGTGCAATTGTTGTCCGCGACTGTGATGTTTATAGACTGAAACGCCGCCATTACCTCACGTTCGCTACAGATTAACTCTAGTCCGAAGCACAGTACGATGTTAATTTAAAGATATCCCCCGTCTACATCAGCTCCTAGTGGAATGACGTGGTCAGCAGTCGAGGATATTGATAGGCACCGTGTTATGTGCGCGCTCATTACACTACAATAAGCGACGTATTATATAATATCTAACTAATGATTAACTAACTTTATAGTTTTATATTAATATGATTGTTTGGGATTTGCCATAATTGTTCATTGTTGGTACATAGTTGAATTCACGTTGTCATTTGATTTGCACACTCACGGAATTTCTTATTAGATTTAGTAGATTCATAATCACTAAGTACATAGGTGTGGATGCTCAATGTTTAACATATTTTTTAAAGATAGTTGTAATTAAACGAAAATTCAATAACTTTTGGTCGCGAAAACTTATATATGTATGTATAGAATAATTTTAAAGTTTACGTAATTAACATATAAAAAAATCTGTACACTTTGCTGATGCTAATTGTCTTTTACTATAACTATATTTTATTATTATTATTGGAAGATATATTATATCAGCTAAACGTTAACTGCTATATATAAATTTACTTTTATGTTAATCATATATTATTATTAAGTTAACTATATGCTTACTTATTTTTGCTAATTAATTGGAAGACTGATTTGTTACTGTAGTCTAGTTTGAAAATGCCATAGATACGTCTTAGTATTTACATATGTTTAAGTTGACCACGTATGGATTGCGTACATACTACACCATAGACAATCAGTATCGTGCCTTTGTTGTATTGAAACGTGTTATGGACATTCCAATAGATGCACAAAGCTCCTTTTAATGTACTTTAATACTAGACAAGCAGAGACGGGAACTTTCTCTGAAAGAAGTGTTTTAAGTTACACGTGAATTTTGTTAAGCTTATTTTATAATTATCCAGTCATAATATACCTCAATGTTTTGTTAACTAACTTCGATGTTATGTGATTATTAATACCTATTTTGTGCCTATAAATATAATGATAAGATCGATGTTATGCACTAGAGTTTTTAGTTGTGAATGCAAAATATCTTACGTATTTGTAAGTAGTTGGCTATCTATGTATACACGTAGTTGAAATAAAATGGAGAATGTTTATTTCAAACTTACATATTAAATAAGAACTCTATATTTACAGATAATATAATGTTATGAATATAAATTAAACGTTTAATATCATTCTCTTGTTATTATTACTAATCAAGTATTCAAGAGGAAATACTGCCTTGGAGGTAGCTATTGTAATAATTTATTCGATGCTTTATTTACACCTCACTCTGACTAATTTCTAGACATTTAAGAAAATTCGCAATTGTAAAAATTTTCCAATGACAATTTCTAATAAAGGGTTTTCTTACCGTATAAAAACTGATTACAGATTTTCCACGAATATTGAAGGCGCATTTGCATTAAAAGTTTAACAAAAATAAGGATATTATTTCAGATAGAAATACTGGTATCATGTATACAAAAGGCAAACCGTTTTTTTAAATATTAAAAAAGTGCAAAATATCTAATTTGAAAGGAGTGTAAATATAACATCAAAGATGAATCCTTGGAGTTTTGAATGAGGGTTTGAGCCAAACAAAGTCTAGTGCAGAGCGAAATCTTTTTGTATGTCTTCTCACAGACAACGGTCATATTTTTCTTAAAGATTTATTTTGATGGGAATGGCAGGCATGGCAATATAAAGTATGTTACTTCAGATATGGGGTAAACCGACGGTCAAACATTGTAAAGGCAGATAAGAATATGCTCATCCCGATGGAACACCAACCTGATGGGCAGCCAACCAACCTTTTGTCGATATTTGTTGCGTTACTTAAATATGCTATAATTTCGGATCAATGACGAGGACATATCTCTGAGATGTGATAAAAAGAAAATAGTGGCTAATTATTTTGCTGGACATAAAAAAAACTTGTACTTATACTTACTAGACCCTTCTCTGTATCATCGTAATCATCATCAGACGATAGATGTCCACAGCTGGACATAGACCTCTGCCAAAGATCCCTACATCGATCGGTCCTACGTTGCCAGCATCCAGTGGCTTCCCGCGACCTTCAAACAGTTAGCATGTCCTCCGGTACCGCCGAGCACTCGCGGCTGGGTTTTGTAGGGGTTTATATGAGGGGATTTGGGCAATTTCCCGCCAAGCTGGCCAAATACGGGTGGTGGAACCTTTTTTTTGATGTTATGAAATGGAGAATTAAAATGGGAAAGACTACGTAAATAAGAAGTTACTGTTATTAAAACGAAGGCCTGAATTTTATCAAAAAAAATATAAAAATTTTTACAAAATTCTGCACCCGCTGCAAGTTATGGATTAAATATTCAAATACAATTGATAATTCTTTAACAAATTTTGCTATTATTTGATAAATGAAGTAATAATCCAATACAATCAAACGAATAAGATGAATGTCAAATTGGTTTCGAGAGAATCGAATAAGTAAATATTTTTTGTTAATTGTGCCATCTATATTCAATTAGCAATACTAATACGACAACTAGATCTGAACGGGTATTTATCATACAATAAAAATAAATAAAACAAAACAAAACAATATAATATTACCGATTAATTTACAAATAAAACAGAAAAGTAGTCATTTTTATCGTAAGTATTAAATTTCTCGCCAAAAAATGTTGAAAGTGAATAATGAATCAATCTTTAGAGACGTAGAATCATACCACTGTAACCCGGACCTGTGATTGGTTACATTATCCCGATGTCAAAATATTCGAAACGTAAACAAGGTGTAATGTGTATTTTTTACGAACATTACGATAAAAGTATGATGAAATAGTTTAATATTACTAATATTAGACAAGATGGAACAAGATCCATTTTTAAATAATGATGTTTTAAACAATGAAGAAATAAATGAATTAGAAGGTATGATTTCTAAAACTATTATAAAGGTATAACCGCATATGATGTAATAAATGCATTTTCAGATTTTATTAATGGATTCGATGGAGATTTCATGAGCAAATTGGAAGAAGAACTATCATTGGTAGAAGATAATACAACTTTTGATTGGTGCGTTAATGAAAAACCTAGTAACGAAATATCGCCTCAACATAATCCGATCGGAAATCCATTAGTGTCCCAGTATTCGCAAAGTAGAAAACCACAACAAAATGTTACACAAACAAAGACCAGTCCAGTTATCGGTGTATATAATACTGAAGGATATAATTCACAAGGTGTTAATGATGGTGTACCATTGTCAGAAGTGACTCAGCATGGGCAGACCAAGATAACACCTCAGGCACCCATGGTTATACAAAAAGTTATACAAAGTCCTGTTTATGTAAATATCACAAGAGCTAACTTACAACAATTCCCTGATGGCAGAACTTCTATCATTGATGCAAGTACACAAGTAACACAAGCAAGTAAAAATCATCAGCCAAATCAACCACTTCTAATACCAAGTAATGCAAAGACTGTTACACCTTTTATTTTGAAAAGTGCAGATTCAAATTACTCACCAGTTATTTTGAGATCAAATATTATTAATTCTGATGCTCCAACTTTGATGTATACAAATGAACCTTTAACAGGTAGGTAAATATTTTCTTTAAAGTCATAATTAAACTCCTAATATAATTATTATTTAATGATAATGAATTTTGACATGTATGCAGGTACAATATAATATTATTATTTTGTTATTGTTTTTAATTACTTTACTGTTATGGATGTTTAATATTACTTACTATCAAACTATTTAAAACCAGTGAACAAAATAAAATGCACTAAAATTGATTTCTAAACCACAGTAGTTGAAAATTTTAAACAATCACAACATTATTAAATATATTTTAACAGCAAAGGTAATATCATTTAAGTTTATAATTAAGATCTTGGCCCTACAGTTATAGGATGGCTTTTTTCTATTTTATGTTATTATGATTTTATTAAAATAATGAATGTTTTATGTGTTCACACATAAATGTGGTAATTAATTTTAATGAATTTTGTTATGTAGTTGATATGAGAAAAATTTTTGTGCTTAGCCTATTTTCAGCAGTGGATGTGGTTGGTGATGGTACAGAAGCTGCTAAATATTCGTTTTAATATAAAATACAGACTTCATTTGCTTTTTTATTTTCATGTACATCATGATGTAACTAATTAATTTAACCTATATATATATCTAGATATGTGTAAAAAATATATTTAAAACTACATATACATATAGGACTAGCTATATATACTTTGTAAATAGAGGCTTATTCACTGATAATAGTTGTTAAAATAACACAATACTCAAATGGTTAAGATTAGTGAGTATATTTTAATCTGATGGTCATTGTTAAGGTATCATACTGAACTAATGGCATTTCTAATCAGTAACTTACATTCTATTATTTTGGGGTAATGATTTAAGATGACATATTTTGTAAATGTTTTTCAGCTACGACTCAAAGCATTTTGACTAATACAAGCACTGGAGCTGAAAATGGACCAATCCATACTTTTTTTGCTAGCAATAATGGTCCTACTGTTTTGACTGGCATTCCTGTAGTTCTTGATGGTGATAAAATTGCTTTAAATCAAGCACCAAACATAGTCATGCCTAAGGTTAAGGAGGTTAAAAGAAGTGCACATAACGCTATTGAGAGACGCTACAGAACTAGTATTAATGACAGGATAGTAGAACTAAAGAACATGCTTGTTGGAGAAGAAGCCAAGGTAATTATTTTTAATTAACATTTAAACAATGACCAGGTAGTTTTAAAACCAATGTGGCATGTGTATAACTTTAATTGTGATAATGTAGCTACAAAAATAACATCTCTCATTTACATAATTTTTGTTTACATGGTCTGTTTGTAGCATGTACATAGACAAAATTTCTGACAACCAGCAGCGAATATAATAAATACAAAATTTTACATTTCAGCTTAACAAATCTGCAATTCTAAGGAAAACTATTGAATATATTAAATACCTACAAAATCAAAACACAAGATTAAAACAAGAGAACATGGCATTGAAATTAGTTTGTCAAAAGTCTGGGGTAAAGGAACCAGTTTTTGATGGGTCATACACACCTCCACACAGTGATATTTCTTCACCGTATCAGTCACCACATTCTCTTGATAGTGACTCGCCATCTTCTCCAGAGTTTAAGGTTTTGTATTTTTATTCCTTAGTATCATCATAATTTAAGGCTATCAAAAACCACTGCTGAACATCACTCAACAAGTAATGGGTAAAATCCACACTCTATAGCATTGAAGTTTGTTAGGCTAGTGGTTGGTAAGTTACTGAAAATACAGCAGCCATCTCCCGAAATGGGTTTCTCCTGGCTGCATTTTATGGCAAGGATTGAGTAGTGATGAGGTATGCTCTAAATCCCAATTCACAGGTAAAGTGAAAAGATCATCTTATATATTATTGTATATCTGGATCCACAGATTCATTGACTCATCACGAGTTTGCGAAATTATTAGATATAAAGACTCTAAATTTCGTAGAGATATTGCTTCTGCCATTTAGAGATGAGCCAAAAATGGATTTTAAAAAATTCCTTTAAATATTAAATATTAATTATCAAAGTGTGGTACTTGGGTGTTAATAACTGGAAGAAATCCGCCGCGCTAGAATGTTTCGTCCATCACATGGGGTGGCAAACAGTTACTTTGCTAATATTAATATTCATTCACTATCCTTTAGGTGGACGAAAAATATTCTAAAGTTGTTATTGGAATGGGTGATCACTCACGATTGGCACTATGTGCATTTATGGTTGGACTGATTGCCTTTAATCCATTCAGTGCATTCTTTGGAGCTTTCATGTTACAATCTACATCAACTGATTATACTACAAGAATAGATCAGAGAAGAATTTTATCTGATGACAGCTTTAGTAAGTATTTTATCATCATTCATAGTCAATTTAGTGATATTTGCATGTACAAAAGTTAATTTGGTATTAATTATTACATACATTTTATTCACCTATGTACATGTAGACACTGTATTTTTTTTTGCGAAGTTGTCATAGCTTATTTTATAAAGCGGTTGTACCGACTATGCATTTCGAAAAGCGCGAGTTTGTTCCCCTACTGAGCTTGATCTTCTGATGAAGAAAAACATTGAGAGGGAACCAATATGTTCAAGAACAACAGCTTTTTTATAGTTATTTTTTTCGTATGTATTTTATATGGATGTCATATAAGTATCCTTTAATTTTTCTTTTATTCTTATCCTCCTGCGTATTTTGAGTCAGGGCCTTGATTTACATTCATTTATCTTTTTTCTATACAATGTTTTTATACTTCATTCTCTTTCATCTTTCATCCTCCACTTATTTTCCATAGTTCTTTCTTCTATTATACTACATTCCATTTCCTGCTTTCATACCTCTCGAAAGTCAAGACAGTCGTTTAGTCGTAGCCTGAAACAAATCATTCCTTTTCTTCTTTCTTCTTCTCCGTATAATTTACAATTTTTATTCTTTCTTTCTTAGTTTTTATTTAAGCCATTACAATTTAATTTTCTGTTCCTATTTTTATTTTATTATTTCGATTTTTTAACTATAGCCTGTCTTGTTTATATTTTATTTTATTATTTACCATATACTTGCTATTTTTTATTTATTGTTTATCCCTTTTTATGGCGTCGGATATACTTATTTTACAATTATTAAGAAATATTTGGCGACTTCCGTCTTCACTCATCAGAGAGGTAATAGCTTCCTTGGTGCGCTGCCTTTTAAGGTCCAACTCGCCATCCAATCTCATGTTATCGTGTAAGGACAGGAACTCATAATATACACCACGGTCTGGTCCACCGCAGGGTCTCAAAGGCACGAGGGACTCTCCTTGAGCTTGAACTTGTGAAGGTACTCCGAGAATCCCCCGCACTTCGAGTATCGTTTATTATAACCAGTACATTGGAATGCGATCAAACACAATTTACAACAGACTTTCGTAATATTTCAGATTCTATAGGTACATCATGGGGATCTTGGTTGATCAACACATTTTTCATATATGTGTTTAACTTCTCTGTACTAGCATTGTGTTTGATAAAATTGTTAGTATATGGGGATTCTGTCCCGAAATCTCAATCGAAAGAAGCTGCTCTATTTTATAAACACAAGCGTCAGGCTGAAGTTTATATAAAAAAGGTAAAAGCCGCTTTATAATGTTGATCTCTATAATTTATTTATTTGGTTAAGCTAATAGACGAGCAAGACATGCGCTTGATGCTAAGTGATACGCCCGCCAATAACAATGTGGCGTTAGTTAAGATGATATACACAGCACCTAATTTTGTTCGTTGCTTTGAGACAAGATTGTGAAGTCTTGTTATCGCCCTCGTTTCACTAGCTGCAATACCCTTGAAACAGGAACACAATAATATTTGCACATTACTGTTTGATAGCAGAAAAAGGAGCTGGGGTCGTGGTAGTTACCTAGGCAACAGAGAGGCAGTTTCTGGCAACAGAGACCTACCACCAGTAAAATATTCATATACTAATTCAGTTTGTTACTTAAACAGGCTGTGAAGATTACTGCCACTCTGTCTCGTCCTCTTTGTGACTATGATACACTGGTGATATCTATATATATCACAAGATGTCACCAGAGTATAGTTTTATTATTTTATTGAGCTATTGGAGGCGGCTTACTCTTCATCAAAGGCAGCACTGTCACATAATTAATGATGATTTACATGTGTTTACAAATTGTGCTAGTTTAAATGCACTGAAGTTTTTTTTTTTTCAAATTTCAGGGCGATATTGTAAACGCAAAACTAGAATTTCATCAATCGTTAGCAGTGTGTGACAAAAGTGTTCAAGTGGGAGGGGCAAGACATGCAAAGTATTCCGCTCTGGTTGCTGCAATGTTGAGACAGATACTACAACGTTTACCATTTGGTGGCTACTTGACAAAGCGTGCTGGTGATTTGTGGAGTGACAGGTGCGTCATCTAAATATTTTAGCATTATGGCTTTTTTATCTACAATTGCAACACAACCTCAATTTTCCATTGTATTGAATGTCAATGAATTTGTAGATGGTGAAGCGTTCTTGCCCGCTTTACATATGTAAGCAAGAAGTAGATTGCCAGGTGAATTGGAAAAAATTCCATCAACTGTACTTCACAACATGAGGACTATGAAATCGATTTTGAATCTTAGAGTTATTGTTTAAGTCCTCCATCATTGCGTCATAGATACAATTAAAGCTAAGTTAATAAGGGAAATTCATTAAAGTAATATGTTTTAAGCCCTGCAAGAAGAGCAACACGTCATTGGGCTGCTGAAGTCGCGAATGTCTCCAATCGATTAGCCCAGTTAGAGATACTTTCGGATCACAGTGGACGTAGTAAACGTGTCCTCCTAGCATTACAAGCTGTCAACTTAGCTGAAGTTACTGGTGATCGGAAATTACTTGCTGACACCTATGTCACTGCAGCTCTCGTATTTAAGGACTGCATACCGAAAATTGGTAATTGGTTATGTGGGTGAGTGGTTTCATTTATATTTTTTCAGTGGAATAATGAATGAAATTTTTTAAAAGAGATTAATACGTTCACTAACAAAGATAACTTTAAAAGAATTTTTTATTTTCGAAATTTTTATTAGTTATTTAGTTTTTATTTAGACATAAAATTTTTATAAGCATTAATTTTTCATTTTCTTAAATAATGTACTAATGTACAGAGAAAAATGCAGAAATAAACAGTAATTTTAACACCAATATCGCAGGTACTACTTAAAGGCCTGCACTGCGTGGTGCTCGGACACGTATGCACCTACCATGGTGCGCCTGCGCTGGGCGGGCAGCGCTCGTGGGCAACGATTCCTGCGCACGCGTAGCTGGAGTTACGAGCGCACACTGCCACATACCGCCCTGTTGTCCCGTCTCCCCAATGCCGCTGATCCACTTGCTTACGCTATGCAGGTTATTTTGTGTTTCTGATTTGTAAATCGTTCACGTAGTGTATATTCTTTCATAGGGCAAAGGTTAGGTGCTTGGCTTGTAACACAGATGTCCTGTTTGATTCCATGGCCACATGTTGTCGAGTCTGATTGGAGGCAGAGTTTTGTCAAATCCAGCCAACTGGCTACTGCTTTCATAACAGTATTATTCCGAATGTCGACATATGTGAGCTAGAGTTCCTGGGCGAGCAAGCTTCTACTTTCACGGCTTTATTGGTACTTAACATCTTCTCAAATTGAAGTCACCATGCTAGCCCATTACAGATAAAATATGTAGGAGTATTGGATTTTTCTATTTGTTGTTATCATTTGAAACATGAGGTCATTTTCGCCTGGCTTTTTGTTAATGGTAAGGAGTAAAAGACATTAACTTGATAGTAAAGTTATAGAGCTGCCCATATTATTAAGGAGTTAATTGAGATATTTACACAGCACTAAATTGCGCTACTTGTCTTGATAGGTAAGATATTGTGTATCATAAATACACTTAGTACAACGCCTTCCAATCAGGAATGCAATAATACATGTGCGCTACTGCTTATTAACGAGGGAAGGAAAATCTTCAGAAGATAATTTGGTTCTGGAGTAATGAGGGTTATATGGGATTGTTAGTTACTAAAACTTTCTCGGTTAGCAACCTTGGTCCATTGCAAGGAGCCTCGGGACTTCTTACGGAACCCAACTGATGGCCTTGTGCATTATGCTTCAGCATGTACCAAGGAGCGCAATATCCCTACTTAAGCTGGGACAAATACAAGACCATTTCGTATTTGGAGTCCACTGCGGGATTGCTTAGGGGGTAATGTTGACCCCACCTTCAGATCACGTGAACCCGGAGACTTTCAGTCTTATTGTTAATAATTCGTCCTCGGGTCAGGTGTGCGGCGTTGTTGCTTAGTGGTGGTCATTGAAACTGCAATAGTACGAGTAGCGAGTCATTATTACATTACTTATTAACTATAAATTAGTTAACATTTTTATCTTTTTTTATGTTCCAGGCCTATCACATGGAAGTTCTTCAGGAAAGCTTGCAGATGCTGTTATGCGCAGACGAACGTAGCAATACGCGCGACATTCTGGAACAAGTTAAATTGATCATCGATGATGTTTCCACTAATGCGCCTCATCATACAGGTGTTTAAAGAAATAACATTATGAAATTAGTATATAGTAAAAACGTCGAATAGCTCAACTTCTCAGGTGGTCGTACGCGCTATATAAGCTCCTAGAGCTTCCATTAAACGAAAACACTATAAATGAATAATGAAAATAATGAAATAAAAATTGATATATTTTGGCCGATGGGAAAGAAAGGTTCTCGAGTGACGGCCGCGTACCGGTAGACGTAGTGTTGAGAGGCTCACCACAAGATGAACCGACAATCCGGTGAAGGTCGCAGTAAGCCGCTGGATGCGGGCAGCGCAGGACCGATCGATAAATCATTTGGAGAAGGCCTAGGTCCAGCAGTGGACGTCTATCGGCTGATGATGATGATGCTTATAACTGACAGTTATCTAAAAAAACTGATCACGAAAAGTGTTTTGTAACATTTAATAACTACTATATTTATATCTGTTTTATGAACTTTCTGCTAAATTAATCATAACACCAATAGCAAAAGTTATTTGTGTAAAATCTTATATATTTAAAGGTTGCTGGGATCCAGTGATGGAATGGTGGGCCAATATAGTTGCAGTAGCAGCTATGTGGCTACTAGGTGACATCGGCAAAGCAAATGAAATTGGGGATAGACTTAATATGTTGCCTGAGACCCTCACGAATTGTGAGGACCCTTTGCCTGGGTATGAATTTTAATGATTTTTTTTTCTGAAATCAATAAATTTGCATGAAAGTTCTTCAGGAAAATATTAAATACTTTTCTGATACTTTAAAAAAATCCGCCAAAATATTTTTTTCAATGATATGTCTTTATAACAGTGTAAATTCTCAAGAAATTAAATTACCTCATTTTCACACCTTAACTGCAATAGCGGCATTTATTTCAACCAAAAAGTAATTTGTTTGTTTCAGATGGTCCGTTAGGGTGCTATTATCAGAATAACGAGACATACTTTTTTATCACCCAAAGTGATGAGCGTAAAATGTTGCGGTGTAAATATCCTAGCGCTTCTTTGTTATATGTGGGTGTATCATATACCGCTTGGTCACAATTTGTTCGTCTCGTCGCTTATATTTCCAGTAGTAAAAATTTGTTTTCGCCGAAGCGACGAGACGGGCGGGACTTTAACCTGGTGTTAAGTGAAATACGCCCCCAAGATTCTAGCGTAAAATGAGATGATAAACACTGAAGCACATTGAGATCGTCGACTTGAGACATAGATGTTACATATCGGTATTCCGATACTTTCACTAGTTGCAACTACCTTTATTTAAACTACAATACAGTAATCAGACAGTCTCCGAGAACGAAGACCTACTACCAGTGATAATATAAATTTGTTTAAATGGGATCGCGAGCATTAATCCTATTTATGTCATCATCAATTGTCTCATATAAAAATTTATGAATAAAATCTATGATCTCATAAACGCTTAGCAATCATCAATACGAACAATAAGCGCATTCTCACACAACCATCAACCTTAGAAATTCTAGTTCCGCAATTGTTTTATAAACATACGCACAGTTTATACTTGTCGTATTAATAACTATTGTCTTCTGTATAAACACGGGGGCCCGATTAGAGTAGCTCTATTGTGATGTTGTTCCGTAGGGCGCTGCATATGGCGTACAAAAGTCGACGCGGCTTGCTTAGTCTCGCTCAGTGCCGAGATGACCGCACCGTCGGCAGGACCTCGGAAACCATACTTAAGGTGCGTTATATAATTTCTATGTATTCTAATCTATGGTGAAAAATGTTTATTTCATTTGCGATACATGGACATCGATGTTAAAATAACAGAAAGGATTGAGAGAAGATGGCAATGCGAACCAGAAATTGCAACACGAGAATGTTTTTCAAGGTAAGTTTTACGTAGCCTACAGTCAAATATTTAGTGTCAGCAGAACTTTATCCTCAAATTACTAATGAACGACATTATATTCTCATTATTGGTGCTTAGGCGTTTCTTTCACATGTGGTGAATTGAAGTCATTCATCTACCTCAATGGCCAAAAGTGAGTTAGTTAATATTGTAACAACTATAAATAAATTTTAAATTCATAAATTGCATTCCTACATTATTTTTAACTGTATTCGAATATCCAGTGCGCGAAGTGTTTTAATTTTTTTTTTTCGGGATATTTTGTCATGCTTCTAGCAATAATAGCAGAGGTTTAACGGATACAGTAAAGATAAATTTAAACTATTTGATAAATTCCTTCCTATCTTTTTAAATAATTGAATTTTAACAATTTTAAACCTCTTTTTGTTTAAATTCAGTAATTGACAAGCTCTCTAAGATAAATTAACAAAAGTTACGGAAATTAATTTACCTCTTGTCGTGTTCATAATGTTACACAAAGTGTATGATTTAAAAACAGCGGTTTATTACCAAACCTTTTATACATATTTTTTTCGCATCTAATCCATTAACATTTCATTTATTTCTTAACTTCAAATTCTGTGTTACGTGACAGCGAGCCCGTGAATGGTGAAGTGTACTCGCCAAGTGTTATCTGTCTCTTGCATGTCAACAGTCGAATCACGACAATGATGTTATGGCAGTAGTTACAATATGGGTGTAGTAGACAGCCAGCCAGGTACGAAAGATCTTGCCGACCAAAGTCTACGACATATAATTTTACTAGGCCAAATGTATTAAAATTTATTATTTTGAAATAACCAACTGATACTGTTAAATCATCTTACAGGTGTGCGATATCGCTGGAGCCCGATTAGCAGATTCATTGGCGTACTATTGTTGTCGAAAGCCAACACAACTGATGGTGGTAAATAAGTTGAATGTTACCTATTTTTTTTATTACTTTCTTTCAGATTATATCCAGTTTTTCAAATGTAATGTTACTGTGAAGATCTGGAAGATGCATCGCAGAGTTAACTATTGCGGGAGTGCATTGTAGTTGCATTGCACTTGTTACCTTTTTTTGTGCAATCTTACTACAAGGCAATTCTCGCTTTAGTTGCATTCATCATATTTATATTTTATTTGCACTTTCATTCATGTGTATATTTCGCCGCTGTTTCCCGTTACTTTCAGTTTTAGTAAATATAGTTAATTATGCTTCGGACCAATTTGTGTAAACTATAAATTAAGTAAAAAAAAAGTACGAATGGAGTTGTCAAACTTTTTTTTACAGATTTTATAATAATTTTGTTAATTAAATTTTTTGTACATTAGTATGTATGATGAAAGGAACACCTTCCAAGGGTTGCTTTCGACGTCTTCTTAAAGTTAGTAAGTTTCTCCATGAATTAATACGTATTAAATTACGCATATAACATACTTTATTTTATCAAGGTACATAGCAAGGAATTTAATACAGAAAATACTTCTGTATTAAATTTCTGACTCTGTGTCTCTGTGCATAATATATGCAAAAATTTGATTAAAAAAAGTCGTGTTAGTTTATCCACTTAACTAATATTTAAAAAGGTTTTTGGTCTACAATAGATATCAATGGAATTCATCACCTATTCTGCAGAATACAAATTAGTATCAATTATGAAAACACACCATATGATTTTATAATTTTAAATAGATAATAAAAAAATCTGAAACATCATTAAATAACTGGAATAATTTATAGCAAAATAGAGACTTGTTTTAACATACTTCAAGTCCAACATCTATTATATTTCTTACGACATGTAATTGCCTACAAAAGTACGTTCTTGTTAAAATGAATAAAAATAATATCTACAGCTTATGCAAGTGTTATGCTGCGACTGGCTATTGGAGGTGCGCGCGGGGGTGTGGGAGGCACACGCCGGCTCTGGCTCCAGTCCCGCGCCAAACGCGCAATTGCAAGCATTCCAGAGGGACCTGCACTCACTTAGAAGACTGGCGCAGAGTTTACCAGTAACTAATAGATTGTATTACTAACTTAGCAAAAACATCGGGGTACTCACTACTGATATATATCTTTTACCAGATACTGTCTAAGCAATCACCACTGCCTCGCCGATATCAGCCACTAAACTTCTTTATGTCACCAATTTTTTGCCCTATATGTATATAATAAAGAGATACACTTACGGGTTTCTAATATAAAATTAAAAGATTATAAAAATTTCAGTGGGTGACGTCGCGAGTTTTCCTTCATTCTGCAGTGTGTCGTATGATGGCAGGCGCCGCACCGCGACGCACTCAGCAGTTACTTGACGGAAGCCTACGTCCTAGACTCAATCGATCCTCTATTATCTGTGGCAAAGGTAAAAGCACGTTAAAGTTGTCAATAATAAGGCAAATTAAAAATATAATTCTTCTTACATTTGTAAACACATTTTTTTTTCACATCAGCATGATTTTATGTTGTGACTTCTGCATTGTTGATCGCATCTTAATTAATGCTAGAAGTACATTGGGTAGTTAGGTCCGTGATTTTCCTGTGGTAGAAAGCTACTAAAAAAAAACATATCGCGTTCGCGGATCGGAGTGATAGGTACCTTTTTTTATTATTCGATAAGGTAACCCAAAGTTGACGGCAAACGCCAGTTTCGTATTAGCCGTAAGAAAGATAGGGTGCTACACATTACACCAGAACTACTTTGAATTATTAATTCAATAAAGAGAATTATTAATTCAAGCTGATCAATTTCATGAAAAATATTTTTCTCTCGGCGATTTCTTTTATTTTAGGGCTGCCCCTTTTAATGTATCGAATACCAGTATCGCATCAAAACCAAACATTTCATTTTAAGAAAAAATTTTGTTCCAGAACGCGCTCTAGAGGGCGGCGGTGGAGAGGGCGAGCGAGCAGTCGCTCTTTATATGGCATGTAAACATTTACCGGCAGCTGTATTAGCCACCCCTGGCGAAAGAGCTGGTATGCTGGCTCAAGCTGCGGCTACTTTGCAAAAAATTGGTCATCGCAGCCGACTCTCACACTGCTATCACCTTATGAAGTCTTTTGGTACACTACCTTCCGCGCCGTGACTCCGCTTCGACGGGTCTGTTTTTTGTCGGTCGATGGTGTCATCATTAAGAACTAATTTAAACAATAAGCCGTCGCTATATAGAAATTGGCGAGGATTTCTTTCATGTATCATCAGGTGAACGGCCTGCTCGTCTGATCGTTTGTTTAAAATAAAAAAAAATCTGGTCATCTAAATTTACCTTCAATAATCAGTGCCTTATACTGCCTATGATTACAGTCATAGTAATATATAATTAACGATGACGATGATAATAACATGTACACACATCTTATGCGCATGACATGTATTTGTCTCCAACAACTAAATTCCATTTGAATCCAAAAGAATCTTAAAATTGAAAAGTAAGGTTTTTTTATATATTAAAAAAGAAAAACCATTTTGGTATAAAACTGCAACAAATTGGTAATAAAACATATTTTGTGATTTTTTTTTGTAAATAAGTAACATTATACCATATTTCTATTATATTATAATATAATTGTAGTAATAGAGTTGAATCATTTTTAAATTTACTGCATGTCTAAACAAGATATCATTACAAGAGACGTATGTCCAGCTGTGGACGTATATCGATTGAAATGATGATAATGACATAGTAATAATTAGTTCTTAATAATGAAATGTTAAAATCTTTAAAGTTAAATGACTACCTATCTACAATACAAAATTGATGAATAAAAAATAGTGCAAATTAAGGTTGTACTTTTTTGAATTTAAAAATTATATGTACAACCTAAAAATTTATCAAATCATGGCCTGATTTAATTTATGAAGTATTTATTTTGAAGTATAAAGTTTTATAATACTATTATTGTACTATTCATTCGTAGTGTTGTATCCAATCAAATATTTATTCAGTACTCAGTGCTTTTACTAATGAATATTGTATTATATATATATTAAAATTTTATGTTAATGTCTTATCAATTTATCATCATAAACCATTATAGTGTACACATTCTATGTATGAGGGTAAGGTAACCAAATGCTATAGGCGCATTAATTTATGATTTTTATATAAAAAATATTTTGAAAATAATGAGCAATTTGATTTTTCACTTTTAAACCCATATTTATTAAATTATTTTAGTCGTTTACGCCGCCCATCCGCAATTGCAAATGTGGTGAATAAAAAATGTTCTTGAGTTGTTTATCGAGTGCTTAATTATTTTCTTTGTTATAAGTTAAATAAGTTTTTTTTATTCTTTAACTAAAAGTAATAGTGAAATGATTTTAGGCACATAAAAATAAGCAAATTTAAACAAATAAGAACTGGTAACATTTCTTACAGACATGTCAGAATTTTATTGTATCAAGACATTTTGTTATAAATATGTGATTTATTTTTTATTGTTTCCTTACAACTAGCCAGGTGAAACATCACTTTTTTAAACTTCCTTTTAATCGGAATATTTATATCAGAGTATTCAATACCTCTATTGAAATATCGCTATGGTGAGTACGAATATAAATAAATTTTAGATTATTGATTAAGTTCAGTATCGACGTATAGTTCACATTTCAAGAAATTATGTATACTGGAGGAAAATACTATTAAAATATTTAAGTGAAAAAAATTTGGATCTATAAAAATATTTGTGTTTGACATATTTAACAAACACTTTAATTTTCTAGTCAAATGCTGTGAATAATTCCCAAAAGAAGAGCGTGACTTCAAATAACCAAGCCACAGGAGGTGTACGTAAAAAATCGGGACCTAAATTTGAATTAACAGATGAACAGCGTCGCGATATTAAAGAGGCATTTGATTTATTTGATACAGAAAACACAGGAGAAATTGATACCAAAGAATTGAAAGTCGCAATTCGTGCTCTTGGATTTGAACCCAAAAAAGAAGAAATAAAAAAGATGATTGCTGAAATAGATAAGGGAGATGGAAAAATAGCATTTGAGGATTTTTTAGATTTAATGACAGTGAAAATGGCAGAAAAGGATACTAAGGAGGAGATTATGAAGGCTTTTAAACTCTTTGATGATGATGAAACTGGTAAGTAGCTATAAACCCAAATTAACAATTCATTATAATGTTAATATTAATAAGATTTTTACAAAAGGAATATGAAATAAAATAGTTTAAATTTAGATAAACATAATTATAATTAGAAAATATCATCAACATCATTAGATAAAACATTTTGTTATTCACAATTTTGTTTAATAAAAGACAAGTTATATCCCCACTGCTGGGGCACAGGCCTATCCTCATTATGAAGGTGATCAGACCATAGTCACCAAAAGGGCCTTAAGCCGATTGGTGACTTTACATACATGTTAGAATAAATTCTAATTCATGGTTTGTATTTCGCTGTTGTTACTTAAGTTCATAAATGTACCATAACTTAAATATTAAAGTCATCTGTACATGCTGAGATTTAAACCCATGACCTTCCGAATGAAGGCTACACACTAACGATTAGGACAGGAAGCATTTTTGTAA
Organism: Ornithoptera priamus; assembly: GCA_029034505.1. NCBI lineage: Eukaryota > Metazoa > Arthropoda > Insecta > Lepidoptera > Papilionidae > Ornithoptera > Ornithoptera priamus. The sequence goes on from JARDWD010000705.1 coordinate 118,524, forward strand.
TAAAACAAACGTAATTATATTATAATGAACAATGCAATGCAGAAATATGGCTATATCAACTAAGAATTTTTTATTTTAATTATATTTAGTATCTATACTGACCGAATATGTATTCATTATAATAACATAAAAAAAAATTACAGGAAAAATTTCATTTAAAAACCTCAAGAGGGTAGCAAGGGAGCTTGGTGAAAACCTAACAGATGAGGAGCTCCATGAAATGATAGATGAAGCAGATAGGGATGGAGATGGTGAAATTAACCAGGAAGAATTTTTAAGAATAATGAAAAAGACAAGTCTTTACTGATATCTCTTTTATGATTTTCTTCATAAAATATGGTCAATACTTTAAGTTTTTAAGTTATGAAAGACATGTCTAAGTTTTTGTGTACAGATTAAAATAGAAATAAGCTTTCTGCATTTTATAAGTTAATATATGCTGCAAACTTAAGTTTTGTGTGCCTAATATTTAATGAGCTGTAAAAGTCAATCAAATGGCGAGCACCATTCAAAATTGAGAATAGACTGCATTTTATACTCCTATACAATGAATCTTCAGTGATTTTTCTAATTACATAGTAACTAGTAAAGGCATGACATTTTCCAAAGATTAAAGCACTAGATGTTTAAGTATCACAATATTAATAATAACATATTTTGAAGTTAATTCATAATTTGAAATCTATACTAAGTAATGCTTATAAAACATTTTAAAAATATGATTTTTTTAACTAGGATCAATTTCTTTTCCATCCCATCATCAAAGGTGTCATTAGTACAATTGTCTGTCTTCGTTTTCAGAAGTGGTCTCCTAACACCCAGTATGATTTTATAAGACTTGGTATGTAGTATAATTTCTCTAGGTTTTCCAGAGAGCAAAATGTTTTGGCTTATTTTAGACAGAAAAAATGGTTTGGTAATATAAAGAAGTAGACCAGGCATAAATACTATTGGAAATAATAGCTTTATAAAAGTGACTGATGAACTTGTTTGATGAAGGCACCTCATGGTCTAGTATATCACAGTCAACTTTAAGTTAGCTAATGTAATTACTGGGGTAATAAGACTTAACACCTGTCTCAGATGGCGAGAGCAATGTGGTGCAGTATCATCCTTTCACCATGTTGACTTGAGTGAATGTCCTGTTCCTTTCATGTTTTCGTAGAATAACAAAAAATAATTGAAACCAACTATGTACTAATCGATGAAACTTTTTTTGTTACACTTAAATATTACTATTGCAGTTTTATTTGCTTATATAACAAATGTTAAATAAAATTATCAGTTAAGTACGATTTGTTTTTGGAGTATGTGTAAAGCACATTTTCAGCACACAAATGTTAGTTTTGTTTAGATATTACAAATATTAAGATTTTTTATATTAAATTGTATTTGCTTGCTCTACTGGCACAAATGACTTAAGTCTAGTTAAATTTTCTTTATGGACTGTGATATGTTTACCTTCATGTAAGATTTATCTGATAAACTGGGATGATACTTCCAGCATTAATGTTCAATCACATCATAACTTATGTTTGTCATAAGAATATTTTTTTTATCATAATCTCATTACTTTAATAATTATTCTATCAAAAGTTACTTTTGCTAGGTTTCCTAAGGTTATTAGCCTAAAGGATGTTATTGATCAATCATAAATTACACTGTAAGTTATAGTCGCAACAAATTTATGTGAAGTCCTATATTGTCAAATATTATGCACAATCATTGGAATAATTTTAAATAAAACTTCAAATAATTTTCGCTTTATTGTTTTTTTTCCAACAAACTAATTTTTATTATAAAATTTACATACTATAGAAATGTTTTGTCACATTACCAAAAGCCATTTGAAAACACCATAGTCTTTTAAGTATAACAAAAGTTATGAGGTTATGGTTGATATTTATTCAGGTTCAGAGAATTAAGCATGATTTAGGAAAGAGTAGACTAAGGGGTCCTGGATAAAAACTCACGGGACCCAAGTGAACCTCACCTGCTTATGGGGCACCCTGCAAATCAACAAATGAGGCTCTTCCAACCCATATTAGGCCAGTGTGTTGGGAAATGGCCCAAATCCCAGCAGGTGCACCCCATTAAATGAAGGTTGCGGGAAGCCGCCAGATGTGAACGGCGATCTTTGGAGGAGGCCTATATACAACAGTGGACATCTATCAACTGATGATGATGATAAAGATGAGATTGTAACAACTTCATAAAATGTGTATGAATTATTTTTCATTGAAGAAAATTTATTTAAAAAAATTGCAGATCTTTACTTATATAAATAAAACAGGTTATAAGAAAACCTTTATTGTTCAATAGAAAACAGGAACATATAAACATGATTGAGATTTATACACATATAGGAACAGGAACTTACAACTATGAGACTCTTTCAACTACAGTACCTTCTGGTTGCCCAAAATATGCTTTTGAGCACATTTTTACAAAAAGACCAATTTCAACTACTCCAGGGATCATTTTTATAGATTCATTTATATTTTCCCAATCAAAATTTTGGTTTGTAAACATCCAATCTAAAATAAAATTTCCATTATCTGTTACCACTGGACCAGCTTTAGCAATAGCAGCACGTAACTTTATTTCTCCTCCATACATTGCTATTATTTTATTTTTAATAGGTACATAAGCCATAGGAATTACTTCAATAGGTATTCCTTTTTTATATCTATCACCTAGTTTCCGAGAATCTTTTGTGTAATCAGCGATTACTATTAATTTTTTTGAACAGGCTGCAACAATTTTTTCTTGTAATAAACACCCTCCACCACCTTTGATCAGAGTTAAGCAAGAATCAACTTCATCTGCACCGTCAATTGTAACATCTATAACAGGATTTGTTTCAAGTTCTCCTAGTGTGAGATTATGTTTTATGATTAGTTGTTTAGCTTGAAAGGATGTTGGTATACATACAACTTTAAGGTTTTCTAATTCGACTCTCTCAGCAAGACGTTGCACTGCATATACAACAGTTGAACCACTACCAACGCCGAAAATGCAATCATTTTTCACAAATTCATCCACTGCGCGATATGCAGCAACTTGTTTTGCTTTTTCTAAAGACATTCTAACCTTAGTACAAAACCAACCGCGGCGACCGTGGAATTTTAATACCTGAACTGCTTTGTACCTAAACAACATACATTGAATCTATTTTAACAATTCCTAAATATACACAATTCTATGTCCTATATCTTAAGTGCAGTTTATTTTTAGTCGGTATAAATATTAGAGGTTATGGCACAGATAAAGAAAAGACTAGTATTAGAATTCAAATAATCAAGTTTTTAACATAAACAAATATAATAAAAATTTTATGTGAACAATGTTATACCATTTCATTACAATAATATAAGTAACTTACTTTTGCACTCCCTGTAATATATAAGATACAATTTTAATACGATGTCACCTTTGAATTTTATGTTACAGAGAAATGGTTTGTGTTCCATTAAATTTAATTATTATATCTTAACTATAGCAAAAAGTTATATTTAACAATTAAAGGGTTAATACCTTTTTATTATAAGAAACAGCTTGTTTACTTTTAACGGTACCATATAATCTTTTATTTTTTAAGCTTGTCTACGTGGTTGTTTTTAAACTGAAATAATAATTTGTAATGATATCGGAGCACCCACTTATATTGTATGAAGCTTATCTTTAAGATGCATTATCAGCGGGATGTAAAGTAAAATTACAGAAATTAATATTTTATTGTTAACTGTAAAATAATATATTTTTAACTGTAAAATATTTTAATTCCATTAAAACCTTAGTTTATAAATGATTTATGAAAGAAATAAAAATAACTAAATGATTAAAATTCTATTTAAAATGTACACAGTTTTAAGCTTCAAAGTAGCAGAAAGGAGTTGGAAGTAAAAAAAAGTATGTAGCGGAAAATTGGGCTGAATGGCTTTCCTTGGTTGAGAACTATGCTTAGTATTAGACTTGCAGGCTGATGATGATGAAGCTTTAAAGTTACTCCTTTATACATGTGTTACATAGTTTTATTTGAACTATCACATTCACATACACTAAATTCATTAGCTAATTGATTCAAACTTTGAATCATATTGTCCTGATCAGTGAGCATTTTTCTAACTATTGTCAAATGTGAAGTTAAATCGAACTGTACTGTTATTTTCTTTGGGGGGGTTACTATTAGTGAATCGTTCTGAACGGAATGATTATGTTTTCTCTCGCTTGAATTATGCAAATAAATTGGAATATTTGGAACAAATTCTTTTTCATAATTTTTTTGGTGGTGTAATTTTTTATTTTGACAACGTAGTTTATTAAGTTCATCAGATACACAGACAAGATCTTTTTCCAAAATTTTCAATTTGTGGTGGTAAAATCGTATTTTCTGTTCCAATTGCCCACAACGAAGGTTTTCGTTATGGAAGTCTGCGTAGTATTGACCACAATATAATATTATCATTTTGAATTTGTTAAATAAATTGATTTCTTCCATAGGTTCGTTGCGAATTTTTTGTAATTTTTCATAACCTAGGTTAATCCAATTGTGAAGATTGTTCATTTTGTTGCAAAGTTTCTGGTTTTCTTTGGTTAATTCATGAATAATTTGTTGGAATTTTATGTTTTCCTTAATAACTTTTGCAGAATTATTTTCAATTTCCGTTAAATGACTCTGTAATCTATGTGATTCTCTTTCTTTGGCCATTATTACAGTTTTGGCTACAACTAAAAAATTTATGAAATTAAAGTGTACGCTAAAATATTTTTCCAAGGAATAAATTTTATTTGAGTTTTATTTTTTTATTGATTACATTAACAGTTTTGGACATTTCCAATTTTTTTCTACTTACTGCATGCTGTTTTAATTTTTTCATTTAACATTTTCAACTTGTTTTTTTTAAATTTCAAATTTGTCTTGTAATTTTTAAGGACTTCGAATAAATTATTATCAGGATTGGTGCCACAATAAAAATGAAATCTGGAAAATAGATTTATGATCGATATTTGATTACTGACGAGTGCAGAGCTCACCACATACTAATTTCTATATATATATAATTTTATAAGTATTGGATTTATCACGAACAACTATTAATACGTAATTAGGTATAATTCTATCAATTTAACATATAAAAAAAATATTATGATATCTTAAATGGAATGCTTAAAATAATTTTAGTATACATTTCGTTGATATAGAAGACAACTAATATTTGTATATTGATTACAATTGTTTTAATATTATACGCAATTATTATGATGTATGTAACGTGTAGTTAAAAGTATTTATTACATGTCTTCTTTCTTGCTATTATAGATAGTTTTATATAAACTTGTTTTTAATCTCTAAGTAATTTTATTTGTATGAGTGGAAAACAGCTAAAACGCTATTGTTATAGGCTGTGGCGTATAATTTAGTGTTTAATCACCTATTATTATTAAAACTTACCTCTGAAGTTCCTTAGTAATAGAAGACAAGGATTGTCTCATTATTTCCTTTTCAACATTTTCGTTATTGATTTTTGAAACTAATTCTAAACATTTTTCATTTGACATATTATAAATATTTCGAAATGTAAACTATTTTAAATTCTTATATAACATGCGAAAAATTTTAAAATTTTAATGTGAACTGTCGCTAGAAAACTTAAATTGACAAATGGATCTGTCACGATATTGAACAATGATATATTCTTTTAAATAAGTTTAATAAAAACTCATAAATTATTATTATTCCCCTTAATTCATATCTAAATTAACACCATACGGTTTTATATGAACTCAATAAATAATGATTATGCCATTGAACTGCTCTTATCTTCTATAAATATCAATAAGGTTATTAAGGCTGACTTTTAGTTGTTTATATACTTATATATATTTAGTTTGTCGTCTTTGTTAAAACGATAATGATAATTTTGAGTAAAATAATCAATGTATGTGTATATTCTATTAATTTATAATTAAAACAAGTACTATGAAAGAAAAACAAACATTGTATTCAAATAAAAAAAAGTATTGTTATTAATGACAACAAAGTCAGTGGAAGAACCTTTTAGTAAGTCATTATTTTTATCTGACTTATGTCGTCTAGTCTATTTTTTATTATTATTAATTTTAATGGATTATCTTAATTTATAAAAAATTCTCATGTTTTAATTAATATTTCCTATTTCTGCCGCCAAACAGTACAAACATTACTGTGTTATACAAAACCATATAATACCATCAGTTAAAAAGAATAGCTGAGGATCGAATGCGTTTTCTCAATCTGATCGCTAAACTCCAGTTTGAAGAAGGCACTTGATGATAATAGTTACTGTGTTCAGGTTTGAATGGCATTATACTTAGTGAAATTACTGGGGTGACAAGACTCAACATCTTATATCTCAAAGTGAAGAACGCAATGTGGTGCTGTGTATACTATCCTAACTAGCGCCACGTTGTTATGCGCGGGCGTATAATTTACTATTAGGTGAAAATTCCGTTCGTCTCGTCTCCTCGTAGTACGAAAATAAAAATTAACACTTAACAATTATATTAAGTGGAGGAAGTTACAATTGACGGTAGAGGTAAAAATTTTACTATGAAAAATAATTATCACATTTGATGTTCATTCCGTATTGAAGATTGAAATATCTGGCTGCTATTTAGTTAGAGGAATGTGTGTGTAACGATGATCAAGCAAAAAAGAATTATTCGTCGTTCCAAAATGTTGTTTGAGCCTGTCGTCCGAAGGATCTTTAACTTTTCAAAAAAGTTTTAAGCATAGCTTACTTTACAATATTTTTTATCAATGTAGTTATGTGTAATGTGTGTTTGTAGATTGCTGAGTGGGCGTTATCTTGATCTGGATTTAAGAAACAACAATGAAAGCATAAAAAATGTAAGGATACGTTATGACCTTTAGTATTTCACTGTGCCCAGTAATAAACGCAGACCTATCTAAAGTTACGAGCGTACTATATTCACTAGTGCTAGCCAATTTTCCGCCAAACGCCGCCCGGCGATCTGCTATTTCGTTTGTTCACGAGACAACTGCTTCGTGTGGTAACCATTTCACGCTCGATTTCTGTTCCGCCACTAAAAATAGGGACGTAAATCAACGTTGTTCCGAAATAAAAAAGGAAAATGGCAGCTTATTAATTACATACAATATGTCTTTAGACACCACTGTCATATTTGCCACATCAGTTTTTAAACTTGTTATATTTTTTAATTATGCGTTTAAGATTTTAAAGTAATGTGAGACTACAACATTTAGTGCCGTGATGAATGAAATGATTCGCCGATATATTCTAAAAGGATCCCGATGTTCTTACTTAGCCGTTATCCGCACGGTCGGTTTATTTCAATTTCCTTCATAAAAGACGCTATTCTCGGATTTGAAGTAGATTTATCATGGTCGGATAAAGCGGGCACTTTTTGTGCTTTTCTTGTGCCTGGATCTGACCCGAGATCTGTCCACTTAATGTGAATAATGGTGTGCGATGGAAAACGAATGCGAACCTGAACACAAAAGACAACAATACCAAGCGATTTCCAAGATTTGATACAGGGATTTCGGTGAGATAACATTGTATTGCGTGTTATCTGTAAAGATATATCAAAACCTATCGTTTCAACGTTGCTTCAATGGAATAACCGAAGCTTATGAAATGTTCTAATAAGCTTTCAGCTATTAGGTGCGCATCAACCCAGTTAAGAAAATGTTCAAGTTGTTGTTTATAACTTACTGCGAAGCTGTAGTGAAGAAGTGGATAAAGCAAAGCTTCGCAGCCAAGAAAATCACTAGTGTTATTTTGTACTTTGATTATAATATAAGTAGGTTATTAGCTATGGACGGCTATTGTTATTATAATATTTTATACAATAACAAATGCAGATAGCTTTAGTAAAAAGTAGAAAAGTAAGTATTTTCTTATACTTATTGTTTAATATTCTTTTATTACTTAGAATGTTTGACTATAAAACATACCTATATTGCCTATTAATGTTGTATTTCAGGTTTTTTTTACACGGCGACAGTAAAACCATTTATCTACTAAATTACTGTTTTTGAAATATGCTGGTTTCCTAACAATGCTTTCCTTTATCAAAAAAGATTAAGCTTAGTAGTGATCGAATCTGTACCTTTTCACTCCGTAAGCGATTGGTTTCGCGGCTTTTAATGATATGTCTTGTTTCCAGAAGTTATATAAAAACTGTTGAAACTATTTTTATTTATTTATTCTTTACAAGAATAAGGAATACATATATAAACAAAAATATACAATGGGAGATCTTATTGCTCAGAAAGCAATTTCTTCCAGATAACCCAACTACCGATATAAACCAAAATTTAATGGCAATGGAAGACTACAAAGCACATATCTTAGGATTTTTTTACCTTGTCTTACTGGCAGGAGCAAGGTGTGTAATTTAGTAAATCACTCAATCTCGCAAAGTAGCGATCGGAGCCTAAATACTAATATGTAAAATTTACCTATGTATGTCCTTTTAAGTGTCTCAATTTCATATGCGCTACTCTGAGAAAACTGCAAATCTACTAAAGCTCTCAACAAAATATTCTCGGTATGAATACATCTATAATAAATAGATAGACATTTAATTCTTGCCATCACAGTGCAATCGAGATCATGGCGATATCTCTGGAATGCGAGACGTCTAGAGATAATCGATTCCTCTGTAGCTGAAGCGCTGCAGCTCGAGGGTTGCATTCTAGCTATAAGTGATGTATCCAACGCAATATAATCACTAACTACTCGCCCATATAACTACTCATTCGGATTAACTCGGCGGATAACTCAATTACGTCCCGCACTACATAATGCTGCCCATATATCGCGTATTGGTTTACGTATTTCTCTGGTGCGGACCGCAATCGACAAAGGGTAATACGGTTCACTCCACGTGTATTGTTTCGTAATATTGCACAGCAAAGTAAATTGCGGACTAATTTTCGCCTTGTAATTTCTGCTATAAACGGAGCTGGAGAATTAGGTGAAGTTTTCTTTAATTTTTAAATAAACAGAAAGCACAGTTCCGCTGTGAAAGTTTAATTTTTTAAATTTAATTTTCGCATCTCTTGTTATTATTAAACTTTAAAGTTGGAGGAACTTAAACTTGAATGATAAAATCATTTATTTTTGTTCTTCGTTTTTTCTACAATTTTTACATTCTTTTGACAATATTATCAATATTGTTCTTCGTCGGTATTACTCTTGATAGAGTGGTCGTGGTTAACACTTCCGGTGTTGTTCGCAAGCTTAACAACGCGTTGCCATTCCTCTCTGACGGCCGCATCAATTTATGCCTATTGTAATTAAATTAGACATACTTTAATATTGATATTAAAGAATGTCTAAATTAATTATCAAAAGCCGATAGAAGACCATTTCTGGACATAGGTCTCTCCCAACGATTCCCCCATCGATCGGGTATGAATTCATATGGTGGGATTTGGGCCATTTCTCACCACGCTGGCCCAATGAGTGTTTGGCTGTTAAAAAATCTTTTCCGTAATCTTATACTAAAATAAATAAAAATATATGTTTTTTATTACACATACGTTTTATTATTCTCTTGCGGTTGTAAAGGTAACCGTTACCTAGGTCCGGACACAATGTAAATAGTTAAATCTACTACTCTAATACAATTTGTAGTAAACCATGATCCTGACGCTAAGGTCGCATTATCGGATTGGAAAAAACTGTTACAGAACTGTTTAGGTGCTTCTAAACTGTAGCTTAATGTACCGACTTAAAGTAGGAATTTGTTTGTTTAAAAAAAAAGTGAGTAAGAGGTCGAGTTTTACAATGTTCATGTGACGGCAGAACCTTTTTGTTGAGTCTTTTGTGTTGGGAATCCGCGATGCCCCAGGGGCTGTGGGGCACGATTTCCATTACACGAGAGAGTTTTTCGAAGTTTCTTTTTAAATTCTTGCATTGCATTTAATTATAATCTTTATACCACTCCATTTATAGCTCCCGTTCGCCTTCCAGAATAATGTAATTCAATATTATTTATGGGAGAGCGATTTTCATTTACCAAAAAAGTTTATTACAACTTTAAAAACTTGTAATGTTTCTGAATTAAATAGCGTGCCACACTTGTTATGGACAGACTTATCCTTAACCATCAGATACCATCAGTTTAAATTAGCGACCTACTTGTCTTGTCGCTGAGTTATCAACACTACAATTCTACTACAAAAGAAGAAATATAAATCGGTATATTTTTGATATCACTTTCTAGATCTTGCTTTTAAGACCGCTATTTCTTTGGAAGAATTTACAACGACATAACAAATCTATAGAGAAAGAGTATTCTAGGTAGAGATAAGTGGAGTCTGTTTTTATCGACCGTGTGATATTTATTTTTTTATTCAGTAAGGCACAGTTTAAATAGGAATAGCAATGAAAAACCTATACCACTTTGGTAACGCCTGTGCTTAAACACAACAAGAAAATTAATAAAACAAGACTGTTATTTGATCCACAAAACACATTAACGTTGTTAAATAACACATATTGTTATGGGCATAAAAGTCACGCAGAACATCTGTTGAACAACTTCTGAAACTTTTCTGTAAGAATAAAGTGGAAAGTGTGTCCTAAGGGATCGGCAATGCGCAGACTTTTCAATATAAATACATATACGTAAACACTGTCTGTTACTTTTTAATCATTTCAGAGATTTTTTTTATTCCAAGTGACGAAATGAGCGGGACGGTCACCTGATGGTAAGTGCAAGTAACACGCCTGCCCGTTACAACATGGCGCTAGTTAGAATGTTATACACTGCACTACATTGTGCTCGTCGCCTTGAGATAGAGGATGTTGAGTCTCGTTACCGCAGTAATTCCACTAGTTACAACTCCCTTCGATTCAGAACACAGTCATGTTTCCACACTACTGTTTAGCGGGAAAAATAGGAGCTGCGGGGATACCCACCTAGACGATCTCTGGCAACAGAGATCTTCCACCAGCACTATAGTTTAAGTTGCTGCTTACATATTTATTTTTATTACTTGCTATATGTATTAGTGGAAATCGGCTTATAGCTATAATTTTTTTTTGTAGATATTTCGTAATATCTTTCACTTTTTATCTATTGGTTTTATAAGAGAAAATTTAAAAGTATGAAGATTTTTTACTGAAAGTTAAATTTGAAATGTGTTTGTTATAATTTTTTTATATAAAGTAAGTAACGAATTACATGAACTTACGATAAGCGTAATTCTGAATGTTGTTATTCTGGTTACTGAAGCAAATGGTCCCATTTGTCGGAAATATTCGCAATGGTAATGCCAGGTGATTCCGTAGACGAGGGTTGCCAACAATACAGTAAAAACGTTCGCTGTAATTATGATCATTTCACTTCCCATTTCATTAAACTGAATGCGGATCAGCATTTTGCATTGTTTCCAATTAATCAATGCCTTTATTGATAATTATAACGTAAAGATCGCTGCGCTCCAGTATTGTGAAAATTTTCGTGTTATACTTTAATTGCGTAATGTAACTTTAATTTGTGTGGATTTATATACATTTCCGTTATTATTAAAATATTTTTCATATCCCAATAATTATGTTGTTGAAAGCATATGTAATTATTTCAGAAGGCAATACAGTAGATAACGTTATTTTAAAAAGAAATTATCAATATTTTTAAATTACTGTAGTTTCAGTTTCAAATAAAATTTACATTTTTTATTATTGAATCGTTAGTTCCAATAGGGGAGCTGAAGAGGCTTTCGGCTTGGTTGGGCAACGTTTGGGAAACTCCGCCAAACCTTTACCTCGCAGATTCGACAATATCTCAAGACGAAAGTCTTTAACCAGTGCTTCCTCCCTACCCTCACCTATGACGCAGAGACAACCTGACCATTGAGTTGGTACATCGATTCCAAAGTCCCATAGCGAGCGATGAAAAGAACTATGCTTCTGCCATTTCTTTAAGAGAGAAGATCCGAAAGGAAGAAATTGGATGGAGAACTAAAGTTGTAGACATTGCAGACAGAAATGGAGAACACCCACCCTCCAGGAAGATCGACGACATCGCAATAGTGGTCCGATTTGGGTGGATGTGAAAAGCTGAGAACCGTAGTTAGTAGAAAATATTAAGAAAGGTCTATATCCAGCAGTGGATTAACAAGGCTGAGAATGATGATGTTGATGATAAAACCATTTATCTTTGTGTCTTCTATTCATTTGTGATTTAAGGTAGGGTATTTCTTTAAAAGGTATAAAATATAAACTGCATTATATCTTAAGCAATTAAAATAAGTGGAAAGATTATAGCTAGACATGTCTGAGATGCAGGCAGCCACGTGTGGAACGAGGGTTGGAGTGAATTTTCCGCTCCGCCGCGCCGCGAGATGAAGAGACCTCTGGAAAACTAACTACTAATAGTTCAGAGTACAGTCCGAACGTTACAAAGGAACCAAAATACTTACTGCTTAAAATTAAAATATTTGTTGTTGAAAAGAAGAAGGAATTTACATACTCTTTAACTTGAATTGAACTTGTAAATGTAACGTAATAAAATGTATATGAAATATAAAATCAACAAGAAAGCTTATTTATAATGGTAATACATATATTAAGAGAAAACGTGTAACAGTAGTTTCCTTAATGTATAGAGCGAATATACAAACTAAATTAGAGGTAAAGGCTTTAAATGTTATTTTATAATAGTAACATACTTTCGTGAAATAAATTTGGTTTCCTGAAATAAGAAAACCCTACTTTAAATTCCTAAAAATTATATCAACGCTCACAGTAGCACCTGTAGGGGTATCAATGATATCTGTAGTTATTAAAAGCATAAAGAAAAGTACGATACTAGGGTAGTGATATTCTTTACATATATATTTATATTTCCTCTAATGTATGTGTGTATTCACTTATGCATATACAGGTTGGCGCAAAAGTAATCCTCCTATCAGAAAATGCTATAAATTTTGCCTTGATGTAAAAAAAATAAAAGACCAAATAAAAATAATTCACAAGAAGAATCAAAGTTTTTCATTTTTTTTTTTAAATTACAGCCAAAAAACATCGGAAGGTTATTTTTGCGCCACCTTGTACATATATATTTAAATTTATTTATATATTTAAACCAGGCACACCCATGTATAAGCTCCACACAATCATGTCCATTTAGTGGTTGCCTGGAAGAAATTGTTTTTGAGCGATAAGATCACCTTTTGCTGCCTTCGTTATGGTCATAGTTTTTTTTAATTTTTCTGTCTTTGTATTGTGCAAATAAAGAATATAAAGTAAATAAGTAATAGCGATTGAAAGGTATAAACGTAAATGAAAAGAAAATAAAACAAAATAATGAGAATTCTTTAATACTATAAAACCGGCTACTGAAGTCTGAGAGACGATGTGTGATATAGGAAATGAAATGGTTATTGAAGTAAAGTATAAAAGAAATTAGACAAAAAATATAGTAAAAAAATTATATAGATAACAATACAACAAAGAAAAGAAAATAAAGACCATAATAAAGCCGCTGCTCGTTTTTAGATAGATATAAAAAAAATTGTGTAGCTATATGTGGAATGTAGTTTCGCATTCTTTTTATTACACGTAAATCTAAAAATCGTTATTAATAAATTGAATTATAGCAAAGGTATCCGAAAAAGAAAAGAAATATGTAAATAGTGGTAATGTTAGGCACGCAGAGTGTGTGCCGGTGCCGGAGCTGGTCAGAACGCACAGTAAATCTCTGTCTAGTAAACAAGTGTTTGCGTACAATTCAAATTCTCCCGGCATTCGGCAGAACGTTTCACCTGCTATAGTTTATTACCTATTCAGCGGACTCGCACAAATAAAATTGTATAATGCATAAGCGAATAGCGAATGGCTAGTTTGATTTACGAGGGAGCGGGTGGCCAGCCGCCCGGCCGCCCGGCCGCCCGTCCGCCGAGTCACGCGTTGAATAACTAACGTAGGGCTATTCAAATGCCGTATCCTGTTCCACCTAAATACCCTGGACATATATTCGCTTGTAGAACATTGCGGGCGTTCTGTTCGGATAAGGACCTAGTTTCCTATTATTATTATTTATTTATGCAATGGCGTGAACGGGGTTATTAAAAATTGATAAGCAACTAAACATAACGAAATATTCAATTTTTTTTGAAGAGACCACTAGGGCGTTTACGTGATGGTAAGTGATATGCCTGATCACAAAAATGTTGTACTAGTAAGCATGACATATATGCACCCAATCAAGCTTGTTCGCACCATAGTAATTTCTCTACCTATAACGCCCTTCATGCAAAAATCCAGTAATGTATGGAAACTATATACACTTTGAGCTGGTTACACTGAGCTGTGGCAATTTTATACCATTGCAGTACACTCTGCAGCAAGAAAAAGTATGTTTTTATATTATGACAGTATAATCTTGTTTCCCGCAACCTTCACCAGATCGTCGGACCACCTGGTGTAGAGCAAGCCAAACATTACGTTTTCCGATACGTGGTCTTGCGGCAGCTGGATGCGAGCAGAGTAGGATCGATCGATGTGGAGATCTCAGGGGGAGGCCTATGTTCAGCAGTGGACATCTGTTTGCTGATAATGACGATGATGATGAATCTTGTTTATTTGTGCTTTATAATTTAAAAATTGTTTGTGTATATGTATCTGAACTATATGACTAAATAAATAGGTCCTTACACATGAATTAGCGTTTTGTCGTACTGATCACTTTGATCTGAAATATCTCCTCTTTGGTTAAGAATTCTAAATTCAAATTTATAAATACATTTAGCATTGATTAGCATGAAAACAGTCATTCATTTGTTTTTTTCCTCATTGATTTTTTCTTTCGCGTCGCTTATTACCGCATAATAGAAAACATGAAATATCGGTATATTTACGAGTACAAGTTCTACCGTGGCACCAGTGCTGCAGAAACAGCTCGAAGGATTAATGATGTATACGGCGTTGGTATCGCAAAAGAAATCACGGTACGTTTTTGGTTTCAACGTTTTCGTTCTGGAAATTTCGACCTTCAGAACCAACCCTGTGGACGGTCGGAGACCAAAGTGGAAAATGAAGAATTGAAGGCTATTGTGGAAGCGGATCCATGACAAAGAACTTCAGAGAAGACTGCAAGCTTCGAAGTAAGTGACAAAACTGTATTAATCCACTAGAAGCAAATCGGGAAAGTAAAAAAACTTGAACGATGGGTACCTCATTAATTGAGTGAATCGAACTTGCAAACACGCGTCGACCGCTGTGTTACTTTGCTCAATCGATATAGTAATGAAGGGATTTTAAATTGAATCATACTTGTAAGGAAAAATTAATACTGTACGATAATCGGAAGCGCTCGTTGCAATGGCTGAACCCGGAGACCAAGCCAAATTTTGCTCTAAACGAAAATTTACTCAGAAAAAGCTACTTGTGAGTGTTTGGTGGATCAGCGCCGGTGTCGTTCACAATAACTTTAAATCTGGTCAAACGATTACAGCAGATATCTAATGTCAGCAATTACAAACCATGAAGGAAGAATTAGCTGCTAAACAACCGAGATTGGTCGATTGTTCTTGACCACTGCTGCTTCATGGCAACGCAAGACTAAACACTGCACAACAAACAACCACTAAGTTAGATGAGCTACAATTGGAATGTCTGCGACATCCACCGTACTCCCCGGACCTTGCCCCAACAGATTACCATTTTCTCCGGAATTTGGACAACTACTTACAAAGAAAAAAATTCAACTCCGATGCGACAGTCCAAACCGCCTTCAAAAAGTTTATTGATTCTCGCCCCCATGTTTTTTTTTTAGTAAAGGGATCAATGAACTACCTATGAGATGGCAAAAGTGCATAGATAACAACGCTGCATACTTTGATTAATTAAATATATTTAAAAAAAAAAAATACTTTATATTCCTCCCATACATAACGCCAATTTCATATGGAAGGACGTAATATTTGACGTTAGAATCACTGTGGTGGCACCTGTGTTTACTTGTGTAATTTCTTTTTTTTATTTACGTGGGAGAAATGAATGTGCATACCTGTCCTTGCGTGGGCAAGGACGGGTTATGTCGGATGGTTGGGGTTCCAACTCGTCGCCTGATGGCGGGGTTACGGGAACGTTTATGCACCATGCGCGACCCTGCCAGCGCTGGCCGCTTTTGCAGCCCCACCTCGGGAGGAAGGGAGGGATGAACCATCCCTTTCCACCTCCGCATGGGCACGCCGAAACATGCAGCGCGCCCCTCTTCGGCCTTTTGCAGTCGCGTGAGTGACGGATTCCCCCGAACCCGCTTGCCAGAGGCCATAGGAGCCAAGAGAGAAAACTCTTCCTGGCTCCCTGCGGTGGATCCGATATTGGGCCCGCCGCCACCCGTTGAGAGTTGTAGAGGGTACTCACTCTGCGACACCAGCTCGGCTGCAGAGGTCAGTATAAAAACTGCAGCCCCCGGCCTCTCCGATGAGCTCCAGTTATTCAACCGGTGCTCTAACCTCGGGCCAGCCCTTCACCGCGGGCCGTCGGGGTGGGTTCCTCTTCGCTTCACCGCGTGCCTGTGCCACGGTTACTAAGCCCCTCCGCCACGACAAGGCGGGAACCCGTTGCGGGGGTGTTCACTGGTTGTAAGTTTCTATTGCCGGGGACTGTCTAGGTAGGTACCACCGCAGCGCGTATTTCTGTTTACATACAGTGGTGTGCAAACATTACTGTATTCCAGTTTGAAGGGCGCTGTAACTAATTACTGGAATAACGACATCTTATGTCTCAAGGAGAAGAGCGCAGTGTGGTGGGCGGACGTATCACTTACCATCAGATGAACGCCCCGCTCGTTCCGTCGCTTCGCAGTATAAAAAAACCTACCTATATGGTCTGTTTCACCGCCGCCACTTTACTCTGTGCGAGTCTAGGTAAAGCAAACAAGGCTCTCCGCATAGAAGTACATTTCTAAAACAGTTATTTATTAAAATTTAAATAAAGAACAATGGGCGAATTTTATTAATATTTTACTGTTTTCGACAAATGGCCAATTTATACAAAACTCATTCCAGTAACTGATTTGAAATTTATGTGCCGTTACTCATTTGTTTCGTTCGGAGGCATTATTTGAATTACAAATACGAGTAATATGGTCAAACCTTTCAGTTGACCCTTGGGATGTGGTCACTGAAATTCCCACAAGGACGGTACTACACGAGTATGCTTTTAAGTCGGGGGATATTAAGACTACAGCTGTGATATCGGTGACATTAGAGGTGAACCTCTGTTCGTGTAAGTAAAAAGGAGATGTCTACATCCGACTGTAGCGTTATTCATTTTAAATAATTGAAATGTTGTACTTAGATCGCAGCTTCACTCTCAAGTTGCCCAGGTTCTTTAGAAATTGCTTAGGAGTGTTACATTATTAAAAATAAAAAAATGATTTCTTGTTTAAATTTTGGTGTGAAATTGAAATCCTCATGTCACCAGTAAATGATGTTAGGAACAGTGAAAATCGGTATATATCGTATCCTCAAGGAAAAATATCTATTTAAAGCTGTTTCTGAATAAGAAATAGCATATATATGTATTTCTCTTAGTTGTAAATATCTAATAAAACAACACAAATTTAGCTTATGTTCATCCTTATAAAGGTATGATACCAACACACAACGTAGCGCTAATTAGGATGGGATACACAACAACATGCTCGTTGTCATAAGGAGAATCTTGTTATCCCGGTAATTTTACTAGCTACAACGCCCTACAAGCCGGAGCATGATAATATTTCGATACTACTGTTTGGTGGCAGAAATAGGAGTTGCGATGGTTTCTTCCTACACAATCTTCAGAAACAATAACTTACTACCAGTAAAATTCAAAATGAAATATAAGATTCTATGAAATCTATTAAGAACTATGTAAACACTTTGAGAGTAGCACTCACAAAAGAGAACTGATAAATGAAAATCTGAAAAGTCTGAAAAGATAACATTCGTATAGAAACCGAGTGATCGTAACGTAATAGGGTTAAAAAGAAAGTTAATCAGTTAATGGAGACAGGCAAGGTGCCGGTTCGTCTTGAAGATTTCAATCAGGGTTGGTTCGAAACGAAATTTCGTATTTCACAGAAACTTGGTACATCTAATCATTAAACAGGTTTTCATGCATCGATAAACTTAAAGATTGAATAGGTGTATAAAGTTAAACCATTTTAATTTAAGAGTGTACACATTGAAGTTATTAAGTTCATTATAACGGCTAAATATTTCGCCGAGCGCACCGGTGAAGTTTCAAAGTGTACATAAAAACGTAAGCAATCAGCGGGCCAGATGTTTTTGTCGAGAGCATAAACGCGAACGGCGTAAATTGACAATTAACTTAAAATTTCGATACCTTCAAAATATACGCAGTAAAATTTATTGGTACTAAGATTCAAACAATAACGTCAAAGTATAAAATGGGATCACAGGCGCGAACAGTTGGCAATGACGTTTTGCGATGGCGACAATTTCCACATATTTGTCAAAGATACCTTTGTTATTATATTGCAATGATCGATGAAAAATATGTTCAGGCTTTTCATCATTATTTAACCTAAATATAAAGTCCGAATTAGTTGAGTTTGAAATAATACAGTTCACTAGCTTCTCTTAAAGAAAACTATGTCGATAGTAAGACTGACCCTGACTCATTGTTTTGCTTCTCTAAATCACACATCAAAAATGAAGAACTGAATCTTTGTCGTGAAAGCTTTCGATGGAAAAAGGTAATCGTATATTGAGCCTATATCTGAATATGCAAGTGATGGAGGAATTGCAATGTGCAAGTTCTGAGATAAATTCTCCGAAATATATATTTTAAATTATTGCAGTTACCTACTTAATTCGCCTATATTAAAAATGTTTTTTTCGACAGAATGTGTTATAAATGACATAAATAAAAAAAAACCCCTAATGATATAAAAATACCATAATAAATATTTATTTCTCTAACGCTTGAGTTACAATTAGAGCTATGTAATTCTCAATATTCTACCAATAATCACAATTTTTCTTTGCTTTATACAGAATAATCTAAAAAAAAACATCTATCAAATAATGAAGACAATTTCTATTCACGAGAACATAAAATAAAAAAAATCATTACGTTTGATTGCGTAGAAAAATAAAGGGCGAATAAACTTTAACGTTTACAATCGCTTTTAAAAACGGCTTTGTAATACGTTTGGGTGAAATAAACATAACATTCAAAACACAATACTGCGGTATGGGTTTATATAATTTTACCTAGGTGATTAAGTATATTAGTATATCATATCTAGCTTCATACATTACCAATTTGTTAGGTTCTCAGGGTACTATTTACAGTGTCACCGTACCCCCAAACTATCTATAACCAAAAAGGCGACGACGCGAGCTGCACAATCACATGCTGCGAATAATAATAAGGTGCTATTTATGATAATCACACTGCATCATAATGTGCTAATTTTTTAACACAAATCCTGTTTTCTTTTCGCTGTTGGAATAAATATAAAACTCTTAAATCACGAGTTCTGTAATTTTGGCAATGTTATTTGGTGGCAGAAAGATGACCAGCTTTAGCCTTATGATTTTTGTTTTTAACAATAAATTTTGTAATAGGAACCGGGAATCGGAAATTTATTTACAGCATAATGGGCACACACACACATATATATATGTATATATGTATTAATGTATAGACACAGATATAAGGCGTTAGCTAATACTTTCTACATTAAAGATTTTTATATTAGTTTTTAATACTTGTAATATTATTGTATCCAATACATAGTTATAAATCAATATCACATTTAATTAAACTAATTAAGATGTTAAAAACTATTTTTATTTACATATACAAATATGTTTATAACATATGCTTGTTATTCCGAGCATAGTATCTACTTGTTATAAAATAAAAGTTAACACCTTTCGAGTTGTACATTCGTATACGCAGATGGTAACTAACTCATTCTGCAAAAAAGAAAACATTGTACTAACGATACTCCAAGGAAGATACAAATACTGTAAGAAATATTTATGGAGGTTTTTGGAATAGAATCCCCGAGGATAGCGGGACGCGACGGTTTGCCCTCTGAAAATAAAGAAAAACACGCCTGAAATCCCCGACCACGCATAATTCTTAATACAGGGATTACAGAATAGCTTCTTAAAGCTTTGGTGCTAAAACAAAAGATAACAAGCAATTAGAGGTGGCCTTGACAAAATAAATCGCTGACAAAATAATATAACGTTTGCATGCGCCAAGTATAAAAACCCCGCGAAAGGCGTGATCATATATATTTTCTTATTTACCGCATTGAACAGTATTTATGTAGTATAATTATATTGATAAACGAATGAAGAAACAACAGGTGTATGATTTAAACAATAACTGTCGGCCTCTTTTTAATGACTTCTGCATATTTTGATTTTGCTTAGAAACATAATTTGTCAGTTAACCTTGAATGTAATTATAAAGTTTAACAAATGTGGCATTGAAAAATTCATACAGATCAGCACATGGTAATGCTAATTAATTAATGGATCCGCTGAGAGGAATCACGAAGGTCTCGGCTTAATTAATTAATGGCCATTCATCCCTCTCGGTTAGTTTAATACGGTGAGTTTTAAGGCAGCTTTGAGAGTTAGCACTTTCAGAGTACGGAGATGAGTGATGTTTGAAATTTAATCTATTTGACAATTACAGCTGATTTAATATCAAAAGATCATGTTATGGGCAAATGTAAATAATTGAACAGGAAGCAGTTGAATTTATTTTTTGAAAAGAAAACTTCCAATTTCCTCAAAAAAAAAAACACTTCAGAGCAGTGACGGCCGAAGAGCCAGTAAAGCTTGAGGTAGTCGTAATGCTGGAAGGTCGTAACAATGTGAACCAACGATCTGGTAAACATCGTGAAAAACCGCTGTGTGCTGGAAACGATGAGCCTTTCAGTTAGCAGATCTTTGATATTCAGTGTCATCATATCAGCTGGTGCTGATAGTAATAATGTTACATAACCTAAACACTCGGTGAATGGTTGAAAAATGAGAAAATTGCAAAGCTCATTGCTGTTTTTTTCTTATTATTATATTATTTTTTCTTATGATACTTTTTTACCTACCCTGTTTCACCTACCTTTTTGCAAAGTTTTTGTAAACATTTCTAACCTATGCGTTATTTAATCTACAGTAGAACGATACGATACTACATTGTACCAGAGAACGTTAAGGGTCTAGCATTATTCACAGCAGCCTTTACTAATGCATTTTATGGTCGCGGAAAATATTTACGAGGCACAGGTGAACGCAAAAAAAAAACGTAAGCGAGCTCCTAATCTGCTTTTTTATATTAGGTTTATGGCCAACAAAATATTCTGTCCGAAGAAATACATCTTTCGTTTACGACAGAAACTTTAATAAAAATATAAAAAATAAATTAGCGAAATCTCCCAGACATTTTTCTCTGAATACGTTTATGTATATATGTATAAAAATATTTTGTTCATAGTAAAAGTTACAACAAAAGGAAATAAAATAATCACGGTAGCACCCTATTTTTTTTTTCGTTTGTTGTTGTAACTTTTACTTGCTATTATTATATATATTTATTATTTACTTTCTCTTTGTGCAGGTGGTTTCCAATAAACTATATCATTACTTAAATTGCATAAAATGTGGCACCGGAATCGAATTGTGACTTCCGTTTTAAAGGGCAAGCGGTTAGCCGTTGCGCAACGGAGGCAGTAACAGCGATAATATTTACAAAATAAAAAAATATTTAAAGGTGCAAATTGTAGAAGTAATAATAGTCGAGATTTTATTAAGTAGCATCCGTTACTTGCTTGGAAAAGATTTTTTCAGAACTTAGACGGAAACCGATAATAACAATGTCGTCGCTTCCTCAAAATCATCTTCAATATTTGAGCTTAACAGCTTTAATAAAATTGTATTCTTTCGTTTCTAATATTTACATTGAGATAGTCGTAGCTTGTTCAAATTTTTTATAATTTTAATGATTATTTTTACTAAAGTAGATAAATATTGAAATTAAACCATGAAACCTCAATTGCAATAATATTTTTGTTGACATAAATCCACACTTATACACAAAGCGCAGAAATAGTCTATTAATTTAAAAATGCAGCATTAAACGTCTTGTCACTTAAACGATATTTTTCTTCGACGAAGGGATAGGGATAGCGCCTATTTCTGCTACCAAATATTACCATACCAATATTACAAACATTAAAGTATTCCGATTGAAAGAACGTTCTTCTCACCACTAGTGTAATTACTGGGGTAACGATACTTAAACATCTTGTGTCTTAATGCGACGGGCACAATATAGTGTAGTGTTTATCTTCCAAACTACCGTCACAACGAACAGGCGTATCATTTACAATCAGGTGAACATCTGGCTTGTCAACAATAATTATTACTTTTTTTCTAATACGCTTCTTATCTTATAAACCGTCTTAATCTTTGAACATGTATAAACAAACCGTTAAAAAGAGATCACATTACATTAAGCCGTGCGACGTAATGTTTTCCTCAAACAAGTTGCCTTTGGCGACGGAGTCGATATCCCCTAAGTCACGGCGTGTTTTCTTCCAATCACGTCGTTTAGCCGACACCCGGCCGTGTTTACAAGTTGCTTTACGAGCCATCTAATTGCTTCCATCGCTACACAATCAAAGCCCTCGCTGTATATGGCGCTGGAAAGTAAACAGCGAGGCGACTTGAAATTGATCACAATGTTTTATGATAAATAACAAATAAAAGTCACGCTACGATATATCTTGTTAAAATGTAAAAAAATAAATGTCAGATTCTAAACGAAAAATTTGTTAAATTACTAAATGAACATAATTATGGATAAATTAAAAATTATCAAAGGCATATCTTTCTTTGTCATATTTTATGCTTATCGTCGTTGTGCGAGCAAAACCGCGGAACAGAAAAAGCAGCTTGTAAATATTGAGTAACAGTAATAGGAGCAAAAATTTAATTTCGAGGCTTCAGATTCTTAGTCCTTATTTGGTTATTTTACTTTTTACACAATTGGCATTGGCGCATAAGAAACCTCAGATTTCTATGAAATCAATACCGTGGACCACTAGTTGTATTTGAAGTTGGTGGCAAGTATGTGCATTTACAGGACTCGCGAGCAAATTGGAAAACAATAAGCGCGCCCTCCAAACCAACCGTCTCGTTACCGTAGACAATATATTTCATAGTTATATTTAGACATCATTCAAACAAAATCACAATTGTATCGCCTATGTACATTACTCAGTTTGGCGTTACGAACCCGTGATCTCTAAGGAGGTATTAGAAGAGGTTTTATGCGAAAAGAATCAGTTTGAGTCAATATCAAACAAAGAAAGACATTTTAACATGTCAGATAAGCAGTACACTAAACATATTGAGTTAAAAGTTTTAGTTAGATCTAAAATAACTCTTGGCAAGGAAGCAGCATAGAAAGGGACGGTACATACATTACCTGAATTAGTATAATACTTTCTTAATGACCTTCGAATTTTTACATAATAAATAAATATAAAATAATAAAACTAACAGATTTTTTGTCTAGTTTATCATTTATGTTTTAAATGATGTAAAAAAAGGTTTTCAAGCGACCCAACAGATGGCGCCACCGTGAACAAAATAGATCACGCTATCGTTTATCATAGCACAAATCCTTATAAGGATCGTACATCTTAGTGTACATGGTATAAGGTCAAAAAGTAGTTACGGAGTAAACCATTGTGTCTATCAACTGGATCTCCGTAATGCAAGACTTCTACAGTGGCGCCCAACTCGCGGTTACGACTACGCGCACCTAAACAATTATTACAATGATAATATTTATTAATTACCAAAATATGACACGTGTAAGTATATTGTTATATAGCACATAGTTACTAAAAAATACTAAAGACTTTTTAAATGAATTTCTATAAAAATATTAGGAAAATTGTTTATTTTAACTTCATTAAGATAAACTCAATCTGAGTGTAGTAGTTTTTAGGTTACAATATTTTTGGCTCATTCGGAAACAAAAAGTTTATCATCAGCCGATAGAGGTCCGCTTCTGGACATAAGCTTCCTCTAAAGATGCCCATATCGATCGGTACAGTTCTGGGTCCTGGCTTGGGTCCTGTGAGTTGTTGGAAGGGATCCTTAACATTTCAGAAAAGTTATAACTAATTAATAATTTATGTAAATTTTCTGTATTTTTATAGACAGTAAATCGTTACTTGCATTGCAATATCATACGAGATTCTGGACTTTAAAACGTTCATAAATATTTTTTCATATTAATCTTTCCTTAGAGTATCGTTGGAATAATAATTTATTTCTATGTTTAATGTATTAGGAGCTGATGAATATTTCAAAAAGTGAAGACGTTATCATATTTTTTGTAGAAAGGTTTATGCTTAAAATAGGTATCACTGCAGCTCTCATTTCTGCCGTGAAAACACTGCAATACAGTTTGGCACTAGCTATGAAATTACCAGGGTACAGAGACTCAATGGTCATTTTACCATCAGATCGGATAGCCACCGTCTTGTCAACGTTGCTTCTATCGTTTAAAAGAAAAAAAATTATGAAAATTTTTTTTCTTGGTCCTTTGTTTAGTTTTATGTACTTATTATACTTAAAATTATTAGGTAGATTATTTGTAGAGAAAATAACGTTAATAAGGAATTATTTCCTTTACTTTTTCAACGTTACGGAGTAACGGACGATAATTTCTCAGGCGTTTAATAACACAAAAGCCATTTATTTGTAAGGTAAACTAACTTAGCGTTAATTATGAGATCTCATTTGGTGGGCGCGTAGGTCATCTCTCAGGGTAGCAGCAACTATTACGTTAATGGCAACGTATACTGATGACTGTACGCTTCCCATGCGTAATAATGACCATCTTTGCCACGTTACGTTAGACACTTAGTCTTGTTTATTTTTTTTCTCTTATTGGTTACCGTTACGTCTCTATTACGGAGAATATGATTTTGCCTTCATATCGCTTACTTTATTTCCCATAATGGGAAATAGGATCAGAATCTAAAGTAAGTAGCTTTTTTTATTTTGATGTGTTTATAACTTGTTCATTTGCTTAATTCTTAAAACATACATACAAAATTTACTTCTTCTTAGGTTGACTGGAAAAAAATGCCTCTTTCCCCTTAATTTAAGGTGTTACGGTAAGAATAGTTAAATAAAAGTAAACTTTTTATAAAAATGCTGTTTTATATTCAAGATAACAAGAAGCAATGTGGTTTCACTTGGTAAAGCGGTGTCCAGAATACTCTGGCCATCATTTCACGGTCACATTAAAAAAAATTCTCATGCCAATTGTTACTAATATTACTGCGGTAACAAGCTAGGTGGATTCGAAAATATATTATCACTTACCACCGTCTTAACTTTACCACTTAAGTCACCCCGAAATCGAATCAAGGCAAACTAGGATGGCATGTTATTCATTCGTATAAGTAGTATCTTGAATGGAGAACGTAAATCAGCTATCATATTTGCCAATAAATATATCTTTATTTTTATAAGGATATATAAGAATAAACTGTAATTTTTCATTTAAGTTAAAGTAAGTTTTGAGGCTAATAAATGTTTATATAGATACACGATAAAAAAACTTTGCAGCGTTCAACAACGGATGAGACATTAAACTAGTATAGTTTTGAAATGGTGGAATATTTATAAGTTTCAAAAATTTAATTGCTCTGCCTCAATTCAAACAGCTGATTGCTAGACCTTATAATTATTTTATTATTGAAAATATTTAAAAGTCCAAGTTAGTATTGTTGGAAGACAATGCAAAATATATATTTTTTTTCGGTGTATAAATTTCCGGAGTGAAACAATTGGCCGTAGTTTAAACACTGCTTAGGTACTCGCAGATGAAGAGAGCGGAAGCGAAAAATTTTTAGCTTTTCACAACGAATTTTTTTGTTGTACTTACTCCTAAAACAAAGCGTAATGACCCGCACGCCACGCATTTGTTCGCGAACAATCCGAATAAGCCATTTTTCATCTCGAACAATTGAGGGCGGGTCCTCACACAATTGGCAGAGTATTTTGTCAAGCATTTGTCGTACGAGTAGGATTTTCGAGTGTACAACAACCTGAGTGCACTCCATGCCTCCATACACGCAGTTACACGGAACAGTTAGTAAATGTTTCCCCGATCGGAGTCTTGAGTACGTGAGTTACAAGTTTTATTGTTTGCTAACAACATGCTGATTGCTTCGTTATGAGAGGTCGCATCGTTTGCATCAGCGGAATGAGAGTAATATTATTGCGACGGATGAGGTCTGAGTGAATAAAGAAAAATAAAGTATTTTCCGATACGGGCTTTATAACGTTACGAATCTTTTTTATAAATAAAAGCAGAGTTTTATTACAAATTAATAACATTGTATAAATATGTTAGTCTTTTTATGAAACACTTGAATGACTCACGATCTGATTTAAAAAAAGTGACAAAAGTTGTAAAATATTTTTTCCGAGGGTTATGTTCAGCATAATTTGTTGATGTTGATACATTCTGTTCGGCCCATAGTTTCATTAGCTCCATCCAATAGTTGTAAAAGCATATTGCTATTGTTTATGTTATTAATCACCTGTGGAAACGCGCTGGCCACACCGATAGCTTATAAAATCTTGCCTCTTATGATTTTCATGGCGGCCCGAGGCTGTGCTCTGGAATTTTTCGTTTTATTTTATGATGGCGCGCACTGTCGCGGAGAAATATTGGCTCAGCGGAATAGCTCGTAAAGAAAACCATTTTGTTTCCGCGGGGTTACGCACCGCTACCACACGGCTGCCTATTCACGTTTAGGCATTATTAGTTTAAAGATACTAGTCTTAAGAAACATTTGGCGGAAACATAAGCACAATTTCCATATTAAGAGCAACAGTGAGAGTTAAAATAGACTGAATTAGCCTCAATAAAAATTAGAAGTCGTCGAAACGGAGCATTAGTAATATTAAATAGAGATCTAAGGTCACCGGCATTACTATTTCAAGCTGGACGGGTCCGGATTCGGGTAGATTGCGCGGTACTCCGGGCATTTTACCGGTTCGCTTCACCGATCCCTTTTTCTCGCACATCATTATTCAAGTTAAATGGACAGGCCCGGTCAGGTTAGTGGATGAGTAACGAAAATTCACTGTAGGAGAGTAAGAATAATAAATCAAAAATGTTTAGTTACGGATCACTTCAAACCGATGTGTGCTTTCGTTTTAGGATATAGTGGTTTAATGTGAATTTTTACGCTTGTTATATTTTCTTACGGTTACTTTTACAATTTCTCTCGGAATTATAAATGATGCTTTTAATCTTATATTTATACATTTTAATTACACATCTGTACAACGATCAGTTTTCAAGTATTGGCTTTTTTAATATTAATGTAGCAAGTTGAATATATAATAACTAAGTTCAATAAACCAACAACGTTGATAGGAAGGTCTGAGTTCACACACGTACAACTTACAAATATATTCTTTTACGAAAATTTTATAATACTGTTTTTTAGAAGGTTTTCTTTCTTAAATCTTAGCAACAAAGTAAATTTTTTGTTTTCTCTTATTGTGCTTCAAAGATTAGCGACTGTTACCTGATACTTCATCAAGTATAATCGTCGTTTTCGTTTGTCTGACTTTCGATAATTTTTATTTAAGTTTAAAGATTGAAGAAAAGCGCAACATGAATATTTCATAGAAATTTGGATTTATTTGTTATTTATATCCACTAGTTATATATATAACTCGATTTGGCTCGTGTTAGATTTTCCTGCTTTTCTTTACAAGGTAATTATTTGTTACAGTATGGAACGGAAACTTGCTACGTTGTTCTCTTAGCTGTCAGTAATAACCGCGGTGCATTTATTAGTAACACTGCACAATTGCATTGTATTCCTCAAGAGAATTTTCCATACCCTATTTTCATATTCGAGACTTTAGATGCGCATTCTGATTGATGGTCCACTCGGAATACTGTATTAAAGTAAACCATTAATTAATCTTTCGCTCTTTTTCAATTTCATTAGACATTTAAGAGATCGCTAGCTTTGTTTTTAATTAATGATAAAATGTTTTGTATCAAAAGTCATATTGTTTTTGTAACAATTTATCTTTTTACGTAAACATTTTTTGAAAGCTAATAATAATAGCTTTGTTCAAGGCCATCAATTAAAAGTGAAAAGTAAGGAAATGTTGTGTGTATCATTTGCGTTTATATCCAGAATATATATATATATATATATGTATATATATATATGTATATATATGTATATATATATATATATATATATGTATATTTTGCAGAAAAATAAAGAAAACGGACCCCACCACCATATGAGCATAATCGCTAAGAAGATATATATAATAACTTAATTTTTCCATTTATTTCTTAATTTGCTATCACATTTCTTAATTTAAATTCTTGGATTTGTCATACAGCATTTATCTCACAACGGTTAAGCTATATGCTAAACTTGAGTAATACATGTGTGGTTTTTTATATATGTTACGGTGAAACACCGAAACCTGGTGAATGTCAACATTCATATAGTCGCTTGGTGTATATCCGAAATATTTGCTAAATACCCTTATTTCTGACTTTCACCGGTGAATGTCGACATTCACCATGCACTAATGGTGAATGTTGAACATGTCCAATATATACATATTTTTTCTGCGTAATTCAGTTGCAATAAATTTTACGCCTCTCTTTCTGAGAGGAATAACTAAGAACTTAAAACACACAGTACTTTCAAAATGAGAAAGGAAAATAATAGAAGTAAAAAACTTACTAAGGTTTTCTTTTTTTTAGGTTAGGTTTTTTTTTGTTTAACGTGGAGGAAATGCCTGCGCATACCCGTCTTCGCGGGGGCAAGGACGGGTTATGTCGGACTTGCACCGACTAAAACCTCTACGATGTTCCAACTCATCGCCTGACGGCGGAGTTACCGGAACGCTTACGCACCATCCGCGATCCCGCCGGCGCTGGTCGCTTTCGCAGCCCCACTTCGGAAGAGAGGGATAAACCCTCCCTTTCCACCTCTGCAGGGGCACGCCGGAACATGCAGCGCTCCTCCTCCTCGGCCTCCTGCTGTCGCGCAGGTAACAGATTCCCCGAACCCGTCGGCCAGAGGCCATGGGAGCCAAGAGATAATACTTTCCCGGCTTACTGCGGCAGATCCGATGTTGGGCCCGCCGCCACCTGTTGTTGTTAGTCGCAGAGTCGCGACTCCACGTCGACTGCATTAGTGCATGGTGAATGTCGACATTCACCGGTGAAAGTCAGAAATAAGGGTATTTAGCAAATATTTCGGACATACACCAAGCGACTATGTGAATGTTGAATATTCATCGGTGAATGTCGACATTCTCCAGATTTCGGTGTTTCACTGTAACATATATATTTTGTATGTCTATATTAATATGTTATAAAATACTGATTTGAAAATTATCACATGTAATTGATATTTTTCATATTTTAATTAATTCCAAGTACGAATGCTGTAACTGCATTTATATAAGTTGTTAACTAGGTTAACTACATAAGTGAATGAAATACTGCAGTTAACCGATTAGTAGCGAAAATAAATATATAAAATTCTTTCATAAACTAATGCTGATTAATGATGTTTGCTCTCAGCTGGAAAATGTAACATGTAAAGGGTATAACAGAGGTACGCAAAGCAGTTTCCTCTAGGCGGATAATTTTTGTTAGTCGTAATGATTTGCTGCAGCCCTACACACTCCACCGACATTTACGAGGGCACTCGCGCCGTTTTTCCCCAGAATTAATCCAGCCGTTTCGATGTTTGCCGTCGCGTCGATGTATTTTGAGACGAAATTAAAATAACATTTATATAACGAGCGCAGTAACATTTTGTACGTGAATTAAAATCAGATGAGGCTGTTTTTTTTTCAGTTCAACAATTTTCGCAATATTCATGCTAATTTTAAAATGGTTTGATAATTTCATCTTCTCTACTTGATCATAAACTTAACTCGCCATATTCTATCTTATAAACTCAACGTACTTTTTATAATTAATAACTTTATTTATTATCAATAACTTCCGCAGTCAATTTCAATACTTTTTTCGACTATACGAGCGAGACGTTTATCTGATCGGATCATGACAAAGTGGTGCTAGTTACGACGATATATGCTGCACCACATTATTGTGTTCGACGCCTTCAGAAATACGAGTAAGACGTTAAGCCTCGTTACTCTAGCAATTTTACTAGCTACAACGGCTTTCAAACTGGAAGACAGTAATGTTTGCACACTACTATTTGGCGACCTACCTAGACGGTTTGTAAGGTTAATCATTATATTGATTTATTGTGCATAAATAAATAAAAAATCATTAGTTATACACAACACATCCTATTTTATGAAAAAAATCTTTTCTTTTAACAATTTAATAATATTGAGACTAAGTTTTAGGGTAGGCAAACGAGCAAACGGAATAACTTAAGTTTACGGTATCAGGGTAGATGTAACTGCGTTGGTGAATATGAAATAACATACATTTATAAATAATTTTAAACTATACTCTTAACAATTGGTGTACTATAAGCTTAGTGTATTTTATACACAAAAAGCAATATGATTATTGTTGCGGAGATCGAATCCGCGCGATCTCGTTACGTACAGATCTATTCTAAATTTTTTAATTAATAACGAATCGAACTTATTTCCACGATGGATTAGATCTTGAACCATGGTATGCAGATTTGTATCTAACGTTTAAAAAAATCATTGATTGCTGTTTCACTAAGCAGGAGGTCTGCAAACTAAAAGGTCGCGGGTGCCCAGATGTAATATTCATGGGCGGAAATTTCAAAACTTGTTAACCCAATGCTTCGGCGAAGTTGCTTAGGTCGGCGCATATTAAGTATGCGCAGTGTAAACCACCGAACAATCGATGTTCTTATTGAATTATTGTTTCTCCATTTTTGTGTTGGAGCTTTATTTACCACAAAAATAACGTAACTTGGAAATTAGCACATTAATATTAGTTAATGCTAGGTAATTTATAATTCCTATTTTCTTATTACATGTTACTGACGATAGGATAACCGGAAAAGTATGAGGTATGAGTTTTTATATAAAATAAATGGTATTAAGGTTATATTATCAATACTATTGTACTTGTTCTATGTATTTCTCAAATCTTAAGTTTCTTTTAATAAGATTAAAATTAATTTTATATTTTTATGATGATTAATGATCACCGTAGTTCGTGATACTTTAGTAATTTTAGTTGCATTGCCGAATAACAAAATTCACCTGTATTCTAATATTATTGTAACCTTTAGGTTGTTATTAATAACAAATGAAAAGTTCTCAAAAATATAAATTAACAAAACGAATTGGAAGTCAGCGGAATAGCGAGAATGGCTGTATTTAATAATCGTATGCATGAATAATTAATTCGGTTCCGTCTCTTGAATTGAATACATTGTGATGCAGATGAATAACGATACCTATAAAAGTACAGTCGAATTGATACCAATAAATCCAGTTCCACGGGGAAGCTTTATTCGTTTACGTAAACTTTGAGATTGACTCTAACAAGGCTTGGAGAGGCGGGGAGCACGCCGGTGATTTCTACTCTTAAAATCCAATTTAAATGCATTCCTCTGTGCCACAAGAGGCCCCGCCGATACGCTCCAGGGGCCAATTAACTTATTCATCCTTAACATTTCATTGCTCAACTTTGGTAAAAAAATTTTTGTTACTGTTACCTCAACCAATTCCGTCCGTTACAGGTAGTTTAGTAACAATTCCTAAAAACGAAACGCTGTGACAAAATCTAACCTGTTTTTATTTTATCATAAAATATTCAGATCGCTGCTTTCAAAAATAACTGTTTTTCTTGGTAGCTAATTATGTAGTGCATTGTATGATCTAATTTTTAACTATTATTGCTGGATTTTGAACACCACACATATTTTTTGTCGTTTGCTGTACTTGGAAAGTTTTAATCGGCTGTATGTTTATACAATTTAAATTAGAAGTAGAAATCAAATTGGCGTCGATTCAACTTTATATGATTTTGTATTAAAAACTCCATCATCTTTGGTCCCTTTTAAACTTCGTAAAAGCCATTTAAAATACCATTTAAACATCCTAATAGAAACGTTCGCACTAAGAATTGTTGCAAAGTGTAATGGGTTCAGGTGAAATTAACGCAGAAAAATAGGAAAAGTTAGAATGAGTTTCCCGCGAAGGTTTTTTGCCTCCGCCAAGTAGCACTGTGATTGTAAACTGCTAAATTTATAATGCTATTTTCGAACTCCACTCCATCGGAAAGTTTAAACCTGTTCGTAATTTTACTTCGCAGTAATACATTCTGCGTTGGTTGAAGGTTAATTTAATAAGTTTGAAATAAGCAAGTAGATTATTGTGTTTAGCGGGTAAAAATTAGTTTTCACGTTCTTGGTTATTCAACATTTTACCGATTTCAATAGCAATGTTAATAATGAGAAGTATATCACACTATTCTTCTAGAAGCATTGTATATGAAGCAATTTCGTTAGAAGTATGGAAAGAAAGAGCAGTACTTCTGTTTCCACACGAAGATGAAGACGCTGAATAAGTTAAAAACTATTGGAAAACACATTCTTGACAACAAATCAAATCTGTAGAAACACTAAATAACACAGCATAGTTTAAGAAAGTTACCAGAAGTGTGAGATTAATTCTCGTTGTAATGAGTCTGTCAGAGATAGTCCTAGATCACTTTGTACTATATACGCCTGATGATGAATCCACTAGAGATTATTATGTATTCATTATTATATTAGCTTTTACGAGATTTAAAATTTAGTCTTCTATTAAATATCAAGTGTTCCTGTGGTTTAATAAGCTTCTCATTGATAACATAAATATTTATTAAATGTTTATTTAACATTTTTATCATCTAAAAATCAACACAGATATCAGATCCAGTTTTCAGAACAAAATTTATTTACGTAAACTTATGTTCACCTTAGTTATAAAATTTTCCTTAACTTGTTATAAATTAAAGAAGATATCAGTAAAATTAACGTTTTCCTGTGCCAAAAAAAGGAAATATTGCTAACTCCACTACCTAACACTTAAAAAAATTGTAGTATATATATTATTAATTTAAAAACATTATTGGACACCTGAATTTAGGTTGCAACAGGCTATTTAATGCCTATTGGCGTTCTCTATTCAGAAATTGAAGAAATGCTGTGGTAAAAGAGGAAGAAAATTTAACTTGTAACAGAAATTGACAGTACAGTGTACACATGCATACAAACTATATATGAATAAATATACAAGCAAAGGAATACATAAATAATGCAAATGTGTATATAAACATATATAAATATTTATAAACACATATCAAGAAACTAGTCTTTTGTGCGCAGGTAAACCTTTCATCATTCTTGTCCTTACATAAACTAGAAAACAATTTTATAAGACAACAAATTTGTACAGAAATTAACAAATACAAAAAAATTTTCTTTATAATTAGACTAAGAACTTTTTTAATTTTTTATAACATGTTTTATTATATAAACAATTTGAAATCTTTTCGTCTCTTTTTTGAAAAAAAATATAAAGGACTAATTTCGTCTTCGCAGGATAAATGGTTGGAGGTTTGTGCAAAAATAATATTTTGACATAGATACGAATATCTGAAATAAATTAAAAGTAAGGTGTATATATATACTTCATACTTTTCTTTGGTCGTGAATGAATGTTTATTTTATATTTTACAAATCTTATTTATTTGAAAAGGTTGCGATGACCCAAGCAGATTTGCGAGATACCGCCGCGCGTTCCGTGGATTACTTTGCAAGTCCTTTATACAGAGCCGAGCAGTATCATCACTACTTAAGAATATTAAAATCCCTTCTATTTGTGTAAGAAGCTTGTTTTCCTGCTGACGGCTAAGCATTTATCGAATAATCCTGATAAGGCCAAGATAATTGAGCTAACCGTTTGTGTTGCTTTGGTCTTTGAGGCCAGATAAAATTATAAAAATCTTTTCCTTTAACATTTCATAAATATTTAAAAACAAAATATACATATATGCTTCGTTAGTATCTTATGTTTTTTTATGTTATCTATGTTGTTACAGTTTAATCGGCTTTGGAGGCAAATATGCTGTTAAGGGAATTATAATAAATAATTTAAAATGAGAGGGAATTAATTTGTTACTTACTCCTTTATTTTTTTAATATTGCTTTGTAAATTTACTGAAGAGTAGAGATACGCAAGATTTTCATCTAATGGTAAGTGTTCGACTTGCCCATAACAATATGGTGAATATGGCTTGCCCGGTACGATGACAAACACTGCACTATATTGTGCTCGCCACGATTGTCTTCGGTAATAGAAACTTGCCACCAGTAAGTATTGTAAATGAAATTTATAGTTAGATTCATAGGGCGATAATCATTATAAGTTTTTTTATAGTCGGTTAGGTTAACACTTCAACATCTCATGATCATAAGTGACGGTAGGACCGAAGACGGTGATGCGTGCTAGTCCGAAATACTTGGGCTTGTAAAAATCGGCAACAGAAAAATAATAATATATATACCGGCTTATTTAAAATATAGGGGTAGTTTGAAAATATCTTGTAATCAAAACTTCATCATGTGACCTCAATATTGAACCAATAACTTTTATGTCGCAAGGCTTGCGGTTAGTAACGCAGACACTATACGTAGGCTCATTATTTTTGTATAATGCGTCTAAAATGTAAAACTCTCAAAAAGTTTGTAAGTTTGAGAGACTGTTACTAGAACGGTAATGTTAAAAAATTCCTAATAAAAAAAAAATATAATACATTGCAGTGTCAGTTATGTTTTAAGTAAGTTTACTTAAAACATATAAACAAGTAGTTACTTGATATGTAATTGATACTCAATTTTAAATGAGTTTAGGTACACAACATTAATAAATAAAGTTTTAATATAGAGATATCTATTTAGTAACTATTTTTGTATGAGGTTATCAATTGACCTTAATTATTAGCGGTCTCACTCCAAACTTATGTGAAAAGTAGGATATTATGGTCAGTGTAAAACTTAAGCTCCTCGAAATTAGGCGACGTGTCATACGAGCTACCACCTCTTGCTTATTTCGGTAAGTACTGTGACATTGTAATATTCTTTGAATTTCTAATAATAATCGTTGCTTAATCTTTATTTATTTTTGCTTTTCGATTTCTTCTAGACTATAGAAGTCAACGTATCATTAATATTATAATAATTATACTTTGTAGTAAGACAACAAAGATGAATAAAACATTGTTATTCCTTCTGGGCATGGTTGTATTGTTGGCGCTGACGGAAGCCAGATCCAGTTCGTATCGGTGAGTATATAATTATTGCTTTAGCCGAATTCTGCCGCTTTTTTGTTATTATTCAAAATGTGTTTATTATAGTATGTTCGATTCGACAAATCTATTATTATAATGGCCCGATTTATAAACTCATAAATAGTTTTAGCATTATCTAATAGTTTTCAAATGATAGTTTTGTTCATTAATGTGCCGCGTAGTCATAAATTTTGTTTCTGGTAAAATGGTCTTTAAAAATAATTTACAGAAATATAAAACATGTTTCTTATTGACTATTGAATAAAATAAAAGTTAGAATAATTATAAGCGCTCAGTGCTAGTAACACCAAATGTACCGTTTTTAAAAGTATCGAAGCTTCTGCTAGAACGAGATCACAGCTTCCCAAGAAATTACGTTTTAAAACCTCAATATTGTGATGAGGTTTCGAACAGGCTTTCGTTTCTGAAACTTGCCATTATCGGTAGTTCAATGGGTTTAGTTCGGGGCTTCCGAACGTCAGACATGTGAAGGCAATAAAATAGTGCAAATTGTCTTGGTGAAATATAAAACTTTTATTGAATTATTGGGTTGAGGGCAATGGCTTAACCATCATCAGCTGATAGACGTCCATTGCGGGGCATAGGCCTCCTCCAAAGTTCTGCGCATTGATCGGTCTCGCGTTGGTGGCATCCAGTGGGTTCTTGCAACTCTCACCAGATTGTCCGTCCACCTTGTGGGAGGCCTCCCAGCACTACATCTATCGGTACGCGGGCGCCGCTTCAGGTCCTTATTACCCCATCAGTCGACTGTCTTTCGAGCAATGTGCCCTAGCCACTGCCACTTAAGTATAGCAATCTTTTGGGCTACGGATTTAAACACGGGTATCAAAATATCAGTCTGGTGATTACGAACTCCTAACTAGTTGTATTGGTTTTTACTTCTTTCTCCTGCCCTGGTCCCACTTTATGTAAGGTCGGCACAACATGTTCTTCATTACTGAACATGTTGTAAATAGTTTTGGCTAAACTATTTACGACCGGCCGCCTGCCTGACATCAACCCTCTTTTTGGGAATCTTTGGGGACTTTTT
This sequence comes from Ornithoptera priamus, assembly GCA_029034505.1. NCBI lineage: Eukaryota > Metazoa > Arthropoda > Insecta > Lepidoptera > Papilionidae > Ornithoptera > Ornithoptera priamus. The sequence goes on from JARDWD010000705.1 coordinate 155,013, forward strand.
TTTTTTTTTTTTTTTTTTTTTTTTTTTTTTTTTTTTTTTTGGATTGGCTCCTTGACTAAAATGAGGCTCACGGGTGAAGGTCTTTTTCCACCTTGTAAAATTTTCACGACCTTCTTCGAACCTATTTGTATAGACAATGTCAGTTTGGCAGCTGAAATTTTCCTCTGTAGTAACGATTTTCTTAATAGAAAAAAGGAGTTGTCGATATCGCTTTTTTTAAATGCGGCTGTTACAAATTTTTTGCTGAGGTGACTCTGATGCTGTGCAAATCGACCATCAATGTGTCTTGACACTATTTGTTCTTTCTTACCTTTCTACTTCGGTCCGGTTTTGACAAAAATCTCTCTGTGGGCGCAAAGTACTGGGCTAAAAAAATATTTTCGAAGTGATGTAGATCTGCAAGTTACCCAAAGAAAAACATGTGAGGTTTGTGTGACTACTGTATATTACTTCGGGCCACGGCGTTGCCTGAATTGGGGTTAACAGATACTGCATCCTGAACTGATGACCGATGATGTCGATGACGGTTTAGGAGAGAGTTAAAACCATTAAATTTTTATGCGGCAATTGGAGTATTTGTCAAGATTGTATGGATAATGTAAAGATTCCAGTAAAATTATGTAAAATTTATTAATTTCAGAACGAAACACTCTTCATGTGATACCAATGACAATAACAGTGATAAGGTAAGCTTTTACATAAAGAATATTCTTTTTTAGAAATTTTTCTGTATGTTCTTTTATTTTTATTGAAACATTTTCCCAAAAAAAACTTTGAATATCTTATGTAAATAACTATAGTCTTCTCTAATTTTAATATTTTATTACTTTTTTATAATATAATGATTTTTAAGTTGTCTTTAAAAATAAGTATAACTTTTAGGGATATTTAAATTAACAATAACTTCACCATTTTTTGTGTGTTGCCTAACTCGGTACAAAATGGTGTCACGTAAAGATTAGAGAGGTTATCATAGATTTTACTTAATTGGAGCAGGTCAGTTGTTATTGTAGTTATCTTATTTATGACCATAAAATTATATTCTACATTGATTTACATGATTATTATATCTTCTACGTGATTCTATTTGTATATATATAGACTAAACGTGTAGAACATTTATTTTGGATGAGTATACTATTTTCTACGACTTTCATTATAACTGATGTGTGTGTGGTTGTTAAGATGTTTATACAGCATCACATGTGTCAGTGCACAACTTTTCAAACTTTTATTTATACTCCTTAAACCTTTTGTAACTGTTAGGCCATCGATTTTAGTTGACTTTGACTTTTCTGTGTTTCATGATTCATTCTTAAGCATAGATAGGTTTTCAATGACTACTGAACATTTAGTGTATTGCCCAACAGTAACTTTTTGCTAAAAAAATGTTTCTAATAGTGTAATATAATGAAAATGAAAGTGATCAAGATAGATGTTGTTTAAATCCGCAGTGGATGTATACAATGATATAATTTTTTTTGAATTTCAGTGTCACGATGAAAGACATAGGTGTGGTGATCCTTCATCATCATCGTCTTCATCGTCCGAAGAGGACAACGACAAGTGTGTAAGTAATTAAAATAGATGAAACTGTTATCGTCTTAGATATTTTTATTTGTTATTAATGATTTCTGGATATGCTTTTCACAAGAATGCCAAACAAAGGATGTTAACCAAACATTAAACAATATTACAATAGTTTTATATACAGTAAAAGCTCCTTATTCGCGTTTTCACTATTCGCTGATAAAAAAAATACGCCTTATGTTATATTCGCGGCTAAACTTTATTTGTGGATCTAAGAAGTACATAAACAGTTATAAAATGTATCCAACCCAATATCCTTTGTAAATGCCCTCAAACAGACTAATAAAAAAAGTGTATTCCGTATTCACGGTTTCTGTATTCGCGGCATATTTATGAAACATATACCCACGAATAAAGAGCTTGTACTATACATATAACTTGAATAAAAATAATGCTATAAATAATGGTTCTTACTAGTGAACACATTCGAGTGTTAGGCCAATAGTTGTAGTTTGATTATAAAAGCAAATAGTGCTATTTTTAAATCCTTATATACTCCTTTTTAGTACTCATGCGAAAGTTAATTTGCCAAAAGTTTATACAGATTATACCTATAGGGCCGACTGTGGCGTACGCAGTAGAACTCTCCAATTTGTTTGGAGAATGTTCGTGTTACGGCGGGTTCCTTCAAGCGAGCTTCAATTGCGGCTTTAATGAGCAATAATGATGAAACTGTTCCCTCCAACTTTTGCCGTGTTATTTTTTTTCTACTACCTTAACAGATATACAAGGGTAGCAAGAAAAGCATGAAATTGTAAATTCATAACATTTGTAATATTTTATTTAATCTAAAATCTTACACTTGAAAATTTACAAATGAGTACTATGCATTAGTTTGATTGCTAACTACATGTCTGATGCGACATGTCTAGTTTGAATGGTGGTAGGATTATTGATCATGGCTAGCTAGATCCTATCACCATCCAATGACGATGGGGGTTAGCTAACGACCACCGTCATATTTTAAATCATAACAGCATTGCGATTATCAAAATATTGTCTTACCAGGCCAAGGGGCTTTGTTGTCACATAACAATTAATGTTATTGACATGTAGCGTTTTTTAATTTAATTTTGTATTATTTATTTATTAAAAGGCAATAAACAGAATAACAAAAAAAATACAGTATGACATACATTTAAACGGATAGATAATTGTATGTATTACTCCAATCAGAGATCAGCACAGCTTGATTAAAAGATTATCAATTAATACAAATATCGAAACTAACAACTTTTGTATTAATCAATATACAGATATAAAAAGAATTAAAGTTCAGATCAAATACAAAATATGTAACATCGATGATGTGTAAACTTTTTTTTTTTTAATTAAAGGTCGAGACGAGCGGGACGTTTATCTAATGTTAAGTCTTATACGACGTGGTGCTAGTTAGGATGACAACACAGCACCACATTGCGTTCCTCACCTGAGATATAAGATGTTGAGTCTCGATACCCGAGTAATTTCACTAGTTACAATAACCTTCAAACCAGAACCAGTAATGTTTGCACACCACTGTTTGGCGGTAGAAATAGGCGCTGCGGTGGTACTATCCTAGAGGGTCTCCGGCAACAGAGGCCTACCGCCGCTAATAATGAAATATAAATTGTTTTGCTACTATTATTAAATTTGATGCGGCCAATTTTAAGTGGTGAGGTTTGCATTATTCAGTTATTATTCGGTACTAACTGATAAATATCAGTGCAGTGTAGTTTGTGCAATATTAATAAAGTAAAAGTGTGTCATTATGATCTATTTTTCATTTAAGCGTCGAAGTAGTAATAAACACAATACATCGTCGTCTTCTTCATCTTCTTCGTCATCTTCAGAGGAAGACGATAGTTCCGGCAACAGATCACATCATGTGAGTACATAATTAGAATTTTAAAACATGTAAAAAACAGCATTAATTTTGTTTTTTTTTTCATACAAATTTTTAAATACCGTGTTATGAGAAACAGTTGTAACTCTTCGTAGCGCGGTTGATAACTCACTTGTCTTACTACACAGACCTCTCTGGTTTGATCCGCAGCCACAAATATATTAGGTTGAAAGGGGGTAGTACGGTCTTCTAAAATCAACCAGGCTACCACCCCCATATTATAAATAGACCATCTAAGGTACTGCTGAGTTTCACAAGTCACAAATATGACAGTCAGAGTACTTTGGTCATGTTCTTGGCAATCTTTGACTATATTGATATTTAAAAACATATGGAATTGATGTTGTGTTAGTACATTAGTGTCATGTGTGTGTGTGTGTATCATGCGTACTACGACGCAAAATATCTTAGTTTTTGACTTTAACATTAGCATAATTTTTATATGGCCAAAAGAAAAACCTTTGGTATTTATCGATGGTACATTAACGTATAGTGCGTATGAACTGAACTGTTCCAGTTCCACGACAACTTCATGTGTTCTTTATAGGTTATAATTATTATGCCTATAAAAAAATATTGATTCCTTGCAAGTTGAACTTGCTGCTGATGACTTTCAGGCTACTTAATTACTGTTTATGCGTTCAGGCCTTGTAGCATAAAATTGCTGGTGAGTTTTTTCGACATGACTTTAAATGTGTGTATTAACCTTAGATCGCCAGTAAAGATTACGCGTCAAGTCTGGGTCAAGGAAACTTCTTCACAAACACGTGGAAAATAATATTCACATTTAGTCTGTTGCTATATTTATCCAAAACTTTTTTTCTTAGCATACTTTGTATGTAAAAGAGCTGTGATGTGGGTAGTGATTTTTACCTGAAAAATTAAACAATTAAAGATATCATTACTTAAGAATATAATATTACAGTTTTTTTAACGACTATGATCTTTAAAAAAACGTGAAAATATCAGTGATACGAGTCAAATATTGCAGTTTTTGCGACGTGAGTTAAAATTAAAGAAGGTTTTAATAATTCTATTTTTTTCTATTCCAGCACAAGAAAGGAAGGCATTACAGGGATTAAAAAAGTCAATGCATTTTTATATCAACACCGGAAGAGAGCCAAGTTATACTTATTAAAAATATTTTTTTATACATGGCTAATGTATTCGGATTACGTTATAAACACTGGAACAATGTTTTATATAAAGTGAAGTAATATGGATTGTGTTTTTTTTTTATTTGTTTGTTACACGAACATGAAAATATTGAACGTCACGTTTAAAAGATTTTAACAAACATAAAATGAAAACAGCATCGATTGGGTTGTGCATGTGAAAAGCCTTCACACGGGTTAATTAATCCATAAATTGCTGCTGATGCAGATCTCGATTCGGATCCGTTTAATTTTATAACGTGCATTAAAATTTGTTTTGTAATTTACCTTAATACAGTTAAACCATTAAATTGTTCACAATGTATTTTCAATGAGTGATGATCATGAATCTTTTGTGGAGCTAGTGGATTTGTTCTTAATGAGTGTTCATTTTGTTATTGAACAAAATAAAATGTCAACAGAACGTAATAAATTTATTGTATTCTTTATCTTCTTCTTTATCGTAACCTCATGACTGAGGGACGTGACTATGGTGCGTTACTCTGGCCACCATATCCAGTGCACCATAAGCAATGTTAAATATATAATATACTGGTTATCCTTGGTATGAACCTGTTGCCGGATACCGTCTGATTAAGTACCATCGCAGTGCTTATTTCTACCGCTTAACAGTAGTGTGTAAACATTATTGTGTTCCGGTTCGAAGGGCGCTTTAGCTAGTGTAATTACTGGGGTAACGAGGCTCAATATATTATTTCTTAAAGCGATGAGCGCATTGCAGTGCAGTGTATATCATCTTAATTAGCACCACATTGCTATGAGCAAGCGTATCACTTACCAACTGGTGAACGCATTGCAGGTCACTTCGCTTCGTTTAATAAAAAAAAATGATAAAATAAATAAAGTCCATATTTTTTATAATCCAATTAGTATAATGGAAGATTGTATATATTTAAAACTAATGGATAAAATAATATATGTAAAGAGATATCTTTATATTTTGGTACAGTGGCTCAGTCGCTAACCGTTTATCCAGTAACACGGTGGATCCCGGTCGATTCAGACAGATGTGGTAGTTTGGTTAGTGCATGGTTTTTTTTGTTTGAGTAGCTGCCACCGTCATATTATAAATCTGCCGCTATAACATTCCTCTGTTTGTTATCATCTGGTTATCAGCATATGAAAGCCAGAGTACTCACATTGAGCACGGTTCAAAATTTTCGTCTTCATAGTTACCTAACTCCGTGTAAGATTGAGGTTTCGCGGTAATTCAAAATTATTGATAAGTTAATTTATAATAAATATATATGTAAATTCCGGATAAATTTTTATTTAGATTTTTTTAAAGTTCCACGTATATTCCACGTATACCGCTTTGAATGGTTTTAATTACAAATGTTGTCACAACACGTAATTGAAATATTGTCGCCCTGGGACGGAGGTATTTTAATAATGAAATGCCTTTGCAGCTCACATATGTTTTTGGCATTTTTACGTGGCAAAGTCAGGCACCTTATTATTATATTTTTAAGTGGAGGCGCTACCCAATGAACTCAAAAATTTTAAAACCAAAAAAACTACTTAACCAAGCAATAGTTCTAGTAAATTAATGCGATAGTTTAATTATTTTACCAAATAACATGTTTTAAGAGTACACTATAAGTTCAGCAGGATGTTATTTTGGTGAACTAAAATAAAACCTCAGTTTCAGGCATCGAAAGGAATTATAAATTTACTTTTATATACTTTAGATTAATATATTTAAATGAGACTATTTCTTTGATGCATACAAACATATCACGTGTTGATTAATTACATATTGTGACTCTTTTAACATATAACTTATAATAGTAACAAAATTTCCAAAACATTTTTTTTATTTATTTCTCTATTCACATTTACAAATTATTTATTGTATATGCTATTGCATACTACTGTGTTTACAGCCGTAAAAACGTCTGTAAACACGGTAATTTTTTTCTGGTCACTGCACAATTTTTTCTATTATATATTTAAATATATAATTTCACCCGCACGAGAATTACAAGATTTTTTTTATCACTGGTTAATGTCCAAATGATACAGGAAAATTGAAAGAAAGTAAAATAAAATGAAAAATACTCTAAGTGTAAGTGTTAAGATATGCAAATTTTTGGATCGCGGTGTTGATGGTAAATCAAAGATTATAGAATTTATATGTAGATGTTTTAGTACGGCTTGAAGTTAGAAATATTTGCTATTTTTATCTGTAATTGATTTCTAGCATATTTAATAATATTATTATATTATATGTATCTACATTAAATTATAACAAAAAAATTTCATGTGCTCTGTAGTACATTTGACTGGGTCGTTGCAATAAACTGTTACCCTACATATTAGTTCAGTGAATGTTTTACAAGTCTATTTCTAGTTTTTGGTTATTTCAAATCTTTATACCAATCATAATAAATATAACAATAACAATTGTCGACATTATTGAAATATTATACGCTTTTGTAGTTCCATAATTTTTATTTTAAAAGGAGAAAACAAATTAGACAGGAAATATTCTTACCCTTGAAATATTTCCCTGCAAGCGGCTGTATGATCTCGTTGTTGTCCGTTGTTACAAGATAACACTGGTAGTCTTACGATTTGAATTTACTTCACTATTTGAGTTGTAGTTATCGTCGCCATGCGTAATTTATCTTGAAAATTAAATACCACACCCGTTAGTCTTAATGAGAATGCATATAGAAAAATAGCTAAGCAGACCACTATCTTTATATCCTTTTTAGCGAATATATTTGAACAAACTTCCATCAGGAAGTTTGTTCAAATATTTTTTTTTTATAAATGGTTAATATAGTTTGTTCAAATAATTTTATAATTATCAAACTACAAATAGTTTAACTGTTGCGGCATCAACTACTACAGTTCCTCCTATCCTACATGCTCCGTAGACATTCTTGATCGTTTGTAAAGCCGTTTGTATTCATCAGATATCGGTGCCGCTAGTGTCACTCGATGTTTAAATTTTAAAGATATACAAATAAATTAGTACATTATAAAAAAGATGATTATAAAATACATTAAATAGGCACCCTGTATCTGCTAAAATATTTATTGAAGACCTCATCGTGTATTGCTTTTAAATTAGTGAAAACTTATATTAATACCTACTACACCGATCAACGAACACTTGCTGTACGAACTTTCTTTTATAAGTATATCATTTTATAAGCTAGTTTTTGTATTGTTAGTACGTTTGTTTGTATATGCTGGTTCCTGTTTTAACATAAAAATCCAGTAGACGCTGATGATGAACAATTTCATTATTTTACTTTTCTATCCTACCCCATCTTTTATTTCCGATGATAGGTCTCATTATTGTAGTTATTTAGTTATACTGTAAATATTAACAAACATTACACGGTCAGTAAATATTGAATTCTATTCCAGTCCAAAAACTGTCGAGAGGGATTGTTATCTTTATCATTTCAAAAAATTCAGGATACAGTTTATTTAAAGTATTCCATAAATATGGATTTGATTTGTTTTCGAGGGTTTGTTGCTAAGAACTATGAAGTTGGTCAGTATACTCGTGAAAATTAGTTATGTTCCTCCCGAACGAATAAAATCGCTGAACCGAGTGTGTATTGCGGACGCCACTAACGAGGGTTTTATAATGATGAATTTCAAGTATTCTCTGTAATCATAACTTGAAAATGTTATTTAGAATTTAAATATTTTTTTTTCACTATAACGTTTATTTTAAACTGTTTATGTGTGCAATATGTTTATTTAAACGAAACTGTAGTCCAACATGTAAACGGCGGGAACTTAATAAGTTTCTTCTTTTTAAATTATGATTTTTTTTTCGTAAAAGCTGTCGTATGCTAAACGTTGATATCAAGAATGTTAGAAAAAAAAAATATCTGTACAGAATTTTTGTAATTGTAGATATTTAATATAATTGTCCTGCAGTCTCCAGCTGTTAAGAATAGGATTAAGTCCTGCCTGTCGTCGAAGGAAACTAAAAAGGGTTTTCGGGTTTGTGAGCTTTGAAGGTGGAGGTTTTCATTGTCTGCTAAGCGAGCCTGGAATGAACGATAAGTACTTAGTGGTCTAGTGCTTGTCGTACCAAAGCGAGGGTGCCAAAGAGGGCTGCAGGCCTTCCAGAGATGTGCTTATACCTCGTGCCAGGAGGTACCGATGCGTTCCGTAGGTGATCCCAGGGCCTCCCGCAACGCACTGAGGATTATTCCTGAGAGGGTTTAATGGGTAAAAATCCCACATAACCTTGCCTTCCCCCTAGACGCATGGTATCTTTTTGGAAGGTTTCTCATCCAATAACTGAAAAAAAAGTTTCAAATTAATATTACTATGTTTAATACTGAAACAATATTTATTTAATCCTGTTCGAGATAACTCAAAATTGCAAATTTTGTATAATCTTTATAAAGTGGTCACCCAGGATTTCACATTTGTCATATCAAGATTTATCAATCCAATCTGTCATCTGTTATATAAACGTTGTACTCCTTCTTAAAATTCGGTATAATATCAATGCTTCTTATAATGGCAAAATGTGAAAAAAAAATATTATTTGTTACTTATTCAAATGAGTTAACATGAAAAATTTACAGGTACAGAATTCCTTTCGTCAATATTTCATAAGATCTATACGATAGGAATCCTTTTATGTTAAGCCGGTATAAATTCCGTGAAGTATCTTAATATTCTCACATGTATCAAATACCAAATAAGTTGTAAGAATCTCAGCTTTACCTTTGTGATATTATAGTATATTTTAACTAAAATTGAAATATTAACATAAAGATTAGCAGGTCTTCTTATCAGGAATATCAAATAGTTACAATAACAAAGATCTAACTTTGGAAGGCCCTAAATGAAATAATAGGTATCACGTATTGTAGTAATCAAACGCTTTTATTATTTTCAAAAGGACATTTGAATACTAAGCAATACAAGATATATTGGATATTGTAGTTAATAAATTAGGAATACGTAAACACGCTTATAATATTTAATTGACCGAATGATGAAGCACAAAGCGTTGTTCAAGATATAAACAAATCATTTGCGTTAAGATTGTGACGTTTAGAAGGCGTTTGCTGATCGGTGAATAGATATTGATAAAGGTTGCTATTAGTTTAAATAATAATAATAATAATGTAGAATGATCTCCTTAATAATTATGTTAACAGAATCCGTGGGTCTATTTAAAGAATATTAAGATGATCCGTTTTATAATATACTGCGTCATAATTATTTGTATTTGTTTCAACTTTGAAATTCGATCGGCACCAGTTTCAAGTCAGGATTTCGCCGTAGCGTTTAGTAATCCTGTAAAAGATCTAACTGACTTATTTATTCACATGCTTGAAAAGAATAATAAACGAAAAGGTGTCGGCAACAGCGTCACACCTGACACCTCGATGATTGATGTGCCAATGAACACAAATAGCTGTACAAACGGCGCCGTCAAGGATATCTACGGAGCGTGTAGGATACCGTGGTGATTGGTGCCGCAATATTGAAATTATTTGAATTCGTCGCGCAGTTTGTTTAAAAGCATTCGATAAAATGGACGTAAAGATAGTGTTTTGCTTAGTTATTGTTTTTCTTTATGCGTTTTCATTAGGAGAAACGGGTGTTGTATTTAATTTCCATGATAAATTACGCATGGCGACCACAACTACTACCGAGAAAGTGAAGTCAAGTCAAATTATAAGAGTACCAGAATTGGATTGTCCCGATGGGCAAAAACGTGATCATTTGGGAAGTTGCAGGGCAAAGTTTTAAAGGTAAGATAAATTCTTTTTCGTTCAATGAAATAGAACTCATGTTAGTTTAAATCACAAATTTAGTAAGTTAAACAATATTACTATAAAAGAAAATTTATATATGTGCTTATGTACAGTAACAAGAATAATTTTTTTTTATCATTGTTTGTAATCTGCAAACATGTCAACTTTGTTTCTACGCATCAATAATGTCATATTGAAATACGATAACGTATATATATAATATACCGACTGCGCTTAAGTCATTAAATATAGTCTTTTTACTTATGCATAGAATAAATGGTGTGTATAATTTCAGATGAAAATCCAGTGTAATCAGAAAAAGTTTAATGAATATTATGTCGATTCAAAGTATTCAAGTGATTACTTGGAAGCAATGTTTTATATTAATGTTATCGATTCTTGGAACGAAACTTTTATCTAAAGTGAGTTAAGAACCCGTCGGTCATTAGGTCACAAAGTTATCTACACGATTTCTCGAAAGTGGCTTAATTAATACAATATATATCTAAAGAGCTGTGAGAAGAAAGAGACGTTTAGACGCGATGAAACTACCAATTTTCGTTTGCTTATTTTTCATCATAACGATAATAACACCAAAATCTCACGGAGATGTGGTCGTTGATCTTTTCGGGAAGATTCAAGAGTCTGCACAAAAAATAGGTGATGATATAAAAATAGTATTTGCATCAAATGGAAGACGGAATCAACAATATAAATATGAACCTGTAAAAGTATCTCAACCTGAAGGATATGATGCTGACAAGATTGTTTTCGAGAGACCCGTTACAACTACGAAAGCTCCTGTGACAACTGCAAAAAGTGGTCCTAAGGGAAATGGAACGGACTTAGACGGGAGAGAAAATTTCAGAGGTGCTTGTGCGACAGGATACGAGCGTACTGCTGATGGTAGATGTAAACCTACTTTTTAGTTACTAGTTACAAGATGCTATGTTTGTGATAATTTCTTATATATTTACAGCTACAATAACAAAGCCAGTAACTAAGAGATGTATTGTGCATATCTGAAATCCTACAAAAAATATTTAATTTACTATTATATTTAAAGTTTTTGCGCAAATACGACTTCATTGATTACTTCATATTGTATTAGTTGTCCATGTATGGACTGTGTGTCCATGTATCTAAGATGTAATAAATGAATAAGAAAAGTAAGTGTTTATCTTTACTTACGGTTTTACGACGATTATTTCCTACCCGTAACAATTAGTTTTTGGTTACTAATAATTATTTATTACACTGTTAATTTGGTTCAATGCGTAATTATCTTGTGTTTTTCCATAGAGTTTGGTTTAAAATTATCTGTACATGAGGTAACAATAATAAAGATTAGTTTTCTCATTATTCTACTATTGAAAAAAAAAATTCTTTTAGATGTAAACAGGTTTTTGCTCTTTGTCAATATATCAGGTATCACTTGAGATATATGTTTTACTGATTTCTTAATAAAACATATTATACACAAAATATTCAAAGAGTTATAATTATAGATTAAACATTTCTTGTAATTAAAAACTTAAGGTTTATATTTAATGACGTAGATCATTTCCAAATACTATAAAGTTAATTGACGAAAAGACTGAATAATAAACTGTTTACATGACTCAGTTCTTAGATTATGGATCACAAGTAGTGCTGTTTAAATTATGGTAGGACTTTTCAAGGGTGTCTACCTCCCACAAACATATTTTAAAGTTTTACTGATGGTAGATTTCTGTTTGCGGAATCCGAATAGGAAGATTTAGTTCCTCACAGCTCTTTTTTCTGTCTACAAATAGTCGTACACAACAGCGTTGTAATTTAAATGGCGTTGTAATCAATCTCAGAGCTACGAGCACGATGTGGTGCTGTGTATATCATCTTAACTTTGCCACATTATTATGAGTAGGCGTATCACTTATCATCAGGTAACCGACTCACTCGTCTTGTCATTTCATGAAAAAAAAAAACGTCGCTATATTAGTATTGATGCATTTCGTCTGTCAAGATTTAGAAATCTAAATATTTTGGGACGGCGCGCTTCACTATCTTCAGACTCACTGTCATATAACATCATGGACATATGGTGTCGAATGCTAGTTGAGGTTGATGGAAAATAATCTTATAATTACTCTGTAACTATACAGGCTAAGAGCGTATTATTTTGTTAACAAATATAATAATCTAATTAATTTATGTTGCCAGTTGTTCATATATTTAAACAGTTTAAAGTGATCGTGTTTCATATTAAAATATTTATTACTTTTCTTTATATTTTGTTATATTTTATTTAACTTTACTTTTTACAAATAAAAGTCAAATATTTCTTAAATCCAAACAGTCTATTCCTAGTAATTTGTTATAAATATAGGTTTTGTTATATGAGATAATTAAAGTCACTTGTTTTTTTATATGCCCACTCTTTTTCTTGTAGTCTAATTTCCTACAATAATTAAATGATGGATCCAAAGTATTATTCTTCGTTTAACAGGTCGTACACTGAACCGTTATAACTGAAGGTTAGAAAGTTGAGGTAGCAGTGGAAAGATAAACCGTCAAGTTCAGACGATTGATCTTGATCGGGAAGATTCTAGGATTTCTGCAGACTTAGTCCCCGTTTTAACGTGGTGAGTATAAAGATTTGATAGTTAAGAATAGCAAGGGCCCAATGACAGTTGACAAGGGAACTACAAATGGGTAAGACGACAACCATGACTTTTACCTATTACATTTTGGTGAAGTTAACATATTAAAAAACACGAATGTTAAAGTGCAGAGTTTTTTTTACCAATACTTTACTTACAAATAAATTAGTTTTTTGATTTGTTGAAGCTTACGCAAGAGTAGACGTATACATGATAATAATTTGATAACATATACATGTTATCAAATTATTATACTACAGTGGACTATTTATAAATTTTTTAAATGTTTGCTCGACTTATCACTGTATGTGATAATACCAGCGAGTTTTTATCCAGGTCAATGTTCATTTAACACTTATAGAATAAAAATATTCTGGGGTGAAATTTAACAAAGGCGGTTTCAATTTCAGTACTAATAACAATTGTTAATAATTGAATCCTAGTTATGATATTAAAAGGTCATTGAACAAAACAAATAATGTTCAATATAAATGTTTATGCATGATAATGTGTAATATTAAATATATAAAGTTTGATTAATCTACTTTAGTACATTTATGTGTATTTCTCTTTTTAAATTAAGTAGTAATCGACTGTAACCTACTCAGACTCGTAACTGAGACTGTTTAGTTTATAAATGAATACAATTAAAAATCTAAAAATATTAGCTAAAGTGCAAGGAAGGGTTACTGCCACAATTATATACAATTAAGTTATACCAAGGGGTATAAAGGGTCCCTCTCAACAACTCACGGGAGCCAAGCGAACCTCACCTGCTCGTGGTGCACCCTGCTAATTAACAAACGAGGCTCTGACACCCACCAACCCGCATTGACAAGTCCTGCCCAGATGAACCCCTACAAACGACGGCACCTGGTGCCTGGCGATGCGGGTAGCGGACCGATCGATGTCGGAATCTTTGGGGGAGGCCTATACAGTCTATCGGCCGCTGATGAAGTTGTACCAAAAAAATTGTACGTATCTGCTCTTCATTTCAGTACCTGCTTTCGTATCAGCTGCTCTCTAAAAAAGAAAGTATTATATAGATTTAATAAACATCGTCGGAGATGTACGGATAATGATTTCGAAAAGTATCAAATGTTAATCTTTAATATTATGATATAAATCGAAGTTGGCTCCCGTAAAGTGAAATGTGAAAGCCACTTACCTAATGCTGAAAGCGGCGACAATCTCATTCTGGGCGACAAATTGAGACCACCTTCCGGCGTCAGGGCCGCACCGCACAACCCGCACGGGCCGCACTTTCTGCTAAATAGCTATTTATTGCGGCGGCGAGCGAGACACCTGTCTCTAACGGGGAAGTTGGGCGGGAGCGGTCACCTCGTACAACCTGCATAGTATGGGTGTGCTATGGAATATAAGGAAACAAATTCAACGGACATAAATCTCAATAACTACTTTTGATGAATAATATTTATTTATTGTTAAGGATAAAAATATGCGTTTTTCCGATGCTTCCATATTAAGCAAGTCTGTCCCTCCTGATATTCATCATTATCAACTCATAGACGTCCAATGCTGGACGTAGGTCTCCCTCAAAGATTCCCACATGATTGGGTAGGGATTCATATGGGGCATCCTGATATTAATCGAGATGATATCGACTACTTCACTAATAACGGCTTGTATTATTTATTTATCAAAATGTTTTGTTTATGTTTACGGGTAGTTAATTTATTGGTAGTAGGTCTCTGTTGCCGGAGACCGTCTAAGTAGGTACCGCCGCAGTTCCTTTTTATGTTGCCAAACAGTTGTGTGTAAATATTACTGTGTTTCGGTGTGAAGGGTGCTGTAGCATGTGAAATTACTGGTGTAACGAGACCTAATATTTTGTATCTCAAGGCAACGAGCACAATGTGGTGCTGTGTACATTCTAAAGGGCCACATTGTTATGAGCAGGTGTATCAATTACCATTAGGTGAATCTCCCGCTCGTCTCGTAGAATGAAAAAAAAATACCTTATACTGTACTCTAGAGTATTAAAAATCCAGATAAACTCTGGAGGAAATGAAATTATGTATTTTTTTTAATTACAGAATTGCATAAGTTTTACATGAACATTATTAACGTCTCTTATAAAAATTATATTAGTCTTTATGCTAATACCGCGCCTTATGGTTGGTTTTCCCAACTTAATGTTTTGATAAGTTCATGCTACATTTCGGTACGGAACAGGTTATTACTGGTCGTTCGCTTATGCAAGATAAGGTCATTGTCGGTTAACAATGTCGTCAATAATATTAAAATTAGTGATAAAAAAAGGGGTCACTAAATTAAACGTTTATCCGCGATATGTCTCATAATTGTACCATTATCACGCCGAATTATTATAACTTAATGTTAAGTAATTCCTTGTGATTCACTACCTATTTTATTTAAAAAAACTCAGATTTAATACCTATAGGTATTCTTTACTGGTCAGCCAAAACTTGGTTTTTGTGTCTGTATTGAATTTCATGAGATATATCAATTTTAAGCTAGGTTAACATTTTTTATAAATTATGTATACATAAATAATGTTAACAACTTTCGTTTTAGAACTTTTAAATTATATAATAAAGAATAAAAAAAAAATTTGCTGTACTTGGAAACGAAACGTAGTTGTGACAGCGGCGGACTAACACAAATAGCTCAATTAAACGGACCGGTGTCACAATATCGCTTCGTTAACAAATGAAACGGTCCCCGCTCACGTTCCCAAGTAACACGCAGTACATTCAGTAACAATACCAACACAACCACAATTAAAACAAATGTCACAATTTACGACTGTATTCCAAATCTATACCATAAACTTAGTCACAAGTTCATGTTGATGAAAATTAGGAAGATATTATACAAATTAAGAACACTCATAACGGCAACAGAACTGAAATAACACTGAAGTTAAATAATTAAATGTTATGTATAAGAACGGTACAATAATTTAGAGAGAGCATATCGACTAAAACTAGCACAGATTTCATCTATGCAGTTAACACCGCAGTTATAATTAAACCCAACAACTCATTGAAAAAAAAGGTGTACGCTTTTTTTATTTTCAATATCGTAATAAATTTAATTTTATTACCGATACGACAACCAATGGATTAGGAATAGCTTTCTTTATACAAGTGTGGTCTTGATGATGGTGACATTTTTTTTTCGTTCACCTGATGGTAAGTGTTACTAACAACGTGGCGCTAGTTAGGATATTATACATTGCACCAAATTGTCCTCGTCGCCTTGAGACGTATGAGGATGTCTTGTTACCCCAGTAATTACACTGGCTACAACTCCCTTCAAATCGGAATATACTAATGTTAGTACACTACTGTTTGGCGCCTGAAATATGAGCTGTGGTGGTACATACCTAGAGGGTCTCCAGCAACAGAGACCTACCAGCTGTAAAATGGTATTTATAATAGATTTTTAAATGTCCTGAACTTAATACTTCCTTAAGACTTTTTGCCTGTACGTATCCTCCGCTTTACTATATGATGCTTCTTTTATCCTATTGTCATTTTATATAGGTATTATATCGGTTAACTTCTTTTAAAAATATTAAATATTAGCGTTATATAACAATGGTCATGGTTATAAATGTTTTGCTGTCTTGCATTAGATATACCACGGATTACCTAAGGACTTAATTATCCTTAGGTATTTCACGCGACTTCCTTAATTGATATGAATATGGTAGAGTTATTTTGAGAGAAGCCAAGAGAACGTGAAAATCCTATATCAGATCATGAAAAATGATTAATGATTTAAAATAAAAATAAAGCATATTGTATACTTAAGTCGTGCTGTAAAAAAAAAACAAGTGCTTACAGTTAAGAAACTTTAGACCGGGCAATTAGACCGCTTACTAATTGGTTAACGTTTCGCTTTAAAATTACAAGTTCAAATAAACTTTGAAATGCTTTGATAGGTCAGCATAATAACTGAGAAGAAAATATTATTCATGATTGTTTTATTTTTCTATGAGTTTCGTTGTTTTATAAAGTAAAAAGTTACAGTAAGATAAACATTTTTAATAACAGCTTTTTTGTTCGTTCAGATATCAAAGGTTATGACCGGTAACGATAATAAATGAACGGCACATCTGATCTCATGACCAAAATTTCAGTTAGAAACTTGTTGGGCCGTCTTATGCATTGATTTAAATTAACGTTTTAATTTAAAAGTAATTACTTTTTTTTTAATAACGACATGAATTTTGATTTTTTTTATTCAACCAAGCGATTAACCGAGCGAGACGTTCACCTGATGGTAAGTGATACTCTCGCGAATAACAACGTGGTGCTAACATGATATACACAGCACTACGAGTACATAGTGATCGTCGCGTTGAGATATAAGTTATTAAGTCTTAGTATCTCTAGTAATTTCACTAGTTATTTTAAGTGATTCGCCTGCCTTCAAATCGGAACACAGGTCCTTACATATGAAATTGGCGTTTTGTACGGGAGAAATATAAAGTAATTTTTTTTTGTCAAATATACTTAATTAATCAAAATATGCATCGTTGTTATCTATGCACTTTTGCCATCTCCTAGGTAGTTCATTGATCCCTTTACTAAAAAAACCATAGGGGCGAGAATCAATAAATTTTTTGAAGGCGGTTTGAACTGCCGCATCGAAGTTGAATTTTTCTCCTTGCAAGAAGTTGTCCAAATTGCGGCAAAAATGGTAATCTGTTGGGGCAAGGTCCGGAGAGTACGGTGGATGTCGCACACATCCAATTGTAGCTCATCTAACTTAGTGGTTGTTTGTTGTGCAGTGTGTGGTCTTGCGTCATTGTGAAGCAGCAGTAGTTAAAAGCGATTGACTAATCTCGGTTGTTTATCAGATAGTTCTTCCTTCATGGTTTACAGTTGCTGACAATAGATATCTGCCGTAATCGTTTGGCCAGATTTTAGAAAGCTGTAGTGAACGACACCGGCGCTAGTCCACCAAACACTCACAAGTAACTTTTTCTGAGTCAATTTTCGTTTAGGGCAGGATTTGGCTGGGTCTCCAGGGTTCAGCCATTGCGACGAGCGCTTCCGATAATCGTACAGTATCCACTTTTCATCACAAGTAATGATTCGATTTAAAATCCCTTCATTATTGTGTCGGTTGAGCAAAGTAATACAGCAGTCGACGCGTGTTTGCAAGTTCGATTCACTCAATTCATGAGGTACCCATCGTTCAAGTTTTTATACTTTTCCGATTTGGTTAAAGTGGATTAATACAGTTTTGTCACTTACACCGAAGCCTGCAACTATCTCTGAAGTGCTTTGTGATGGATCCGCTTTCATAAAAGCCTTTCATTCTTAATTTTCCACTTTGGTCTCCGGCCGTCCACAGGGTTAGTTCTGAAGGTCAAAATTTTCAGAACGAAAACGTTGAAACCAAAATCGTTCCGTGCTTTCTTTTGCGATACCAACGCCGTACACATCATTAATCCTTCGAGCTGTTTCTGCTGCACTGGTGCCACGATAGAACTCGTACTCGTAAATATACCGATATTTCATGTTTTCCATTATGCGGTAATAAGTAAAGTCAAAGAAAAAAATATTGAGGAAAAAACTGTTTTCAAAACTCAAATGTACCCGCTAATTTAATTTATAAATTTGAATTTGGAATTCTTAACCAAAGAGGAGATATTTCAGATCAAAGTGGTCAGAACGACAAAACGCTAATTTAATATGTAAGGACCTAATATTTGCAAATTACTATTAGATAGCGGAAATAGGCGCTGCGCTTGTACCTACCTAGACGGTCTCTAGCAATAGAGACCTACCACCAGTAAAGTAGTTAGTAGTAGTTTTTATTATATGTTATATGAGTTTAGATGTATTGAAAAAAAAATTCAATTTTCGCTTAGTTGTATGCGGTCGTACTGCGTGAGTAGAAAATCATTTTAAGTAACCTATTAGTCACTTTTCTCAAAGTAGACTTCTGGGAGTTACTTCACCAAAAGAATCTAGTTACTATTGCTCCGATTATCCTATAAATATAATATGTGTTTACTAATGGTTGGCCTGTTGCTGGAGATCATCTACGTAGGTAGGTCAGTAAACCAAGCAGAAGTATGTAAACATTACTGTAGTTCTTATAGGTGAACGTTAGGCTCGTCTCGTCGGTTAATTGAATTAAAAAAACCAGCGATCACATAAAATACGTTAACGGTAATCTATTATTCTCTAAAGGTGTGGTACTTTCCCGGTCAGGCTGACACAATTGTGTCGCCCCGCATTACTTGTGGTATGGCGTTTTAAAACAAACCTAGCGGTTATACTCTGTACTGGTAACATTTTACAAATACATATTGGAAATAAAGAATTGCTTTTATTTTCAAAAGTATTAAATAAACTTCGTTCAGGATTCAAATTCGAGGAAGAATTGATAGCATACATCACGGCGGACATAAACAAAATGTAAAATAAAGTTACGTTGCGGCGTTGTCAGGGCGGACTAACGCAAATAACTCAATTGGTCGAAGCGGAACATCACTTTGGAAACAAATGGGACAGTCACCTGTCCGACGGACGTTTTGATTTAAACTGGCCTTTTTTTTTCTTTTTTAATCAGTATGCAATATTATAAAAGGAAGAACTAACTCTTATTTTATTTGCGTTATTTTGTATTCGTCACCAAACCGAATTTTCATACGATTTTTCGATTTTGTTTTTATAAGCCGTCATTAAATATTTAATCATAGTAAGATTCTTGCCGCTAAGAAAGTGAAAGAAAATTTTAGTCAAAATCAAGGAGTCTGTGAAGTTTTTAATCTTACAGGATTGAATCATATACGTAAAATAAAACAACTATTGTTGTAAAACACATTTTTGTCGTGATTTATATATATAAATAGATATGGATTATACATCTATGTATTATATATAACCATTAATAAATAAGACATAAATAGTGTTTGAGGTATTAGATCCAACCAATGTTATTTATATTTTATTGGAAAATTATCTTTGTTATAATATATTATACTTAGTAAAAATTTTTAAAGGTTAATATTAACGTATGAATATAATATTAAATAAGTACATGGAAAAACTACTAAATAGATTTACGGAAGTGTGTTCAATATTAAGTTTTAATTATTATTAATCAACTGAATAAAGTTCTTGGTTTCAAATGTGGACCTTCCCTATTGTCTTTTACCTTTTGCGGTCTTTTTCCGTTCTTATCATTTCACGGAATTATACAGATACCCTTTTGTTTCTTTTTTTTTATAACGATTTCATTAAAGCATCAAATAAACGCAAACCCTTAAAAATAAAGCATATAAAGATGTCTATAAAGTTCACATTAATTGTTAATTGCTTAAAACAATATTTTATTATGATGAGATTTTTATTGATCTGTGAAGGTTTGTGTTACCGAGTCAAATTTATTTTGTTTATATAATATGAGAACGATTATAATATAGTTACTTTCGTCGAGCCGAGATTACCTCTCGGGCTACGTGTAAGTGTGAGTTATGACCGCCATAGCGCTGCTCAATCTTCCCGGCGTCTATGAGAAAATACTACTGCCGCGACAGCACGAGGGTACACAATGTGAAAATATTTAATAGGACGGAGGCTGCTCAGAGCAATATATCTTTTTGGAGATTAGCTGTGCGGAAATAGTTTTAAAACTATATTAAATGTGAACTAAACAAACTTGTTACCTGATAGAATAAGTAAAAATAATTAATACATTAAAACGCAAAAATATGACATTATAATCATTAAAAGATTGTTTCCGACACCTAAAATTTTGATAAAATTAAACTAGAAAAACGAGGCCTGACGCAAAAAGTATAAAATTTTTAGTCATGCTAATGTTTTAATATTCTATATCAGTAAATATAAGAGAAATAGATTTTATCACCAATATAAGGTTTGTAAATAACATTTCCAACATTTTTAAGATTGCTTCAAAAATTCTAGTACTTAATCGTTTTGAAGTGTCAAATAGAAGATTTTTTCGATTCTTTAAATATCTATATGGTATGAATAAATGATAACTTAGGAAGAAATTCAACATTAATGTTATGTTCTAAACCCAAAGCAAGGATGGAAGGAAACTTGGAAATGTGATCATGTCCGGTTTAACAAAACGCACAGGATATTTCTAAAGTGACACGGCGTAAACAATTTGACTGCTTTATAGTTGATGTCGTTATGTCATTATACATTTGTTTCTTGTAGTTTAAAGTACAGATTTATTCTGGTAATAAATATTGCCGTTATAATTGATTACCAGATTACAGAAAAATACAAATAATATGTCTTAAGAACTTACCAAGTTGTTGAAATTAAGTAAACCTCCTAATTTTATTTAGAAGATAAGGTTGGGCTATAAGTTTATGATACCATTAGTGATAAAATAAACCAAATAACAAACATATCATTTCACCAAGTCACAGTGAGTCACTGCGTAGATAGGACTGTAAATAATAATTTCGAAGCTACTACTAGTTCTTTAGTATGAATAGGATAATAAATAATTACATAACACCATGAAGTTAGTAAAATTTTATAAAACAATATGTAGTATAGGTTCTACAGTTTTCAGTGAAATGTTTTCGCCATACATCTTATAAGAATTTTTCTAAATATTCTTTGAAAATAAGTAGAGAAGATCCTTTACTGTCAAACTTGCAAATTTTTCACCTAATTATCAGTTGGTAAATTTAATTTTCTTGCCTCACAGGTTATTACGAGGCAATTTGTTTCGTCGACGGGAGGAGATGAAAAGCATTATTTACTGACGCTTTATAAAGCGTACCGACGAATGGTTTTTGTGTACTGAGTCACTTTGCGGAAGTTAAATACACAAACTTCATACACAAATGAAATATAAACTAATAATTTACTGTGATTTTATACAGGTTTGAAGTTATTTTAAGGTATAAATATATGAAACCCTTAAATTGCGAAGTCGAAAATTTTTTTAAAAACAAAGTATTTGGTTTCATAAATATCTTAAATGAATACTTTACTTGGTCGTTGTCACTATAGTATTATACGATTTAGGCATCCATAATTAATAATTCGTTATATAGAAAATAGAAATAATTAACCTGTACACTATATTATTTCTTTACAGGAGTTCGCGGGATACTCTATTCTCTGATTTTATTTAATGATCTAGTCATTTGATCTATTACTAAAAATATGTAATACAAAATAATAAAAGAAAAGAAAAGTAAATCAGTAACTGAAATAAAAACTTCCTAAAGTATACACTGATTTTTTTCTTATTTATTTCTCTTAATGATTAATAACATTGACGTAATAGAATCAAATTATTTACAAAAGAAAGATGATAGTTAAGTTAGTATACGTGTATCTTTATGGTATTTGGTCGTATACTTTATTCTTGATACTGAGCACGGTTGAAGCATTGTTACAAATTTAATCTAGTATTTTAGCCAATAATATAACACCATTTCGTTTCTTATATTTATAAAAAAAATTATCCGAAAATTGCAAAATTTACGGAGGAATGAAAATTGAATAATCTTAAAAGTGAGTTCTCGTGATTAAAATCAAAGCGCACCGGATGTTCGGAACTGCGAGCCGGCACAGTGGAGGCGCGGGTGTAACGACATTATAAAATTGTTTCATGTAGTGTAAAAATACAAATTGTGAATTAAGATGAATGTTTTGTTTCAGCGATTTTTACAGATTTTTTTTAAAAGTATATCAAATTCAGACAAATGAAACTGCAATAATTTACATTTGAAGTAAAACATATATTTCTTTATTCTCTCATTTCGTTTTTGTTATAAACATCTTCATAAATCTTTTAAAGGTTTTAAGATGTGCTTCTTCTTCTTAAAGTGCCTGCCTCTCCAACTAGTGAAGGTTGGCGATCAGCGTGGTACAATCCTTTATGTCTCTGGTTCAGCGGAACAATTCCGACGCCTCAGATATGCCAGTCCATTCCCTGATATTCCTCAACCATGACTTTTTCCGTCTCCCCACTTTCTAGTTTTCCATAAACTTTACCCATTATAATTAACTGCAGAAGCTCATGTCGCTGATGACGGAGTACATGTACACATTTAAGATGTTACATATTATTATTATAATAAATATCCAAGAGAAATGATTTTTTAAATGATCCTATTTTGTATAAGTAGTGGAGATTATTACAATCAGTAGTATAAATAAAAGTTTGATTATTAATAATTAAATAACCTTTGACATAGTCCTTATATTTCCTCGTCTCTAAAACATTAATTTACAAACACATTTTTTAAAAGAATTACTTTAATGTACTTTGAAAATTAAGCAGTTCTCCTAATTTTTTTATTTGCTAGTTTAGGGTAGGTAATGGGTACACATACGTATATTTTAATGGTAATAAAAATTTTTAAACAGCAACGATTTTACTATAACTCGTTTATTTCCTTAGAATTAGATAGAATTTAGGATATAAAAACAAATTAGTATCCTGAACGTTTTTGTCCTTACTGATGTATATTAAATTTATGAAAGATTTCAAGGAATCTTTTAATAAATAAAATAAATCATGATGTCATGAAATTTAGGGTGTGAAAATGTAATTTGTCGCTCAATTATTGTTTGACATAATAGCTTTGGCAACAATTAATCATTGTTATTTCGTGGACCTTGTGTTAACAACATTGCAGTGTATTTTTAATACTTTTTTACCCATTAACTTGTTACGATATTATCATGTACCGCTGGTTATTTACAGTGTTACCACCAATTTACATCTTAGTTTACGCGCGTACTTCTTTACTTGTAGTAATTTTAGTAACTTTTATTATAAGATCCGCTAGTTAAAGATTAATAGAATTGTGTTAACAAAGCACTAAGTTATATGATTGCGAAACATAAACAATGATATGGACAGCAGTGAATATTGAGAGCTTTTGAGAAGAGTAGTGTTGGTTGGAAAAAAAATCCTTATTTCAATAGATAAGATAGGTACTTCCAATTATTACGGCTTATGGTCCCGTTAGTATAAAAATTAAATGTAATAACAAGTATACCATTAGAGGACTTGAAGAAGCTTTAGCCTTCTGCGTAAATTAGACTGAAAACAATAATTGAAAAGTTGTGTGTTATTTTTTTTCTTCGACGCGACGTGTCGAGAGAGACGTTCACCTGATGGTAAGTGATACGCCTGTTGATAAAAACGTTGCGTTAGTTAGGATAACCTGTCTGTTCTATGCCGTGCACGTTGCTTTGAGACCTAAGATGTTGAGTCTCGTTGCCCAAGTTAATTACACTAGCTACAGTACCCTTAGAACCGGAGCACGATAATGTTTGTACAGTATTGTTTGGCGGTGGAAATAGGCGCTGCGGTGATATCTACCTAAACAGTCTCCGGTAACAGAGGCCTACGAGTACCACCTGTGAGTGAGTATATCTGTCTGTACTCCATACAACTATGACGTCCGAACATTAGTTACTTCAGTCCATGAATGCAATTACATTAGAAACGTTCTGGTGATAGATAAATAAACTGAATATAATAATTAACAATTATTTTTATTAAAAGTAATATTCTTTCCTTATATTTAAATGACTAGTAACGTTGTTTGATGTTTATTGTAAGAAATGACACAACGATAATAACCATCTAAAAGGTAGTGCAACAGATGCGCGAGTTCCCATGTAATAGCGCAGGGCAACGGGCTCAATTCCACGTCGACTGTATTTGGTGCGTAGTTTGAACCAATTATTTTTATGAGCCTAAACTGTAACCATTCATGTAACCTCACGGAATTAGTCCCTGATTTGGTACCTTTGTCAGCAATCAACAATCTTCTAAACTATGCATGTTTATCGTAGCAATTAAACTTCACTTTTGTTTATACATAAAAATGTTACTTTGCCCAGTACTCTTACAAAAATACAAATATTTTCACAGAAATTATTTAGTTTCAGTGAAAGATTATTGATATAAGCTATATTTCCAAACCTATATAAGTTCTACTACTATCCAATAATTTATAGGTACAATGACACACTTTAAATCGTACTAATAAATAATTTCTTATGGATTTAAAATAATCTTATTTCAGACAAACTGTCTCTCATTTTTGTAGTCATAAATTTAATATACTCTTAATTTTTGTCTTATCAATGTATTAAATAGCCGTAATGTAATACCTTGTCTATTAATAGGAACTTGCATAAATTGTCAGTACGTGCTTTAAATAAGAGAAGTTCTAGAAATAATGTCTCTCATCTCCTGTTGTCGAAGAAATAAATGTTCTTATTAAGGCGCGAATCTACGAAGGCTGTATTTATTTTATTTAAATCGTTATTTAATACAAAACAGTTATTTAAATTAATGTCAATGTTGTTTTTGACAAACAATATAATAATTTTGATTTTAATTTTTTAGTCTTGCTCATGACTGTGTTTCGGTAAATCACTTTGTAATTAGTTTATTAGCTTCATAAACATATCTCGATAATGGTTTCCGTCTTTCATTATAGTTGATTTCTAAAGGTTTTAAAAATATTAAGTTACTCCACTTTTCAAAAGTTATCTTTAACTAAATTGGACGATTTTATAATAATAAAGTAAACTCGTGTAATAAACGCGTTGAATATAAGCTATTTATTTTAATAAATAATCCGGCAAACAGACTGTTGAATAATGTTTTCATCTCCTTTTGTCGACAAAACAAATGATGCTCATATCGAGGAGCTGAAGATTGCATTCGCCTAACTAATTATAATAAAACTGTCTCAAAGTAATTTGTCGAAAAAAACGTGTAAATTTCTTATTGTCATATATATTTTACTACAGTTTTAGAAACTGCGTTTGGCTGTAGTGGTCATTAAGTGACATTCCTAGAATAAGCAAAGGGAAATGTAAATGCAAAAGGGAAAGGAAATGTAAGATTACATCATTTACTGGTTGGTACGTCACAATCACAAAATTGTCTATTTGCTTGTCTGTTTAGTTATAAACAACGCTATTATAATTCATTCTAGATAATAATGGTTTTGTTATAAACAATCTAGCAATTAATAAGTAATTTTTACTGTTTCTTTTATTAATAGCTCGAGATTACAGGGCTGCAGCGGTAACTATCTAGACGATCTCCGGTAGTAGAAACTTACCACCAATGAATACTTATAATATTAGCAACACAACACTGCTGTCAACTGTTGAAACTGTGTTAAGTTTTCTTTGCAAAGCCACGTTTTATTTTGATGTTTCAATATCGGAGGTGGTGTGAAAATGGGGAGCTTTGTAAAATTGACACGTCCGTTATAAACCGTTTATACGTATGCGATGACACGGTCATGAAGTGCGCGATCCGGATCGTGTGAGGTACGCGCCTTTGTATCTTTACGAACCGTTGGGTACCTGCGTAAAAATTATATTTCTATTTACTTTTTCTCGCAGAATTTCAATGTAGTATATTCTTGTGTTTTATATATATTATACATATATCCTCGATCACATTTGTTCTCGTTTTGAGATGTAAGGGGTCCCGCACAACATTTCATACACTACTAAATTAACAAACGAGGCTCTGGCTCCCACCAACTCGCATTAGGCAAGCATAGTCGGAAACGGCTTAAATTCCTGCATATCAACCCCTACAAACGACGGCCTTTAGAGCCCGGCGGTACTAGAGCCTACGTTGACTGTAGCGGACGTTAGGAACGCACCGAAACTAGGGTAGCGCAGGACCAATCGATGTGGAGATCATTGAGGGAGACCTATATCCATCAATGGGCGTCTATGGGCTAATGATGAAATATGTTCTGCATTATTATTATTGAAAATTTGTATTCATCACTATAAAGCTGCTTCTCCTTTCTCTTCTAGTTATTCTACGGAACTGCATATTCCTAATTCGATTAGTGAAACTCCTAGCATAGTTTCTACATAGCGACTCAAAAAAAGCTCAGCCGTTATAGTAAATCTGATTTGTTCTGTAAGTTATCAAATATAGTATGTACTAGTGTTTACATTCGATTTGAAGCACGAAGGTATTTGCACGAGGAGACCATACCCCAATTAATATTATTATACTTGTTGGAGAAAAACATAAAGGAGTAATTATGAAATATTAAGTAATGCTGAAATCTGAAGCTATAATAGTATTAGGTCTCTATTGCCGAAGACGGTCTACGTAGGTACCAGGGTCTGTTTCTACAGCCACACAGTAATTTGTAAACATTACCGGTTTGGAGGGGAAGACTCTGTAGCAGGCGGTATTACTGAGGTAACGAGACTCAATATATTATGTCTGAGGCGATCAGCGCAATGTGGTGCAGTACATACCATCTTAACTAGCGCCACGTTGTTATAGGCAGGCGTATCGCTTAACATCAGTGAATGTCCTGCACGTCTCATCGTATAAAGGAATAAATTTTTTTTTTAATTCCTGTAATTTTCTTTAAGAAACATATTGATTTTAATTTTTAAATGTTACCATTTTAATTCTTTTGAAGAAGAGAGTGTTTTTATCTAAGGAACACAGTCTTAATGTTTCCATAGCTAGGATTTCTTTCACAAGTGGAGAGTGAAGACGATTTATTCAACACAGGAAGTGTAGTAAACCTCCATTTGGACAGTGTGGTAAATATTATACACATACTATTATACTTCACTAACTATAACACCATGTAATAGAGTTTGATATTATTTTCTTACAAATTGAAAAATTACATTGTTTCTATTGTTCCTATTTCATGGATACTGCTTTATTTACTTATATTTTTTTTTTAATTATAAATCATTCATGAACCTAATGCAAGTGGGGGAATATATGATACTTGCCTGCCAAAAATTTATGACGATGCTTAATC
This sequence comes from Ornithoptera priamus, assembly GCA_029034505.1. Lineage (NCBI taxonomy): Eukaryota > Metazoa > Arthropoda > Insecta > Lepidoptera > Papilionidae > Ornithoptera > Ornithoptera priamus. The sequence continues at coordinate 182,879 of JARDWD010000705.1, forward strand.
AAGCAGAAGCCATTATTGGATCTAATTGAATGGAAACCTTCGAGATCGATACCAAAGAACGGGTTGCGGTATTTAATAAAATATTATTTTAAATACAAGTACAATTACTGTTAATTAATGTATTTTAATTTATATAACAATCACTTATAGTAAATCAATAAGGAATCGGATATGTATACAATAGAATGAGACAATTTAGGTTTCAGTATAGCTTACAATAATTTCGCTGTATCGTAATGGATAACAACCGCATTTTTTAAAGAAACTGAAAGTGAATTCTTAAAAATTTGCTTTTGTATCATAAAGTAAATAGAAAATACTGGAAGAAACATGAATGCTATGTACGTAAACTATTATAGGTAAATGTATAAGTTTAATGTATTAGTAACAACGGAAATATATCTGAAGAAATTCTGAAACAGATCTATTTCGGTAGGTGGTTATAAATATAAAAGAGGTTGTGATTTGTTAATATTTCGCACACCTGGGAAAGCACGGATATAAAATTATTTAAAAAAGTAATGTACATTACAGTTAAATCTGTTTTCCGTATAAAAGAACTTTTCATATTGGTTTAAAAAATAATCAGAAATTATAAAAACGCCTACAAAATGTCTGAAGTGCTTTTCACCAGAACGTTAACCTCACAGTGTTACATGTTCCATAATAATACAATACTAGTTAGGTTAGGTTAGGTAAATATACAATACCAACTTAATGTTACTTTTGGACATTAAGTGTTTATTATAGTTACCGACTAGTGTATAAAAATATATTTCGAAGAGTAGCTTTTTCATCATCATCATCAGCCAAAAAGACGGCCAATGCTGGAAATAGGTTTCTCCCAGAAATGTCCAGTGTTCATTGAGGAGAATTAGGCCTTAGCCTACGACGCTGGCTAAGTGTGGGTTGGTGGGTGGTCAGAGCCTCGTCTGTTATTTAGAAGGGTGCATCACGTGCAAGTGAGGTTGATTTGGGCTCCGTAAGATGTTGGGCGGAACCCCTTACACCCAGTAGCCGTTTACCTTATCTTCTTTCCGTGATAGTGATTATAGTATAAATTGTTATTTAATAAGATCAACATTTTCATAGTTTTCGAACTTAATAGAAACAAAATTACACAAACTACACACTTTCACTTAATATTACAAAATGTAAGCTTGTAGTGATTAAGTTCTTGCTGATATTAACATTGTCTTATTATTAATTTCTTAGTACGAGAGCTTAAACATCAAAGCAGCATTTCGGTAAGCATTTACCTAACTTTCAGAGTGTCAAATACAAATACGTTGTTATATTAGTTTTACCTTTTGAAGTTTAAATGTTATTTAACAATGCAATTGTTTAAATATTTTACAGAAAATTATGAATAATGTTTCTTATTAATTATACACAAATCATAAAACGAAAGTAATGATAGTTTGTTAAAATATGTATTAAAATTTTTATATACATAGTTTTATACTTTACTATAAATTGCTTTGAATATTGATCATACATAAAAATAACCGTTTAATAAAAAACGTTATTAATGGGTATTAGTTTTAATTTTTATATGTTAATGAATGACTTTAATACGTATTTTTACACGAATAAAAGTTTCTGTTAATTTATATTGACTTTAATAAGTAAATATGAATAAAAATATGCTCAGGCTTAATTGTTTTCCTTTTAAAATAGAATTACGTCTTTTTTATTTTAAGTAAAACTTCGGTTCCTTCCGGCCTTTCCTTCTTCCAAATTGTATCGTACACGAGGGAGCTATGGCGAAAGTAAAATAAAACCTTTATTTTGCTTAGAATTTTTATTTAACCTGTTAAACTCGTTTCAGTGGTTCAGGTTTATTTATTTTAAAAAAGATTATAAACTGCAAGGCCGTTGAATTGTAAGTAATATTGATAATGTTACTTAAACTCATCTTGTTCTGATGTAAGCACATTTATGCCTCGGAAGTTCGGGAGAAATAGCTAAACGCAAGTAGTGTGTGATTAATCGGTTTGGAGGTCGTTGCAGGAGGATCTACGTCCATCAGTGGATTTCTATTGGCAAATAATGGTAATTATAATGATGTTTCTCATCTTTTATCTCTGACCTTGTTAATTAAAAATATGGTTTAATGTTGTGTTCAAGTTTACATAATTCTCAGTGAAAACATTTTAAATTGCATCCAGGAGCGTATTTTGAATTTTTAACTTTCTCGCAAGTACTCAAATCCGCTGTACTATTGCGAGGGAATGTCTCGACGGTTTTTTTTTAATGAAACGTGTCAAAACCGACGACTTTCTTAAATTGCTGCAGGCTCTTCGCATAATATAATGAGGTCCGCAACAGGCTCAGCATTAAACTGCACTAATGAACTTTAAAGGAAAATCAAACCCTCGGTTTGTTTTCTTATGTTCTCGTTAACTCGTATTTATTTATTATTTTTTAAAATAATAATATTTTAACTATAAATACTTATTAATAATTTATGTATTCTTGAGCTCTTTGCTCCGGTAAAGAAAAACATTGTGAGGATACCGAAATGTACCAAGAGCAACAGTTTGTGGACACGTAAGATCCACCTACTCTCTTCTGCATGAGCGAAACCGAATTCCAGTAATAAGAGTGTTCTGTGGACTGTTAATTTTAATTTAAATTAATGTATGTAGAGTACTCCTGTATACGTAACATATAGTACCTTATATATGTGGTTACTCTATAGTACTTGCTATATAACCATACTGGTTTAAATGACACGATTGTTTGATAACCAAAAACCTCTGCAGCGCAATGGGACGATTATTGGAGGTTCAGGAGTTAGTACCAAAATCAGTCAATTTACAGGTTTAACAATTAATAAGCTACTAAAAACAAAAAAATATTTCATTGATTCTAAATTAAATTTAAAATAACTAAATAAAGGTACAGTACCGGTATGTTTCGTAGGAGATCGCTGGTTCTCCCAAATGCATAGAGAACCGGCACCTTGTAGACCGATGATCTGGTGAAAGTCGTAGGAAAATATATAGATGCGGCAGCGCAAAACCGTTCGGCGCGAAGATCTTGCAGGGAGGCCCATGTCCAGCAATGGATTTTTATAGCTTGATGATGATGATACCTTTCAAAAGATTTTTATTAAATTTATTTACGAATATCTGTGGTAAACAACTACTAAGAATATTACATAGGTATTTTGAAATATAGAATATAAAATGTCTTATTTTTTTATTCTGTACTTGTTGGTATTACAATAGAAATAATAAGAAAAAATTCTGAGAAAGAAATGTCTTGGGCCTCGAACTTAATTAGCGCGTTTTCTTTGATTACAGTCATCAGTGTGCCGGGTGCTTGGAACTGCGCAGGTGAACGCGGTGCTTTGACTAAATTGTAACATTTATTTAGTTTGCTTAACTAAAACAAGGTAAAACAAGCGGATAATAGAAACGTTACACCGATCGGACTTAAAATAAATTGTTTACGTATAAATAGTATAAAATGTGGTTAAGAAAAATATCTCATATAAATTGAAAAAACTCTCTTAAAATTATTTGTTAAATTGCGGAAAATACTTAAGGTGGAACAGATATATCATTAGAATAATTAAGAATGAAGGTATATTACTTTGATATATAGTTAATATGCTTAGTCAGACTGCCTATTCTATTTGAATTAGCGCATAATATAGCTGCGAGGTCAGCGCTAACGTTGTGAACCTTTACCAAATCTAATTGTAAATTACGTCTTGTAATTGAGACATCGGAGAGTTACAGATCGGTTAGATTAGTATGGCAAATATTTAAGATTTTTTTCATCCATTTACTTCTATTAAATAAATCAGATAAAAAGTTGAAGCGATAACTTCTGAATCGAACTTAGATTTACAAGTCCAATAGAAAAGATTTTTAAAGAAAGAGCTCAACACTTTTTCACTTGTGCTATCCTTTTCCTGTTAAACTTAGTTTTTTAAATATTCAAAACGAGATGAGCGAGAGATTAAAAAAAATTGTTATGATTCAAAAACTATATAAATACGAAATTCTATCATTCGAGCGATTAATTCGAGGGATAGGGTGTATTTATGAATATAATCGCGTTTATCGCAGGACTGAGGTAAGACATTACTTGACGTCATAATAATCACAGAGTGTATTGTGTACAGACTGATGAACGCAGAATGAGTTTTTATGCAGTTAGCAATGAGAAATTATATGCAGTTAGTTGTGTATGTTAGTTTGAATTAGTAATCAGATAGGTGTAAATAACTCACGGGCTCACTCAAAACATGCGGTAAATCTGACATCCGTCTAACTGCACATTCAATTTGAATTCGTGCATTATGAATGCGACAGGTCATTCCGAGCTCCGAGTACGTTAGTCGCATCTAATTAAGCATTATGCTTTGCTGTACAGACGGATTCATGTACTAATTTGAATATTTGATTATTCTTTCAACATAAGCCCTATGTAAAAGAGTTTAGGGCGAAAATTACAATACGGTTGCAGGAAGGGATAGAAATAATAAATTTCGCAAATTATTTATCATGTCTTTCGATTGAAAAATTGTCCTGTTATTGTTAAAACAAATATAATTTTAATCAATCGTTATTAGTGCAGTGAGGGATTATACCAAAATTTTAAGAAAGATCTAAGTGGTATGGTGATGATATAGTGCATTCAACCAAGATCAGAGAGAGATACATAATAATATATACACTCTACCAATAGAACCTAATTCAGTCATAAGACCAGTAATTTTCATGTATTATTTAAATGCAACAGCTTTCACCATCATCACCATTTCAACCGATGGACGTCTACTGCTGGACATAGGTCTCTTGTGATGTGTTCCACAAACCACGGTCTTCAGCTGTTTAAATCTAGCACAAGTAACAGCTTTAGTTTAGTTTTAACTAAAATAAATGGAAATATCACAGTAAAGTTTACTCACAGAGCAGCAGGATTATTGTAAGTCCTTAGATTACACCTTGGGCTATATTTAAGTGTAAGTTATGATCGCCTTAGCGGTGTTCAAACGGGCGTCTATGAGGAAATACGACGGCGGCGACGCAAGAAGGTTACTAAGATAAAAGAAATTTAATGTGATCGAAATCACAATATTGTTACCAAGTCGGTACAGGAAAATATTTAGAATTAACCAGAATCATTAAAGAAGATCTCTGTAATTGCTTTAAAAACTATAAGAAAAACTATTGACATGCAATTTATATTTCTGTAGTTGGATAATATTTAAAGAAAATCGTATGTGTTTAGTATAATAAAAGTAATGTTTAAATTTAAGATTACATTAATAAATTAATGTAAACATTTACATGTTAGATTTATCGAAGGTAAACATAAAATCTGGTCGTATTGATCAGCTTTATCGGATTCTTATATATCTTCATAATGTATTGTGAAAACATATCTGTTATTAGTATTGTCTATGGTATATTGTGGTTTAGTTTTTAAAGCGTTATTATACTTTGTTTATTTAAAATTCACTCTATATTCTACTCTTACACTTAAAAATTTAAATTGAAAGAACTCCATTTCGCTGTGCGATTGCAAAAGCTTTCGTTGTTTTTTTATGACGTGTCAAAAGCGAAGGCTCTCTCAAATTGCAACATGGTTTTTCTTTAACAACAGTGTTCTTATGTATTTTCCTACTCATCACCTGTTATAGAGTACTAAAAGGTTTATACAAAAATAAAGCTTCGTATTTATCAAATTTTAGAATTATCTGTAAATCATCTCCAGACCGTTTAAATAGAACCACTGTAGTATTTATTTCTTGTTGTCAAATATAATTCTGCCTTTAAATGTTCTCGGGAAAAATAATTGAATTCAAATTGTTTATACTTGAATATTTAGTGATAAGAGAGAAAGGAACGACGAGGAAAGAGGAAAGGAACGAGTAAAAGAATGTCTAGGGATGCGCTACCTCGTTCTGAGATTACACTCCGGCTTCCAGTTAAAAGTAAATTATTACTGCCTTAGAGCTGCTTAAACTGTTCAGCGATATCCGGTTAATGTCTCATAATATATAATAATTATTGTCTGTTACAATGAAAATATTATTCTTTGTCAAGGAATCTCGTCCCATTCCGCTATGAAATTCCTCCGCGATGATTTCCTCTTTAAACGGATTACCGAATATTTGCTTACAGAATTTATAGAAATAGACCTGTTTGGTATTATAATAGAATAAACTTATTTCTTATCCGCAAAATCCTTTGTTTTATTTATTTATATACTAGTTCAATAAAAAATGTATTGAACTTCCTTAATGCAATATAATATACACAATTTCAAGTCTGTCTGGCCCGCCTTTACTATTGCTAATTCAGCTTAGATTCCTAGACTTTGGAGGACAGCCTATGATTTGAAATTTAATTTAGTGCCTCTGCAAGCAGAAGGATTCGCTTTGACTTCGAGTTCGAATTGCAACAATCAAAAGCCAGAGGGAATTTCAAAGGTTTGCCGTACTGCTGCATTAGAACGGTAGTATTCCCAATGACAAATTTTACATAACAATTTATATAGAAACAAATTCAGGTTACGTCATACTTCATCTAAGTTTAATTAAATCTTTTGTGTGTACGCCACTTAAGACTATCTTGCACTGTAAGTGGAATCAAGGATTGAAACATTACTTTTTATCTTCACTTTTACGGTAGAAATAGCTCATGCGACAGCATTGACCTTCTAGATGGTATATTGCAAAGGAGATTTCCATAACAGTCAATTTACGTCCCCACTGCTGGGGCACAGGCCTACCCTCAATATGAGGGCGATGGGTCCATAGTCACCACGCGGTCCCAATGCGGATTAATGACTTCATACACACCTTAGAATAAATTATAAGTCACGTGCAGGTTTCATCACGATGTTCTTCACCGTTTGTATTTCGCTGTTGTTACTAAAGTTCACAAATGTACACAACTTAAATATTAAAGTCATTGGTCCATGCCAAGTTTCGAATCCGCGACCTTCGTAATGAAGGCCACACGCTCTAACCATTAGGCCAGCGAGCTACCTCAAGAGAGATTTACCACCAGTTAATTTACCTGTGTATTAATGCAACAGTAAGGTTTCTTGAGTAATCAAGGTAATTTACCTGGTTTGTTACAGGAGTGTTGGGAATCGGGAGTAACTAAAATGCTTTCAGCATTTCCAACTTTCATGACTTACTAATAACGTATCGTAGTTTCAGTAAATAAGCTGTTGTTGCAACATTAATGAAGCTGCAGCAACGTGAACTCGAATTTATTTACCGATTCAAAAATTCATTCGATGTTTAAACTCATCTGTTTTCGATGTAAAATGAAACGTTTCGCTTTATTTCCTTAACAAATATTCTCTACAGTTATATTATCGTTTTAGGATTTCAGGAAGAGATTTAAATATCACCTTACTAAGTGTATATTTTGAAATGTGGTACCGTCTCGAGAATAAATTTTAAAATGAAATCTTTTAACGTATTCGCAGAGCAGAGGCAACTATTCAAAAAAAAAAAATTATATGTACGAAAGTACGAGTACTTTCACAACAAAAGTATTTACTCTAACTAGCGGTAGGCCTTTGTGGACGGAGACCATGTATGTAGGGACCACCATAACGCCTGTTTTGGCCGATAAACAGTAGTGTGCAAACATTACTGTATTCCGGATTGACGGGATTTGTTATTAGTGTATTACTGTAGTAACGAGACTAACATCCCATGTCGATTTGGTGATGACCGCAATATGGAGCAACGTTTATCTTCTTAACTGGCGCCATGTTGTCCATGGCCATAAGGCAGGCGTATCATTTACCATTAGGTGAACGTTTCGCTCGTCTCGTCGCTTTGTAGAATAAAAAAAAACTATAATAGCTTTAAGCTGTTACGACTCTAAAAAATTCTAATTGTATTTCTACTAAAGAGAAAACTTGACTTCCTAATTTTTAATAATTTTGGTATCAATATCTCTTGTTAAATTTTTAATGAATATACATAGGGTTTAGTATAAATCATAAAATGAATATATACATACTTGTGTTATAGATAATCTTGTCTTAGCAGGAATGTTCCTTGCTTCAATAGCATTCTAATTTCTGTTGAATAATCAAATTTGCATTATTTGCCGTAACTACGTCATTTGTACGTTTGTGACTAATGTATATTTAGCACTATTTACTTTTCATGTTCAGTTTCTACATCATAAGGATGTATTTTGTACGTCGTTGTGTCTATCTTTTAGGCCATAAGGTCTTCTTTACATCTTAATGATTCGGCCGCGAGAACATAGTCCTTGCATTTATGATGAGTCGGCTTGTTTACGGGTTTACAATATTTTCAATATAATACATTGGGTAATTTGGGTGTATAAAATAAGAATCTATAACCGACTGATATGCTATGGTTAAATTACTACATGGCTTTTAAAATTATGCAACAGTACTGCTAATTATCGATGTAATAATCATAAGTAAAAATCAGAAGATATCGACAACTATGATTAAAAACAAGAAATTCTTATTGTTGGCCTTTAATACCATGCAAAGAGTTTTAATACATATTTTTTATTCAACGTTGCGACGCTATAACAATTTTTTGTTAGTTAGAATATTTGTACTGCACGTTATGTTAATAGCTTTGAAAAATAATATGAGAACGCAGATTACTGCTTAGCAGCAAACATGCACTGCGAAGACAGTTTTATATTTATTTGCTATTTCCAATCTAACTAAACACTAGTATCGTTGAACTAGTATCGAAGTATTTACTTAACAGGTGAGGGTATTTCGTGATAACAAAATTTGCTCATGCGGGGTATATTCGACACGAAATTCCGAAGTCAATTTAAATAAGTAATGGTGCGCTTTGTGCTACGAGATGTTGTAAGTTATTTACAAAACAAACACGTGTGTAAGCTATCTTTCCTGAAGGAGCGATGTTAATGTAGTCCGTAATTTGCATAAACACATTTGCTCAGATTTTGACACCCTCGCCATACTTGACATTTGGAATATCTGACTCGAATATTAATTGCACGTTTTCGTCGCGTAATCTCATAATACTTTCGTTTTACTTAGAGAAAACATTATAAGTAGATAAAAGTTCAAAAAATTATCTTCATTTTACTGAACACAGGTCTCTTCAAACGATGGGTGGTCGATAGGACAGGAAGAACGTTAAGTGGAGTTCATATTGCGGCGGTCAACCGTTTGATCACCGGTGGGTTGAGGACATGTTTTTTTCAATTAGGGAGACGGACAAGCTTGGTTTAAAGAGGTCACCGCAGCCATGGTTCGTGTTACCTTTTATGCTTTCAAGTAAATATTCTTTAGTTTAAGTTCTGACATAATTCGACCTGGTGTATTATGTCTTTCAATATCAAGAACTATTCATTCATGATTTGTAAATATTAAGTTAGTTTACAAAGTGTTGGATACTTTCTAACTTTAACTTTTTCTTCTTTACAAGAAATTCTGTAGTCCTACTATCAGCCGGATATACGCTTTCCTCAGTTCGATATTATTTCATAATAATCTTATAAACTTTAGGTGATTTTATCTCTTTGCTTATTTGCGAATTTACTATAATTTCTGTAAAGTTTTCACTTTCTTTACTGGACTTAAATATGAAACATCTTGTATTTTTCTTAGACCTCTCTCACGATGGGTCACTGAAAGTCTGGAGGTATTTTATTATAGTTCGGAAGATCTCTATATCTATGCACTCGTACTATATCTATGCTTAAGTTGTAAATAATAGATGTATCCAATCGCTGTACCGTCTATGCAGTGAATTCTCATGTCGCAGCGTCAGGTGTACATAAGAGATTAATGTGATAGGATTTGCAAGTTGTCTGAATTGAAAGTGCATAATTGACGATTCTGTAATTAACATACATTTTCATAAAGCCGTGAATTAATTACCCGGTCATCGACATAGTGTTTATTTAACTATGACTTACACATTAATATGGACAAACGAAAGTTTGCACAGCTTCCCATTTATTTATAACTTTCTATGTTTGTAACTCGTAAAAGAAAGTATAACGAAATTGAGCTTCCATTTTATTTGTTACATCTTTCTATATAGTTTTAGCACAGAAAAAGAAACTGAGTAAGGTTATCACTTATTTCTTAAATAAATTTTACTTAATTTACCAAATTATCGACACATATTATAAGTGCTGGATATGAAGCAGCAAGATCTGAAACTTTTGACTAATTTTGATTTTGTTAATTTTTTAAACAAATTTCTATAATGACGATTTGAATTGTAAACAAATTGTTCATTAACAACGTAAATAGGAAAGGAATTTTGAAGTACTTATGAAATATTCCGTGTTACTTTACAGAAGGCAACAAAATGAACTGTCTAGTCCCAACAACAAATCCCGTGTTACAACTCGTCTGTGCGCCGCTGTTCCGTACCGAGTGCAATATCCCTACGCAAATCCTCACAATCGTTTCGGCTTTGCGAATTGTACTTTGTCGATGCAACTTGCGCCTCGTATTACATTCCCTTTTAGTAGATTACTGGCGCACAGTACTCGATGCGCGGGCAAGGCTATTACTTGTTAGCTTTACTGTATGGGGGACTCGTCTAATAGATGGTTACAATAATATGTTTAGATTAATTGCTTTAAATGTTTTAGAAAATGTGCTATAAAGAAATTCGTGCTATTTTATAGCATAGGCCTCCATACGGGATCTCCACGCCGATCCGACTCTGCCCGCGTCCAACGGTTTCCTGCATTCTTCATCAGATTGTCGGACCATCTTGTGGTCTTCTATCACTACGTCTACCGGTACATGGTCCTATTCTGGTACTTTACCACCCCATCGGATGTTAGTTTTTCAAGTTAGAGGTGCTGTTCTATTCTTATTAAAGTAATTAATCTTTTTGGCTATGTGGGGACCTTAGTATTTCTGCGGATATCGTCATATCTGGTTGGATCTCACAAGAAAAATTTCGTAGGTACGTCATCGTCAGCCGATAGACGTTCACTGCTGGATATAGTCCCCTCCCATAGATTCCTACATCGATCGGGTAGATATTCATATGATGTGATTTCTACGGTTTCCCAGCACGTTAGGAGTTGGTGGGAGGCAAATGTATATATATACATATTTGTAATATATTTATAGGGGACACATGTATTTATAGTTTTTAATTTGCTACGACCGGGACAGTCAGCCGACTGCAAGCATATCAGTTGCCATTAGGCGATGGCAAGTGATACACATGCGTATTACAACGTGACACTACTTCGGACGATGTGCACTGCACCATCGTACGCTCTTCACCAACAGACATAATCTCGTTATTCTGGTAATTTTACTAGCTACAACGCCTTGCAAACCGAAACACAGTAAAATTTGCACACTATTGTTTGGCGGTAGAAATGAGAGCTGCGGTGTTATTTACTTAGACGGTTTCCGGCAAGGAACCGAAGGAACCTATCACCCCCGAAAGAGATAATAGTTTGTTGAAAATTTTGCCATTTTAATATTTATAGCGGTATTGGAACTTTGCTTACATTTACACCTCTAGTCGAAATCAAGTCAAGATCGTGCAGTTCACTTAACTCAAGACCGCTGCATAGACAAATATAAAGTATAAGTATGCATACAATGATAACATAAATAGATCCATTACGATGTGAGTTAATGCATAATGAATTTGGTTTTTGATTCACTTCTTTTTTTCATTCACAGTGTAAAGGTACTCTACGGAAGCATTTAATTAGTCATTGGAGGAGGGATATTTGCATTTAATCTATCCCCACGTTCGTTCTCGTTGTGTAAAGTTAAGCTTTAGTTAAAAAAGTTAACTATAAGCAAAACTTCAAATTAAATAGGTTTCGAAAAAGTTACAGAAATATTTTTCTGTGATCTAGAACAATGGTTTTTAACTTTTGAGAATAGTTTTGGCTACAAGATTTCTGATAAAACACCATGTACTAACAGTGTGTATGTATGTGAAAAGACTTTTAGAGAGTGTGTATGAGAATAGAGCCTCGACATCAAAGAGTGTTGTAAGGGAAATTTTTTAAAGGTTGCGTATGGTTTTGATATTTCGGGGACAAGTATTCCTGTGCATTAGTCAAAGCTAATATAAAATAAAGAAATTTAAATACTTTCCAATTTAAACTTATTATAAATTAATACTTGAACTTAAAATATGTTTATTATAACAAGATAAACATTAATAGAAGATAAATAGAAACTGAATAACACAAAATCAATATTTCCTGTTCGTAGACGTAGTTTACATTTTTTTTTAAAAAGTCATGGAACCTCGTTAACATTCTTTCCGACAAGAAGAATTAACAAGATCACTCTATGATAGGAGATGCATTGATTTAATTAGAGTAACTAAAAGCGCTTCAAACAGAGACCACATAATAAATTAACGTTAATATCACAATATAAAGAAATTTTAATACCGTATTTTATATTCATTACGAAGTTTTTTAAAGGTAAAGCGAAACATAAAAATAACTTATTTACATATAGTAAAACCTACGAAAAAGTAATCTACCTCTACCTGCTATCATTCTTTACGATATTTTATGCTTATACTTAATATTATACGATACAGTGTGTAAAAACAAAACGTATTAAAGCTAACGAAAAATAATTAAAGCTACGTAACGTTTCAAAGTCACATTTCCCAATAAAGGATCACTTTAACGAAGGAACAAAAATTCAATAACATGTAAATTTCCCCTTCTGGTATCTAAACGTTAACTTTGAAAAGAACTTCTTTACCGAACAAATTGACTTAAGAGCTCGAACGACATAACGTTTTAATATTCAATGCTTCGAAGAAATAAATATATTGTATGTAAACGAATAAAGACAAAAACATAGATTCTATTGTTATAAAAATTTCGGTATGTATGACAAGTTGTTTTTTAATTATACTAACATATTAGTTTTATACATTTTGAAAAAATACGCAGCAAACTTTGACTGAACTTCTGACTTTGAAAAGTCAAAATAATGAATGCAACTAGATAAATTCATTCACCATCGTGATGATGATAATTGTATTGGATGTAATAATCGAATGGGTATTTTTTGATGATCACGTCAACTATTTTCTAGGTTTAATGTTCATTAAATTATGCAGTAACTAGTAACTATCCGATGGTGACTTTGGATGGAATTCCGGATTGGGATTTCACATTCGGACGGTTAGTCAGATTGGATTGGATTGAAATGCTGCTGAAGATTTCAATAATTTATCGTAATTCTCACTAGAACATATGGTTTTACGAACAAACATTCGACCCCCGTTGTACTTAATAAAACATAGTTTCCACTTTATCTTTGTGGACTATAACCGCCCAATATTTGCATTAGATAGTCTGAGCATTGCCGGTCCAGCTTAGTAATCCATTTGGCTATGTCAATGAGCTTTGCTCTTTTATGGATCTCTTCATTATTAATTCGTTCACGTGAAGGAGTAGTGAGCATAGCCTTTTCCATAACCCGCTGAACAACTTTGATATTTTATACAAATCCTTTCGGAATAGACAGTGTTTCTGTTATGATCTATCCGTGATGTTCTCGATGAAGTTCTCATATATAAAACTTAGGCATTAAATTTAAAACTTCGAAAATGTAAATAATAAGCAGCTATGTTATCAATAATAAATGTCTTTAAATAAGACATTTGTTTGACTCATTACGAGCCTTTTAATGATAACTTGAAACATGATTGTTCAAGGGAAATATTACTTTTTCTAATTTCATTTCATACTGTCCATAAATTATTGTCCAACTTTCCCTAACTTGTGTGTCGGTGCCTAAAGCAAATGCTCTTTACTTAGAAGCAAATAAAGACTAGTGTTAAGAGCATCTTTACTACACTCTGGGGAGCCGAGTAACCGTAAGTTATGATGGTATTTTCTCCTCCTTTATGAGAAAATACGAGTTTCAGTTGAAAGACAGTGGAATGCCAAGGTAAAGATTGTATTGAGTTAATTTTTGTGTTAACTTCAACTTGTCGCGTAAAACTGTTTTTATTCGTTATCTATTATCACCAATTACTAGAAAAAAAATATTATTAAATTTTCAATAGAAGGATTCATTTCATAGACATCAGACGCAAACTTTGCGATGTTTGCTTAAAATTAAAAATCAGGAAATGATTTTTTTACAACTTTCAAAAAGGACATGCAGATTTTTTAAGGTTGTTTAGTTAAATACGATATTTTTTGTTTTAATGGAAAATAGTCAAATGTGACTTAATATTACGTACGACGAAGAAAGGATATATCCGATTAGAAGAGAAATTATATTAGGGGCGTTACCATTTTACTTTAATTGATAAAGATTGATTTGGATGTCCTATTAAAAGAGAGTTTGCTTAATCCTCGCATACAACTTAGTGATAGCAAAACTACTATTTGATGATTAACGAGTTACAGTAAACGTTAAATATTTATATCCATCTATAACTAAATTTTTAACTCTAGTTTCTGTCTTTAGCAGTAAGTAATCGCGATTAAAAAATTTCTATAGTATTATACTAGATTTGATATTGACACAGCATTATATAAATCAGTAAAAGTAATATTTCCACACTACTCCTCGTCGGCTAAAATTGATAGTTTCCGGCGGCAAAGACATGAAATATTTTTGCATGTATGTATCATACATGTAATGCATAAATTTTTTTATAATATAATTATGTGCAGTTTAATAAAGTAAGATTAAAAGCAATGAATGCTAGATTAAACAGTGTAATTGAATAGCGCTCAGACTATTAGATTTAAAACAAAGCTAACGAACCGTTGAATCATGTAAACAGAAGCAAGAAGACTATCTTGTTTACCTAAAGTGCCTTTGCTTCATTAGGATCTAATTTACTGACAATAATTAATGTCTCATTCTAGTTTATAATGCAATAAAAGGCCAATTTTAGTGAACAGTAACTTTAATACAGATACAGATATATATTACTAAAAAAAAATAATGTAAGGACGAAGAAGATCTAAAAATGTTTACTTTTCGAATATTTTAAAATGGTGATAAAGGTTTACACAATTTGTGATCAAACTGATATATTTTAAATAATAGCTTTGTTACTTAAAAAATACATTTGTTAATAAAAATAAAAGCGTAAAGTTTGCTAACTTTTCGCTTAACTTTTCTGTGGTGTTTTCTTTATGTTTTAAAAGCTTCGTTGTCCTTTTTGTTTTGCCCCAAGCGCTTTAGGGTTGAACTCGCGTCTTACACTTCACCGCAAACTTTGGTACCTCTGTTACTAAATGTTTGTTTGTTATTATTTTAAAAAATTAAAGCAAACTTAAATCAACTGAATTAGCGTATCTGAATAAAAGCATGAATATGGACATTTATAATGGCAAGTCTCTTATCTCGTAACAATGGTAAACTGGTGAATATGGTAAAAGTTTTATAATACAAAATAAAAATCCATTGGAGACTTTCAAGAAAAGAGCACATACCAAGGTCTAGTAAATTGTTTTGTGAAGGTTTTGTTTACAATATATCCATATGACTCAATCTGCTAGCGCTACATTACTGTAACTTCTACCTTGATTTTTATGTTTTAAATTATATTTCATAATTCCTTTATATACATTACAATATGATACAATCTGTTTGGACGTAAATACATAGATCAGTTTTCTTCTAGTTAATTTGGAAATGTTTTTAAATATTTACATAATCTCCATATGAGCCTTAAGATCTCATTCATATTGTAATAAGGACGTAACAGCCTGATTATTATGTGAACCTTTGGGATATATCTGACGCAGTTACTATTACCTTTGTGTTCATCGACGCGATCCGTGATCCCACCTAATATTAGTACCTTAATGACATGCTAAATAGCAGGGATTATTATGAATAATCGGTATTAGCAGTACTACACTTTGCATTTACGTACGATAAATCAAATGCTCGTCATTGTAACACATTTATAACAATCAGATTAGGAACAATATATAACTATATATATACATATATTATATTCATGTTTTAAATAAAAAAAAACATTGATTGACTTTATGTTAAGTGAAGGGTGTAAGGTGTCCTGCATAACAACTCTCGAGACTCAAGCTAACTTTATCTGCTAGTGGTGCATCTCCCACACTGAGACTTTGGCTTTCACTGACCACCATTGGACTAGTGTGGTGGCAAATGGCTCAAATTTCCCTCTATGAGCCCTTACAAACGACGGCTCCTAGTGCTCGGCTGTACCGGAGCTCATGCTGACTGCGTAAGGGTCGCGTGAAGTCTATGAAGTCTAGTGGAGGTCTATGTCCAACGGTGGACGTATAACAGCTGTTGATGATGACGTTGTTAGGTGAAACCCATGTTCATAAGGATCACTAGCTTTCCAAACTAAATTAAAGATTCTTAGGCAATGAATTTCTACCTGAAGTTGAATATATTATATATATACGTAGATTACATACTTATCAGCAAAATATTATAAAAACGTCCAAAGTATGTCTTAATAAATATATAAATACTTAAGAAAATTACTTTCATGTAAATATTGAGGTTAATCGTGTAAATTATTTAAAGTTTTTACAACATAATGAAACAAACAAACGTACATTACAAAATAGGTTTTATTTGGTTACTAGGACCTTGTGAAAGAAGGTTACTTGGATGATCTTGAGCTATGAAATATTAAGCTTGGGTACATTAATAATGTATTTATTTTTTACTTTAACCTACTTTGAGATTTAAAGATATTTTGCAGTGGTCCTATAAATTTATTTAAAGAGAACAATCGATGTCATCAATTTAATTTAAGCTGTAAGTTTTTTATTGCGTAGGTTAAGACTTTATGCGGTCGGAAATGTGCGTTAACCTTTCTTTCAGTATTTAATTACAAGCTGCTCGCCAACCGCTTTGCTGACGTTACATCTCCGCAACTCTCTTTGGAGGCATCATACTACATTTCGTAACATCAGTTCTTAACTGACTTATACTCGGTAAAAGGAATATTCCTATCAAATTTCAAGTCTCTAGGCCTTATGGTTGCAAAGATATCGCGATGTCTCTACATTGGAGAAAATCACCTATATTAGAAGTGACACATTAATATGAAATAAATGATAATAATCTTTGTTCATGTTTAGAATTCAAATTGCCTCGTTGAAACGCGTTGGCTAGGAATTTGTGTCGTGGTTTAGAGTGACGGGGCCAGGCTGGCTTTGCCACTACGGGTATCGTTTACATTGTGTGCATATCTGCGGCCCACGGGAGCTAAAGCTTTTAGCTTTAGGTACGTCAGTCATGAACTGACAGATTTTAGTTTTACATGAAAATTATTGTCAAGTATTATTAATTGCTCCTATGTGCAACAGAATAAGCTTTTATTGCACACGGAAAAATGTATCACGAAGTTGCTTCAAAAGCTTATTAGAGGATTCCTTTATTACACATACAAATACTAATCTTATTACTTAAATACAGCTTTTGAAAGCCAGTCGAATATTAAACCAATACTATATAGATACTTGTAAGTATATTTTTTAAAATTTTAAAACATTTAGCTAAAACTTGCCTCCAGGTGCTGCTGCAGAATAAAACTTCTTGACCGTTCATTCAATATTCAGAGCGATAATTCGTAAGCGGTAATCATCTATGTTTAGGTAATCATCATTATCTTCAGCCTCCGGGAGTCTACTGTTGGACATAGGTGTCTCCCGGAGAGGGTCTTTTGGATATTTAGGGTGAAATATAATCATGGAGGACAGCTTAGGGTTTAGCTTATAATACATACTAAGTTTGGGACGCAATCTCCCTGCACACATCGTTAGTGCAGTTAAAATCTCCGCAGCGCGACGCCTGTGGTTACGTTCATTTTATTATGCTAACGGACAAACGTTGTAAAATTTCGTGCACGTCACTCGCTGCAACACATTGCGTTTTAAAATAACTAGTACAATAATGATAATATTCTAAATTTAATTTCTTACGACAAACATCTTCTTATAAAACATACAAATATCATGTGTTTAGGATGGAGATATGGATTTTCAAATTTATCTAAACAACTACCAACTTTAAATAGTAACTGTGACGCTATAACAGCTATTGTGATAAACATCTATTCAATTCAATTCTCACTTAACATTCTATGAAATATAAATCGAATGTCAGTCTATACGCAATTAAAAAATCATTCTTTAACTTAAGCGTTATGGTTTTAAGTACTAAAGTTTCTAGTAAATAATAAAAATACAGTAAATTTATCCTAGACTTGAACATTGACTCATGTTTTTAAATTTATATAAACCCAAACGTATTTTATGTGGTCAAAGAGAAGACCTAAGCTTGAATTTTTACGATGTCCTCAATCCACGATGGCTTCAGAAAATATTATCTTAAACAATCCCTTAGTTTGTTTTATTCAAATGATATTGTAAATGTACATAAAACAGAAAAAAGGTTTTATAAATTTTAGATTTTATGGAAAAGATATTTACTTTCGGTTTCGATTAACCATATTAAATGTAATGTGAGACCATATATTTTCAGCTCAAGTTGTCTATTGATGCCTTACACTGCTTTTACCTAGGTGATTGTGCGAAAAAAAAAATCTGTAGAGACTGGACGACAGTTTATACGAACACGTTTTTGAGTCTGCTGCCATATGTCTAGAAGCATTTGCGTTAGTACCTTACAATATAAGTTACTGCATACATACGTTCCACCAACGGTTTACCATCTTACATTGTCATCTATTTATCTAACGAACGTTATTGGCTGCAGACTGATATACCATAAAACCAGTAGACCATTTTACCAAATCGAAGAAAAGCTGTTAGTCTACACTTCATACGATTCGGGATAGCGACTGCGGAACTTCTTCGTTGACAAGGTAAAATTTTTTTTAAAGATTTAAAAGTGCGATACTATAATCATGTGGTGGTATTTATTTGAATAAGACTACGAATAAATCCCACTCCTAACGTTGCTACCAGGGAGGAGGATGTTGATAAACATCTTATCGCCACTATGTAACTCACTGTATAGCTGGTGCTATGATAAAACTTCCTTCCTATTGACATTCGCGAATAATACCTATACTGGCTATATTTAAAAAATCATATAAAATTGATTTTAAACTAGTATATCTTGTTTTTTCTACATTAGTAGTGTATGTATAAATGCTAAGAAAAAAATCTGTAAACAAGATAATGTATTTTTCTTGTTGTTTTGTGTATAATAACATCGATTTGTTTGATGTGTACTTAACCTATTTTGGATTAATGGCAATGCAACAATATCAATACGTACAGTAAATAACAATTATTATATTTTACAATTTTCTATTACTATACTTAAACTGGGTTTATAAAAAATAATACAACATTTTCACTTTAACCCTGAAGTGAATGCATAAACATTTTTTACTTTCTGTAGGTCCGTATTCTCACATTTTTTTTCATTGTGGGAGTTACCCTCAAGGGTTCGATGAAAGGAATATAAATGAATCTTATATTTATAACACTTTTGTTTCCCCGAATATATCATTTTGTGAGAGAAGACCATTCTTTAAATTTTTACTGTTTATTACACTTTGATATTTATTTATAATTTGACTCTTAAGATAATTTCAAAATTAATTTGCAACGTGTGTATTGATTGTTAATTAATAAGAAAAGATGTTTGTTACGTATGCAATTTAAAGTGCACTAAAGAGTAAAAAAACAAGTTGATATATTCATCCTTTTTATCTGTTTGTATATGATGTCAGTGGTGACCTACGGATCGGAAGCATAGATGAAACTGTAAATACTATAAAGAAGCTCTGATTAACAGAGAGTGATGGAAAGGTTGAAAAGGTGAAAAAATACGTGGAGTGTCTCTGTGCTATCGAATCAGAATTGAGGATATCTGCAGAAGAACCGGCTACCCACATAGTTTTGTTGGACGAGAGGTCGAAGTGGCAATAGGTAGTGCATAAAGCTCACAGAAAACGTTGGAGACTTTAAGTCCTGGAATGGCGCCACCTTACGGGAAAATGAAGCGTAAGTAGTTTCCACTATATGCATCAACGAGATTGAGACATTCGTTAGGCGCTGGTTAGAATGATATAGACAGCCACATCGTGCTCGTCACTTTAAGACATAGAATGTTAACTCTCGTCACCTCAGTTATTTCATTAACTACAGCGCCTTTCATATCGGAACACAGTTATGTTTGCACACTGCTGTTTGGAAATAATGAGCGAAATGAGAGAAATGTGAGTGACAATGAGAGAAATGAGAGTGAGAGAAATGCGGTGGTATCTACCCACACGGTATCCGGCAACAGACACCTACCACCAATGATAAAGATGACGTTGAATTCTATTCTATACATAAATATAAAGTACAAATACTATGTATAAATCTTTCTATATAAATAATAATGTTTACCCTTATCATAACACTATTGTAATATACCTGAAAACGGATATTTCTTATTGAAAAATAATAACTCCGGTGGCCGGTGTCAATAGCTACATTTGGAAAAGCGTCACGTATTATTTAAAGCGTTCGGGTCGCGATGTGTCCCGACTGTCTAAAGCAGACGGCTTGGAAAATGTATATTTACTCAAATATTTCATTTCCAACATTACTTTCTTTTCTGCTATCACTTCTTACATTCAAGTGCTCCATATTATAATTATTTATTACTATAATATATATTTTTTTATAATATTATATCTTCTTTATCAATGCCTTGTCCGAAAAAGATCACATACAAAACGATAAGGTAGCTCATTGTATATTTTATGTCCAATAACTATATTTTTTATATTTTTAATTGGAATGCAATAAAGAATATATTACTATATACCATAAGACTTATTATCATCATTTTTTTTCAATTTACACGTTCCGTATACTTTTTATTTCTTCTCACCACCTTTTTTAGAGATTACAATATGAGATACAGCCAGACAAATTCGAAAAAACTCTACTATCAATTGTACGTGATGCCGGAATCGAAACAGGAACTTTAGTGGATGTTTAATGTTAACGGAAGAGATTATTAAAAATGTAATACCAGTCGGTAAGGTTATTAGAACGGTATGGTATGGGTATAGACTATGCATACGGATGTTAAATGATGCTTTAATAGGATTTCTTCATATAAATAATATCTTTTCATCTTTTAAGCACTGGAAATGCACAAGGAATGCTTTTTTTTCCTGAATACAATAAAAGCTGCACGGTGATTAAAAGTAAAACGTCGGGCTTTTATTGAAAGTAAAATTTAATGATGCATGGTGTTGTGCAGATCTTACGTTGCATTTTTTGCAGGAATATGCTTTGTCTCCGACGACTTACTCGAAATGTTTTCACGTAGGAATAAAAAGAAAAAACTGAGCTCTAACGAAGCATCACAGGATGTTTAAGGCCCCTTTAAATTTTTAACATTAGAATATTTATAGTTTATACAATCCTGTAACTGGAAATGATATGACGATATCTTTTTATTTATTTTTTTTTACTAATTATGTCTCCCGTCAAACAATGATGTATCAACATTACTATGTTTCGGACTGAATACTTCCGTAGCTGGTGAAATTATGCTCCCAAGACGACTTTACAGCAAGTCAGTGCGATAATATTTAATATTTTTTTTATTATTATATTGGATTCTGTTCGACAATGGTCCTGGTGGTAAGCGGATATATGGACTTAAATAGTAAATTTCTTTTGTTAATAACAATTTTTTACTATAATAATAATAATAATAAATTCTAACATATTTTGTAGATTGTGATACGTTTAATTTTGCCTACACAGTAAGCTTTCATATTGCTGCTTAATATTTCATTTTCTAGAGTAATTTAATTTTGAGGAGATTATCTTATCTCATAAAGATGTTCACTTTATGAACAAAATAAGTTGTGTACACAGTTTACGTTGTAGTTATTATGTAGTATGTTATTTTTGAGCAGACCCACCGTAGTTGTCTGTTTTTTTTATGTCTTATAAGTTGTATTGCAAAATTCAAATGATTCGATTACTTGAAACTATTGGAACATAATAGAGAAGATATTTATAGGAAGAAAGAAAGAAATTTTGAAAAGGTCCTCACTCAGCTATGGGCTGATGGTTATCTTAAAATATTATCTATTATATATATAATGGAGTTTAGTTGAAGGGAACTAGAATGCTAGTATATACTATTGTTCCATACTACGACGAAATATTAGTGGACATCGTATTTTAATCTGTTTATTGCTTATTTATTATTACTATTTTACAATATTATGTTCGTTACCATTTTTGTCATGGCTTAACCAGTCGTCAGGATCCGTACGATATTTTTTATACCACTTGGTTGGTAAAACAATGTAGGCTGTTATATTTTTTGGTCGCAGGTTCCGAATCGCGAACCGTTAGTCCGATAAAAATTAAAAAGCCGACAAGACAATCAGCACCGATACCATTCGGAAAAAATCATAAGAGACTATTAATTATAATCAAAAAATTCGTTTTTTTCGTATGGTATTAATAAATAAAAAAAAACAAGTTTTCACTTATTGTGATTCCGATAAAATTCATCCGACCGTCGATTGCTTCTAAGTTTTTACTTGTTTATCGTACTATGCAAGTAAATTAATTATATTAAAGCTTTTTTTCTAAATGGTAAAAATCAGCAATTATATTAAAAAATTCAGCATAACAACAACATTTAAACGTTTTGTAGGAAACGTCAAGCTTTTAGTGTAAGTATCCTTTAATGTGGAATGATTTAAGCCGGTCCTTCGCCCCACTACTCCCTGCTTATGCGTGAAAAAAATTACTTCACAAGTAACTTTATGGTTTCAAGCTACACGTTTTAAAATTATACGGATATTTTTTTGGAATACGACTTGGCATAATTTGGTCAGACTTCTGGGATATTACTAGAATAATTTTTTAATCTTGTCCGTATATATAGAAATGAGGTTTATAGCAATACCTTTGAGATAAATTAGTAAATTTTATGTGTAAAAGAAGTTCACGAAGTTAATAGTAATACCATTAATTTATTATCAATACCGATATTATTTTTTATTCCAATACCAGGTATGTTTATAATCATGTACCCTAAACATTTATCACGTAACGCGATCTCTGTTGTAGTTATGTCGTTCTAAGCTTTGGATGTTTTTATTTATAAACATTTGAATAATCTGAAAAACTTTTGATTAGTAATGAAAAATAATGTTATCATATGAGTATTATTATAAAGTAATATAGGTAACGCTATATATAAATTATATTATGCTATAAATATATTAATTGTTAAGGCATTACGAGTACGCTATATTTGCTTTCAGTATAGCAATCTTGCAAGATCGTTTCAGTGAAAATAACTCAACTCAACAAGAGATATATTGCTTATAGTCGTATAATAATTTTTAAATGTGAATAAATAATTATATTACATTAATGTTGTAGTAAGTTAGGACATAAAACTTTAATCGTTTTTCAAAGCATTTTTAAAGTAGCGTTTAATGGTGCAACAACTTAGCGTATGTCTTATTCGCGACACTTTGTTTAAATATGCAGGACGCCGCACCGGTAATGTACTCAAAATAGTGCAATATACGAGCGTTTGCATAATGTTGCGAGAGCTGCTGCGGGCGTTGCATTAAACCGCTCTAATGAGGGGTGCACACTGACAGACAGACAGATTCGATACGGCTCAGCGAACAATGCGTAACAAATACTAAATGTAACGGTCTAGATTCACGCTCTACGTTCGATCTTTCTCTTAGTACATTTAAAATTTCTACTTTTGATAATCAGTCAAGAATTTATCTTTACCCTTAATCGAAAGTTAGAATATCTAAAAATCCACATTAAATCAGCTCGTTATAATTATCATCATCAGCCGATGGAAGTCCATTGCTAGATCGTAAGCCTCTTCTAAAGTTTCCTGCATCGATCGTGTAGTGATTCATATGCAAGTTATTTGGGTCATTTCCCACCGCTCTGGCCCTATGCGGGTTGGTGGGAGTCAGAGTCTCATTTGTTGGTTAGCAAGGTGTTCCACAAGCAGGTTAGGTTAGCTTGGATACCGCGGGTCGTGCGGAAGCCCTTTCACTAGAAACTCTAATGTACCCATAAAAATAATATATCATAGTACAGAAATAGTTTAAGACGTGCTTCATTATAAAGTTTTTTTTGTTTATTAATTCAGGATTTCTTTCAAATATTGCTAGACTCAAATTTGAGCTGCTGATCTACAATTCCTCTGGGGTTGAATTTATCTCAATATAATTCCAAAACAATGTTTACGAATACTAAATGTAATTATTCTGTTTATCAGAATAATAGAGAATAATCATATTATATAACATAATAAGATCAATTGAATAATCAGAGGAACAATAATTTGTTCGTTACATGTTTGAGTACAAATACAAGTTAAATTTAACGATATATCTTTAAATACATTATCATCATCATCATCATCAACCGATAGACGTCCTGGACTGCTGGACATCCTAGATTCCCGTGATTCTCATCAGATCGTCGGTCCTTGTCGGAGGCGTTCTAGTAAGCACGTCACTAAGTACATATTTTAAATCATAAATTGATTAAGTTATAAAAACTCTGACTGTGTATAAATCCATAGCTCGTAACTTAAAGGTTACTATGGAAAAAGAACTTTCTCGAAGTGTTTACTTTTTATATCAGACCTTCGAAATTTAAAAAAAAAATGTGTATACACCAAAGTTATATATAAAGGAAATAACGTACAGTTATTAACTGGTAACGTACAGTTATTAACTGGTAACGTTTTAATAGGTTGTTTTTCTTTAAAATAAGTATATATTTTTGTTAACTTACATTAGTGGAAACATTTGCGTCAATGTAATGCCGTTTCTTAAAGTTTAGAAACCGTTATAAATGGCTCCATTTGTAAGAACATGTGGTGAGAGTTGGACAGTTTTTCCGACCTTTGGAAACTCTATAAGTTCAGTATTTATGTACGCGTGAGTAAACTTTAATTATATTTGGATTTGTTATTACTAAAATAAATTGAACATTAACAAAATCATAATATCATAGAAGCAATTTAACTAAGTCTAACGGAGCTTCTAAGCCAGCATAGTTAATAATAAAATTAATAAGTTGGCGTAATACACTTCATTATTTTTTACTTAGTTGTTTAAAAATATAACCTTAAAAATGCTAGCTTAAATTATTTCCAAATTTCATTGAGATAAACTTAGGGGGTAAAAAGCTCAATGTCCTATTATTTATTATTCGAGATTCCCTATTATTCGAG
The DNA here is from genome assembly GCA_029034505.1 of Ornithoptera priamus. Lineage (NCBI taxonomy): Eukaryota > Metazoa > Arthropoda > Insecta > Lepidoptera > Papilionidae > Ornithoptera > Ornithoptera priamus. The sequence goes on from JARDWD010000705.1 coordinate 208,148, forward strand.
AGCAATTAATTCACAATCGACAATAGAAAAGTTTTGATGCATTGTGCTCCGTTTTCAGTTTCTTGCTTTCTTCAACTGGTTTATTCAACGATGTCCTTTATTAGCTGCGATGTATTGTAAACTGAAGTACGACCTTACTTAGCTTCCTTTAACTTTTATTTAATTATAAAACGCTCCGTTTGATTTTCTTTTAGCTTCGTTCTAACAAAAAATCTCTTTGTGCTTTTATAAAAATTGTACTAGCTGATACTGAATTAAATAATTGCATGAAAATATCTTCTTGTTTTTTAACTTTGTTTACGTACATTTTCTATTAAGTAGTAACATTTTTGTACTACACAACTTTATTAAAATAGCACATATTAAAGTATCACATTTTTAATATTGCATATTTTATGAAAATCATTCTTTTTGTTTAATAATCTAATTGGCTAGGACAGTGGTTGAACGTTTTAGAACACTGAGGTCCCTATTCTGATTTATGAGTCATATTAGGTAGACTTTGGATAGTGGTTGGTATTTTAGAAACTACCTGCCTAGCTACGACTCTCATAATGTAAATCTGCTGTCAAAATATATCTACTGTGGTTTGGCAGTCATTATATATGAACAAGAGTATTCAGGGCGAATACGCTACACTAATTACGGCTTCATTATCATTTAACACCGTGTGAAATTGAGATCGATGTATGGGATGTTAGGGAAGTATGACGGTTAATCGGCTGCTGTAGTAGTCCCTAGTCTCCCATCCAAATAAAATCATTCTTAGTTCATAGTCTTTTAATCATCACTCGTGCGATACGGATTGTAACGTTGTCTCACCGATTTCGAGTCTCTGACTAGCGCCGCTCTTCCTTTCTGTTCTCGACCTGTTGTCAGAGCTAATTCCAAATTCAACTTCAGTCGTGGGGTGCGTTCGGATACCGAACGCCGGCACATCGTTAGTCTATTTGTAGATAAAGGGTAAATATTGTTAATATAATACAAAAGATATTATTATTAGTATTATTTAGTTATTGTAAAAAATCGTACATCAAGTATACCGTATAATATAATTTCGTAAATAATTTTTATTTTTATAATTGTAGAAACAAGAAAAATTATCATAACTTAAATTCAATAATTTCATTAGAATAGGTTTGGAGGTTAAGTTTAAAGAATTTACTACAAGAATTACATTGTCAGTACAACGAAATTTTACGGAATTTATGTTGTTTAGTTAATTATTTACTACCACGACATAGACAAGGGAGGATCTGTGGTAAATAAAAAATCTATAGCAGTTATAAAGCACTCGAAAAGTCAAGGTAATAAATTATTAAGTAAACGCAATTAAGTCCATTAAATTTAGATCGAACCTGCATAACTATTGTCAGAGATTTCGATATGTTCTTCGTATTTTTTTTCCTTTATTATTAACCATTTATACAGAAAGTTTTTAATTGTGTATGCCAAACATTAATCATTAAATGAAAAGCGAGTCTCTTCAATTCGTTTGTCGTTGAGTTTGGAAGCGAACTATCCAAAACAGCGTAGTTCGTTAGATTGCCCCGCACGATGTGAGCTCTTAATAGGCCTTCCTTTATTCCTTGCTATTTAACAGGTGCTAGGATTCTCACGTCTTCTACAGCTAAAGGTTTAATTCCTATTTTCACCCTTTTTATTGCCCAGACGCTCTTTGAACTGAATTAGTTTTATGGAAAGCGAATTGCTTTTTTCATTGCCCCGTCGTGATAAATTACATGAAATAACTTTTACAAAAACGAAAATTTTTTTAAAAAAACTACACTTAGCGTAAGCAAAAATTATTTTTTTTTTCTATACCTTAAAAAAAATATAATGCATTTAAATAATATTTACAACATTAAACAAAATGGAAATTATGGAAAAGCTATAATATTAAACTTGTCTTCCTATAGATAAATAAAAATACTTGAGTCGTAACTGAACATTACCTACTTAGAAGTTTTTCTCGTTTTTTTTTAATGATAGCAATTAAAGATTATGTTTAAATTTATAATAACCTTTAATTCCTCCTCTCTTTTTAAACAGCGTCTAGACGCAAGGGTTTCCGTCCTAGTGCTCCTTGTCCGTTTTCGAAATATTTAGTTTCGCTGTTTTCAATGCATACAAAAGTGTTGTAGTAATTTGCAGCACGTTTCAAGCACCTTTAAAGTTTTTTACTATATATTCTTAATCTAATTTTTTTTTACAAAATATTCTACTAAAATCTGCTATAAAATTTTGTACAAAATACCAACATTTAGTATTGATTGTTATGATCTGGTATCTGAGAGAGGTCGATTTTTTAAGGCTATTGTCTAGTACGACTTTTCAAAATAAGACCTAGTGTCACATTAATTACGCTTGCAAATTTAACCTATAAGCAACAAAAAAGAAACAATGCTTAAATAACTATTTTATATTTTATAGATATTTTATTCATTCGAAAAACAATTTTTCAATAATTAACTGTCTTCGTATTACCTAGACCGTAAATTATTAATAACTAGCTGAACCTTCCCAAATTTACTTGTCTCTATCTGAAAATATAGAGTTACTACAACACGTGACGAATATCCATATGAAAACTGGTTAAACGGTATGGAAGTTTATACATCGCGACGGCATTTGACATGTAATAAAAATTGGTAAAAAAAAGCTTTCCCCGTCAAAAAATAAATATAGGTGTAAATTTTTACGGTGAACAGTTAAATGCTTTCGGAGGTTTTACTGCCTCAGTGGCGCAGCAGTAAAGTACTTGGTTAGTAACAAGGAGTTTCCTGGTTCGATTTTCGAGCCAACAGTATTGGAAGTTACTAATGGTAGTATTTTTCAAATCCATCACCCTCGTATTGTAGTAAAAGCATAACTATTTTCTAGTCATAATGGTGGCAGGTTTTTTTTTATTTATTAATAAAATAATATTTACATACGTATTTTTATATTACTACAATCGCCAAGTTTGATAGTGAGAAGCACTTTTTTTCCAACATCATTTATTCTACTTAAGTATTACTATTATATTATAAGTATATAGATATTTATTAAGTGTTACTGTACACTAACTATTACTATAACTAACCACTAGCACTACTCATTAATATAACAGACCACCGTACTATTTTGAATTTATTACTACCCCTATCATAATTCATCGGGAAACAACTACTTGAGGTTTGCTTTCAAAAATTATTAATGAGTTCTAGACTCAACAGTTTAGACTTATTAAATATCTTAGCCCCTAGAATCCGTAATTAGTTATTATAATTTTTTTATATGGTTGTGAAGGTATAATATAATATTTTAAAAAGGTATAAAATTAGCGGAATAAATTCTTTTGCATCACATACAACACAGTAGGTACTAGAATATTTGTAATACACATCCGCTGTTACTAAATTATTCATGCGCAATCTTTTAATTAACTAAGCATACGCCTGCTCGCACCGCCGGCTGCGATTCTCTTTATGTCTGTCTGTCTTCTGATATGTAAACTTAATCCACATTTGCTCACCGCGGAAATGATAAAATTTAAACATCGTAAAAGTATAACAAAACCGTAATAAATCATTAAAGTCATTAATTGGTACTGATTACAAAAAGCGATCGCTGGGAGCCACTCGATTCAAACAGTGCAAGACCGTGCTTTGTGAAATACAATATAAGAAACCTATATTCGGCAGTGGACGCTCCTCTGGTTGAAATGATGATGATGACTACAATATCATTTTAAACTTATATAACAAAATCTTCTTAATAGAAACTAGTAAGAGTTTATGTTTAATCGCGTTAACCGATTTTTAAATACAACTAAGCACATTCTAGACCATACACTATATAGGGCTTTGCCAGTGATCGTCTAGATTTTTTTTTTTTTTATTTAAAATACTAGGCAAACGAGCAAGACGGGTCACCTGATGGTAAGTGATTTACCGCCGCCCACGTCATTAGCGACGCCAGTGCGTTGCCTACCCTTCAGGTAAGAATATGCTCTTTTCTTGAATAACCCAATGTCGCAGTTGTTGGGGAAGACCGCTGATGGCAACGAGTTCCAGATATTTAGATAGATAATATCACAAATCAGTACTGTATAAAGGTAACTGTGTTCTTGTTTGAACGAAGTTGTTGCTGTTATCACTTAGAAAAACAATATGGTGGTGTTTATATCGTGCTAAGTAGAGCTATGTTGTTATGAGCACGCTTATCATTTACCATCAGACCACCCCTTTTCTTAACTGTTGTCTTGTATCTAAGCGATTGCATTCTAACACGGAGGTACCTGAATCCGAGGCCAAATGTTTGGTAGGTTTGTGCGATTTATTTGTAAATTATCCGCCATAACAATTATGCTGTGATTGTGGGTGTCATATAAAATGAGTATTCTTGGCAAGGACGCTTCTCTACCTATAGACTCATTGTCATTTAATATCATGTAAAATTAAAGTCAAGAGTCAGCAATGTATGTGGTATTTTATACGTGGGTGTAAAATCGATCGAGAATGATCATGACGTGGCAGCGTTTTGCGACCATGTTCACAATGATAATGCGTCAGGTGCACGGAACAGATTCATGCGACCCGTCGCGGTGCATTGTTTGCGGTGTGACTGCATAATTGGTGACAGCTCAGTGAGCATATATTCACAAATTAATTATAAAGAAATAATCTAGATTCGTAGACACATATCAATGAACGATCCTAGACTGTTTAGGTATAATTACAAATTTACGAAAATATTTAATATAATGAAAATGTATTATTTCTCTTGCTTGTTCTTTTAATATCATTCCACATTACAGTGTACTACAATCCTGCATATGTAAAAAAAATTGCATGTACTGCAACAATTTATCATATAAGAATAGTATATTTTCGAATAACTTGCAAGATTTGTAAAAAAACAATATTCTTTATTTGGATATTACCCTGAAAATTTTATGGATTATTCAAAATAGTATTACTTTTAATGCACTTATCTTTAATTCAAGGTAATCGTTAAAAATACTAGACGTGAACTGTTTATATATTTACGTGTAGCAGAACAACATGTAAAATAAAGCCTTTGATTTGAAGTATGTCTACATTGAAGAGATGCTTGTAGGCTGCTAACTTGATAACAAGACGGCAACTGTTTTCCTAATTGCAATTTATTGCAGGTGCTACGAACAACTCCGTTGCACTCGACGCTCGCCTATTTTAAATTAATTTGAGAATTTCAACAGGATATTTGATTTTGTTTAGTTACATTTTGGCAAAGTATGAAAATATCCTTATTTAATATTAACTTTTCCTCAAAATGTTATAAAATAGATAAATCCTATGAATGATTATCATTATAAGACAGTTTGAAACAAAAAATAATAAATACACGCAAAGCCCACGAAGTTTTGACCAATCTTCGCAGGTCTGAATCATTTCTTTTGCAAATGGTATGGTTTTAGATCACAATAGTGATGGTCCAACAGTAGATGTCCATTGGTTGTGATGAAGATAATGGTGATAGAGTCTAACGTTTAATAAGTGGTTGTAGGTTAACAAGCAAGGCATGCCCTTTTAAACCTATTTACACCATATACCAGATTTATAAATATTACATATTCATATGTACAAAAGACCTATGCAAATAAAAATTAACGGTTATAAACAAAGTGCTTGTGAAATAGTGAGAGAAATAAGGTCAGAGTGTATAGCTACCATTAAATCCTGTTCTTAGTAAATCTGTCAACCGTACAAATTCAGGTTTAGTTTAACAGCAGACCCTTGAACACGAAACGACATATGTTTATTTAAATCTTTTACTAATAATGGCTATTTTACAATAAATGTTCTAAAGAATTTAAAAAAAAAGCTGTAATAAGTAATAAAATAAAGTGAGCACTGAAGACGCGATTTCCTTTTTACAGTCAGCAAATTGAGTGTTTTATGTTTTCTTATTTTCTTTACGAACGTCGAGGTTCTATAATCTGTCATGATTGAAATGGTATTTCATTTCCTAGGAATATTGAACTTCTGAGCAATTCTAAAGTTATTCGCCTCATTTTAAAAGAAATATTATTGTTTATAACCCTTAAGAATACAACGAGAAATTTATGAGATTCATACATAACCTTTTCATTTTCTGAAATTGATAGTTTATTTTTGATGCACATGTGAAGGTACTAACGCCGAGTTTATGTATATCAATCGCCATAATTGTGTAAATAACGTTGTTTTATGACAGTTTCTTCTTCTTTGTACCATTTTATAACTAGTTGAGTTTGGAGCCTCCTAAACTATTCTTATCTCCTCGTGGCGGAGTGCTTACACTCTGAGTTTGGCACTCAGATTCAAAGAGGTTCGTTACACAAATGATAACTAGAGGTAGAAGTAAAAAGATGCACAGGATGAGGGTTATTTAAAATCCCTTAAGAAGTGGCTTCATATTGCATCTTTTGAATAATACTATTCTTTGATATTACAGTAGTTGTTGGTAAATATTGAGATCCTTCATAATACAGCTGTAGCTACATAATTTTTGATATATACAGATATTTCGTTTACATAAGATGAATATGTATCAAACAACCACTACAAAACACCAGTTGTTGATTGTATAATCAATACTGATAATATAATACCTGTACGTGAAACACTATTACGTAGAGAACACGAGCTTAGCCTATTGCATGAATATGTTAAGCGCACCTGACGCTGTTATGGGCAGGTTCTCTTTGTAGTTCGAGCTACGAACAATTGGTAAATGCATTGTGGAGGACTGATCTGATGCCGTAATACAAGTTTTAATACTCTAACCTTACAATGGTTTGTACAGCATGAACATTTATAACATAACAAAAGATTTACAGAGAAATGAGGTAAAACAACGCAGACGTTAAAATTCTATTGGATGTAAGTAACTTTGTATGAGACAGTGTAGAATACCTCAAGGAGTTATCCTGTATTAGTTTCCCTGGTGTCATAGCGGTGGACCATTGTAGCCATGGCCTGGGTACACACGATGAAATTAAGTAGTACCTACGCAGCTGTGGCACCAGGTCAACGTTGGAATAACGTTTGTAAAAGCGTTCTTAGCCTCCACCATAATGATCACGAATGCGATGAAGAAGAAATGCATTTTAGTCAATGTATGTCCCTTATTTCTTTTGTGTGTGTGTGTGTGGGGATATTTTTAAAAAGATACTATATCCGGGTATCGTAAGAGTGGATTAAATGGGAACAATATCAGTAAAAGGATTATAGCTTCTTTTGCAATCTTCACCGAAATACTGCGTTAGGAAGAATATGTCTCGTGTGGAGAATATTTCAATTGGTCTCAAATCTTGAAGAGGTTTGTATGCAGTAGTGAACATCCAATAGGTTGCAGTGTATTTGTAAGCTTTCCATAAGTATGATTTTACAAAATAAAACTTTTTCTGTGATATTGTTTTTTTTTAACAAGGCGACGAGACGAACGGTACGTTATCTTGTTGGTAAGTGATACTCCTGCTCATACCAACGTGGTATTAAGATGGTAAACACTACACCACATTGCGCTTATCACCTTGAGAATTAGGATGTTAAGTATCGTTACGCCAGTAATTTCACTAGCTACAACTGTCTTCAATACGGAACACAGTAATGTTTACACATTACTATTAGGCGACTGAAATAGGAGTTGCGGTGGGATCTACTCCAGCAACAGAGACATACCACCAGTAAAACTCAATTTATCTATAGGCATTACATCAAATAATATAATATTATTTCATTGTTACACTGTACGACCATTTTGTTATTGACATTATTAGTCAATAGCGGAAATAGAATAGAAAGGAACGAGTGAAAAGAATGCGTGAGGGAAGCATGAAACCAATCGATGTGAATATTTTTGAAGAAGGTTTATGTCCAGCCGTGGGCATCTATCGATTACTCATGATAATGATATTTCGATTAAAATAAATGAAGAAATTTATTCAATATTGCTTAATGTTGCTGAAAACATTTTTATCTCAAATATCTCGTAAGTCCTCAAATACTCTCTGCCATTATATATTTTTTAATCACCATCATATCAATTAAGTAATTCTTAAAATAAAGGTTTCATATATGGTCACAGTTTGTTTTATAGTTGCCATGGATAGCGCTGCAGCTTTATCGGTTACCATCAGGTGAATGTACTGTTAGTCTAGACATGATATTATAAGTCTTATTTTAATAAGCTGTTTTTGGTTTGTTTTTATTAATAACGGATCCCAAACCTTTACCCCTAACCATCTTCGCTTCTTTCGCTGCAAATCCTTTGTGCGGTAATGGATGGTGGTGAGAATGAAATTTTCTAATCTATAACTCAATAGGTTATAAGGTTTTGGATTTATAAAATCATCTGGAAAAGGGTTGTGTAATATTCGAAAACAAATAGAAAATAATCAAAATCATTCTTATCATATAGTATTCTCAAGATTTTTGTTAAATAAAATAATATTTCTAGTTAGAAATTGTCATAAAGATTGTGTGAAGAATCCTCAAGAGGCGAAAGGTAATTTCAGTTCCAATTAAAACGGAAGGAAAGAAATGTTATTAAGCCATATATGATGTTATTCTCTAGTGGGTAAATAAAACGGAATTATAAGTTGATTATAAAGTTAAGATATATTTAAAAAGTATATATTTTAAGCATGAGGTAGCAGGAGGATATACATTACGAAAACTTCGTGAAAACGAAAAGAAACAATAGTATCCGCGCAATTTATTTTCATTGATAAATGTTGTACGATCTGGTAGCTAGAACAATGCTTTGAAACACTACACTAACACTACAACTAATGAACTAATGGAGTACTACAACTAAAGAAAGTTAAACTAATATACATTCTCTGACCGGTCTTCTATAAATTTAATTCTACTGTCCAGCATACTGGTTTGGCTATGAAGGCCCTGATTCACAGCTCACGATCCCAAAACTCTTTTAGTCGCCTTCTACGACAGGCCTTTTTGTGGCGGTGAGGCTTAGTAGCCGTGGCTTGGTCACCCACGGTGAAGCTAAGAGGAACCGAGGCGAAAAGTCGGACGGAAATGGTCGCCGTAGATGAGCTCTGTGACCTCACCTCGGACGTGTGTCGGTAAGCTGCGGAGGCCGGCTTACACTGCTCTTCGTAGCTGTGGTGGAGTCGCGAATAGAGAGGATTGTCGTTGTTGCGGTTCACCACTCTCACTATCCTCAGCGGCCGTGTAACAGTAAGCGACGAAGCCCAAAATTAGATCCGCCGCAGGGAGTCGGGGGAGTTTTTTCTCATGGTTCCCATGGTCTCTGGGTGAGGGATTAAGGGGTATCCGTTACCCAGGTGACGATAAGAGGTCGAAAGACGGGGGCGTTGAATGTTCCGGCGCGCCTTTACAGAGATGAGGAAGAGGGGTTTCTCCGTCGAGATGGAGCGGCGCAGAGTAGCCGGCGCTGGCGGGGTCGTGGAGATGTGCGAAAGCGTTCCCGTGGCCACGCCGTAAAGCAACGCGGTTGGAACATTGTGGGGGGTTTTAGTTGATGCAAGTCCGACATAACCAGTCATTGCCCTCGCGACGGCAAGTGTGCAAATGGCCCCGTGTAAGTCAATAAAGAGCTTTACGGTCTTTTAAAGGTATTTTTTTATTTTATTTCTTGGAGATTATAATCGTCTTAAGGATTTTTTAATATTATTGTATGGTTATTTATGTATTAGAAATATGTAAATATCATTTATTATACTTTTAATGTTATATCGTAAAAAATATTATTGTAATTAATTGCCTTACGTAAACGCGGGTGCATTTTGTTCTATCGCTGTGTTTTCAGCGGTTTAACAGAATTTCATTCGTGGCTGATAGTATATTAAATATGTTGATCATTAATTTTATGTTTACATGCCCTAGAATCTCGACTTTTGTTCCTGAAATGTTGTACATTTTAACATAACTTTAGTGCTAAAACAAAATATTCTGGATGGAATATTATGTCTGAAATGAAAACATCTGTCTAAAATGGATACAATATGTTGAGTTACTACACTACTATTAAGTTTTATTAGTAGTGAAAGCCAAAAGACACAGTCACATATGCGATGTAGTTTATAGAATCCAACTTTTTTTTGGGCTTTAATAAGTTTAACTTGACATCATCCACCATCATCGTTATCGTCGCTAGACGTCCAATGCTGAACAGAGGCCTCCTTCAAAAAACTTCACATCGATTGGTCCTGTGCTGCCCTGGTCCGGCGTATTGCCAACGTCCGTCACAGTCAGCATGGCCTCCGGTACCGCAGGGCACCAGGGGCCGTCGTTTGTCGGGGTTCAAATTTAGGGGGTATATAACATATTGTTATTTTAAAAACTGTAGCTATCATGATGGAAACCTATATAACTTTAAGACAACAATTCCTTCTCCTCTTCAAATCGTATTCCTCATGTTTGAGGGTCGTTGCTATCTCTATCCATCACTCTTGTCCTCGTGGTCTTTCGCCGTCTCGTCTTATCTCCGACTAACCCGAGAGCATCGTAGACTGTGGAGTCGAGGGCGTTGCGGATCCGGTCAGGCCAACGTATTGACAACAATAATTTATGATAAATATAAGAGATTTAACGAGTATTTATTTTATTCAATTAAGTGACGCGACCATCGGAACGTTCACTTGATGGTAAGTGATATGCCCGCATATAACAACGTGGCGCTAGTTTCGATGAAATATACTGCACAATATTGCGCTTGTCGCCTGAGACATAAGACGTTGATCCTTTTAACCCCAGTAATAAGACTAGCTACAGCGCCCTTCAAATCAGAACAGTATTTTTTGCACATCACTTTTTAGCGGCAGATATAGGCGGTACGACGGTATCTATCTAGATGGTCTCCGGCAACAAAGACCTTCCGCCATTAAATAATGGAATCAACAAAATTCCTTCTTCAAAGGAAGTTGTGGGGGTATTACGGCTACTAGCAAAACGGGTGGGGACAGCTAGTTAATAATATAATTTGATTTCGACATTAATTCAACGCAAAAAACTCAGAAATACAAAGAAACGTTTAGCAAAAATTATTGTATAGAGTAATTTATATATCTAGTAATTAATCAATGTATTATCATTGAATGAAGATGATATAATCGATTAGTTTGAAGTCGTCATACTAAGGTTTTGCTGATCACGTGACAAATGGGAGTTAAGCGGAGATAATTAACACATTTCTTTTCCAGCGGCTCCGTAACAAAACTTTATTAATACCGGGAGGAGCTTAAGCTTTGAGGGAAACAAACTTTTCTAATGAAGTCGCCTCCTGGAATAACTATGGGGTACTTTTAATTTGTTTATTTTGTAAAGACAGGATAAAAAGTCATTCTTGTTACGGTCTGCGGTTTGTGGACGAAGTATCTTTTTTTTTGATATTTGAAACAGGAAAAATTTTTATTTATATTATTTGTTATTGAAAATATTTCGTTAAAAAGGATGTGGTTTAAAGGAATGTTTAACTATAGCTATTCATATTACCGATGTATTATTATTATTCATGAATATAGCGTAGTGAATAAGCTTTAATAAATATGAAAATAAAGTACGTATACTAATATTCTCTAAATCATATTAGAATATTTAACCGCAACCTGTTTGTGACGCTAGGAATTGCTAGTGCTAAGTGGGATTGCGATCCCGAACCGCAAATATGTGTGCTATGTAAATTTGATACTCCGAGTGACGAGACGTGGTTAGGCATTGACCTACGTCAATTTAAACTATGTCAGCTATTCTCCGTACAATCTAATGTTGCATTTCCTAAATACACTTTGACTTTTCTATCATTTCTATACTAAGCATGTTATATTAAAACGATTAAGTGGACATTTTCTAGGCTGCTCAATAACTCTCTTTTTATTATAAGTCGAAGCAGTAGACCGATCAGTAGCTATAATAATTAGACTCCATTTTATCGTACCATTCCATTGGCATGTATATATGACACTATAATGAGTTAATCGCCTTGGATCTTAATATTAATTCTCGTTACTGTAGTAACTTCGCTAAGTAAATTGCCTTGTAAACTATATTTATAAAACCATGAGAACACGACAGGGCGCTTCAGGCCTTGATTTTCGTCGCGTTAATTTTAAAACGGGTAAATCTTATTATCTATAACAGGTACGATTTTTTAACATATAAGCTATGGCTCTTCTGAAAAGGGAGTACTTGACTAAACAACGCTATGTTTTCATTAGGTTCATTTGTTTTTGTAGTGCCTGTAGATTGTATTTTTATGTTACTCGGGATTTACAATTGTTCGCGAAAGCGTATGTCTTGAACAAACCCTTTGTTTGTTCTATTCAAATCCAATGCTAAAACGTCCACAGAATCAAACCGAACGTCCCTTAACCCTACGTTGAATAAAACGAAAAATTTAAATAAGCTGTTGTCAGACTTACTGGAAGGGTTTATACGTAAATTTCCATTTTACTTTCTCATTTCTTAAATAATTTTTCTATTTAGATTTTAAATGATAATATAAAGAAATGATAATGGTAGTAGTAATATATATATTATAACAAAACTTTTTAATTGTTCTCCTGCTTATTAATAATAATTGAAACTAATTTACTAAAAATAATAACTTTCATCCGAATGCTTACTCCTTTGTCGATTTATTCCAAAGGTTTAGGTTCAATAGCAATTATCTACAACACGGTACACTGTAAAATATATGATATATAAAAATAATAATGGTAAAGAGGAGCATTAATTTCTTGTTCTATAAATAGTATAGGCAAAAAGGAATGTATAAAACCTAGGCACTTATGATATAAAATGTAGAGAAATTAATAATTTACAATTTGCATACTGCGCAGGCTTGAAACTGAATTTCAATATTTTTTTCCTTTAGGACATGTTTATTTTAATCGTCTCATGCAAATTACAGTTCTAAATGAAAATTATTGTCATTATTTAAGCATTAAAGGCAGTTTGTTGGGTAACCGCACTCGTACCCGCCTAATAGCGGTACAACTTCCGAAAAGTTGTTAACTTGCGGAATCTATCGGCCCCTGCATCACTTCTTTATTAGCCACCATTATCATCACTTTTGCGTTCTCCGATAAAACGTGCTGGCTCCACTTTTACAGCAGTTTACGAAGTTTAAGAGCCTATAAAATCTATTATGTTTTCAATTTTCACTTATTTCACTACAGTAATTTTAGGTGGTTTAAATTTGTGCGACATGTTGAGCGGTATACTGGTGGTAGGTTTTAAAACCGTCTAGAAACGTATCTGTGTACTTCCTATTTCTGTCAAGAAACACTAGTGTGCAAACATTACTGTGTTCTCGTTTAAATAGCTTTGTAGCTAGTGAAATTACTGGGGTAATGAGACTTTATGTCATAAGTCCCAAGGCGACTAGAACAATATAGTGCTGTGTATATCGTCCCTACTACTGACACATTGATCAGGCGAATTATTTACCTTCAGATGAAAGTCTCTCTCGTCTAGTTGCTCGGTCTTTTGGGGGTGTTATGTTATTTGAAATTATAGATACAATTTCATAAGTAAAATATCTTCGTCAAAGAAGGTGCACAGATGTTTTATTTTTATTTAACCAGTCGACGACACGAACAAGTCGTTCCTAACCTGGTTATATCTAATACAGATACCCTAGTAAACATTCTTAGTACATTTTTTCGAGACAATAAAAAAATCTTCCAGATGAAACGATTTATTAACTGTATTCTAATGAAAATCAAATTATGTATCAAAGAAACAATTACAAACTGCACCCCACGTCTCGTATAAATTAACACCTAGTTAAAAGTTTACGCGCGAATGACTGTTAATTAACGGATTTGTTCACTTATAATTTATTACAAAGTTTTGCTAATTACTCTATTTAATAAAAAAAGTTATCGACTTTTTATTATTTTGTTTATTATATCACCCCGACGTTTGGACGGCTTAGCAGCAACTATAGTCACGGAAGCTCTAGGAAGTCATTTATACCTGTAGTCTGCAGTCAAATTTGATGAACCATAAATTCTTGCAAAAACACACCAATTCGTACCATAGCGGATATTAAAAAAAAATCTAATTGCAATAGAAAAGACTGTTTCGAAATACCGCTTGCTTGGGATCCTGTTGGAAATAAAATCAAACACCAAGCACACGACTAGAAGATAGCCTATAAATATACTATATATTAACAAGGATACACTTGATTACAAATGTATGGTCAAATAAATGTCCATTACTTATTTAGCATATAGGTTTGATTAAAATGGAACGAGGATCTTGAATAATCTTAACTACAGAGAGAATTCTTAACTACATTTAATTAACAGTAATAGAGCTACTCGTAAATTCTGAACTTTGTATGAAAATATAAGTGACATAATGGTGTTATGATTCTGTTGCGGGAGAACTTCTAGGAAGGTTTCCACCGTAGCTCCTATTTCTACCGTCAAACAGTAGTGAGCAAACATTACTGTGTATTCCGGTGTGACGGACGCTGTAGCTAACGAGGTAATGAAATTACTGAGTTATCGAGACGCCGTTCTGTCTTAAAGGGATACATTATATATTGCAATGTATGTCATCCTAACCAGCGACACGTATCGGGAAGGCGTGTCACTTACCTTTAAGGAAAAGTCTTGATTTTCTCGTTGTTTTATCGAAAAAAAAAACATAAAACTAGTATTAGTGTTGGAATGGTAATAATTTTATGTCTTTAATATTAAAACAATGGTATAGTCTAAGCAGTGGTAGGATAAGTAAGTTACAATTAAGTGATTTTATGCGGTACACAACTTATATTACAAAAAAAAAATGTAAAAGATACGATGTGTAATTTATTGTGTGTGAGGATGAATGTATGAGTCGGTATGTGGGTGAGTTCGAGTTTATTTATGTTAATCGACGTTTAGGGTTGCAGTCATGTAGGAAAGATAGTTTAAAACACATAGAGAAAAAATAATAAAGTATTGTCTATCACTTGAAAATAGAAATTGATTTATTTTCAGTAAATTGGATCCTAATGAAGCAAAGGCTCTTTAGGTAAACAAGACGGTCGTCTTGCTCCTGTTTACATGATTCAACGGTTCGTTAGCTTTGTTTCAAATCGAATAGCCCGTTTGCTGTACAATTACAGTAGCTGCTTATGGTTTATTGCATCGTGCCCATTCGTTAAGTAATACAATTATATTATGAAATAAAACGATTTCACGTAGACTACAATTATCAATAAATACATAGAAAAAGTAATTTCTTTGGTTAAAAAAATTTACTTTTTTTCAGTTGAATACAAATAAGTCAAATAAATAACATGACTCGCTCTAACTACTTCTACTGGTCGACATACCGTTTAGATAGATACAGAAAGTAGTATAGAAATATTACTGTGCTCCCGTTTGAAGGGCGCTGTAGCAAATAAATTTATGGGAGTAACGTGACATGTTTAAATGCGATGACCACAATGTGGTGCAGTGTATATCATCCTAACGTCACGTTGTTATGGATACGCATATCTGTTATCACGAGGTCTCACTCGTGTCGTTTCGTCAAGTAAAAAAAAATAACAAAAAAACTTTGCTATTGAGTGCATCGTGAAATTTTATATTCTGCATTTCCAAGAGTTAAATCAGTCTTTAACTCCTTATTACGAATGTATAAAGTGGTTTGGATTGTAAAGTTTAAAGGTGCTGCTACCTCTATCTGTTCTCTTCACAAAAAAATTTTTACGACCACTGGTTCTAGATTTCTTATTATTTCTTTCCACTCTCTCAAATTAAATCCATGCATTATACCATACTATATAGTAAATATGGATTTACACGCAGCACCTGTTTCAAACGAATAAAGTAGTGAACGAGGCGTAGTTAATAAAAAAAATGAATGGTTACAATTTTCACGCCTCTTGGATTAATTCCTTGTCACACCTGGCTACAGTGAAATGAAGTGCTGCTGAAATTATGAAACCATCCATAGACGTCAAATTGTTCACTTGAAATTTCATTAAACTCGGTATTACATATTCAGAAAGAGAGTTACAAAAGTTTTTGGTTGACCTTTATAAGTTAACCATGGTTACCTAAATATTTTTTGTCTAATTCCGGAATTATAATAATTCTTTGTCATAAAACGAGTAGGAAAATAAATAAATAAAACTATTTTTACTGGTGGTAGGTCTCAGTGGCCGGGACAGTCTAGGTGGGTATCACTGCAAACTATTACTACCGCCAAACTATAGTGTGTAAATATTACTGTCCGGTTTAAAGGGCGTTGTAGCTAAGGCAATTGAAGAGGTAACGAGATATAACATGTTATGTCTCAAAGCGACAATCACAATGTGGTGCAGAAGGCCATCCTAACTGGTACCACGATTTTGTGAGCAGATATGACTTACCTACGATCAGATGAACGTCTCGCGCTTCTCGTCGCTTCGTGGATTAAAGTAAAGAAAGGTACACAATTTTGTAGTATGCGATTTTTTTTGTGGTAAAAATATTTCTACTCAAAGGAATCACAAACTTGACTTCTCAAAATTTTTTTAATCTTTTCTTAGATATAACTGAGTTGCAATAATATTAATTAATAATGAATGTATCGGTGCCAATATAAACAATAGTGTTGTTATTAATAATTCTAAGTTGGCATTTTTTAAACATGTGACCACGTTAAACTTTAACTTACTTCTTTGACGTAGCGACCAAAATGAGTCTTGGCCTCCGACATAAGAGAACGCCAGCATCGCCTGTCTCATACTACCTCTTGCCAATCTGCTGTTTGAAGCTCACGTAGGTCGTGCGCTCCGAGATCCTTGCAGCGATACCAGGGCTAACCGCGGTTCTATGGTACGCTTTTTGACACCACGACCGTCTCCCATCTTTAGTAAGGGGTCCATCCAGTGGAGTCTATGGGCTTTAACCATGATTTCTTTAACTGTTTTTTCCTTCGCGTTATAGACACAAGATGTTAGGTCTCCTTACCTCAGTTGTACCGGAACACAGTAATGTTTGCCTACATAGATGGTTTCTGGCAAACCAGTAAGTTTCGTGTCTGGCTCGTCAACTACCTTCTTCTCTCTGGGTGGAGTCCAAATTCCTGCTCAAGATTTTTCTCTCCGCAAACATATGTCGTTCTTCTTCTTTAAGCGTTAGAGTCCAGGCCTCGTTACCGTACATCAAGATACGGTCTTATCACCATCGTGTGTATGCGAATATTGGTCTTGAAACTTTTAACTAGACAATGTAAAATATATTAGTGATATTTTAAAATAAATATTCTCATTAACCAATCAAATATCATTCGTCTTTTAAAATGAATAGACAATTTGGCTAAGAGGAAAAGCAACGAAGCGTTTCATTTTTTATAGCTAGCCAATTGAAACATTTCCAGGTCTTTGAATTATTCATCGTTTCGAATTTGAACAATGAAGAAATGGGCCGAATGGTGATTCTTTGATCTTTTGTGATTGAAATCGATGCTCAAATTAAAAAGAAAAATTCCCTTTAACTATCCGCCAAATGCATTGGAGCTATTTTCATTTCAATGATTGGATATTTAACTTTAATGTTACATCTTATTTACTTTGTGACATTCCTCAAAATGTTCTCTAACGTCAACGTAATTGTTTATATTTGTTATAATTTATACGAGAACAACTAAAATGAAATTACTGTAACCATTTTTGTTTACTAAAATGGTTTAAAGGTTTTATGCCGTTTGAAAGAAAATATACGAGTATATAACAAATTCACCACAAACAGTACACACATACAGATAAAAAATTTATATTTATTTTTATTGATTATAATTATCATATCAGCATCATCAGCCGATAGATGTCTACTACTGGACATAAGCCTCTTCCAAAAATTCCTACATACGGGTCGATGGGAGCCAGAGCCTCGTTTGTTGATTAGCAAAGTACACCACGAGTAGGTGAGGTTGCCTTGGATCTCGTGAGTTGATCATTTCAGCGTATCGATAGCATTTACTGAACACCGGTTAGTTTAATATGGAGATGATAGTCAAAATCGCGATGCTTGCCGTACGTATTGTTGGAAATAGTATCTATTTGGATTACCAAACAGATTAGACTATTGAGGCACTAGAAATGCTTCTGCCTTTTTCCTTAATTTGTTTCTCATTAGTCGCCTTTTACAAAAATCCGGGGTTAGAGTACTGGTGGGCTTATTCTAACCAACTTCTTACAACAACTTATTCTCTCCAACACAATAAAAGGACTAAATAAGTTTAATAATGTTTTACGATTACGTTTTCTCAAACTATTAAATACTTATTTGTAAGAATTCAAGTTTCCAAGTGGAAATAATTCCATCGGTAAATAAAAATATAATAAGATAATTTGTACCATTCATAAGATGACGATAAAAAGAAACAGTGCATTATTAAGCAAAGCCGTAGCAGTAAAACCTTAAATGTTTATAGTGAAATCGTAGACAAATAAGCATCCTTCTAGTAAAATATTTTTTTTTTAATAATTATACTTAATATACGGTTAAAACTACATAAAGCTAGAAGCAAACGGAATTACTTTAGCAACTCTATCAATAAACTCCCAAACTTTTGCAATAACAGAAACCGATTGCGTTACAAGCGATTATCTAAATGTTGCTTTAAATATTGCGTGTGTTTGTTTTGTGAATAATAAGTAATAAAGTTATTTATATATAATTTTGAAAAATATATGTGATGAAGAAAACGTATATATTTCTGTATTGACATATAGCAAGTCTCTATCGCCGGAGACTATCTAGACCCAACAGGATTTAGCCAGTGCCTACTTCACCCGTCTATACTTAGGTGCAAACATTCTTATGTTAAGGCTTAAAGTACTAAGATAGTGAAACCTAGCGTCTTATGTCTAAAAGTGAACATCCTCATCTTGCTTATGCATCGTTGTATTTTATATATGAAGATTTTTTTTAACTCAATATTGGCTTCCTTTTCTGTATTGGTTCTTAAATGAAGTTATAAATTATGTAACATATATAAGCAATATAGTCCAAAATACAGAATTCAATAGCAGATTAAAATTTCTGTATTGAACCTTCGAAATACATATAATGGTGATTAATAATTAACTGTTATGTTTGAGCTAACTGAAAACGTAGGCTGATGACAACCATCAGGCAAAGAAAGGTTGCGACACTTTCAAACAGGATTCCTTCATGAGTTCCCGAGGTTGATCTAGAACTTAGATAAAAGATGGGACCAGGCTTACAAACTACCAGATAAAAAGAATAGCTGTGGACCAGATTTTTCTCAATCAGTTAATAGCCAAACTTCAATTTGTAGACTGCATCTTATGATGATGATGTTTACATCATAAGTATAATTGACTTTATAGGCTGATGAGCTAAAAGCGGCAGTAAACGGCTCATCATCACTACATGAATGCACGAGGACGACGGCCATCAGAGAAGACTCCCGGAGTGTTGTGAAGCATGTCACCAACACCTACCGACGAGAACGAGATAATTGAATTTGAGTTACGTAATAGTAGTGATCAACATTTTCAACTCAAAGTGAACACCCACTCAAAAACAGTCTAGCAAAATGCAAAAAAGACCTTTACGACTTGTTGCCTATTATTCTACCCCGGAGCGTTTAGTTAAAGCATAAACTAACTTCAACTCCTCGCTGTTGTATGTTTAAACACTGAGTTCACTGTGAAGCGTTCATCAAACGTAAACGATGACTCAAAGTTCAAGTTGTTTACTTTCCTATCTCTTTACAAATTGTAGCAGCGAGCCCAAACAATTACGTACAATTTATTTGTTATTGTTTTTTTATTCTGCGAAACGATTACACGGGCGAGACGTTCACCTGATGTTAAGTGATACGTCTCATAACACCGTCACATTAGTTAGAGTGACATATAAAGCACCACGTAGTCATTGTATATATAAGATGACAAGTTTGATTATCCCAATAATTTCACTAGATACAGCGCCATTCAAACCGGGTCGCAGTTATGTTTGCACATTACTGTGTGCTGGCTGAAATAACAGCTAAAGGGTAGCTGCTCCTAGGCGGTTTCTAGCAATGGAGTCCTACTACTAGTAAAACTTTATACTAGCTAATACTATACTTTACTCGTTAGCTGCTTTGAAGAATTCAATCTCTGTAAATTTTAGCAATGTTTTTACTAACTGAATAGAAACTCAAACTGAAGAAAAAAAGTTTTATTTTTGATGTATCTAGTACAGTTGAAATAAATCAATTATTATATAAAGCTACGGTAAAATGTAGTTATCTTAAATAATCTATAGATTTGTATAAAATTAAATCATGCTATCGTATTTCTCTCCCCGCTGGTAGTGCTTTGCCAAAATTATTAATAATTGAAAGGGCGCGCTTTATTAAGCTGAAAATCCATTTAACGCAGCTCATCATCTGCATTGATTTATTTTAATACAATAATTTGAAATGTTATACATATGTGGTGTATATATGGTATAATGGGGGTAGTTTCATTCCAATAATTTTAAGTGGTTTAAATTTGTTGGACATTACGAGTATACTAGTGGTAGGTCTATCAAAAGGCTACTATAACTAAGCACTTCTATAGCTTCTATTTCTGCCGTCAAACAGTAGTGTGTTCCGGTTTGAAAGGCGTTGTAGTTAGTGAAATTACCGGTGTAATGATATATTTTTTTTATAGAAGATAAAAAGAGGCAAACGAGCAAGACGGGTCACCTGATGGTAAGTGATTCACCGCCGCCCACGTCACCAGCGACGCCAGTGCGTTGCCTACCTCTCAGGTAAGAATATGCTCTTTTCTTGAATAACCCAATGTCGCAGTTGTTGGGGAAGACCGCTGATGGCAACGAGTTCCAGATATTTACTGTGCGTGGCAGAAAACTGTTTTTAAAACGCATTGTAGTGATACTTAGATTTTATGCGTCTACATCTCAAGCAATCACGATCAGGTGTACCTCACGCTCGTCTTTTTGTATATTTCAATAAAAAAATAATTTTTAACGATACTTAAACATTAATCGTGGTTACTTTAAAATTTCAATTGAACGCGAACGAACTCTCGAATAAACTTTTGTTTATTGCAATATACTTATTATCTACATACAGATATGTAATGATTGGATTAAATTATAAACACATAAATTTCTTTTAACGTGTTCATTATACTCAATTTGGTTAAAACTCGAATAAAACTTTATGAATGAATATTGTTAAAAAATACTGTTCGTTAGAGTTCATTGTCGAATTGGCTATTCATTCGCAACAATTGTATAAAATATTTCGAAATGTTTAAGTGAATTTAAAACATCTTCACGTACTATGTTTTGATAACTTTTTGTATTCAGGATATATGTAATGTAAATTTTTTCGTCTTAATCTCATAAACATATATCTGTAGACGTTAAATCTTAAATTACTATTTTGAACATTTACGCAATCGGATATCGTTCATGAAATACTTTTGTACTAAAATATTTTACTGCTTTACATAGTTTATCCTCGCAGTCATCGAATGTTTTGGTATAATTTTTCATTTTATTTCGTGTTCTTCATGCTTTTGTTTATACTCCATAATATTACACAAAAAACTTAACCACTGGTTATAGTAATTAAGGGGTTAGTTTTCTCTGTTTATAGAATTTACTATTTTCTCTTTATAATAATAATATGATCCCCAAAAGCATTCTGTGAAAAGTTATACGTACTTGTATATAAAAGTGGATTAAAAATATAACCAACAATCTGTTATGTTATAACACAATATTCTTTAAGATAATGCTATTTTGGTTCTAGATATTTTAGTCTCAATATGACTTATAATTAGATAAATAATTTTATAGCAAAAAAAGAGCTGCTATAAAATAAAGCATTAAACATTTTAAAATATTATCACTCCGTGACACTTGAAATCAGGGCTGCTTAAAGCAGTAATATTATAAATTCGCGATATAAGAGCCCTGCCAGCAGTTAAGTACGCACTTGGGAAAAATATGGGGTAGTGTGGTTAAGAAATTAAGCAAATTTAATCTTTTATCAGAATAGGAAAAAATATATTATGTGAAAAATGAAATTATATAGGAATATGGTAGTTAATGTTATTGAATATTCATCATTCACGTAATATTATAAATATAAAAACTATTTAATTAAAAACTGTTTGGTTAGGAGTATGTATTCAATAATAACTGAACCATTTTGTGCTGATGATATCCTTTTGGGGTGTAAGGATACCCGCACAACAACTCACGGGATCCAAGCCAACCTCATCTGCTCGTCGTGCACCTTGCTAAGCAACAAACGAGGCTCTGACTCCCACCAACCCACATTGGGCCAACGTGGTGGGAAAGGGCCCAAATCCCTTTTTATGAATCACTACCCAATCAATGTGGGAATCTTTGGGAGAGGCCTATGTCTAGCAGTGGACGTCTATCGGCTGATGATTATGATGATGATACACCTTCATTTGAATTTATATCAAAGAGAATTGTATTACTACTACACGTGTACTGTGGCACCATATTAAACTTTTCTAATTTACAGGCGCTAATTGGAAAATTTCCGCTGGTTTAGATGTTAATCCAGTTTTGATTTTGTTCCAATCTTAAGTAGAAACAGGTGTCGTTTAAGTAATCGTACATTGCCACCAGTTATAACGAAATGAAATACTAGTAACTAAAACATTCACAAAAGTGGTAAAATAGTAGTATATTAATCTCATATATATAAACCACCCCTGATCTTCTAAACCTTGTACAAGAATCAATGGACTTTCGATTTGCTGTTTTTTAAAATGTCATCCCCAAAATAGTATTTATTTATTTGCTACATCAACAACATAACATATTATATACTATCTTAAGTTCAAAGTTTTCAATATTTATGCGTATTATAAGTGTATACAGCTTTATGTTGAATGAGATGAAAATATCGGATAGCCTTTTATAATTAGACTAATGCGATGATGATTAAGTTGTTTTTATTTCAAACATCTCTGAATTGTTATTTATTCGCATAGAAGATACCTGGCCTCTTATGCTATATGTTGACTGGAACAATATTATAAAAAAAAATACATTTGTTATTAAAACTTAAAACAGTTATGCGGTGTTGGAATGTAGTGGAGTCGTATATTAGAAACAGGCTGATGTAGCTTTGCCAAAATCGCTAATGGGCACTAATAAGGGGCCCGGCCGCGTGCGGTATCCAGCCAAATACCAATTTGCGATGCGCTCATAATTGTATTGTTATTTTGTTAACGCCCGTGTTCAACACGAATTCAGCATCCGGAGAATACATATATGCTATAAGACATTTCAAGTTAATGATACATTAAATAATAATATCTCATTTAAAATTACCTCTCTTCTACTAACCTTTTGCTGTATAGAAATTATATGCGACATATCCTCTTTCAAATATTTTTAGGTATAGGTTTACGTTATATTAAGTGAACATATTATTTTATGATAAAACACACAATAACCTAACAGATGACCATCACCTTTAATTATGCTTTATAATCTTTCTATTTATCTATCAGGCTAATAATATATTAAGTATAATATGTAGTTTATATATGTAGTGTCGAAAGACATGTGTGAGTGCTGACTGATCATTATGTCGAGGACAGAGCGAAGTGTAGAAGAAAAATAAAGAAAGCTGACCCTACCACCATATGGTATAATCGCAAGGAAGATAGAAAGAGAGGCTAATAATAGATTTTATGTGAATTTCATTTCAGGTTCTGGGCTTAATTTACACACGTTGATGACTGGAACACAGCAATGCTGTTGCGGTAACACATTTACAAGTACAAAATGACGATGGTAACTATACAGGCGGGTATGATCAAATTTCCATTATTCCAACAAAAACTGACCCCGGGTAATAGAGATCTTCTAGAAACAAAGCAAGTAGATAATAGGTGCAATCATAACAGATACAGTTAAAACTCGTGTAATATATTTTCATATAAACTTTTTAAAGGATGGAGGTAGGAAGAAGTTATTCTATTTAATAAGATGACAATTTTATTGTGAAACATTGATTTTATAGGACATAAAAGGAGATAATTTTTTTTAAAGGAAGAAAACAGTTATTTAGTGTAACTATGTATATAAAACATTTTAGGTGTGGTAGTAAGTTATTATATATTTTCGTATTTAGCGTATCCACACCGTAGCAAAAGCTTGATTAAAAACTTGAAAGGGAAGCAGAACTCTAGCAATGGCTACACCTGGACTTTGAACTCATATTAAACTTTTCTAATTTACAGGCGCTGATTGGAAAATTTCCAACAGTTAGGGTGTTAATCTTTCCTTGACTTTACCCGGATATAAGAATTGAATCTGGAAAGTATCTAAAATGCGATAAGTGAACTTGATATTAAATTATTTCTGTTAAATATTTATTCCAATTTTTTTTTATAACCATATAAATGATAATGAACAAAACAAGTCATATATTAGGTCCTTACATATGAAATTGGCGTTTTGAACGAGAGGAATATAAAGTAAATTTTTTCGGGTAAAATATATTTAATTAATCAAAGTATGCACCATTGTTATCCATGCACTTTTGCCATCTCATAGGTAGTTCATTGATCCCTTTACTAAAAAAAAACCATGGGGGTGAGAATCAATGAACTCTTTGGAAGCGGTTTGACTGCCGCATCGAAGTTGATTTTTTTTCGTTGTTAGAAGTTGTCCAAATTCCGGAAAAAATTATAATCTATTGGGGTAAGGTCCGGGGAGTACGGTGGATGTCGCAGACATTCCAATTGTAGCTTATCTAACTTAGTGGTAGTTTGTCGTGCAGTGTTTAGTCTTGCGTTGTCGTGAAGCAGCTGTGGCCTAGAGCGATTGACCAATCTCGGTTATTTAGCAGCTAGTTCTTCCTTCATGGTTTTGTAGTTGCTGACAATCGATATCTGCCGAATCGTTTGGTTAGATTTTAGAAAGCTGTAGTGAACGACACCGGCGCTAGTCCACCAAACACCCACAAGTAACTTTTTCTGAGTCAATTTTCGTTTAGGGCAAGATTTGGCTGGGTCTCCAGGGTTCAGCCATTGCGACGAGCGCTTCCGATTATCGTACAGTATCCACTTTTCATCACAAGTAATCATTCGATTTAAAATCCCTTCATTATTGTATCGATTGAGCAAAGTAACACAGCAGCCAACGCGTGTTTGCAAGTTAGATTCACTCAATTCATGAGGTATCCATCGTTCATGTTTTTTACTTTCCCGATTAGCTTCAAGTGGATTAATACAGTTTTGTCACTTACTTCAAAACCTGCAGCTACCTCTGAAGTGCTTTGTGATGGATCCGCTTCCACAATAGCTTTTAATTCATCCTTTTCCACTTTGGTCTCCGGCCGTCCACGGGGTTGGTTCTGAAGGTCGAAATTTCCAAAACGAAAACGTTGAAACCAAAAACGTACCGTGATTTCTTTTGCGACACCAGCGCCGTACACATCATTAATTCTTTGAGCTGTTTCTGCAGCACTGATGCCACGGTAGAACTCGTACTCATAAATATACCGATATTTCATGTTTTCCATTGTGCGGTAATAAGCGATGCAAAAAAAAATAGAAAGAGGAAAAAACAAATGATTGACTGTTTTCAAAACTCAAACGTACCAGCTAAATGAATTTATAAATTTGAATTTGGAATTCTTAAAAAAAGAGAAGATATTTCAGATCAAAGTGGTCAGTACGACACAAAGCTAATTTCATATGTTTTTGATATCGTAATGAAATAATAAAAAAAAATATTTAATTTCACGCATTACGATAGATTACTGGTGCAGCCGATAGATTAGTAACCCGTATTTCTGCGGTAAAACAGTACTGTGCAAACATTACTGTGTTCCAGTTCCGTTTCCGTCTGGTATAATTACTAGAGTAACGAGACAACATATTATCTTTCAAGCTACGAGCGCAATGCGGTGCAGTGTATATCATACCAACTGGCGCCACGTTGTTATGGCGGCAGGCGTATCACATACCAACAGGTGAACGTCCCCTTAATCTCGTTGCTTAATTGAATAAAAAAAGAATTTAATCTCGGCAATTTTTTCATAAGTGATATATCTAAACTGAAATAATTACAGCTCATTTAGCATGTAAACGACATTAATTTTGTAAACAAGGTGAAATGTTTCGACATGTGAGAAACGATGATTATAAACATATGGCTGAAATGCTTCGTGAACTTTTGGGGTATTAACTTTTCTGGTATTTTACCCACATTGGGTTGAAATTGCTAGCCTTTAATCATTCTCCACATGAAATTAACGAGAAGGAATTATTTTCATAAATTATTTCTGTTCGACTTTATTACTTTTAGAAGTGAATTTAGATCATTTTGTAATACAACAGTTCATCGTATGTGTTCACACATATACTAGAGATACTTAGCGTTAATAAATTTAAAATCTAAACTTTATCTATTCTACAATAGAATAGAAATATTATTTAAGAACACAGACAAACACTATATATAATATTTATTTTAAATTCACGTATATACTATATAACACAATGTTAACATCTCACATATTTGGCTAAAAGAAAATAATAAAAAAAATCATTTTAGTATTGAGGGTATTTAAAAGTTTTTTTAGGGAATACATCATTCATATAAGTTCATTGATAACGTCGCTTTAGGTTTTTGAAACATTTCGCCTTGTTTGCAAAAAGAAGAGAATGTGCAGGTTTCATATAAACTTCATTTGGTTTAGGAAACCGAAGAATATTTAGTAAAATTTTAGAAACTTTTTTAAGCAAAATAAATGAAATAAAAATTATATTTTCTTCTGTCTGTTTTATCAGTGTGATGAAATATAATTTTCTTTTTTTATAAAAATATAAATTCCTAAAAAGTATTTTTGTGGATATATTAACAATAATCAAATATTTTTCTTTAGTAACGGAGAGATTTATTTCACATAACTTCTTTTGTTGGTAGCTCTCGGTGCATCGGAATTGACTTTATAAATACTCCCTGTTACATAATCTAGGTTGGACGATGATAGTTTATACACACAAAACCTAAGGTATGCCTTTTTTAACATTGGCAGGATTTACAGTGGGAATATTCTTACTAGCCCGAGATTACAATGCTGATCAAAAGCAAACTTAACACAGTCCTGAATCAGAAATAAATATCTCATTATATAAGTAACAAAATTATATTATAGTTATAATGAAGTCATTTAAGTCCTTCTCTGGCATCCTGGACATAACTAAGTAATCTACAAGATACAATATTCCGTATAAACAAATACATTTTTTTTTTATGAAAAACGTTTAATTTTTAATTATGAAATACATTGAATGTAAACATTAGAGCGGTGTGAATATTCGACAAACAATATTAACATGAATGTAAACAAGACTGGCTTAGCACTAATGGAAGTAAGGTATCACTCTATTTAATTGCTCATACATGTGCTGAGGTTGCAACGTTAATTGAAACTAATAACATACATCGTGCCGCGTTTCACTTATAAACAGGACCAAATTATATTATGCGATAAATTGTGCGGAATTCAATACTTAAACACACATATACACAAAAAAATATATAAGTGTTCACATTCCTTCGGAGTCGGCAATTCGTTTGT
The DNA here is from genome assembly GCA_029034505.1 of Ornithoptera priamus. Lineage (NCBI taxonomy): Eukaryota > Metazoa > Arthropoda > Insecta > Lepidoptera > Papilionidae > Ornithoptera > Ornithoptera priamus. The sequence continues at coordinate 235,759 of JARDWD010000705.1, forward strand.
GATGCCTCTTACCATATCAGTGGTATAATAAAGTAATTTTATAGTATCCTTAATTTTTTGAGAGGAAATCCTGCATTGGATATACTTTTGTTGCAGGGACAACAAAGGTGTTCATTCCTTGTAACTGCGAAATCTCGGCGCAGTTCTATCCAGTTGGTGTTGAATTCTAAAGTATGCTGCGTCGTGTACTTTTTGCTACCATAGTAATGACACATAGTTGTCGGCTCTTTCTCTCTATGCGGTATAAATATTAACCACAGCAGCCATGCTCAGCAGTTTTTGCAGCAACCTAAAGGTCAATGACCCACGCTGCTTATATATCCGTTGTTGTCTAGGACCGGATATACAGCCTCGACCGTCGTATAACCTGCCCTGGAATTGACAAATCTCTCCTTCGAACATTCTAACATGGACTGCCGAGCGTGGAACGGAATAGAATAGGTCGTCTAGCAAATTGTAGTATATATTCTTTTCAGCTTAATTTCTTACCTTTACTCTTAATCTATTAAAATATTTAAGATCATTTAATTAAAGATAGTGTTAGTTTATTTGCATGTTTTTTTAATGACGTATTTTTGCTGTAGAAAACATAGTCTCAGTGCGTACTAACGTAGCTCTTGTTTCTGTTACCAAACAGTGTGCAAATAATACTGTGTTCCGGGTTGAAGGTGGCTGCAGTTAATGAAATTAATTGTGTAACAAGACATCTTTTATTACAAAGCGACGAGCACAATGCGATGCAGTGTATATCATCCTAACCAGCATTATGTTGTTAAGGACAAGCGTATCATTAACCATCAGGTCAACGTCTTGTTCGTCTCATCGTTTCATAGAATAAAAAAATAATATTATTTCAGGGAATACACCCGCCAATTTCACCGCCCACGGATACACTGAAAGGTCCTGTAATAATAAGAACCTTTATTAAAATTCGATAAATAATCACGCGATCCTCTGTTAAATGTTCATGGGTGGTTTTGGTGTTCTCTAACACCTTTTCTACAAAGAAACTTTCTTCTTGATTTTGGGTTTATGCTATAATATAATAAACTTTACCTGGATTTATTTTCGTAATTGACTAAGAATACTTCTTAAGGTATTTTAAAAAATTCTTATGTCTTAATGCTACGTTATCGTTATGTAAAATAGGTAGCTGGGCAACTACTAGTAAAACATTTAAAAACATGGTATGGGCGTGGATGTTTGGTAATAGCTCAGTGTATTCTCTAAGCTGTAAAATTAAGTATTTATAACAATTGTTTATAGTTTTGACACTGGATAATGTTAACCAGATTTTTATGGACAAAAATATATACGTGAAGTGTGTAGATATAAGTGAGATAACATTTTCAATTTTTGTTAATACAAACAACAAAAAGATAAACATGTTTGTTTACCTTCTAACATATGCTATTAAAAGCTTAGTGTGCTTAATATTCACTAAGCATATATTTATATTTGAGATTAGCTTTCAGTCAGTATATAGCCGACATAATTGTCATTGTTCGTACTGAGAACCATGTCGACCTTCGTTGTCATTGTGTTTTTCGCCATTGTGGAGTAATATTATAATAAAATAATTCAATCGCTTGTAGATTTTACGTAACAAAGTATCAATGTACGTCACAACAGCTTTGTTGAGGTATGCCTCCCAGTATCCTGTACATTTTGGACATTGCCTTCGGAATTTCCTTTTTAATGACATAAATTACTTGCGCCAAATAGTAAATCACTTTTGTGCGAGTATCTAATTTAAGCAGGATGCCTCTTAGACGGGTAACCGTTAGCGGACAATGAGTAATAATTAAAAGTAATAAATCTCTCAGTAGGTAACAAAACGTGAAGAGTTTAATAAACGTCGCGTGTCTGTGGTCCCGGAGCGTGGGAGCCAGCGCACGCGGCTCTGCAGGGATACCTGTTGTCCTTGCTATTTTCTTTTAAAAGTATCTACAAAGCGTTCAAAAATAATTGTTATCTTTATTATTCTCGACAGCCATTAGCAATCCAAGGTATGCAACGATCGATTAACTCAAACTTTTATTGAATTCTCGTGTTATTATATACCCAAATGAAAATTTGTTAATACCTGCATTCAGATAATGAAGATTTCCTTTGTCAAGGATTATAATGTAAAAAACATTACAGTACCATCGATAAATAATAGGAATTCATAATATTATATAACAAACTTTATATTACAGGTCTCACGTATGCTTGAGGATAGAATTTATTAGCTGTCGGATATCCTGACTAGAAGTTCAACGATTGTTTACAAGCTGAAAAAGTTAACAGCACCGGACGTATTTTTATGTTTATTTGCTATGAGGACAATATAGCCAACAGAGCAAATATTCTGGTGGATAGTTTTAATTATCATCATTTCAATTAGAAGCCCTCATTAAGTAAAAATGCTTTAATTATAAATGAAATCCATTAAAAATATAAAGGTGTATTAAGGCCGTGCGCGTACATTTACATGGAGTTTATGAGGATAGTCAAGGGAAGTTATAAATTTAATCCCAGCGCAAGCAAGAGACCAGAAAAGTTAACCGCCCAAAACTTTGCGTAGCGTTCGTGCCATATGTTTAAAGGAATTTGTTACACCCATGTTTAGGTAGCAAAATGTTACTTTTAAATCAACTTCGTCTCAAAAGTTGCACATGAATTTATAATTTACGTATGTTTGTACGCTGAATTACTTTATAGAAATTAAAACATATTGTGTTTGAGGAAACGTTGTTGATATCGTATAAGGAATACATGAATTACAAAATTGCTACGTTATTCTCTGAATAGGTACTTGAAAAAGAAGAAAGTTATTCTTTAAAGGAATTGTGTTCGCAAGGCTGTTAACTTTTACTTCTGTGTGTTGACATTTTTGACACTACTATTATTCTATTCGAAAATACACCATCAAAAATTGCCTTTTTTACTTTCAACGAAATATAAACGATTTATTCATGATCCGAAATCCAACATATTGTCTTTCGAGCCGGATCTCAATATGAACCGAACCAGGACTTCATTCTGTCGCGGTAGGATCATCTTGATCATAATTTCTCCTCCTCTAGTTTCCTTGAGCTAATGCCGTACTGTGATTTTGTCGAGTTATGGTCGCCATACAACATTAACACCGGTCGCATTCTATCTACGAGTACGAAGAGCGTCAAGGTGATCTTGTGAGTACTTGCATTGTTTTTCCATTTTGTGCTTCCAAAATGAGTGAAGAGGAGAAGACTCTTAATGACCTTAACCGCCAAAGAGGCGCACTTAAGGGTAGGCTTACTTTATTCGAAAAATTCGTTTTAAAACTCGATGGAACCACTATGACAGAAACTCTAAAAACAGCTCGGTTTACGTATCTAATCAGATAAACACATTTTTCACACATTTACTAGCGTTCAGGACAAAATATCCTTAAATAGATTCTATTCGAAAGTTTCTATATTTAAAGTCTTCTCTGAGTGGAGATGCTTTGCAAGTAATTAGTGCTTTAGAATTCACAACATCTAATTACACCCACGCATGGGAGCTTTTGGGAAGTAGATTTCATAACGACAGGTTACTCGTACATAATCATGTTAAATCTTTATTCAATATATCTCGTTTCGCTAAAGATTCACCCTTACAAATCCGAAAGTGAATAAATACCGTACTGGGAAATTTAAGAACCTTAAATACGTTACACGAACCTACGCACTAGTGGGATACGTCAATTATTTGTTTAATCACGACAAAACTCGATTTGTCCACGGAACGCGAGTGGGAAGATCCAAAAAGGTAGTATTACTCGTATTTCTAATTCGGAAGGTGAATCGAAAAAGTTAAAATTAGATGACTTGTTAACTTTCCCCAGGAACCGTGCTGACACTTTGGAGATGATTATTTTCAATCATAGACCGAACAAATCATTACTTAATACGAGATCACCAGAAGTAAAAGTCGCGGTTAAAACTATCGATTGGAAGAAATTAAATCCAAGCACTCGGCAAGTACATTACGTGTCTACTCGCAACATAAATGAATCGTCTAATCCACGCGTTCCTTCTACTTGTGTTGTGTGCAAAGTCGAATGTAGTCGATGAACATAAGTTGTGACGAAACTTCTTACGTTCCAGTCATATCGTAAATGAGTATTGCTTCGGCCCGTGTAAACAGTGCCAACGTAAACACAATAGTTTAATTCATGTTAAAAATAATAAAAGCTACGACTTCATTACATTCGGTATCAGTTACTAACAGCTCGCGCTCAGATTACGCTTTTAAGCAAGATCTGCAACCGGTTATATCGTCCACGGCTTTAGCGGATAAAAATAATGTCTATCATACAGTGCGCGCGCTATTAGATAGCGGAAGTCAACACTATTTTATACCTGGAAAGATATGCGACAAATTTGATATTCCTATCATAAAGTCCACTATTCGGATTCTGAGGGTCAGACAATCGGTCTCACGCTCGAACCACATATACGGTGTGGAAATACGATCAAAGAGATGCGATTATAATGTGAAGATACAATGCCTGGTATTACCAAATATCATCTATAATTCCATTCATGGTGGTATTGATTTCGATTCCATTTGATTACCAAAAAATATTCAACTTGCCGATCTTACCTTTATGGAACCATCTGATATCGATTTGTGGTGGTGCGAATATATTTTGGGAATTATTATGCGATAATAGAATTTGATTACAAAACGGGGCATAACTACAAAATTCAAAGCTAGGTTGGTTGATTTCAGCTCCCAATTGCACTCAAAAATTATTATTTGAACATAAAGTACATTGCCATTTTACCCAAACGTTAGATTTACAGTTAACACAATTTTGTGAATTGAAAGAAATGCCGTTTAAGAAAATCGAATATACACTAGACGAATCAAAGTGTGAGGACATATTAGTTTATACGACTAGACGCGAACTCAATGGTTGGTTTTCGGTCATTATGCCTTTGAAGGAGTCCCCCGAGATACTTGGCGACTCATATTTGATTGCCAAAAAACGATTTATGTTACTAGAACGTAAATTAGAAATGTCTCCGGTTTATAGACGCATATATTGTGCTTTTATTCGCGAGTATATCGAGTTGGGTAACAAGGACAAAGTAAATAACTTCGGTCGACCTAACCATTTCCTGCCACATCACGGTGTTATTCATGAGAGTAGTAGTACTACCAAATTAGGGACAGTGTTTAATGCCAGCGAACCTACAAAGTCGAATACATTTTTAAACGATATACAATACATCGAACTGAAACTTCAAAATGATAAGTTTAGTATTTTACTACGCTTCCGCCAGTACAAATATGTCGCGTGCGTGGACATAGAAAAATGTATCGCTAAATACTCATACAGACTAGTCAAAGAAGTTTACAAATTATTGCCTGGCGTGAAAATCCGATTGAACCTTTGAATACCTATTAATTAAACACCGTGACGTAGGACATACTTAGTATACGTTGTTTGTTCCAACAGGCGAAGGGATGCAACGATGATGTCATATCGTACAATTAGTCAGGATTTCTATGTTGACTGGTCACGACAAACATGAAACATTAGTAGGTATTTGTGAAAATGTATCTAAAACGTTAGGATTAGCATGTCTTCCTTTGCGAAAGTGGACTTTTATTAATAACTCAAGGGTAAATACGTCGATAGAGTTATCTATAGGCGAACACACAGAGAGTGAAATCCTCGGTCTGGGTTGGCAGAGTGAGAGTGAAATACTTCACTATACGACTAAATTAGATAACATTGATACGTTAAATATAACAAAACGAAGCATGTTGTCTGTCATACCGCAGATCTATGGGTTTACTCGCCCCTGTAATAATTATTTCTAAAATATTATTACAGAAATTGTGGCTCTTTAAAATCGGTTGGGGAGATCGAGTTCCATAAGAACACGTCAACCATTTCATTAAATTTATTAATTTCGCTACAACACTAGCACGAATTAGATATTCCGCGTTTCGTAAGGAGTAGATACACTCAATACACAGCATTACATGTGTTTACAGACGGTTCTCAAAGTGCATACGGCGCTTGCACATACGCACGCACTTACGACGATAATTCTATAATTATAGTTAAACTGCTATGCGCAAAGAGTAGAGTCGCACCATCAAAAACCAACAGTGTTCTACGGATAGAACTGTGTGGAGCTGTGATGGGTGCTAAACTGTATAAAAACGTTATAGAGTTTCTAAAACTCATGTTTACCAATGTTTATTATAACATATGATGCGATGATGGCCGGCGTCGAAGTGCTCCGAGGGCTAATGGAAGCCCGGTAACACTATACGCATATTGCTCATGACCTGAGGTTACAATATTAATTGAGGCTAATGATATGTATATACCATAACCTATTAAACGCATAAGAATGTCCAGTGTTAATAGCGAGTCAATATAGAGTGGAAATTATTTGGTTTTAATTTAATATAAAAGTACTTGAAATTAAGTCATTTGCTGAGACGTATTTATTGGCTGGAAGTTATCGTAGCAATCATCGTACCACCTAAGTATATCCTAAGGTACGTTTTAAAAGAACCAGCTTTCCTATTATATTAAAGATCAGTTGGACAAATTAGTGTAATTAGTTAGTTTTCGTTCTTTCTTGCCCGGTGAAGAACAAACGCAGAAGAGTTTTTTTTATTTACTCTATTCCTCGACTTCTTCCTTTTATTTTATAGGCTCTAACATAATTGTATATATAAATGTATTAAAATTCAAGTTTGTAAAGTAACACGTTAAGTAATTAAAGAAAAATAAATTTATCGTCACAGATGGACAACACATCTATTAAAAAAATTCCCTACTTTGCGGTATTATCGAGGAATCTTGGTGCAAAAGTGCTTCGTTTGTACCAAGACCAATAGACGGACAATGCATTAGTTAAATGAATATGCTTCAGTCTACAGCTTTAAGTTATTCATCAATTCGCTTAGTAACTTAGAAGTAGAGGGAATCAAATCGCAAATTTAAACACACAAACGCATAATGTTTATTGTTCTTATAATGAAAGATTTATCTTGGTATTAAATTGCTTTATTATGTATTAGTATATATGCTATTAAATATAACATACGTTATAATTTTTTAGACAAATAACTTGTACTTGGAAACGCTAATACCTTAAAACTAGTATATGCTTAGTACTAAACAAAATGCTTAAAAACTTTAATATTTATAATTTTTCTCAATAATTCGCGAATAACACTTGAGTTAAAGGAAATAATACATAATCCAGTAAAGGGTCATAATTTTTTTAATATTCTAGGTAGTTTTAATTAAACTACTATTAAGATTATAGAAAACTTCTTAGAGAAACGACTGGTGCCCAAAAGTTTTTTTTGTTAGACAGGCCATTGTACCACTTTTAGTCTTTGAATAATTCATCTTCACTTCAGACAACCGTCTTCACATTTACACGATATACATAAGTTATAATCTCTTTGGATTTAAATATTTACTTTGGTACTGATAATTCCGAAATTTTATAATACATATATTAGGAAAGAAAGTTACTTGGAATATTACATAGTAAATAATTGAAGTTTTAGTTAAGTGAAGCAATGACTAATAAAACAAATAAAATCCTTGTAAGTGACTTGTGAATCATTACTGAATAAATAATATAAGAACCCAATAATTACTTAATAAAAAAACCTTTGAAATGACTTCGTATATATCTGTTAAAAATGCTATCACCAGGTATCGAGCGGAAGATTTCATTACACGTAGTGGCCGATATCGTCTTTATAGTGTCATAAACGGGAAAATAACATTAAAGTGGGCATAAAAGAAACGACCTGTGGCATTGCATTCCTGAAGCATACTTATGTCTATCTATAAGACGATGTGGATGAATTAAATCTTGTAAGATTATAAATAAGGAATGAAGAATAAAATAAATATTTTTATTATATACTAAACTCCACAAAAAATGCAAGACGTTCACCTGACGATAAGGTATGGGCTTGCCTAAAATATCAATCACTACTTAGGATATACATAGAATCCTATTTTACTCGTTGCCTTAGTAATTTCAAATCGGAGAACATCGTAATGTTTGCATACTACTATTTAGGGGCAGAAGTAGGTCTGCCCTGTGGTGGCGGGCTATTAAAATTAGGACTAAGGTAAGCACTTTCTGTCGTAGAAGGCGACTATAAGAATTTTCAGAGTGTGAGGGTAGTTTCATGCTTGTTGTAACAAAGGGAGTGCTGGGAGAGAAGAGAGTAACGGTACTTCTGGGACGCACCTAGGCGCAGTGAAGCGAGGCATCGGTGACTTCCGCAAGAAATTTCGGAGCCTCTTGTGAAGCACTAAGAATGACCACCGAGTGGGTTTTAATGGGTACAAATCTTATATAACTTTGTCTTCTCTACCCTCCAAAAGTTACCCCAAATGATTTAGTAATTAAAACTTGTAACAATTTAAATGAGTTCAATCGTCAACCATGTCAAGCATTCCTTTATAAAAGTTAATAGAGTAGAGAGTTAAGAGAGTAGTATAATAATGAGTGAGAACATATGCAGAAAGTTGTAATTTCCTCTGTTGGATAAGTATATGTATTATATCTAGAACGCCTTTAATTTTTTTCTTATTTCTTTCATTCACCTTGTTTATTTGAAATGTTAAAAATGTACAGGGATGCAGAGGAAGTGCAGAGTTGAGTTAGTAATATCTTATACAGACTAGTGTGAAATCCGAAGAAAAGTTGGATGGCTCGATCGAGCCGGTTAAAGGAATTAGTGAGCGAGAAAACGTGTTCAACAATGTCACCTACGACTTCGTACTGATACACTTTAAATCCTTTGAGAGGAAACTTTTCGTCTCGATGCGTCTTGTACATTCGCCTTTTAACACATCGACATTTATTGCGAAAATAATTTCTTATGATATAACAGGATAACTTTAATTATTTAATATATAGATAAAAAGAAATTAACATAATATGAAGCTGTGGGTACAGAAAGGATAAATAACGTTGACATGTTCATAAAATTGTACAAACTTTTTTAAAATACTGTGCATACCTTAGACATGTGTATATCATATGTGTGCTTATAGATCTTTCCTAATCTAATTCTACATTATTTAGGGATTCGTGTATAGATATTGGTTATTGTTTAGTAATTAAAAAATTCAAATGGCGGAAATAAATGATCAAATCTTAAATATCATAATCAAATTAACCAAAACAAAAAATAAAGATTTTATGTGAGGGTAACATTTTATATAAACTTACACAATTCACAGATTTTTAATGATTAGGATTTTATGTGTAATAAAGAAAAAATCTTTATTAATTAATAAAACACTTAGTAACAAATTTTTTTTTTATTTTACATACACACATGTAAAATAAAAGGTGGGGGTTGATGTCAGGCAGGCGGCCGGTCGTAAAAAAGTTTAGCCAAAACTATTTACAACATGTTCGGTAATGAAGAACATGTTGTGCCGACCCTACATAAAGTGGGACCAGGGCAGGAGAAAGAAGAAAGAAGAAAGAAGAAGAAGAAAGAAGAAGAAGATACACACATATGGATTAATAGTAATATAGTACGGCAATAAGTTATGGTAGGTGTGAAATATCATTTAGTGGACGCTGTACTATTGTTTTTATGAATAAATATGCTTAATAACAATTATGAAATGGATACCAAAAATATCCTTTTTTCCTATGAAAACATACGCCAAGTTCGTACGATGTCAACCGAATATTTTTGTTCACACATACCGGCACATGCGTGAAATCCTATTTTACGGCTCGTATCCTTCCATTTCGAGCACCTTTTGAATAGGGCGTGTTTGAGTTGAAGCTAATATTTGGCCCTCACACAGCAGTTACATTAAGAAATTTTGGAGAATAGTCCTAGACATGAAATGCAGAACGATATTTACTTTTCTTTCAAGTGCACATTATCATCATCAGTGGTAAGAAGTCCAATGCTGAACATAGGTCTCTTCCAAACCGATGCATTATATATAGACAGTCAGAAATCCAGCTGTTTCCGGTGACCTTCACCAAATTATCGGTCTACCTTGTAGAGAATCTATTAACATCTATGTCGTCTATCAAAGAGGGATTCATTCTATATTTGCACACTATTTGTTTAATGGCGTTGCAATTTTAAGCAATAGTAATAGGGATTATAGTTCTTATACCTTTTTACTTTACTAAAATAGAAACAAAATGCACATTAATACAATTTTGGTAAATATACGTGAAAGATTCACCCTTTAGTATGTAGTTTCAGCCTAGCCTAGGTAGCTTCGAGTACCGTGTCTTATGATCTCGTAGTCATGTGAATTGATAGTTCAGAGTATGCAATATTATTAGCCTTTGTCGGTTACTCCTTTGTACGTTAGTCGACACTATGCCAAGACACGGAGCTTATTACAATGCTAATTTAATGAAGTACGCCGGCGTTCGCCTTATGTTTGGTATTTTATATTAAATATTTGTTGAGCCCGGCAGACGTACTGTCAACATAAATTATTTTACTTATATTATTTTTGACGCAAAATACAAGTAGTACACAAACTTGAACATATATCAGTGAAACCGATGGAACTGAACTAAATATATTAAAACTGTATATAAAAATCAATTTTCAATCAAACCAACTATTTCTCTTGCAATAACTTTCAACATAAAAAAGTGTTTGTATTGAACAATAAATATGAAATCGAACTTAACGTTTTGTGTCTTAAGACGAATAGCACAATATAGTTATGAATAATTTTTAAGATTTGCGAAAATCTTCATAAAGATACCAGAATACTTTTAATTACTGAAACAATTTCATTGGTAGTCCTGTGTTTAAAAAGGCCACGAGATCTCCGTTCGATACAATCGCGTTCCTTCTAACGCTATATCTTCATAGCCCGTCTAGGAGACTGCATTAGATAGTTCCATTAACATGTTAACTATCTTAACTAGCACCTCAATGTCACGGACAGGCGTGATTACTATCAGGTGAACATCGCGCTTGTCTCGTAAATAAGTACAACAACAAGCTCGCGTGTAACATCAGAAATTACATTGTTAGACAAAGGTTGGAAGGTGGGCGCGATGTGTCACTGTGCGCGTAAGAAGGGGAGAGGTTGAATAATTTACGAGTGCACTAACTTTGCCCACGACGGCTTTGCTCGCTACAGATGGTCGAAGTACATATATCAAACAGGGCCGATGTTACAACTTCAATAAAACTTCAGTGAAACTTATTCAAACGCGTCGGCCGGTGAAAGCTGTTTTTAACTTCTCCTCCCCCGGGATCAGCCAAATAAATAAAGAGTTAGTGAAGGTATAAAAGTTGATTTCTTCTTATGGAAACATTTTGCTGAGGAGAATTTTTCTCCGTTTACCATGTTGACATTGTGATATTTGAACAATATTGTACGATGTTTTTTTTCGTATCTCGTTCGTTCGAATGTTGTAAAGTGTTTGCTCCAGATTTTATTAAAATATTTTTGCATCATTTCAATATCTACCAGTGCCGTACTACATAATAATGTATTAGAAACTGCTTAGGTAGAAAATTGAACCGTATTTATATTTTTATTACCTCTCTATTTATTTATTTATCAGGTGCATTCACAGCTTACAATGTGAAACACCAATAACAAAAAAGTGCTTATGGGTAATTTTACCATATACCTATAAAATATATACACAATATTGAGATCTTTCGACAACAAGACTAAACCCAATCAAAAAAGTAAGAGCTAAAAGAAATCTTTTGCTTTAACAAGATACATGTAGTGATACAGCAAAGGTTTCAAAGTACGGTGCTGTGTAAGAGATTCTTTTTAGCGCCACGTTGATATCAGGTAGGCATATCACTTGAAATCAGGTGAAAATGTTAGTGTCTTCGCTTTTTTAAAAAAAACAGTGTTAGATTGTTCTGCGCTCGTTTGCCAACGCATGCAACAATAACATTTTGGTTAAAAATTTTTATTTACTGTTACCACCACATGGTTCTAGCAGTAATGTTATATTTTAATATATTGTAAAAGACATTATAAGGTTGCTATGATAATATTTTGATAAATCGATTTGGTGTTATATGTATTGGAAAGCCCTGAAAAGCTTTGTGTAGACACGATGTTTGCGCGACGGATCCTTTGTTCTGATCCCAGTACACATGTTGAGAGAGATGTTTATTGTCGTGTCGCTGAAAATCCGTTCATTGATATTTATCTAACTAATAATTTAAATTACATGAAGTTTTAATAAGTTTTTTTAATGTCTAGTGTGTACCCTTATAGGCATCTTATTTAAGTTATACATAAGATCAGAAAGTGAGTAATGTGCAGATTAATAATCAGCTTTAACGGTTGACTTTTCTTGTTCATAATCCACAGCTTTCACATTAAGTTAGAAAAGGAGATATTAACTTTAAACTATTATTATATATGAAATAATCCTGACATTTAATCGAGTGACTACGTCAGAATATATTGTTTAGTAACAGTTACGGTGTCGATTTAACATTAAAGAGAAATAACCATTCCTGTACCTCATATTTCTTTCAACATTCTTTGAAATCTCCAAAAATAATAATTCTTAAAAAAAAGTATCAACTTTCTTATTATGCCAAACTGATACTCCAATATAATAAACTATACGTGTATTGCATGTATACATTTTACTGGTGGTAGGTCCCACCGCAGCGCCTATTGCTGCAGTTATGCAGCAGTGTGCAAACATTACTGTGATCCAGTTTTACTCGGTAATCACTGGGACAATGAGAATTAACATCTCATGTCTCAAGATGACTAGCGTAATGTGATGCAATGTGTAATATTCTAACTAGCGCCACGTTGTTAAGGGCAAGCGAACCGGGTGAATGTCTCGCTCGTCTTGTTGCTTCGTCGATTAAAAAAAAAGATACAATTTATTAATATATTTCTGTTAGTCTATAGATACAAGTCATATATTTTTAAACCTTTTTTTTAAAAAAATAGTAATAATATCTATTCCTCAAAATATGACTAATTTAGGCTTCGCTTCTGCTTGAAATATTGTATTAATATTGAATAAAAATGAGGAGCGGCAGTACAGCGGCAGCCGGGTTCAGCTAGTATGTCTTATTTCTACAATCCATGTGGCGTGCATAGGTCGCTGAACAGCGCATGCATTTGCATAAAACTTGAATTGGCTCCACCGACGCTTATGTTGGAACTCTGGTTTTAATTACGTTTTGCTTCGGTCTCTAGTATTTTATGTTTTTTTACGCAAATATTCTTACACATGAAATTAGCGTTTTGTCGTACCGACCACTTTGATCTGAAATATCTCCTCTTTGGTTAAGAATTCCAAATTCAAATTTATAAATTCATTTAGCTGGTACGTTTGAGTTTTGAAAACAGTCATTCATTTGTTATTTTTTTCTTTGGCTTCGCTTATTACCGCATATTGGTAAACATGAAATATCGGTATATTTACGAGTACAAGTTCTACCCTGGTACCAGCGCTGCAGAAACAGCTCGTAGAACTAACGATGTGTACGGCGCTGGTGTCGCAAAAGAAAGCACGGTACGTTTTCAGTTTCAACGTTTTCGTTCTGGAAATTTCGACCTTCAGAACCAACTGCGTGGGCGGCCAGAGACCAAATGGGAAATGAAGAATTAAAGGCTATTGTAGACGCAGATCTATCACAAAGCACTTCAGAGATAGCTGCAGGCTTCTGAGTAAGTGACAAAAATGTATTGATCCACTTGAAGTAAATCGGGAAAGAAAAAAAACTTAAACGATGGGTACCTCATGAATTGAATGAATCAAACTTGCAACCACGCGTCGACTGCTGTGTTACTTTAATGACACGATAATGAAGGGATTTTAAATCTAATGATTACTTGTGATGAAAAGTGGATACTGTACGATAATCGGAAGCGCTCGTCGCATTGGATGAACCCTGGAGACCCAGTTAAATCCTGCCCTAAATGAAAATTGACTCAGAAAAAGTTATTTTCGAGTGTTTGGTGGACTAGCCCTGATGTCCTTCACTACAGCTTTCTAAAATCTGGCCAAACGATTACGGCAGATATCAGCAACTGCAAACCATGAAGAAAGAACCAGCTGCTCAACAACCGAGATTGGTCAATCGCTCTAGGCCACTGCTGCCTCACGACAACGCAAGAACACCATCACATACTACACAACAAACAACCACTAAGTTAGATGAGCTACAATTGGAATGTTTGCGACAACCACCGTACTCCCCGGACCTTGCCGCAGCCATTTTTTCCAAAATTTGGACTTTTACAAGGAAAAAAATTCAACTCCGATGCAGCAGCCCAAACCGTCTTCAAAGAGTTTATTGATTCTCTTTTTGTAAGGACGAAATAAATATGAATCTGCAAAACTATTATTTATAAGAAACGTGTTGAAACTTGAACTCGATTTCAAATAATGTTAAATGATAATGAGGCTGAAGATAATGTATGCTTGCTAAGAAACTTTATCTCTCATGTGTTGAAAGCCAGCACAGCGATGCTGTTATGAGAGCAGATTTACAGACAATCGAAAATTGTGTGTCCAGTATAGCAACAGAACCAAACCTAGTTCCATTGTACTATACCTCAATCGGTCAGCCTCTACGTTAGACAGTCGGTTTTATACTTTAATAACTCAATATTATTAATGCTACGATTATAGAATCTTTATGTTTAATTTGAATAGCATAAGAAATAAATAAAAAAGTTAATTCGGTATTTTGAATTTGAATTATAAACATATGGGTACTGAAATTAGTGTTTGTTTATTCCAAAAACTCACAGAATAAATAGAGCTCGCAAAGCGGCGAACAAAGTGTAAAACACACAACGTTCCACTGCTTGGACCGTAGTTTGGTACGAGCCCCGTGGGGCCTGTTGTTGTATCACAAACGAAGAGAAGAGAAACAGAGACTGTACTTAATTTTATTTTAATTATTGCTACGGTAGAATGATGCTTAGTAAATTTGTATAACAGTTTTGTTCCCGCTACTGCAGTAACGGAGTAAATTCTGTTATATTAGATGCTTACTAATGAAATTAACGTTTAATTTAGAATTGGTCATTTGCTCTAGTTCATTGCTACACCCAAACAACGTTAGATCCCATAATTCTCGACTGACAGTCGTTTACTTAGACGAGATATGATCGGAATGTCTTCGACACAAACCATACTCCTCGGCCCTAGTTGCAACAGTTTAACACTTTTTTCCAAAACTTGAAAATTTTTTGCAAAAAAAAAAAACAAAATTTTACTCCGTTGAGGTAGTTCAAATCGTTTTAAAAGATTTTATTGATTGTCGCCTCTCATTGTTTTTTAAACAATAAAATCAAAGTAATTTCTATAAAACGGCGATATTACATTAATAAGAGTGATATATATTTCGATTGATATAAACGGGTAAGATGGTGATGATGACGATACTTCGATTAATTAAATTTATGATATCAGTAAAAAATCATTTTTTAACTTTTTTCTCATACAATGCTAGATTAATGTTTATAATTTGTCGCAACTCAACTGTCAGAGCATTTTTCTAAATACGATATAAATTTTTGTTGTAAATAGATTCGATAACAGTAGATGCTTTAGTATGGCAATACCAACTTGGTTATACTACAATAAAAGAATTTTCAATATAAAATAGTAAAAAGAAATACTGAGCTTTTTAACAAACGTCAAATAGTAAACCTAAATTTTTGACTGCAAGCTCGAATGCCGTTTCTCAAGCTGTGCCATATGGGTCGTGATATTTGCTTTGTAGATCGAGATCTATGCTAATTTTCACATGCTTAATCTAATTCATGCTATTTATCATCGTGTCCGTACAATAACTTGGATAAAAAACGATGTGCATTTTGGAGACACGTTGCGCTTACGATTTCTCACTAGGTGTCACCGGTTGAATACAAAGCAAATAATCTCGACGCTCGAGCACATTGGAGTTCACACTCGTTTCAAGTGTACACTCAAGACGTGCTCCATTCGCGAAGTGTTCAACAGAGTGGGTAAACAAGCTCTTACTCCTACTTTATTATACATCAAATTTAATAAATTTTCTACTTTGAAATTAATTAGAAATTCTCTTTTTTATCTATAACGGTCTAATATTTGACTTCTACTTCGTAAACGAGAATGAAGTACAAGTCGAAGACGGTAAGGGGTGGGTGTGGTAGAATACTTTGGCGCTTGAATTTATGACTATAATATTTATTCCTTTACGCGAAAAATATTTTCCGATTTACACAGACTAAAATCTCCTCAAAATTCTTCTTCTACGCGACGACGATGATGATGCGCGTTCCCAGTCATTTTCTTCGCCTCTTCGATCTTCGCCTGGAAAAATAATTCTTCTGAATTTGATTCCCGGAAGACTAACAAAACAAGTCCTTCCTCCATCCTGCGTTAGATCTAGAGGGCTCGGCGTCCGACTATAATTCTGGTACAGCGGTAAAATGCAATACCAATACCTCTGCTTTGATTGCATCATAATTGTGAAGAGCAGTGTACCATTTTAACATTTACAAAGAAATGTACATAACGGATTATAAATGAAGATGTTACCAATATAATTCTATGCTACGATATCAGTTTTGCGTTAAATAACAATTTAAGTTCGTCGTAATGGTTAGCCTTATTTGAAAAGGTTAAACTTGAGAAAGAAATATTGTATAACCGAAGTCGATCGTATTGTGTCTAATCTAAAGGACAGTCGTGAAGGAAGTCGATTAAATTAAGTTACAACAACGAAAAAGAGAGCAATTTCGATTCTCATAGAATTCAAATGAGCTTCTTATTCAAATACAGAAGTGAAGAAAACACTAAAACAGACGCTCCCACTCCGTTCAGTTGAAAAAGCGTCGAGGTATATTTTTAAGCTTGTGATCGCTGACTTTGTGACTTTGCTAAAAGGCTCTGTGAATAGAATTGGAATGGTTTCCATTGCCTTGAACTGTTTGATAATTTTCAAATGACGATCAGAAGGTGAAAAAAAAAAAACTATTAAATGAAGGCGCCAAGACGTATCTTTTATTCAAATAACTATTCAAAATTCTACAAGATAATGCAAAAAGCCAAGTACATTTAACGACTTTTATTATTTATACACGCTATTTCAATTCAAACGTTCGTATTTATCGTTTAGTTAAAGCTGTGAATCCTTGTCAGCATTAGTAATAGATGCTAATAAACAAAGTCGATCTAAAAATTATTTAGTATGGTAATTTTTAGTATGATATAGTTATTATTATGAGACAATGGTTTTTATGAGAAATCATACACAATAACAACATGTTACATAAGTTCGGCGAAATTTCTAATTGATATGTTAATACAGATATGGCAATACATTCATTATACTGTTATATAACTGACAGGTGACTACCTTTTGTATATTATTATACTCAACAAGTAATCTTACGCGTAATACATATTACATACTATTTCTAAATTTTATTTATAATACTTATATCGACAGTAAGACAGGTTTCGCATAATCTATCCGAAAATATGTTTGAACAATTGTTAAGAGGTCTTTTTTTACTTTTACATTAATATATTTTCCTAGATACTTACTTGCGTGTTTTAGTTAATTTTAAATACAGCTTTATATATTATATACTATATATTACAATACATTGTACTACTTAATAATACACATAGCTCCATTCATCATAAGCGAAATACTTTAACCAAAACTGTACAATACATTATATACATTATAGCTCATCGTAAATAATTATAAAGTTCTCTACAAAATCTAGTATATATGAGTACACTAACGAGGGGATAGCTTCAGCTTTAATATTGGGTCCAAGTTTTGGCTAAAATTAAAAAAGATAATTATTAGGTGTTTGGTCGAATAATAACATTAATCTTTAGCCTAGTAAATAATTTACATACCTTTATAATGCATATCCCGGTGCATGCTTGGACAAGTTTTTCCAGGATACTGAAAATTAATAAACTCATTAAACTTTGCCACTTAATAACTGAATACTTTGTGGTTTTAGAAATAATCCAAAACTTTGGAAAAATTAACGAACAACCTTATTATATTATTTACCATTATTAAAATATCTTTTTAAGTAGTATGCCATAGGATTTAGAGATGGTTTTAAAGCGATTATTTATATAAATGTATATGTTTGTAGAATATGTGTACACGAACAAACAAAATAAATATTATACTAAGGCGACATTAAAATCTGCTAAACGAATAAGAGGAATATAAATTTTTTCTTTAAAAAAAAAATGTTTTTTTTTTGGCAAAGAAAAACATGGAGTAGCTTCACTGATATAGATTTAAATGACGTTATCTAATTTTACCTTGCTCAAATCAAAATCGATATTCGTTCTAACTGCTCGGTGATGAAGTGGTTGAGGTGGTCGAAAATTGTTCCCAAGAGGTGCTTTCGGATGCCGAGCGTCCCCCTGCATGAGCCGACGTAATCCATGTAGCTAAAATTTAAAATTTGTATATAACATCTATATGAAATATTTACATTTTATTGTTTATTGTAATTATACAAAACAGAATATGTTGTTTCTATGAATTTTTTATAACAGATAAAGTAATGGTAACAGTAAGGGTCGTATCGTATTGTAGATGGAAATACTGACGCCGAGAAATTGTTTTCTTCTCTAAGTATTTAAAATAAAAACAAATAACTTCACCTACTCGTGTGAAACTTAAGAATATTTCCAAAGTAAAGATGAAATTTCGCCCTGCTATTACACGTACATACTTTGGAGAAAAGGGGAGGGAGAATTTGCATTATGCAATAACTATCCTTTCTCTTACACGTTTCCTGTAGAACTCTACGAGGCTATACGACGAGAAAAGCAACTCCTTTACTTTGTCGTAATTGCTACGACCGCTATAGCAATGATTTGCCGGTCAGGTTATTTACCCAGCAGCATATCGAGTTTATCGCTTTGTGACACGAGATATTATGATTACCTGTTCTTATTAACAGCGTCTCTCTAGCATCGGTATGCGTTGATAAATGTTACATTTTGACGGCAGAAACAGGCACAGTATTAGTACCACTTTATACGATCTCCAGCAAGTGAGTTGTGTTATGTCGCTTTTTTACTCGGAATTCAATTTGTTAAAATCTATTTAAAAAAAATCAACAATATAGCATAGACATACTTGATTGTGATTCTCAAAAGCACAACCGAATCATCGAATCTCAGAAACGATTTCAAGTAAATTGAAATTTCCTTCTTCCTTTAATGTATAGTGTAGACCGTTGTTCAGGTAGGTAAGGTCTGCGCGGCCCGATTAATGTTTCCGACACACGCGATACTTGCTATCTTATTCGCTTCACGCTTTTCGTTGTATCAAACGATTTGTTTGTAATTTATACTTACAATAAAAGTTGAAATTATTTTGCGTATTAAATTATAACGGAAACTACACGATTGTTTCATCATATAACGATTACAGACTATGTTACAATTGAAATGATTTCACGTATTTTTTTATTCATTTATAATTTCGTTTAAACAAAAAAAAACATTATGTAATTAACTCACGGGAGCTAAGACAACCTGCTCGTAATGCACCCTGTTAACCAACAAACGAGGCTCTGGCTCCCACCAACCCTCATTGGGCCAACGTCGTGGAAAATGGCCCAAATTCCCCCCACACGAATTCCTGCCCGATCGACGTGGGAATCTTTGAGGGAGATAGTGGACGTCTATCGGCTGATGATGATGGTTTGTTTATATAAATTTACATTATAAATAATTTTATTATGTCTCTGTCAATAATATTTCAACATGTACTATCTCTATAATTTCCGCTTCTCTCTCTGACTTTTCAACTTCCTTCATATTCCCTTCTTATTGTTTACTCAGCCTTTTAATTCTTTTTGGTACCGTTATTGTTTGTGCGTATATTGTTATATAAATAATTATACACTTATGAATAAATATTATGTGACGTTGTTTATATTCGTGAGGGTTGATCAAAAATTAAAACATGCGATACGTTCACACAAAATTGAAACTGTAAACATTAGAAACATATCGCGCCCGAAGCAAGAACCGCATGGTGTTCACTCAACTCCCCGCGAGATTGCAAACAGTTTCCACTAGCACTTAATTTTCCCACCAACACAAACGGAAAACATAAACAATGATTTATAATAACAGCCATACAACGCGGTACTTTCAGTTTACTTTTAACACGTACATAATTCACGGCGGAGTCTTTGTCTGAAGGCGCGGGACGTGAGTTGTTTATTGTGGCGTGAGCACAAATGAAAATGTTATTATGATGCCCTCGACCACAGCTCAACTATATCACAGTGATTTGATGCACTATTACCCTTACACTATTATTTTTTTCAACGTTTATTTCCGTCTAACATAAGCTACGCCGTGAAAATAACTTTAAATGTAACGGTAACGGAGCTTTCGTTCTTACCAAGACCGATAAGTTCATATAAATTTCTTGGACTTTGGTAATACATAATATATTTTATTTTAAGCCAAATGCTGTACAATTTCTATTGGTGTTATGTTAATGATATTTATAATTATTGTAACTTGTAAAAAAATTTTTTTATTTTAAACCCTTCTAAACCAAATTTCGGTTAATAATTTACATCGCGGATCTAAAGTAAGTGGTACTCGATTTCTAATGCTATTATATCGGGGCCTTCTTTTTATATAAAATTTGGAACGACGACAGGTATTAAGTATTGTGTCTCTACATTGTTAGATAAAAATATTTATATTAAATGCTACATTTAAGTTTTAAATAAAATGAAAACTGTTGCGTTATTACACCAGTAGTGAAGATCACCAACGGTACAACATTGTTCATTTTACAAATTCTGATTACTTCTCTATTTTAACTGTGTATGTTTAGCAATTTCTCCAGAAACCAATTTTTGTTAATCATGTGTCTTAGGAACTGCTGTCTCCATCACGGAAGCCTATTTGTTTTATCTACAAGTCTTTTATCTAGTCAATTTTAATAAATTGATTTGTAGCTTATAATAGCTCTTTCAAAGTATATTTTATGCGATTGGCTCCCGTTTGAGTAATTATTTTAATTAAGAACAATGTAATGTGGCAAAAAATAACGTATATTAAAACTTACCTGTTGTTTAGTGATGTATATAGGTTTATTAATAATGATCCACGTCACGGTTTCAAAACATGCCGGCGCCGTCGTCGACCCGTCATAGGTCATGTAGTAGTCCGTATCAGGTAACAGACCTCTAACTGATAACCTGTTAACAGGCATTTCGGCACCTGAAACAATACACTTCATTATTTTGAGTAAAACGGTCCATTAATAAAAATGTATTTATTATGATTTATAAATAATATGTACTTATATATGTAATCAATAACGTTTTTATAATACATAAACATTTTTTTAAGGTATAATTTACTTCAAAATATACAGCTTGTTGTTACGTTTTTTGCTTTAAAAAGGATGTAAAAGATTAAGTTAAAATTAAAGAACCTAATGTCATACATACATTTATTTATTAAGTCTTACCTCCGTATTTAATATTTTCTAATTCTTCGGTCAGTATTCGAAGTTCAGGATTTGATAAATCGCCGAGCTGAAATGAAAATATTTAAAAAAAAACGTAGAAATATATTTATAAACAATGAACTAACACACAAACTAAGCTGCTGAATGTGCTTAATGGCAGATAGTTATCGCACAATAATGTCGCTAACTTTAATTAAGGAAAGTCATAAAACGACCAAATAATTACTATCCTTTTGAACTCAAAACTTTACGGGTGTCTTTATAGAGTTAGCCTAGAGTTTATTACGCTAAGTAACATTGAATGTTACAAATAAAAATCTAGACTAGTGTATTAACTTTATGGACAAAAAAAAAGTGATAACTGAAAACGGAATAGTATGTTAAACGTTGACCAAAAATATTTCAAGAAGAACATTTTTCAGTGTCGTATGTAAATGTTAGAAATAAAAGTTTATTTTCGCAATATAGTTGTGTACGTGTATTAAACGTCAGCTAGTTTGAATATTAATCATATTGAGCAGCCGTGGTAAAAATTCCTATATTAACCATGATAGATTACTGTTGTTTTTGCCATGCATAATTTTATACAATGTACAGCCCTATCAGAATGAAATTGAGATGCAAGTCGCAGATATACACGAAATTATAATTTTTATTGATGGTAGGTGGTCGTATTTTCAATATACTCTTCTGTCAGACAGCTCCTAATTTGAACTAATGGCTTCGGCGGCTAATCCAATGCCGCACAGAAAATTCCAATTTCCTTAATTAACTACCTCCGGTTTGGGTGGAAGCTATGAAAAGGTGCGGCGCCGTTGATAACGCTCCGCCGATAACACCGATCGTGTTAAAGCGCACTTCTATTTTTCGATAAACCATAATTTTAGCGAAAACCGCGCTCCTGCACTTTTATCACTAATTATTTTCAATGCCTCTGCGTGCTCCAGCCTTTTTAGTTTATTACGTACCATTTCATCATAGTACATATAATAAACCGAACTTTGTTATTAAACTTAAAAAACAAACATTAAACAAAGTACCTCACCCTTTTTCTTCAAATTAGTATGTTTTTAGCAACTTCAAAAAAATGTATTAAACATTATTAAGTTACTTACTTGTAATAGCAGCGATATTGATACGATTCCTTGAGCTTTGTGCAAAGCTTCCGAAAAGTTTGAGTAAAGCTGCGAGTTAAAACCGAATATTTGAATCTGAAAACAGATTAAATTCTGAATATTGTACGTCGTCTTGAAGTGCAAAAGTTAATATTTAAAACATGGAAAGATTGTATCGTGAAATAGGCTACCGGTCTACCTAGTTTAAATAAAATGTAGTGCTGAAGTAATAAATTCCATCGTTACCAAGTAGGAAAAATTTTTATATAATTTTATTTGGAAAATCTGTATTGAAAAGAGACGAATAAAATCGGATACACGGGAGGATAAGCACATGATTTTAGATTTAACGCGTTTGCGTAAGAATTTGTCACATAAATAAACAGGAGTCTTGCTCGAGTTGGCTCGCAGTCGCTCTTCGGGATTACATTTGGGATTTCAGCGTCTCGGAGAAGAGTGTGGAGCGACTGGGCGACGTGGTGGAAAAACATCTGTTACGGTATTCTTTTGATAAACCCTCGCATGGAATCCTCGTCAACATCTTTTTTATATTCAAAATTATCACTTAATAGACTTTAATGTACATAAAACGTTTTCAGAAAAATAAATATCAATCGTTTACATATTGTTTTGATAGATATTTCCATCGACAACGATTTACTTTTATATAATCGTGAAAACATTAAATTTCTATAGACGCAATATAATTACAATACAATCGGGTGAATGTAGTTACGATTAATATCACCTTAAATGTTTGTGTTAGAAAGTGTCTGTAATCAATTAGTACAACGTCTGTCTCTCTGTTTACTGAACGAACTTCGGCGAAACTCCAACAATGGATTATTGTGCGCTCAATAGCATTTAGCTATAGCGCGCCTGTGTACTCGTCTCTTAGTTATTAGCGCTTGTTGTTTCTATATGTTAGATCTTATACTTCCATAATATATACAATATTACCCTAAATCCTGGGAAACTACTTATGTATCAGCTTATTTAAAAAGACCTACGTATACAAATTACAATAAACCACTCATTTTATTAATTAAACAATTGTTTGTTTGATATTAATACTTGTTGCAGTTCACATGTATTATGTAGTCGAGAAAGTATTAGGACCTTACATATAAAATTAGCGTTTTGTCTATGACTATTTTAATCCGAAATATCTTCTTTGGATAAAAATTCCAAATTCAAATTTATAAATTCATTTAGTTGGTACACTTGTGTTTTGAAAGAATTCATTCTTTTATTTTTTCTTAATTTTTTTCTTTGGCGTAGGTCATTACTGCACAATGGAAAACATGAAATATCAGTATATTTACAAGTGCGAGTTCTACCGTGGCACCAGTGCTGCAGAAACAGCTCGAAGAATTAATGATGTGTACGGCGCTGGTGTCGCAAAAGAAAGCACGGTACGTTTTTGGTTACAACGTTTTCGTTCTGAAAATTTCGAGCTTCGTAAAGTAAGTCGACCAAGTAAAAAAACTTGAACGATAGGTACCTCACGAATTGAGTGAATCTAACTTGCAACCACGCGTCGACTGCTGTGTTACTTTGCTCAACCGACACAACAATGAAGTGATTTTAAATCGAATCATTACTTGTGATGAACAGTGGATACTGTACGTTAATCGGAAGCGTTCGCCGCAATGGTTGAACCCTGCAGACCCAGCCAAATTCTGCCCTAAACGAAAATTGACTTCGAAAAAGTTACTTGTATGTTGGTGAACTACCGCCGGTATCGTTCACTATAGATTTCTAAAATCTGGCCAAACGATTACGGTAGATATCTACGAGTATTGTCAGCAACTGTAAATCATGAAAGAAGAACTAGCTGCTAAACAACCAAGATTTGTCAATCGCTCTAGGCCACTCCTGCTTCACGACAACGCAAGACCACACACTGCACAACAAATAACCAGTAAGTTAGGTGAGCTACATTTGGAATGTTTGAGACATCCACCGTACTCCCCGGACGTTGCCCCAACAGATTACCAGTTTTTCCGGAATTTGGACAACTTCTTACAAGGAAAAAATTCAACTCCGATGCGGCAGTCCAATCCGCCTACAAACAGTTTATTAATCCCCCCCCCCCCTTCCCTCACGGTTTTTTTAGTAAAGTGATCAATGAACTACCTATTACATAGTAAAAGTGCATACTTTGATTGATTAGATATATTTAACAAAAAAAAATACTTTTTATTCCTCCCGTACTAACGCCAGTTTCATATGCAAGGACCTAATATTTTATAATGTAATATAAGTCTACAACGATCTAAAACTTAAATTACACAATGGGGTAGATAGACGGCAGATTTAATAAGAAAGGGGTAATAAGAAAGGTGATTAAAATGTTAAAAAATACTATTAAACTAAAAGTCATAAAAACGAACCAGTGACTTCCATGTTGAAAGGTAATGGGAACAATACCGCATGGTAATAGACAATTACAGTAACTATGAAATAAAATAAATAATAAAAGTAATAGTATTAAATACGTCCTCTTGTTTTTAATATTCACGATATGATATTTTTTTAAATAAATAATTTTCTTAAATAACAAAATATCGTGTACAAAATGATTGTCATTTTGATTTACTACATTTAATAAAGTATAGTTTTACAGCGAGCGGTTTTCGATTCAATAACGCGGCAATAAGAAAAACAGGAAATACGATATCGACACTCACCTCGGCGGGAAATGAATATCCATTGATGGCGTGCTCGGATCCAAATTGATCATGAAGTCCATAATGAATATGTATCTCGTGGAATTGATACTTGTACGATAGAGGACCGCCTGTGATGTTTATGTGATGACGGGTCTCATTCTCCACAGTGAATATAACCGAATGGCCCGTATTGCTAATAAGTCCATTTATCTGTTCATAGTTTTTATTTTATTACAAAACTATTTCGATATAGATAACTTTTACACATAAATTATATATAAATACACGTAAACATAACTCTAATCTTTTTAACGTTATTTAATACGAAATCAGTTTATAGACCGTATCTCACCAATTTTCGAAACTAATTTGTAACTAGTTAAAGAAATAGATGATTTGATAATAGTTCCTTATTATATACGTTTTTTTAATAGATCATTTTTCATTAGAACAAGGAAATGTTTTGAATATAAAAATACCTAATGGTTACTTTTGGAATATAAATAAACAGACGGTATACAATTATTATATTTGTTTGACTCTCAAAATCCGACAAATTATTGTACAATAGTTAACTTTTTTGAAATGTCTTTAGTCAACTGTGTTATTAATTATTATTTAATTGAATGTGCAAGAAAGTGTTTTTAATTCCATCATATAACGTTATATTCTCAACTATCTCAAATATATATATTAATTTTGGCTTAAACATAAGGAATCATTATCTGTACCAAAATAATTCAATTTGTGACTAAGTTCGCTCTTAAAACATATCTCGTACACAAAGTTACCAAGAGTATTCAAAATAAACTTTATAATTAAAAATTATATAAGGTTTAGTAAAAAATGTGTCACTGATACATACCCTGTGCTTATCTATATGTAAAAAGCGAAGGTTCGGGTCGAACAGTAGCTTTTCCGGTTCTAGATTCACCGGGGACTGCCGCCTGCCTTTGTTGCATAAGGACCATTCCGGGTTAATCAGGCCCCAGAAAGCAGGACCTAAAAGTTTATTATATATTCACTCTTCATGTTACAATAAGCGCTTATGAATATTTAAAATTGTTTAATTTTGACTAACATTAAATAAACAATTTAATACGACAACAAATTTTAAATAATGTTAGCGATTCTCATCAACGCATCCTGCGCTTCCACTCGTCACCAATATTATGTTCAGTGATAATTATATGTTGCTGTGTAGATAGAACACTTCCTGCATTCCATGAAAACTTACAGGAGACACGAGTAGCGCATCCGCTCTCTCGTCCGACAAATAACATACCGCGCGTTGACGCCCGCGCCGGTTGCTTGTATATTATTTTGACTTATTCATTATTTACCACTACCCACATTAGTTGTTGAATGCCACATCAAAACTGAACGTCAGTTTGTTCTGAAAGGAAACTCGACATCGCTTTACGTAAACCATTTTTGATCCAATTAGCTTCACAGATGCTGGATTCATGATGATGTTAACGCTGCAAGCCATTCGACTTTTACAGCTTATCTTACATTGGGCGCGTGGACCTGGATCCACGGCCTGTTATTCACAGATGGTGAGATTGCCAACAATAATTAAAACGCTTTTAAAATAGTTTTTATGTGTTATTGTAATTATAATGTTCTAACATTAAACTTTAACTACACAATGGGGCAGAAAATGTTGAAGCGATATATTTACACTACGTAAGTAGTAACTATTTTTTTATATGTGGTCTCAGAATGTAACCTGTGACTTTCGTTACAAGTAATTTTGGTTCTTTTGGCGTAAACAGTCGTCTGCATACATATTACTGAACTTCAGTATGAAGAGGGCACCTTATGATGATGATGATACTACTGTTTCGATTTGGAGGGTGTTGTAGTTAGTGAAATTACTAGAGTAACAAGACATAACATCCCATATCATCAAAACAACGGGCACAATATGGTGCAGTGTATGCCATACTTTGAATAAAGAAAAAGAAATACTGGGTATGTTTTGTTTATTTTTTACTTTAAATACGAAAAGATATAATAACCAATACCAATATTTTTTTTCCATACAGTGAATTGACGAGACAATCGGGATTTTTACATGATGGTAAATGATACTCCCGCCTATAACAACGTGGCGCTAGTCAGAGTGATATACACTACACGACATTGCCCTTATCGCCTTGAGCCAAGATGTTAAGTCTCGTTACCAATTTAATTCTCCTCCTTCCCTTCAAATCGGAACACAGTGATGTTTGTACACTACCGTTTGACAGCATAAATAAGAGCTGCGGTGGTACCTATCAAGAGTATCTCCAGTTACAGAGACCTATCACAAGTGAGGTTTATAAACAATATTTATTAGCACTAAGGAATATACGAGTATTTTAAAGTAAAATGTGAAAAAATACATTTTTCTATTTGAATGTGTTAATAATTCACTGGGAAGATTAAGTGATTGTGCAGCGGAGGCGGTGGAAAGCATTAGCGCCTGCAAGGTATTCCAATATGGCAGAATACTGCGGCGTAAAAGTGGCCAAAGTACTTTGGATCGCGTTCATGGTTTTATTATTTATGACCTTGAAAATTGCATGAGTAAGCCAGCGCTGCGGTTGCGGTCACGCCTTCTTTATGGGCACGCGTTAAGTGAACATTGCTTCACAGCATTCTTTTATTGTTTTTGGCAATTTGCGTCCACTCCAGTTGTTATGGAGTCAGAGGGTAGAGACCTACCTAATACACTAACACAATTATATAAAATTATCTTATGAGTATATTTTACTAAAAGTACGTTTTTCTTGCAGAAAGTCTTTAATTTTATTAGTGGTCATTCTTAGCGTTTTGGAGAGGATACTCTTATGGGAACACAAACGTCTGACAGTCAGTCTTCCTGAGTCTATGCTAATATAATCCGTCCTGGATATTGCTGTACTTAAGCCCCCTCTAGGGTAGTATTAACACTGGAGACGACAGTATGTAATACTTATTTTAACTGTTACTAATAGCGTCAACTTTACAAAAAGTTTTATTAATAACAACAGCACTGAGATCGGTCTTTAATGCGTAATGTGCTTGAAACCATATCTATATAAAAAAATACACTAGGAAACGCGTGAGACGTTCATCTTATAGTAAGTGAAACGTTTGCACATAACGTGGCGCTAGTTAGAATGGTATACACTGCACTATTTTACTCTCGTCGCTGGAGACATAAGATCTTGAGTTTCATTACCCCAGTGATTACACTAGCTAGAGCACCGTTCAAACCGGAACACAGTAATGTTTATACACTACTGTTTAGCGGCAGAAATGATGCTGCGGTGATATCTACCTAGTCGGTCTCCGGCAACAGACACCTACCACCAGTATGAAACTATACTACTGCTTGGCGACAGTAAAGAGACCTGCTGTGGCTACCTAGATGGTCTCTAGTAACAGAGACCAAGGAGCAGTAAAATCGAAACACAGTAAAGTGAAAATATTTCTGTACATCAATTTGAAGCGCGTCGTTATAAGTTACAAGTTTAACAATATACGGTAACTTGTTTTAATGCGGCAATGGCAAAGACAGTACTTCATAGGAATTAGATAATGCTTTCTCGATTATAAATTAGACTATTATTTAGTTTAGAATATTTTCAGTGACTAACTCTTACAAGTTCGTGGAAGAAGAAATTGCTACATTTGTTACTATAATAAGGGTTATCAATAACAAACAGTTTCTTACAGTTAAAGGTATCTGAAATTATTTCGTTTCATTATCTATATCTGCATATATGTATTGAGACTTTTCTGGCAATTATAAAAATAAAAATATTTGTTATAATGTACGTATAAATATGTTTAATAGTTTGTGATATACGAGTAATTGTGACGTGGTTAGCGCTTTACTTTGAAGAAAGTTTTCAGAAATCCAGTTAAACTTGGTTAAGGTGCACAGTCATGAATATCACATTCACAACTTATAACAAGAATAGCGTTAGAGTTCAACATGCAAACTTTTTTTTTACATTTGTTATATATGCAATAAATATATATGTGTATATTATACATATATAATATTTAACCTCGTTGTAATTTATTGCGTTTGTTTGTAGGTAAAATTTACAAAATTCGTTTGTATAATTATAAATGTATACTATCCGTTTTATTTTCTAAAAGAAGTGATTCAATAAAAACCATTTATAATAATTTTTTTAGCTTACAATAAATGAACGTACGATAAGCTAATAACAACTAGCTTACAAAGAAAGGTATATCCTGGTGGGCAGTTTGTGGAACACGAACTGCTGCTTGACAACGGAAGAAATATTTTGACGTTATAAAGTGGACAGGTGAGTTCGAAAAAGTAATTCAACGCCGGCTTAGTTTTCTCAATAAGACCGTTCAACTTCAGTTTGAGGGTGGTACCTAATAATGATGATTCACCATCAGACCGTGTGTTCCCAAAACCACGAATACTTCTATTGGAATATTCCAATTGTGAACATAAGACGATATGGTGCGATAACACACACCTCACGATTTTGTGCGAGACGTAACATGAATGTAGGATAAATCGTTCGTATAAATTTCACGTCACGTAAAACCGTCAAAAATGTTATCGGCGCGGAGAAATTGATACCACTTACAATCGTAATATTTGCCAAGGGATTGTGGTAGGTCAACAAATTCCGAATTTTGCTCAGATAGAAGCGCAATCGTTAATAAGATCTTATTGAAAAGAACCGATTAAGAACAATTTTCATAAATAGCCATAAGAAAAATTGTAAATGTTGTAAATATGTTTTTATACGTATATCAAAAATGTATACATTTTAAACTACGACACTGGAAATATGACATTAACAAATAATAATAAAAAGCATAAGTAAACGATACAGTAACATTTAAGAAATTTCTATTTGCTATAAAGGTATAGTAATATACCGCATATAATGTTGACTTGAATTTCTGTTATTATTACACACATCAATGAAATTTTAAATGTTCAAATAACTTTATTTTTGGTTACAATAAATTAAGTAAAAAATTTTTAATGTTTTTTTAGTGACAATAAAAATTTTACAAAAAAGGAAACAGTACAAAGTTAGCGAGCTTTCAGACAGGCTTTTATTGTTCCCCTATAACTTAATATACACTTTTATCAATTATAGCATATCAAAAATTCTATTATATATATATATATGTGTATATATATGTATGTATCTTAAGTTAATGTTAAATAATGGTTCTCACCTGAGATGCCGTCGTAGGTCCACCATTCCTCCCAGCTGACGCTGTTCACGGCTGCAATCAAATACGTTATAATTAAGCTCTTGCACTATTCTTATTGGGAACAATGTCCGCCTTATAGTCAGAGATCTAGTTTAGGTAATGTGTAAATATTTTATTTATTAACAAATCTGTTAGCATGTCGGTTACTTTGCATTAGAATTATGTAAATATTTTGTTTTGTTATGTGTTTAGTAACGTTTAAAAAAATAGGCGATATATTCTTAAATTCAGATTAAACGGAACTAATAGCACATAAGCAAAAATTTTCTCATGTTTTTTGACACTCAATTTCTTTTTTAGCTTCTCCTTGTTTTAATAAATTAAATAATGATTCGGTATACTGCATATAAATCACTAATGGATGCACGTTTAATTTTTTGAATATGTGAACAAAATATGTTATAATAAAGTAATAAAGCATTTCAATAAATGTATACTTTAAATACACGAGGTAACTAAGGTACCTTTTCGTAGAGTAAAAAGTGATTATACGTTACTAAAAGACACTGTAACCTTTGATTTATTAATATTGAAGAAATTATCAACAGTAAACAAACATAATGTATACACATAACATAATGTATTTTTACATATATAATACTAGCTGCAATACCCCTGCAACTTCCTTATAAAAACGTTTTTTTTTTTAAATTGTTCTTAGCTGACCTATACTCGGTAAAAGGAATGGGTGTGATGGGTCTCTATATTAGTATACTTCTTTATATACTACTAACCTATATATATATATATAGGTTAGTAGGTTTTCTTTGGAGATTGTAACGAGTAATATTTCAAATAATATGAAACCTGAACTCTTAACAGATTTACACGCGATTAAATTTTCTTATTTGAATTTTCCTAAGTACTCTCAATTAAGATTATGAAATTATGATACCCATAATATTTCGGAGCAATTAATTCGAAAATACTGTGCGGAAATTCTTACTCCTTAATTATTTATGAAGTAAATTTTCTTGTCATAAGATATCCTACTTATTTAAGAGATGCCGGATAATAAACATTTAATATTTAAGTTATTTAACCTTTACCTTACGGCTTGTAACATGGTTTTTTTTTGTATAATTTGAAGATCTATTAAGTGAAGCTAGAATTTACGAAGAATACAAACCTGCTAATACATATTCAGAGGCGAACAGTTGAAATGTATACCAATCTCGAAACTTGCTCGATACACGCCTGATTTATGTTTTTAATTTAAATTTTTGCATTCGCCGGGCGAAGTTCGCCGCGGACGCGCCGCTCGCATCGCAAATACATGTCGCAGCAGGGTGGAGATCGCTTCCGGTTGCGATTCGATACCGCCCCAGTGAACTGTCGACTTTTAATCTTTTAATGCTACTCAAAGTTTCAAACGGGTGGATTAGTTTTTTATATATTTGCTATAGTTATGTTTCGTCGCATTGGTTATGTTTTGACGTGGCAAGCGTTGCGTGAATGGACAACCTGGTGAAAATCGCAGATAACGGATACAGAAAATAAAAAAATCATTTAAGTAATGCAACGTTAAGTGCTACACTGCGATAGACTGAAATAATGATAATTATAGTAATGTTTCATAATACCGCGTAGTTTAAATGCATCGTGTAGTTAATCAACCTGTAGGAGAGTTAAACTCGGAACGTTAAAGTAATACGTTATTATAACTCTTTTAAGATATTCTACTGATAGTAGGTCTCTGTCGCCGGAGACCGTCAAGTTAAGCACGGCTGCAGCGCTTGTTTCTGCTGGCAAACAGTGGTGTGCAAACATTACTATATTCCAGTTTGAAGGGCGTTGTAGCTAGTATAACTACTCGGGTGACGAAACTTAACATCTTATGCCTCAGGCGACGAGTGCAATTGTGTGCTGTGTATACCATCCTAAGGCCACGTTGTTATGGGCAGGTGTATCACTTACCATTAAGTGAACAACCTGCTCGTATTGTCGCTTATCTGAATATAAAAGAATATTTAATAATTCTGTTCTATTATTAACTGTATTTTAAATTTCGACATAAAAATAATAGTTTTTGTACCCATAGGTTGATTTTCGCTCAAATAACAAGATATTTTGTTTCATGATACTTTATATTCATCATTGACTCCTGCACATTTAG
This sequence comes from Ornithoptera priamus, assembly GCA_029034505.1. Taxonomy (NCBI): domain Eukaryota; kingdom Metazoa; phylum Arthropoda; class Insecta; order Lepidoptera; family Papilionidae; genus Ornithoptera; species Ornithoptera priamus. The sequence goes on from JARDWD010000705.1 coordinate 268,464, forward strand.
TGTATTTATACTATTAAACCTTTATGAAGTAATAACTTAATAGTAAAGTGATACAAGAAGAGATATAACGCTAACTAGGCTTGCGAGGCTTGGACGATATGTTATGTAGAATTTAGTGTAGCTTAAAGCAACTTTGCAGCGAATACAACACCTGTGACGATATGTTCATCATGTTTATCATTCGAGTACAAGACCTTCAATTAGTTTAAAACATTAAAATAACAAATACTTGTTAATAATACGAGAAAATTGTATTATTGTTTTAAGTCATTTACAAATAGCAAAAGTTTACCAACAATTTTAGGAGAAAATAAAATAGAACTGGATGTCTTTTTTTATTTTCAAAGAGGGGAGATGCTCAATATTGACTGGATACTCAACACTGGAGAAGGGAAGAGGAACCAACACTACTACCCTTCCTCAGGCTTCTTTCGATAGATTCAGTGAGTCCATATCTAATATGATTGTGGATTGTTGCTAGACCTAGTTAGGTCATAGTGTTTCTCCAATTGCTATTCTCATATTGTAAACATTAAATAAAAGTTCAAATACGAACATATTTTTATTTATTTAAAAATTATACCATATTGTTATTTACGCAGACAAGTTTTTTTTAAATAGTTTTAAATCTGTTGTTGCTAAGTGCAGCATGTATGCTAAAATGTAAGATTGAATTCTTATGCATTGTTGCATTTTGCAGACGGTATTACTACGTGACGGAGCCGAGTGCTCGCCTGGGAGACGCCAGTCAGCATCTGTTTCGCAGTCTTAACTCACGGCTGAATCCGAATGACACCGCCTTGCCTTTAGAACCATCGAGTTATTTCATAAATATACTTTTACCTATGTATTACAAATTAGATATCTTGAAACACTATGTGGTATGTGTAGATTAAATTTTAAATACTACGGTATTGATGACGCAATTAAATGTTGCAAACGTGAGCAATTCCTACCCAACAGACTCTACAAAGAGCTTTAACCATACATCGGAAATGAATCAGTTTCCGTTACGACGACGGCAAATGATACATCTCCGCAAACGGCGACATATTATATTAAACTTTAACTTTACATCGATAATGTTTCATTTTGTTTAACTGTACGGAACTGAAACTGGTTGCAGTGGTGATGGAGACACATCGCGCTCAAAGTTCACACATTTAAAATTCATAGTCTAAGTTAGCGGAATTTAAAGAATGTGTAAGATCTTAATTAAAAACTTTTCAGCCGCATTTCGGTGCTTGCATTTGTAATATTTTGTGGTATATTTTCATAGCATTCAGCATGGTAAACGAATGGTGATATCATTGATGTATGAAATAAATAAAATCATGCAGAAAATAGGCAATTTTACGGTGCATTGGGCGTTCTTTGCGTGGCAAGTGCATGGCTGCAAAGCAATCGACGTTCCCGACGCCCGCATCACAAAAGCTTAACGGGCGCGAAAATTCAAGATCTTTACCGTAAGCATAGTCATTTAAAATACCGCCTTTCTTTTTATAAAGAATAGTACTGATTATTTGCTCTAGTAATTTTTTTATCTTTGTGTAATTTTTCACTGGTAGTAGGTCCTTGTTGCCAGAGACCGTCTGGGTAAATATGCCACCAATCAGTAACGATCAAACAATGCTGTGTTCCGATTTGAAGGGTGTTGCACCTAGTGAAATTATTGAGCTAACGAGCCTTTCTATCTTGTCTCAAGACGAGCACAATGTGGTGCTGCGGACATCCTAACTAGCGCCATATTGTTCTGGGCAGGCGTACCACTTACCATGAATGTCTCGCTCTTCTGGTATCTTCGTATAGTAAAAAAAGATAACAGCAATTAAATTAAAGTTTAAATAAACTTACCACTGTCAAAAGTCTTTAATTTTTGGCATTGGTGTATTTAATGGTATAATGGTACAAAGTGACCTTTAAAATGCTGAATAAGTATTATTACACCACATTGCATTTGTCGTCTAGAGGCATGATTAAATACTATATACTAACTATTTACGGTACGTTTCCTACCGGAATACAATAATATATTTAAAGAAACGTTTTCTGCTATAGTATCCGTTGAGATAGTTTCCAGCGTGATAAAATGTTCGAATGTATTACGTTTATTATAATGATCGAGGTATTTATCTGTGCCCTGTTAATAAAATACTTGGAGTACGTAGCTGGTCGCTTATGAGAACAATATTTTCGGGCTGTGTATTGATGTTGTAGTGTTACGTATTCATACCGTACTGCGCACCGGCGCGGGTGAACTCCTACCTATGCAAATTTTACAATATTGCATTTGCTCGCCCCCGAGTATTTGTTACTGCGATCATGCTAATGGATTTTTCTTTGTCTTTATGCATAATGGAATGTAATCTTTTTATCGTTGCAAAATTTTGCGATATTCTCTCTTGTTTCTGTTTAACAGTTTTAATGCATTTGCATTATGATCATGTAGTTTTATATCTCGCTAACGCGTTAAGCTTTTATTTTGTCGGAATCCGCACTTAAAATGTTTTGTACAATGATAAGTTTTATTTAACTTGATTTGTTTTTTAATATCATATACTGTTCTTGGTTAAATGGTTTCGTTTAAAAGAATTAACTTAAAATATTATTTTATTCAGATTTTAGTGCAGAGACAATGTACACGGGACGAAGTTAAATTAAAGTCGTATGCGGATTTGGCGGCGGTCCGCTTGAGCTTAAGGCCGGCTTCGCCACCTGCGCTCCGAACCTAGAGCACTGAAAACACAATTTGCGGCGCGCCTTTTCCTACTCCTGTTTACTTTTATGCAATTTGTTTTCAACTTTATCCGCATTCTTATACATTCTAGTTTTCCAATTCAACAACTATATTATCCCAAATATTTCTCTTTTAGAACTGCAGTAATTTTTGAGGTATAATCTGCTACTGCACATGTTCAAACGAGATAAAACAAAAAGCGAAATTGTTTTATAGAAACCTTAAAGAAATAACATCGTTGGGAATGTTGACTGTAAGAATTTCCGCCGCTACGTCTTCAATTTAAAAGGTGTGCAAATAAAGTAGTATAAAACAATAGAAGGAGAGTAAACAAGGTCATAAAGCACGTCACAAGAAAGAGCCTATATATAATCAGCTTAGTGATAAATTGGTAAACAGCACGCGAACGACACAGCTGCTTCCGCCGTCCGTTTCATCGCTTACTTGCCGTAGTGTCTTATAATAAAGAAATGTTAAGTATAAAATATTACATTTAAATAACTGTCTCTTATTCTATGAGTAAATGCTATAACAAACCAAATTTTTCAAAGTTTCATATTATATTAAACTTAATTATGACATGAAATGTTTTAAGAAATAAAAATAAATCATCACATTGTTATAAGGTTGTAGTGGTGTAGCTAGTGGTGACGGGTGTCTGTTGCCGGAGACTGGGTATGTGCCACCACAGATCCTATTTCTGTCGTCAAACAGCAATATGTAAACATTATTGTACGACGAAATTACGAAACTTAACATCTTACGTGCCTAGGCGTTGAGCACTATGTGGAGCAGTTTATATCATCCAATTAAATGCAAGTTCAGTTAATCAACTACTCATTTTGCTCTCGAGTTAGGTAATTATTAAATATCAGGACAAATGATAAAATTACTTGTACCTACAATTGGCCAAAAATCTTAAATTCAATTCCTAGACTGAATGCCATTCATACAGTGTATAACTCCTAATAAATTATGAAATATGCTAATGTAAATGATTTACGACGTTCTTCTATCTTTACGAATAAGTACCTTTCCATGATTAATGTTATCGTATGCAGAGAATTTTGCATTCCTTTCTTTTTATAGCACCGAAATAACAAACAGGCATATGAGTATATTATACTCTTTACTAACTCTTGGTAATGTCTGTTGTAGATCCCTTAACAACTAGAAAGAGAAAACTGAAAACTGCGTACAACGGCCTACATTATTAGTAGTGTTAAGTTATAATTAAGATATTTTGTAACCGATTAAAGTAGCTGTTTGTTGTGCGTTTAATAAATAAAGAAGGAAAAGGTACCCTAAGATTATTTCTCTATTAAGTAAGGTCGCCGTGACAAAAGTAAAAGATGTATTTCTTAAATTATATCTTAATATTAAAATTTTTTCATCGGGCAAGGATATATTATGCAATCATTGTGTCTTGTGGTAAATACTACACTCTGTTAGTGAAATTACTAGATTATCGAGAGGTACACTTTTCATCTCTCTCATAATAAATTATGCGTCAAGAGTTTCTTACAATAATATCCGAATAAAATATGGAAATAATAAAAGGTTACGCAATAATACATAGTCCGGTCATAAGTTCTGTTACAAATGAAAATGATTTTTTTTAATGAAGTAATGTAATATTATTAAAATTTATACCTACATATTTATTAGCCTCAGGAGAAAATTAAAAAAATATTCTATTCGAAATGGACAGCTTTGGACTTTATACAGGCCTTTAATCTGTTTGGCCACGAATCTATGGATTTACGCACTGTTTCCAAGGGAAATTTCCACCACCGCCACTGCGTGCTCCAAAGATTTTTTAAGAGACTCAATGTCGCCGTGTCGTTTAGAACAGGCCATGTTCTTTAAAACTAACCATGATTTGAAGTCTAAAGGGTTGAGTTCTGGGCTAAATAAGGGCCAGTCTTTAGCTCTTACAAAGTACGAAACGTTGGTTCCAAGCCAGGCTTGAGTAGTTTGTGCCTTGTGACCAGGTGCAGAGTCCTGCTGGAAAGTCTACGGTATATTTTTGAAAATTGTATTGCTGAAAGGTTTCACAACATGATCCAAGACTACATCTTGGTACTCTTTGGCTTAAGTTTTCACTCCTTTTTTACAAAAATGTAGTTTTGTGACTCCTTGTTAAGGCACCCCCACCAAACCATCACTAACGCAGAATCCCTACCACTTGAGCAGCTTCTTTAGAACTGTAAGCGCACTCTTTATCATTTTGCTTATTGTAGTGTTCTTCAATCGTGAATATTTTTTCATCGGTAAAGAGGATATTTCTGTGCCTTTCACCTGCGTATCGCGACAGAAGTTGTTTTAATCGATCCTCTCTCTTTAATCGTAAATATTGATTTAGGGCATGTCCTGTATCTGATCTTATCGTCAACAGATAAGCACCAAGCACCGAGCTTCAGGTCTTGTTTTATAATACCCGACCGAGTCCTAGCGGGAATCTGCATTTCTCGCGATAAGATTTTTTGCTTCCTAATGGGGTTTCGACAAATTCTGGCTTTAACAAAATTAGCAGCCTTTGTAGTTGTAACAGCACGCGGCCGCCTCGATCTTTTCTGGTCTTCGACAGAGGAAGTGTTGTTGTATCTGTTGATAGTACAACATACGCACATACGGCTGATACCAAGCTTTTGAAGTGTCTGGGATAAGATCGACGGCTCCATACCCACTTTGTGTAAGGCGAGCATTGCATCCTATTTTCTTTAACACCACATGCCATATTCAAATTTGATAATGAACACGAAAAAATATGTGAAATTGCGCAAAATAGAAAGAAGTTTCTAAAATAATGTACGTGTTCCAAATTCAAAATTATGTAAACGTAAAAAAAAGAAACGTTTTTATGTAACAGTATGTATGGTCAGACTAGTTATATAGATTGTGCATCATTTCTTAAACATATGAAACTCCTTGATAATTCAGAGAATAATAGATTCATCACGAAATATCCGAAACTATTATAGGTAAAGATTTCAAATTTGGTAGAGATATTGTTTCTGCCAGATGTCAGCTAAGAATAGATTTTACAAAATTCCTCCACCAAGAGGTGTTGCGGGGATGCTACAGCCAGCAAAGCGGGCGCAGATATATAATTTCAATATACTATTACATAAGCACAAAGAAAATAAAAGTGATCTTATATGTCTTCGTAAGTAGATGTAGAGCTTCCTTGTTTGAACGGAAATGTTAATTAAGGTTTATCTCTATTATAACATTGAATTTTTAGTTAATAAATATAATACAAAGAATAAATTATGATGTCTCGGAAACCACACCAAATTTCATCACAGTAATTATTTTAATACTTGTAAAGCTATATTTATACCAAGAAACAGAATGCTTAAAAAAAATATATGTTAAATACACTACAAATACAAAACTTTATCATTATATAATAGTATATATATTTTCATGATAATAAGATACGTGAGTATTATCATCGTCAGTCGATAATTTAGTGTTTTGAAAGTGAAAATAATTATTTTAAAACAAAGTTTTATGTGAGGTCTTTCTAAAGTTCTGCCCAGTGTTCACGGGATATTAAGAGTAGGACTTAAGATAAGCCCTGCCTGTCGTAGAAGATGACCAAATTGGTTTTCGATTTCGCGGGTTTTGAAGGAGGATGACCCTCGTTGCCCACGAAAGGAACCCAGAGTACACGGCAAGTACGAACATGTCTCGTAGTTGTCATAGCAAAGCGAGGGTGCTTGGGGGCTTCGGTGTAGTGCTGGGAGGCACTGATGCACTCTATAGAAGATCTCAGAGACCCCTGTAATGTACTGAGAATTACCACCGAAGACGCTAGTGGGTACAAATTCTACATAACCCTATCTTTCACCAAACAAAACTGGGTGTCTTTTAAAGATTTCACCCGCAATGAAAAAGGTCTTTCTAAAGGTGACTTGCCTTCCAGAACCTAAACAGCGTTGGGGCACATCCTTGCAGTACGGGTATCGTATTTATTGAGTAGTACCGTATACACATTACTGTTCCTTTACATTGTAGAAGTCTTGAACACAGAAACTAGAGTTACCGAAGTGAGTAGAGTTAGAACCAAGTTTCTTTTAAATAGGCAGAATTTTCAAATTAAATGTACGTACATAAACACAGAAAACATATTATCCTTTCAATAATAGTGTAGTAAAATTAGAAAAAAGAATACTTACCTGAGAAGGATAACAAAATCTGCAGTAAGGTACTAATTATAGCTGCTTCGGAGTAGCTATTCATTGTCTACGAGACTTTGTCTTTCAAATACGACATTGGACGTTTTTAACGCATATTAACCTACATAATCACTTATAAAGAAAACATTTAAAATTTAATGCTCAGTGTAAAATTTTCTCTGAAATTCTCTGGACCATATTTGATTCACCTGTAACAAAAAAAAAATGTTTAAAACAGTGAGCAGGAGTTTATTTCAAGTGAAATTATAACCTAAGCATCCAAGTTCTACTATTCATGTGTTGTTTAGAAGTCTAGTTAGCCTGTTCTTTAAAAAATCGTTCGTATTCTAAAAAATAAACAAAAATATATTTTACTTTGTTACATTAATAATTTGTAAGTTGAATACTGCTAATAAAACAAAGTTTTAGACCATTAACTACTTATGAAAATAACTTATTTTTAAAAACGTTATAGTTGTAACATACATATACAAGGTAATGTAGTACTTAAATAAACTTAACGTATTTTTTTAAAGTATAAGTAAAATTTAATTATAGTTTTCTATTAGATTTTAAAATACTACTTAAAATTGTCTGTAAAATTTTAAGGAAGAGATATTGTTTTCTTTAAACAAAGTGAATATGTGTAAAGGAGATCGTGGAAGGTAGTACTTCGCCAAGAATACTTCGGGACACAGCAATGTTTTTATGGCGGCTGAAGTAAAATATGGAAGTGGTAGATACCAAGTGGGTGTCTAGAAACCATACCATCAAACAAACTCTTACAACATGTGTTTGTTGAAACAAACCAGAGACCGTCGTCTTATTAGGCAAGCGTTTAAGCACTGCGCGGCGAAGGTAGTTAAAATCACTTAAGGTTATTATTAAGTTTTATTTTGTAGTCTCAGGCTGTTAAGAATAGGACTAAAGTAAGTTCGGTTTGTCGTAGAAGACGACTAAGAGGGTTTTCAGATTCGTGGGCATTGCCGGTGAGAGGCATCCTCATTGCGCACTAAGCGAGCCCCTGGGTGGTCGACAAGTACGTAGTGGTCTTGTACTTATCGAAGCGAAGCGAAGTTGGTTGAGAGCATTACAGCCTTCTACGGGATGTGCTTAAGCATAGTGCTACGCACCGTATAAAAGCGTCGCTACGTTATACTAGAGATACCAGGACCCTCGTACCGTAGTGAAGTGGACCACCGTGGGGGTTTTCGTGGGTACCAATCTCACGTAACCTTGTCTTTTCCCCTGTGACAGTATATCTTTTGATGATTTATCCCGCGATAAGAATTGTATATTATTAATTAATTTATAACATTTGTAATTATCACAATTGGCATAGTGTTAATTATATATTAGGTTACATTACGCTAAATTACTCTGTACACGTTGCGGCCGCTGTGGTATTAGTTGGCCTTACGATATGTGCAATTACACTTTGATTATGAACAATGCAATTATACTACATTGTTGTTGTGTTGCAATAAAACTACAGTCGGAAATATTTCATACTACAATACTTTATTCTATAAACAAAATTATATTTACTATTTTCACGTATAAATTTTTTGTTGTTCTTTATGTTATGGCTAAGAATAACTAAAGAAAGCGTTACGATGATTTTTGTTGAGAATTTTAAAATTAGTTCCAAAATAAAAAAAAAAACTACTTCTACACTTAGAGGGACACAAAAGGAAACGTTACTTTTACTAATTTCCGATAAAGCTCTAATTTTTTTTCTGTTATCATATTTTCATTTCTACTCAGTGTATGACTTTTGCCGGAGTGATCGCGGTCATGGACAATCGGATAGATTCGTAACAGCTTTTTCTTTATTTCTCCATTTGTCTCTGTGTATATATTCGACAAGAGAACATTTCGTAGATGACATAATGAAGTATTTCCATCTCATTGATGATCGGTCGCGAAAACGTGTGACACCTATTCTCCATTGCTGAATTAATCATTACACAGATCTTTCATTAGTGTAGTAATAGTAAAATATTTGTTGTTTAAGTGAGTTATTATATATATTAATTATTTTAACTGTTACATCCATGGCATTGCCTGTTTTTGGTAATTATAAGATTTATTTGCATATTTTTTTTTAGGCAACTGAATTGAATATTTGCAACCCCGTTAACAATTATAATTCGTTGCTTAAAGTTCCGTCTCGAGCCACAAATCATTTATCAACATAAACATCTAAGCTTATGGTTGTACTTTACGGTAAGCTTGGGGTACTGCCCGCCTTTAGAAACTTGCTGATAATGGAAATTTGATAGGTCGCACCGTGTGTTGTAACACTTGAATGTCGGGTCTCAGGTTTGTTCGCCTCATCGTATAAATAAGCGTGAAGTAGTGCGGTAGCACGCAAACTGGTCGTTAACCCTGCTACACGCCGTTCTAATGGAGAGGTGAGGGTGTCAGCGTGACCGCAACTAAACCGCTACAGCGTTGCCCGTCAACCAAGGATTCTAATTAACGCGCCAAGGCGTACTTCGATACGGAGATACGGCAAATTTTAGCACTTTATCTAACTTTTTATTTCCCTTAAAAATATGCGAAGAAAAGATAAATGAAAACAAGAAAATTGAATCGTAAATAGTGCTTACGTAAAATTAAGAAATTTGCTTATTTAAACATTACCCTTTCAAACTTAAATTGTTTTACAAAATTTATAGTAGATCTAATGATTATTTAAAAATATTGTTCTGCTATTAAACTATTATATTGTGTATCTAGAGAGAATTAGTTACGTAAAAATATTTATACTGCCATTATTTATTGAAATACTAACACGGTGATAAAATCAAACAGAAAATTCTGGAAAAATTATAACCAACGGTCTTAATAGATATATTCTTTACTACATATTAAGAAGATAAATCTCGTAGAATCTCGTAGATTTATCTTCTTAACATGTAGTGAAGAATATACTTATTAAGACCGTTGGTTATAAATTTTCCAATAGTGAAAGACACTTTTTACATTTAAATTTGTATAAAGTAATGAAATAGTAAATACAGAATATCCAATTTTAAACTGCGTGGGCTTCCGCAATAACAACAATCGCATATACTTGTGTAAACTTACGGTTTTGGCCGCGACCGCATTGTTAGATAAATGCGGACAAGCAAATAAACTGGTGCGTACAATTTCATTTAAGTATAATGGATATAATAATAATTTCACGTTTTCGATGGCGTTGAATCGTGTCAATGGATTTATATTAAAAAAAAGCGGATGAATGGAACACGGACCGCGCTGCATGTCAGTGAGATATTTTGAAAAGGTCTGCTTTTTTCAAAGCCGCGTCGTCGTTGCATTGAATGCGTTTTAATGAAAAAACATGCGCCGATTCGCAACAGTCAAGGGAATTAAAAGCTCCGGCCGGCGCTCCCGGGCCCAAACGCACCGAATATATTCACTTTTAACGATTATTATTTTCATTTGATGGACTATGCCGTTTAACAATTCGGATGAATATTTTCATTTTGACTCCCCCATTTCATCGACGATACCTCTCAACTTGTGAGAACCATCCCAAACTGTATATACGTTATGATGCTAGTTTTAAATACTATGAAAACCGTACAGCTCTGTTAGTAAGGCTTCATTTCGTTAAATACGAAGCGCTGTGTATTTCAAAGAGGCACGAGTTCGATCCCCAATTAGCTTGAGCTTCCGATGAAGGGAAACATTGTGAGGATATTCCAACAATACACACTTGACCATAATATTCCAACAAAATGAGAATTCCTACCGATGCGCTCCGGACTGCGAGCGCCGGCCGGCAAAAGGTAAATTATATAAAGGTACACTTTAATAATAATGCTCTTAATGAACTAGGCGTGGTTTTTTTATTAATAACTTTGTGGGTAGATTATTTATATACACATTAGTAACTATTTAATACGTTCTTATAAATTTTATAAACATATTTTCAATTAATTAGAATGAACATAAAAAGTATATTACGAACTTAAAGACAGTAATACTTTCAATCAAGTTATATTAACTTTTAATTATATTTAAACATAAGTTGTTAAAACATGTTAAGTAAACCTTTAACGTTTTTATACATGCTTGTCTTTTCATATTTTTTTTGCGCTATTGAATTACAAGTTGCAGTTATTGCCTATACATGAACACCAATAATTATTATTAAATAAAGATAAAGACGGTTATCTTTTAGGATATAACAATAAACTAAACGTTGTTCGAACTGATTTTTAAGCATATGCAGTACTCATTTTAGAATGATCTGCTCGTCTATGAGGTTTTTAAGTGTATTAATAACAAAATTATATAAAAGTTGACATTCTGACTACAAACTTTCAAAATTGCGATGAACACGGTTGTGTTTTGGGAAAAAAAAGTATTAAATAAAATATTTGCTATTTCTGCTCCTACTATATTTTTAAACATTTTATAAGTGTATAGAAAATAAGGTCCTCTCTCTCTTTTTCTTAAAGCTCATTCTGTTTCACCAATTTTTATAATAACATTATTTATTCAGATACAAAAAAACCTATTATGTTACAATTTATTATAACTGATCCTCTTACCTATTAAGGACGAAGGCCTCTTCTGTGAACTTTTTAATAACTTTTAATTATCAATAAATCTACTGTAAAAATAATCCTCCTACAATATTGCGATATTACTAGTAACTTAAATCACTTTCAAACGCCTAGCAACTTTTTTAATTTCGATTAACAGGGTTCCGTAATTTACTGAAGGCTTTTTTGCAGTAGGTAGAAGTTAATTACTATCAATATTTTTTAAATAAGAAAAACATTTTAAAATAGTTATAATTATGTTACATTTACCTTAGTAAGTTAGTAATGTTCTTATATTAATAGTCCGTATAGCAGATTTAAACTTTTTTTTTCTAAGTAATAACAATGAATATACAATAAAAACTAATGTCTATATAAATAATAAATAATTATCAGAATCGAACCACTGATATTGGGTATGTCGGTGATGCAATTTTGATAAAACAAGTAAATAAAAACATATACCCAGTTAACAACCTCTTTCTTACATTATCTAAAAAATACTTTATACCATAGAAAATAATTACATACTTTAGATATATAAATGCTAAAATTATTTGTAAAAACCTACCAGTGCTGATTGATGAAGTTGAAGAGAAACCCAATATTTATATTCAACTGCCAACACTTCATGAAACGATTACTTTATTATTTCTCTATGAACTATATATTTTTTTATTGCGTATACAAAATAGTTTAGTAAACGTGTTAAATTACGTGAGTGCGAAAAGTTCCCGCCATGAAGCGCACAAACAAGTTCAACGTGTGTCCTCGCGCAACCAAATGCGCAAAGCTACTGAAGGCATGTTATATTGGAAACCTTATTCAACGCATTTCCACCAGCCTACTTTTCAAGTTCTCTCTGCACGTGCCCACCCTTAAATCCATAAATAGCAGGATTAATACACAAAAATCAAAGCTTTATCTTAACGTAGTATAAGGTTTAAATTGCTTTAAAAAAACATGTTGTTATTACCTTACCAAATCATAAGCACCCTAAGATATTTTACGTTAAACAGAAACGGCTGAAGTACAACCACCCGTTATTTTCTTTTGATCCTTTTACCGTGGAGTTACGGTTCTAAATTAACGAATCGATAGTAAAATGTTTGTATTATGAAACTCAGAGAAAGGCTTGACTATTTCTGTGTTAGAAAGAGATAGATATAGGTTTAAGTAGCCAAGGGTACAGCCTACAGAAATTTTCTAGTGGGGATGATCTTAAATTCATTTTAAGAATAAGTCTAAGGTCGTATAAAAAGTTGATTTTTATATATCGACGATGTTTCCGCTATTATATACTATTTCAACGCGATCCCGCTGGTAGATTTAATATAAATAGATATAAATAAAATACTTATTAAACGTAACTGCATAGGAACTCATTCATAAAACATGTGGTGCAGACTCTCAAAGGACCTAACTCAAAGCAAAATGTAGTTTATTTTGTTAAAGAAGAAAGCCTGTGTACTACGAAGAAAACGCCACATGTCAGGCCATGAATAAAAGAAGAGCTATGTTTCAGACTTTTAAAAGTTTCACCAATATTTTTAAAGTAAAATGTTTCTATACTGTGTTTATAAAGTGTAAAATTAATATACACTAACGCTGCAGAACTAAGTCCAATTATTATTTTTCATCTTAATAATTTCTTGGAGTTATTACAAACACATCAAACCTATATTAAAAAGTCTATTAATGGCCATAATATTTTTCTTCTTAGTATCGTTTTAATGTGTTCTTAAATAATATAGTAAAGCAATTTGTGACTCCACTGCTTGTCCCTAAATTTGTGCAATAAATTATGGTTTACTTTGTCGTTTATGAGGGCTGCTGTAGACATAACCCTGTGCGGAACATGTGTAACAGATTGCGGCAATAAGGGAAATTGTCTTTTTTATGGACGCTTGCCGACAACCTAAAGTATCCGGTGGAGGAACAAGGTGCCACCACTTAAGTCACATAGTCATTTTCTTAAAATGTCGGATATATTGATACGGAAATAAAATTAGAAAGCGATTGATTTAACTTACGACGGAAACACCATTGTACGATTTAGGTTTATGATAATATCGCGAATTCGAATTGTTAATGATGGTTCACTACTATGTTTAAAAATATATCCTAAATCTAAGTTTTCTGTCATATTATTATAGTTCCTTTACACTGGTGGTAGGACGCAGTTGCCGGAGACCATTCGTCTTGGTACTACCGCAGCCCTATTTCCGACGCTTAACAGTAGTTCTCGAACATTACCGTGATCCGATTTAAAAGGCGTCGTAGCTAATGAAATTACTGGGAGATCGAAATTTAACATCTTATGTCTTAAGACGACAAACAATGTGTTGCAGTGTTTAACATCGTCTCCAGCGCCACGTTGATATGGATGAGCGTAACATTTACTAAAGTCGTCGAAAAAATAATTTTATTTCCGTTATTTTAAAAGATAATAAAAGCTAAGAAGACCGTTAAATAAAAAAATATTAACAAAATTATAGCTACCCTTCGGAGCTTTCAGGTTGTTGATGATAAGAAACTTCTACTGGAGCTACATCTCTCTCACCGAACCCGTCTAGGTAAGAACTACCGCAGCGCCTATTTCTGTCGTCAAACAATAGTTTGCAAACATAACTTTGTTCCGGTTTAAAGGGCGCTGTAGCTAGTGTAATTACTGGAGTAACGAGACTCGACAATTTATGTCTCAAGGCGAAGTGCACAATGTGGTACTGTGTATAACATCCTGACGAGCACCATGTTGTTATGGGCAGGCGTATCACTTATCATCGCGTGAACGTCCTCCTCGTCTGGTCGGTTCGTTAAGGCGAATACATAATGTAAATATTCAGATTCGTACCACAAAAATAATTAGTCTTAGTTCTACATAATACGACTACTCGTAGTAAGTCTTTGTGTCTTACCGTATAACTACCACCGCAGTATAAATAATTCCCCTGTAATATATTATTATGGTTCAATGAGCATTCTGGCTTGTGAAATTGGAATAATGTAACTTAACCTTTGATATGTTAAACAAACAAAAAAAGATAAGTCTAGGATCTCTCTTACAAAACAATAAATCCTTTGCAGTCATAATGGATTTATTATAAAAATCTTGAATACATATCCTTTAATATAAACACAGCCACAACCTATACATTTATATATTCTAATAATGTTAGCGTTTTTTTATACGAAGTTAATTTAACCGAAAAAAAAATATTTAGGGCAGGGACCTACAGTGTGTGAACTGAGAACTGTTTCTGTGAATAATTTTAATAAACTTTAATTTAGAACAACTTTTTTTCTTACTTTCAATAGAAACAAGTTTCCAATAATGTAACTAGTTCGCCTTTTGAAATTATTGCCTTTGTGGCCGTTTGTCTTTTCTACCTGAGAGGTGTCCAGTGTGAACCGAATCCTGAAGTTAATTTCACGGGGAATTTCTTACAGTGTAAGAAGGCGAATTTATTTTTCGAGCGCTCTTGTGTAAAATGGAATTAATTTTTCTTCTGATAAAACTTCATTTTGTTAATCTACCCCTAATGAATTTCGTATGAATACTCTATTCTAGATAATATCTTTTTGTTATTGACGTAACTAAATAAGGAGAGTGTATGTATTTGTATTGTTTTATAACTTGTAATATGTATATATTATTATATGTAATGTTTACTGTATGCACTAGGTTTGTGTTTCTAATTCTGCTTTCCTTCTTCGGGCCTACTGGAAGAGATTTCAACATGAAATAAGTAGTGCCCTTGTACTCTGTATCCTTATTGTCAAGTTTTTTCTAATAGCTGTGTGTACAAAATATATTAAATAAATAAAAAAATAAAAAATAAGATTACAGGCGGACGATAAGAAGTCACTGTAAACACCTCTTGCCGAATTTTATCTCATCGTACCTTAATAAGCAAAAGTCCTTGATGAAGAAACGTAGTATGGTTTATGATAATTTCTCTAAATATATTAATTGCTACTAACATTATTAATTAACTTATGTAGAGGTATTGAGGTGGAGTGCAGGGTCTTTGGTGAATGACACGCACATAACAATATCAGCACTAGGTTGATAATGACAGAGCGATTTAAAATACAGAGCAAGTTACTACGTACAATATTACGAAGAACCAGTTGATGGATTCAGTTCTATACTTCGGCATAGGCTACTGTCTCGAATCTTGGTATTACTTACAACTTTCCAGAGAGATCCAGTAAACGGATACAATTGTATACTCTGTAATGACTTGCTGGTCGCAGGCAATGTACACAAAGATGTACGATCCTTATGGATTTGCTCTATAATAAACGATAGTGTGATCTAATCTTCATAGTGGCACCATCTGTTCGGTTGGTTAAAAAACTTCTTGTTACACTTTTAGAAATAGAAATTACCTTTATATTGATTTAAATCTATTAACGAAATAAAACTGAAAAAAATGTAAATTCTGTAACAATTATGACGAGAGGAAAAGAGTGGAATGTAATATAGCCAGTCGGGCTGGACGGAAGTACTGTTACAAATGAAAATGAATAATGAAAATTAAAATTAATACCTACGTATTTATTAGTCTCAGCAAAACATAAAAAAAATATTCCATTCGAAAAGGCCACCTTTGGCTTTTATACAGGCCTTTAATCTGTTTGGCCACGAATCTATGGATTTAGGCACTGTTTCCAAGGGAAATTTTCACCACCGCCACTGCTCGATCCAAAGATTTTTTAAGAGACTTAATGTTGCTGTGTAGTTTAGAGCAGGCCATGTCCTCTAAAACTGACCATGATTTGAAATCTAAAAGGTTGAAGTCTGGGCTAGATGAGGGCGAGTGGGTTTCAAGCCAGACTTGAGTAGTTCGTGCCTTGTGACCAGGTGCAGAGTCCTGCTGGAAAGCCTACCGTATATTTTTAAAAAGTGTAGTGTTAAGAGGTTTCATAACATGATCCAAGACTGTATACTAATACACTTTGGCTGAAGTTTTCACTCCTTTTTTATAAAAATGTAGTTTTGTGACTCCTTGATAAGACACCCCCACCTAAAGATAGTAGCCGTCACTGACGCAGGCTAATGACCACGTTGTACCTTTCCGACCACTTGAGCTTCTTTAGAATTGTAAGCGTACACTTTATCATTTTGCTTATTGTAGTGTTCTTCAATGGTGAAAATCTTTCATCGATAAAGAGGATATTTCTGTACCTTTCACCTGCGTATCGCGACAAAAGGTGATTTGATCGTCCACTCTCTTTAATCGTAAATATTGATTTAGGGCATGTTTTGTATATTGACGATAAGCACCAAGCACCAAGCTTCAGGTCTTGTTTTATAATACGCGACAGAGTGCTAGCGGGAATCTTCATTCCTCGCGATAAGATTTTTTTCTTCCTAATGGGGTTTCGACGAATTCTGGCTTTAACAAAATTAACAGCCTTTGTAGTTGTAACATCACACGGCCGCACCGATCTTTTATGGTCTTCGACAGAGGAAGTGTTGTTGTATCTGTTGATAATACGATATACGAACATACGGCGTATACCAAGCTTTTGAAGTGTCTGGGATAAGACCGACGGCTCCGTACCCACTTTGTGCAAGGCGATCACATGCAATCCTATTTTCTTTAACACCCCATTCCATTTTGTAATTTGATAATAAACACGAAAATATATGTGAAATAGCGCAAAATCGAAAGAAGTTTTTAAAATAATGTACATGTCGCAAGGTCAAAATATTTAAAAATTTGAAAAAAAAGAAATGTTTTTATGTAACAGTATTTATGGCCAGACTAGTTATAATGAATAATACTAAGATACTGTGATCCCTCATTAAGGCAGAACACTCTATTAAATCATACTTCATTGAAATCTTTTATATCATAAAAGATAAGGTTGTACCGGTTAAGGAACCTTATAGAAAATACTTACAATTAGAGCACATATATGAGCATGGTTTAAAGTAAATAAATATAGAAACGTATACAATATGTAACTTAAAATTTCAACATTTCCAGACGTTATCTCACCAAACGTTTGCCGCTTTTACTAAAGTTGTGCTCCATTATTTTCTTGACATGTTTCACAATAGGAGAACCTTAAACCAACATTTTGAGCGAAGCAGAATATTTGTTCCTTGTGAGTAAAGTTTTTAATAAAAATAATCAACAAGATTTTATCACACCTAAATACTTACAAATCTTTTCGAGACTATTTTTGTCTTCGAAAACATCCGTGTATCCAATTTCCTCAAGTCAATCAATGATGAAACGATTGGTATTGTTGTCATCGGATTTAAATGGACGTTTAATTAAACTTTACAAAAACAACATTGAAAATGTTATTTAATCGCTCATCTTTGATTTAGATGTTTGAAGGGGAAGAACATTCAAATAAAAATGTTTCAATAGATAATTGAATAGAATGAGATGATACAATGATAAAATTTTATAGACTAGTTCTTACAAATTATCCGTATATTATCATTGCCTTATAACACTGAAACTGAGAAGTATTCCAAATAACATTGTTTATTTATTCTTTTTTTCAATATTTTAAAAACTACAGACAGCATTCGCGACGGAAATGATAAGTGTGATGAAATTTGAGAAATGATTCACTTCATTTACAAAGAATATCAAAAGCTCTGAGTACAAAAGAAACCCATCACTCAGAAGTATGAGGTAAAGAATAGCTGATGTCAAAAGCACTTTCATTCAATGATACGCTTCTGGATGAATTATTCAGTATTGATGTTTATTGCTTTTAACTTTTGGAGTTCAATACATTGTTGTGGCAAACATTTTGAATTTATCTATAAGATATGCAACGGAATGAATATATTTTCAATAATACGTTATATGCAATGGATATAGTTATTTTTGGTAGTACGGTTTTGACTGCATCTTATATTTGGAAACCCCAGATGCTAAATTCTCGCTAGAGGGAGCTAACACAGAAAAATATTAAAAATAACAAGAAATGCTGCTTATTCAGTTCAAGAGATGGCGTCTAATATTTCCTAAGCACCATAAAAACTATCGCTGAAATAGATTATCATATTTATCAAATACTTGCATTAACAAAAAAGTTTTAAGTAAGTTTAATTATGAACTTTAACAAGTCATTATTAATATATTAATGTGCATTATAATATTTTATATACAGATTTATATATAAGCATTTCATATTGTGTAGAATATATAACACGAAACTTATCTTCAGCAGTTGTAAAATAATATATCCGGTTATTCAAAACAGATCATCACTTTAAATAAACTAAATTCAAGTTAGAGTAGGAAGTGACAATAAACATGGGTACAATAAGCTGTCTGTTGTGTTATCGCAGTCTGACAAACATTCCCAGTAGTTCATTGTAAACTTATGCCGTTAATAACGCGACCTTTGTGGGCAAAGTGGCTTGCCTGCTCCTCAGATATTACAGATGAGAGTATTTTACATTCATCTGGGAGCTGCAGATGCCAGTAAAAAAATATAACATTATTTCATCTCTCTATGAATTATATCTTATTCGTCGCGTCGATCAAATAATCATCCCTTTATATTTAGCAGCTGTTCCCCGCCCGCTTTGCTGGCTGTAACACCTCCGCAGGCCCCTTTTGAGGAAGGAATTTTGCAAAATTCGCTCTAAGCCGACCCATATTCGGTAATGGAAATATTCCTACCAAATTTTAAGACACTAGGACTTAAGGTTCCAGAGTCCAGTCATGAGTTTCTACATAAGTAGTAATCTTTTATATATATCTAGATATACAACATGACGTGCGCACATATTAACCAGCTAAGATTAGAATGAACGGATGCTTAATTTTAACACTAAAATATCTGTGTTTGTAAAGGACCAAGATTCAAACACTCTCGCCTTAATAAAAACTGTAAAATACAGTGATAGTGCAACGAGAGCTTGTACCCGTAGCGGTGAAGTTAACGCACCGCCGCAAACAACTGCACCTCGCAGACTTTTAATCTCACGAGCAGTAAGCACACACCAGCTATCCACTATGTTCCGGATAGGATACGACAGAAAAACAATCCGACATATATACGTTCAAACTGCCGAATTTTATTTTTTTTCAACATTGATTAGTGTTTTTTTTACACGGTCTATATAAAAAATACAATTATTTTAATCTACTACATCACATTTTCAATGTTTTTACTACATATTTACATTGATAATTTTCGCTATACTAATAACGATAAGTTATTACATATATACATATTTATCACGCCACGTTCCCAGTGGGGTAGGCAAAGACCACCTCTCTCCACTTGCTACGATCCTGGCACATCTCTCTCGCTTCCTCCACTTTCCTGAGCGTCTTCATGTATGTTCGTCGGATGCGAGTACTCGTGACCCGGCCTTTCTTTAGGACATCTTCGATTTGATCGAAATATGTCCGCCTAGGTCGACCTGCACCGATTTTTCCAATCATTCTTACCTTGTATACCTCTTTCGTTAATCTATCGAAGATTAGAGAAAGAGGTAAGTTATTAAGAACGTAATTTTTAATAAAAACTTTATAAAGAATGCTTTTTTAAAACAAAATACTGTAATCGTTCAGTAATATTTGCAAGTTTAAATGACAGAAGTAGAATCACTTATATTATCTCTCAGTCAAAGAATAGATGACAAAGTTTAATTGTAACAAAATGTTTGAGACCTTAAAATAGTAGAAATTTGTATCGGAATTGGAACTGAATCCTAATGTGGTATTTTGCAAACCCTTTGAAATATTATACATATGTATTTATTCTATCCACTACAAGATAAAATGTTGGTTAACTGTTACTCAGTAGAAATACGGCTTATTGATTACTATACATAGGTTGAAGGTTCTCTACAAGTGAAGATTGAAAGGCCCCTTTATTCATTAGTATTAAAACTTAACGAGTCGCTTAGATTAGTCATGATTATTGTAAAATATTCAGTAAAATAATCTCCTTACACATTATACTTTACATTGTTCATTATTATTTATTACATGCTACGAGGAATATTTTATATTTTCCATAAATACTTGTTATTGATGCATTCGACATTGTTTTGTTGTGGTACACAATACAGTCTCTGCTGCATTATTCAAAATATTCATTACACTACACATTTCAGTTTATTTTATATCGAATTTCAACTCTGATACATAAACTTTAACAATTGTTTGCTGTATATTTAAAAGATTTTATTTTATGTGAAACTTTAGTTTACGAGGAGTGATCAATAAGTAGTGAGATCGACATATATACCCCTTGTTAAGAAAAAAATAACATAGTCAGAAACAAAATCGACTTGACATTTCGAAGATATTGTTGAATAAGTTTCAAGAAGATTCTGAAAACTTTTTGTCTCATTTCGTAACGATAGACGAAACATGGGTCCATCATTTTGATCCTGAGACTTAACATCAATCTTCGCAATGGAAACGGCTATCATCATCGACTTCGAAGAAATTTCGTGCCGTGGCATCGGGTGGCAAGGTTATGGCCTCAATATTTTGGGACTCAGAAGTGATATTGTTGATTGATTACCTGGAGCGTGGAACCACTATTACAGGCCAATATTATGCAGCTTTAATTCCCAAGTTGAGGAATGCCATCAAAAGGAAAGGAGAGGGAAACTTCGACTCTTCGTCTTCGGGCGTGCTGTTTCATCACGACAACGCTCCCGCGCACAAGTCGGCAGTTGCGATGACTGCCATTTAGCAAGCTGGCTTCGAATTGGTTGACCACCACGCTTACTCACTAGATCTCGCGCCTAACGATTTTATCTGTTCTCCTCCTGTGAAAGAATACTTAAGAGGAAACGGGTACGCAGACTATAACGAGGTGGATGGATGCCGTGGAAAGCTTTTTGCAGGATCAAGACAAAACTTTTTTTCTTAAAGGGATTGAAGCCTGGGAAAAGCGCTGGACTCGGTGTGTAGAAAGGCTCGGAGACTGCAGAAAAATAAATTATTAAGTTATCAATAATCATTATATTCTATCTCATTCTCACTACTTTTTGTTCTCTCCTCGTTTATTTAATTTTTCAGTTTTTAGTTAATTTCTATAATTACTTCGCACTGTATCCATTCTTATTCTAGTTCAAACCTTTTTGTACTTTTACTCATTGTTTATTCCTTTATTTTTATTTCTAACTGATGTCCAGGACGCATTCGTAAATTACACGTTTATCTTATAGCTATCTATCCTTTTATAATTACTTAGTTGTATCTGATACGTTATTACATGAATACTTATGTACAAAATTGATTAATATAAAGTGAATAAATTAAAAATAACGTGAACTTTTTATGTTGTTATTTATCTAAAAACGAGCTGTACAATATTGTTGTCGTGTCACATAGCCGGTGGAATTGTGTTTTTGCGAAAATTTTGCTTACAATGTTATAAAATAGTTTCACTGTCAAGTTGACGTATGCAGGTTGTCCGCAGTCGCAGACAACGCTTCTTATTTATTACAGACATTTTTATTTCGACGCGTAATTTTTATATTCTTCTGTACCATTGACATGTTAAAATAATATTGCAAAGGCCAGTAAACAAGAATATATTTGTTAATACAAAGGAGACGTCAGATTAGGCGGAACAAAACTCATATTTAAAGTGAACGCGCTTTGAACTATTGTGAATTTTACAATTTTTTGATTTTTTGATAAATAATACTATTGAGAGTTTAAAGCTTCAATTCGCTTAATAAGTATCATGAAAGGGTAGATATGGCTTTAAATGAATATCGATTTCTACCTTTATATAGTAACGAAAATTATCATAAGCTTTATAAGCTATCGTGATAGAACCAACTGAAATTAACACGTAAATAATAAGCTATATTTGTCAATTATTAAATAAAGTGTTACACATTAATCATCATAAACCAACACTACCAAATTTTTCTTCCCCGACGCAAAAGAGGCATACAAGGTAATCAGGAAAATTAATCTGTCTCCCCACATGGTTCAAGCATTGACAGGACACGGAGGGTTCGCAGATTACTTGCATAAATTTAAACTGAAAAAAAAAGGCCCAAATTGCATCTTTGACCCTAGTAAAAGCGAATCATCGCTACATTTAATATTCGATTGCCCGATATACGATTTACAAAGAATGCAAATGGAGCAGGAAATAGATAATAAAATTATTAGAAACACAGTATTTCCGATTTTAGAAAATAAAAAAGTTAGAGATAAGTTGATTACATTTATTGAAAATATATTAGAAGATTCGATAAAAAGAAACAAAGATAAATAATGGACAAAAAAAATATGATTAAGTAATTTAGAATAAATTTTGAGATCAGATGAGATAGATTAAGTTTTGTTTGTTATATATCTTGATTATTTAAATCATTGTCCTTATTTTATCATCTAGATAGTTAAATAATAATTATGCTTATTACAATTTGATTATCAACTATTTGGAATCATCGTTTAAGTCGACAAAAATATATAGATATAGAGATTAAGAACTAGAGGAAGATGAGGAGTTCAATAAACAAGAGATAAATAAATAAAAATAACACGAGCAACAATAAATAAAGATAAACAAGAACTCAGACTCAGACTACAGTAAAGGCTAACGGAAAAAAAACATCATATACCCAACTGATGGACATCTACTAATGGTTGGATGCAGATCATATCTAATGTATTTAATAAAACACGGTCCTAAGCTTTTTGGGTCTAGAGAGTGGCTATAATTGTTGTAATGTACTTGTAGTTGAGGTCTATCTATCCCGCGCCTTCCTGTGCGAAGTCTCCATTCCATCCCCACTCAATACATTAATCAATTAAAATAATACAATTGTTCTTTTTGTCGTTAACTTAAACGTGTAAATGAACGAATTGATTTCAAATGTGATAGTATAAGTGACCTATGATTCCTAGCGAGTAAACAGAGAACAGTGCTTGGTTTACTTAGCTCTTCACTCATCGTGTTTTCAATGCCCGCCGCCGGTATTGGCTGTTTGTTGTCTTAAACTGACGCATGTTCCGATTTCGCTGCTTATGTTAAAAAAAACGAAACCAACAATCAGCTAACACTACATAAATTGATGTTCATAATTTTGAATATAATAATAATCATAACTTATATTTAGTATCTAAAAAATTGTGACCGTAATACAACAACACAGTACTTTCAATCAAAATTGATAGTGCATTATTGACCTATCTCATTTGTTGACGTTTCTTGAGTACACGTTATTTGTCATCAGATGGTAAGGACTTTTTTTTGATGGAAAACATATTATCTGAGTAATAAAATAAACGGATACATTCTCGTTTTCCTGCAGGAAAGTTGATCCGTTGTTATTTTACAAAGCTTAAACTTTGTTATTGAAATTTATCCGAACAAAATCCAATTTCGTAGACGACAGGTCAAATGCCTTTTATCTATGCACAGAAGCGTTTTTTATTTGATAGGCTCTCACAGACGTCGTCCTCCTGAAATATTAGAAATTGTTATGTATAATATGGATGGACTCTACATTTTATTCCAATTTATTATTTACAGAAAACGTTTATCTTTTGTAATGTAGAACATAACGATGAAAGCAGCTCGAATTAATATACAGCAATAAATACTTTTAAAATGTGACTAAAGAAAATATGTACTATCTATGCTTTGCCTTGATAGAGGCAACAAAAATTTTGTTCATTCTTCATCAGATTTTTTTAGCTTTTACTAAGAAATTAAATTTGAATTACTATTTAACTTTTTATCATAAAATAATTGTTTACTATTTATTATATATTCTATTAAAAACTTGTACATGTTTGGTAACGATGATTATATATCCCATGGCACTGTAGTTAAGCGTTTACCTTACTTAGAGGGTAACAGGATTTTTTCAAACCTGATGCTATAACATCATAACTATGAATATATAACAGCCAGAGTATTTTAGAAGAGCACTCTTCATCACCCTCAGACTCAATTTCACTTGACAACAATAGAAATTGACGTCAAAAGTTAGATTATTTTACAAATAAGTAACAACACTATTAACTTAGCAATTCATTTATTTCTTAATTGAAACTTTACCTGAGGTTTCTGAAAAATATTTTAAAGAAACATTTTATTCTTTAAATCTAACCTATTCAGATGGGATTCCCCAGAATATTATTTTAAACTGCTACCATTGTAAATTTATAACATGTCTTCATTAAACTAACGTTGTGTTAGCACATTTAGATAGATTGGTACGATAGACCCATATCAGAAAAACATCAAAAATGCATGAAGCGGAAGCATCCGTTTATATTGAAGAATCAATATTGTTTTAAGCGTAATGAGAGTACGACCCTATGACGAGGTTTTTATGAAATCTTTCCATATTTTATAGTTTCGATTTTTATAATTATTGTTACTGCAGTTAAATTAAACTTTATAGATATTAAAACAAAATGTCTTAAGCGGAGTATTTTTAACAGTGATGAGATGTGCGTAATGATCACCTGTTGCTTCAATGCGAGTATGATGCTTGTAACCCTAAAAATTACTTGCTAATTAGAATGTTCACACAGCAGTTAGCGTTTAATATTCGTATACGGAAGATTATATAAATAAATAACTATGAAGAAAAATAATCAGAAGTATCTCTAGAGTACACTATGGTTATGTCAGATAGTTATAGATAAGTCGCAATCGTCGAGTATTGGTTATTGTTTTTACTCTTAAAGATTTTTTTTTATATTACATTATATTATCTGCTAGAGTATAAGCCTCAATGGTATCCAAATGAAGGATTTAAAAAACGTGACAAGATATATAAATGTATACATAGTTTTCATTACATAATATATAACGAAACGAATATTTATGAAAGCTGTATAACGTATGAATTTTGATTGAAGATTTGAAGCTGAATAAATAATATGTTTTCAGATGTACTGCTTGTCCGTTACTTAAATAGGTTACATGAATTTAAAATTGTCTTTTGAATTAAATCCATGACAGCTAATAGCAGTAAGAATTGTGTGTTCAAAACCAAAACAAAAAAACATAACCATAATGTAAGGGATGTGTCCAATAAACATGTCTGGACAAAGAGATTCCGAGATATAAACCGAAAGCCGCAAAACTCAATTTCAAGCGGTCAAAATAAAAACATCGGTTGGATAACTGATTTGATTCAGTTTTGTACCAACATATTTTTAGCATCGTGCAAATGTCAAGTGGTTTTTGTAGACCGAATAAAATATAAAGCTATTGTATCAGCAGATATTTTACTACACGACGAGTAGGGAAAAGATTGGTAAACACAGTTCCGGCCGGCTCCGGCCTGTGATTTTACAGGAGATCAGACTAGGTAATGAAAGAATGTATCAACATAATGTTTAAATATATTATTAAAGGAAAATAGATACGAAGAGAGACAACTGCTGATTACATCGATGAATTTTAATCATAGGTCGCTTTCATTTAAAGTTAAAATCCTTATGAATCTTTTTAAAATCATTATATTAGTAAACTACTACTGGTGGTAGGTACGTTAAGTAGGTCCGTTTTTGTCTGCCGGTGAACGTCTTGTTAAGTACAACCGCAGCTCCTATATCTTCTGCTAAACAGTGATGTGCAAACATTAACATACTGTTTTCCGATTTGAAGAGCATCGTACCCAGCGAACATTCTGGGCTAATAATACTTAACATCTTATCTCTTCGCAACATGTGTAATCTGGCACAGTTATTATTGGGCAGGCGTAACGTTTACCAACATGTGAAGTGCCCGTTCGTACCTTAGTATAAAAATAAAATATAGCTAAGGAGTCAAGGACATTATATAATAGAGGCCGATTTGTACGCTAAGTCATTAACAAAACTTATATTAATGTTGACACTGTTTAATGGTACTTGTTATGAAATGGATTAAATAAGAAATAAATACTATGGTCTCTAGTCTTAATGGTACTACTAAGGAGGGCGCAGAGGTAAAGCAAAAAAATTACTACCTTGTTACTAACGTAGTTATTAAGCAAACATTTTTACTAACTCACTAACACTATGGCCCCAGAAACCGAAATAAAGTTTATTTATTATTATTATTATTATTATATTAGCATGGAGTTAGAGGCTACGTTTGTTTTCAACAGAGTATCCTCTCCAAGCACTTAGAAAGGCCACCACCGGGATTTCAGTAGGTAAAAATCTCCACAGTAATCTTCATCTCCAGAATATACGACATTTTAATGAGAATTTCCTCCCAATAACAAAATGCTATAAATACAGATCGATATTAAATTTTTTATTTTTATTTACAAAGGAACAGCGCGTTATCCTTTCTCCATTAATAGTGGCATTTCATTGGTTTATGTCACAAAGAAGTATGCACCGCATTCGAAATTAACAAGATCGCTCCATTTGAATCTTGTCTGCAACGAAATTGAATTCTGCGGTCCTCTGTGTCGATGTGAAAATACTACTTCATTTATTACTTAGGTACGTTAAATCCGTTTTATTCATTTAAGTATAAGCACATTTTAATTACATTATTGTTTTGGGTCCACATTTAAAAGCTAGACAAAGCTACGTTACATTTAAAGTATTATAGTAATGCATCGAATTCTGAAATTGTAATCATTATAAGTATTCAGACATGCGTTAGAACTTTTTGACATGTTACGACAGTTAAATCCTAACGTTTATCATGAGCCGGTAGATATCTCCGTAAGATCTCCACAACGACCGTTCCTGCGCTGCCCGCATCCCACGGCTTCCCGCGACCTTACAGTCAACATGGCTTCCGATACCGCCAGGTACTAGGGGCCGTCGTTTGTAAAGGTTCATATAGGGGGTTTTGGGCCATTTCACACTCCGCTGGGCCAATGCGGGTTGTTGGGAACCAAAGCCTAGTTTGTTGATTATCACGACCAGGTGAGGTTGGCTCGGGTTCCATTAGTTGTTGTACGGGACCCCTTACATCCCTAGTTTGCAAACTTTATGTTGTATATTAATTTTCATAACTCTATTTAACAAATTAAAAATATAAATGTGTGAAATAATATAGCTAAAATATTGCTATATTAATGTATATTTCTTAAGAATTTTGTACATTAATTCACTTTGTATTCATTCTGCATATGACTCTAAATTACTGAAGTTGCAGAGGATCCGAAAATCAATGATTGGAATACTGTATTTAATAACATACATATACTCAATAGATGGCGCCACTACAACCAATAGATCGCGCTATTATCTACCATATTGCAAATGCATACAAAGTTCGTACATTTTTGTGTTTGATCCCTCTAGATCTTCGTGATGCCAGAACTTGGGCCACTAAGTCGGTACGGAGTATACAATTGTATCCATTAATTGGATCTCTTTGGATCTCCATAATACCAAGTCTTGAGACAGTAAGCCAACCACGAAGTATACAACTGTATCCATCAACTGAATCTCTGCAATACCAGGTCTTCGGGCAACAAGTCATTGCGAAGTATACATTTACTGGATCTCCTCTGGGTCTCTGTAATGTCCAGCCTTCGACCAACAAGTCATTACGGAATGTACAATTGTGTCCATTATCTGGATCTTCGTAGTACTGTTGTACTTAGTAACTTGCTCTGCACTTTAAGTCGCTATGTGTTTATCAATATAGCGCTGATATTGCTGCTTGCGTTGTCATTCACCAATGACCCCCACTAAACAGCCGCGCTCAACGTGGGACCACGACTACGCACCTGATCGACTACTATAATATAATATTTAATTTTAAATACTTATTTATAGCATTAAGTGAAACTAATTTTTGTTGAATGTAACGACGATACCATTTCTGTTATTAATATATTTTGATATATAATTGTTAAATATGTAAACCATATTTTGTTAGTAGGACAAAACGAAATTACTATAATTATATCATATAATTAAATTCGAATATAATAGTCTTTATCAACCAGACCGCCAAATGTCATTTTGAGGTATGCACGTAATGATGACGATTATGATGTCTTCACGCTAAACTTGGATTGCCTTATCAGTTTTTTGTCTACTTAACGAAAAACAAGAAGCAACAACATTAAATTAATTGTCAATGAAGACGAAGCAGTTGTCTTTTTAAATCAATCCATTAATATAAACTGTGATTTGTGCAGAACAGAACAGGTTTGTGCCAGGTTTTAATAACTTAAATCGATAATCTTCTAAGTTTTATAGAAAAAAGTTGAAAAAAGTGATTAAAAATAATAAACCGAAAAATTTCTTTTGTTACACGATCCTAGGCATTGCAACCGGAAAAGGAAGCCGTTTATCACCACCGCCGGAACTTTGAAAACAAATATTTTGTTACTTTAAGTTAAATTAAAAATTCGTTCCTCAACATTTTACTAACGATTTTAAGTTGAAGAACTGCTTATATTTAATTTTGTAAATAAAAGTGTTAGTAACATCAAAAAAAGTAATCTGAGCAAGAGAAATAAAATTTAAGTTGAATGGTGAAATGACTATAAAATAACAAATAAGTTATTTAATGCATAGGTGAAGGTTATTAGTATGGAAAAAAAAAGATTTTATAATCTGATATTAATTAGGTACTAAAACCAGAAACGCATATAAGAACATTTGAATATCGCCGTACACCTTTTGGGTTGTCGTGTGTGCCTGAAAAATTTCAAAAAATTATAAAAGAAAACCCTTCGCGGCATACCAGGATCGGTTGTGTTCTTAAACCATGTGTGTATTACCTGAGCCTCGCGAAAAGAACATTTAAGCAACTTAAGGGCAGTACTTGAACGGGTTTTTTTATAGCGTTCCCCTGCTTTGCGGTGCAGAGTATTTTTACATTTCAGTTCTCACTTTTTTCCGTCATATTTTCTTTCATTCCTTTCTTCTGTCCTCCATCACTTTTTCTATCATTCCTCTCCGTCTACTCTTATTTCTCTACTAGTCATCGCCTCTCACCCTTCACCACATTTCTTATTCTATTACAGGTCTTTCCTATCCCATTACATTTCTCACAACTTGTCTGTTATATTTCTTTTACAATTTCATTTCTTTCTTTCTCTATGATTACGACGACATTTACATTTCTTACATTTTATGTTTTTTAATTCTTTCTAATTACATTTACTTCTCTTCTCTATTTCTTTCCGACTACTTCTAATACATTCTTGTTTTGACAACTCTGTGTTTTGTTTTTATCTCTCACTTTCCCTATAACTTTTCAACTGTTTTCTAAGAATATGTGGCGACTTCAGTTCTGACTCATCAGAGAGGCGATGCTACCAAATGTTATCTTCTTTCCCATTTCTATTTCATTGTCGTGCCTAATTCAGCTAAATACGGGATAGCAAGTTAGAACGTGCTCCACGGTCTGGTCCATTCCCGAGTCACAGATGCACGAGGGACTCACCTTGAGCTTAAACCTGTGAAGGTACTCGGAGGATCTCCCGTGCCCCGTAAAGTAAACATCTGGACCAATAACATGACCAACCTTATCTAGCGGAGTATGCTATATGCCGAAGCAGCGTCCAGCCTTGGCTATTTTTTATGGAGTGACGAAACACTTCCAATATTTATTTAGCTGTTCTTTTATTCTAAGAAGAGATTATCAGTCGTTAAGTTTTATATTTTAGGAAAAAAGGTGAGGATATATCACAGATGGCGGCGAGGTGCTTGCAGCGGTGGAACGCGCGGCTAGCGGCTGGCGGCGTATGACTTCAGCGTGCAGTTCGTGCGCTGGGACGCGTACCAGCGCGGGCCTCAGGCGATGAAGAGAATCCATACTTTACTAGGAAACAAGATATGTTGATAGACTTAGGCTGTTTGGTTTATAATGAAGTAATAAACAAAATGAAAACTTCGTCTCGAAATTATGATTATTGGTCGGGTTTAGATCCAGACATTGAGAAAGTCTGTCGTTCATGTGAGGCATGTCGTTCAGTTACAGATAACCCGCCACAGGCGACTCTTCATCCTTGGGAATTTTCATTTAATCCTTGGCACAGGTTACATGCGGATTTTGCGGAATAAGCGGGGAAAAAATACCTTATAATAGTATAGATAGAGGTACTACCGATGCATTGCACCGATGCTGAGAATACCATCTCCGTGTTCCGCTTAGCTTTCGCGCGGTTTGTGTTACCATCGCAATTAGTTACGAATGATGAGGGGGACTCCCTTTCCTATCAGTAGAATTTCAAAAGCTTTGTAACAATAATTGTATTAAGCACGTATTGTTAGTGCTAGATAGGCCACCAAGCAAAAAAAATCAGTTAAGACTGTAAAGAAAATAATAAAACGCTCAGTGTTCAAAGGAGAAAAAATTTCACAACCTTTAAGAAAATTTTTATTTCAATATCGTAATTGTGAATATTCAACTACATCAGTTTCACCTGCTGTCGCCTTATTTAGTCACAACTTACGAGATCGTCTCGATGCATTGCGTCCAAACGTAGCTGCAGTAGTAACCAAAGTTCAGGGGAAACAGATTATTAATGCGAAAGACATGGACAGGGAAATCAATATTGGGGAACCCGTGCTCGTGCGCAATTATACTCCAAAAGGAGGTAAGTGGCTTGAGTATAGTGCGATGAAGAAAACAGGGCGAGCTTTCTTATAAATGAAGTATGCATGCTGTATGGTTTACAGAGAAGAAGACATCTGGATCAGTTAATACCTCTTGCTCGTATATTCCAGTATTCACTTTCGCGTCCTACCCTAGGGAAAGCAAAAGCAGCAACAATTAATTTAGTTCAAGTGCCGAATAATGACTTTGACGACACTGCTGTAGGGATGCAGATTTATTTACAGAAATACCTTACACTAATTCGTTACCTGCGTCACTTCCTCGATCAAACGCCTCCAAGCGTGTACTACGTGCATATAAGAGAGTTGATAAAAAAATTTGTAAATAAGGAAATTTCCTAATATATAACTTAACTGTGTAGAAGAGAGAACATGTGGGGTAGTCTATGATTTAGCAAGTATAAATTTATGTAGGTAGTTTTTGTTTTTTAATAAACGTTCACTTCGATCCCAGTTCCGCCGTTCATTAACGTTACACTAGGTACTCCTGAGCTTTTTCTTAGGTCCTTCTCTAGGAAAGTCTAATGAATTACTCTGTCGAACTAGTAAAATATAAACAATAAAACTTCCATCGACAATTACAATTACTTATTCCATTAAAAACCACAATCGCTATTCACTTAACCTCTTAAACATAAACTTAATTTTTTCGCCTTACTAAACATAATAGCCAACAATGATATCGTTATGTGCCTTGTTTAACATCATACATTATTCTCTGTCCGTGAAAATGGATAGTTTAATTCAAATCTTTAATTTACAAATTTGTAGCGGGCTGTTACTTTAGTGACCCAAACTTGTAAAGGATACAGCACTTACGGCCAACGGTGTTCCCCACCCGCGAATTTTGCTTCCCGACACATAAATCTTAGAAACTGCCCTCAGCGGTGCTCGACTAACTACCGCCATTTATTTGCAGCGTCTCTGATTACAGAGTAACAAATAAACCAAGGGTTTCTTTAGATGTTTGTGAATTGATGTACCAAGTTCTGTAACATATTGTACACGAGTTATGTATCAACTTATTAGAAATAAGATATTCTTAGTGACTGTGGGAGTCTTATGAAAGAAAACTACATCATTGACAAAGTTGACGTTTACTGCTAGTTCGCAAACCTAGCCTTTCCCCAGGGAAAATATAGCAAGAAACTCCAGGGCGATCTTTTAATATAACAACTGGTAAATAAAATATGTACTGTAGCACATTGTGCGACACCGTTGATAGTTAAACAGTATCACGAGATAATGGGATTAATATCCACTTCAGTTATAAAACTACTCTGGCAGCACGTCTGTTAAAAATATAACATTCACTACACAAACCAGGCTCAGGTAAACAGTCAGCAAATAAAAGAGAGAGAAAGAAAAGGGTTACCGGCATTATTAAAATGGCACCCCACTAGTCTAAAGTGATGCCAGTCCCCATTTTAGTTACAAGTACAAATAACCAATATTGGTCACGATGTAGTACTTAGCTATAAATTTATATACTTTTTTTAATACGACAAACAAGATAAAATCGGTACCAATTAAAAATACAATAAAACTTAATCCGTAATGCCCTGATTTTGCTGCACATTATTTACTTGAATTGACGAAACTGTAATGGATTTATCTTTTTATCCATTTTTGATCACATATGTTGTATAAAGCAATGTCTGACAGAGTGGAAGTTTTGTAAACCACCTCTTTTGTCAGGCGAAACATTACAAAACCATCAGAAAACCATCAAAGTAAAGTAATATATGGAACGTGCTAAACATTGCGAGAATAAACAAACTATGTATCATTACTGAGTTCTGCTAAGCCGATAAGAGTAATTGCAATCTACTATAATGTAGAGATATTGTTACTAATACATAATATCAAATGAAAAGTAATGAAAACTGATGAAAAGTAAGGAAAATTGGATTAGTGGTAGGGTGAAGGATAAGTTAGGGTCAAGATTTTACATTAGATCTATGGAGAACGGTCAAGAGATCAAATCTCATATTGACCAATTACGAACAAATTCTGTAAAGGTACTTACGAACTGCTTCAGCGACCAGGTCACCGCTCACCTTGTCGCGCATTGCGTACGACAGGGAGCGCACGCGCATCAACACCGGCTGCTCATCAGTTCGAACTCGAACACTCACCATCCCGCCAGTAAACCGTCCAATGTCATCCGTAAATACCTTTTTACATCTGGAAATTATTTCCCCACACTAAAATTTAAAGAGCACACCAATTCCGCTTCATTGTTATTACATCGTACGTCTTGTTATTTTATATCTAAATTATTATAGTACATATAGTATATACATTTTACCTAGCAGCGGGTTGCTGCCGCCCTGAACAATAAATATGTTCAATTTCACACATTTCCCCCGTATTTCACTAAGGGATAAATTTTTCCCACCGGATATATTTTTTCACCAGTATAATATTTCATAACCAAACTACTTCTTAATATAGGTAAATCAACAAAACAATTTTTATAACATTCAAAATTAATACAATATATGGCACTATCTGTATATACCTCCATTGTAAATATTTACTATTAACATTACGTTTATAGTATAGGGTGCATATTTTTTTAAATAAGTCTTATCAAAAACATTAAAATTTACCTCAAATATTTCATCATCACTCTTTTTGCTTTCAGCGCCCGTCAGGTTAAGATACTGCACTGCACCCTCGGTTGAACCGCAATGTCGGACATACCTTCATCAGATGTCCCTCTTTGCTGCACACCCGGCACGTATAAAGCCTAAACTTACATGTTAAGGAGTTATGTGGTCGTTCACGTGCTTCGCATCTTTGTATATTATTATGTGACGGCTAAGTGAAGGAACGTTGAACTACCTTCACACCCGTTTTGCCGTCATTGTTAACTGAGCGCCGCGCCGATGTCGCCGCTACCAATGCCATGCGCTCTTCCCGATTTTCAAGTGACCCCCGCTTCAATTGCATCATTCTTACACACTCGCTTGTACTTCCTTGCCCCCGACTCCCACGAGTATCAACTGCCATCGCGTTTTTCGCCGCTCCTTTCATGGATGTATCCAACTGATAAACGTTAGCAAAAGATGATGTATTCTAACAGCTGATAGCTTGTCGGATAAACTTGTCTTCTAAATTTGTACCGAATTCGCAATGTTTCGCTTATTTTTTTAATTCTGCCACATTGTCTGCGAGTGATTCATCCGGTAACTGGTACCGTTGCCTGAACTTTTACCTTTCTACCAGAATACTGCGTTTCCGTTGTAAGTGAATTTTCTTCGTGTATTGCTTAACAGCTCCCAACTTTTCTTCGCACAATACTTATAGATTCATATCCAGTAATTTATTATAATAATAATTATAATTTTCTTTAGTATTCTATTTTCATTTTTAGGTTCAGAGAACTATTTTACACAATACAGAATAACAGCATAGTGATAACATTATGCATGCTCAGAAAATTTAATAATCTTCTTGATGTTAACACAATATCCATTAGTAAGGTTTAGAAAATATATACATATATGTTTGCGTTGGATACTGGAACTCTTTGTTATGTTGTAAATATTAAAAAAGATTATTTTAAAACGTATTAATACTAACTTCACAAATGTAATTTTTTACAAAATTAAAAGAAATGATGGCTAGGACAATGCACCATAGTCACGTCCCTCAGTCATCAAAGGAGAATATCATGTTCATCTATATTAGTCAGCTTTTAAACTAATTCTTACTCACTGATCTCAATAATTTATATTATCTCGTACATATATATTCTCAACTAATTCTTGCTTACTGCAATCTAAGGGCGAAAATGTAATAATAATAGTCTAGTCTAGTTTAAGGATCGAGCGTAAAACAATATATATTCACATATACAGAGTGAAAGATCTGTAGGGGCTAAAATATAGCTCGTATCCTATCTATCTATGTATGGAATACTCATTGGTTCTGGAGTAATTAATTTTTTAAATATTTTTCAATACAATTCCCGATTTTCTAGGAAAAACTTCGATGGTTTTATTTCTTACTTATTTGTACACAAATTTTAATGTAATAATTTATTACATTAAATTAATAATCATCGTTAAAAGGCTTAAACTTTTAAATTAGGTTCTTTGAAAGTCGTGACAGTAAAAAATAAGGCGTCATACTTAAATTTTTATTTAATCTTAAAATAAAACATTGTTTATAAAAAATACGTATAAAGCACATAAATAAGTACCTGACTTCAATACCTATATGACAAGTACATAAAGTATTATAAAAAAAAGCGGTTAAATTAAGCGCCGGCGCGGCGTTTACTTTTACAAGTCTCTACAGTTTGATATTTCTTTGGTATTTGGTTTTATTACAAGTGTTTTTTTTTTCGAAATTTTTAAAACAATGTTTTTGGATGGGGTATTCCATACATAGATAGATAGGATACGAGCTATACTTTAGCCCCTCCAGATCTTTTGCACCTATTACCTAATTAAACCAATAAAATTATCAGAATGTCAGGACGCTATAAGTGAAATGCCAAATTCGACTAGGTAGTACATAGTTGACGCTTTTCTCTGTAGTCAATCACAATATATTCTAGTGTTTGCATCGTTTTTAATAAAGTATAAGTACAGTTAGCGGCTAAAAACTTAATTAAAGTTGGAGTGTGGTTAGTTCCCGGAAGATTTAAATTAATGTACAGTACAATTTCTTTCCGCTCCAATGTCACCGGCTATATTAAATTTTTTACAATTTCGCGTAATTATAATTTTCAATATGCGGTCAAATCATCTTGAACAAGGAAAGTTTTATTTTTCATTGTATTAATCTATACTTTCCTCTGAGATAAGAGATAATGATGAGAGATTTTGTGTAACGAGTAACTTTTTCATCTTTGTATATTATTTCTTTCTCTAAGACCTGTATTGTTTATAATATCAGCCAAGGTTGGTTAACAAAATTTGAATATCAAGGTGTGGTGTGTAATAGTGAACCAGAAAGGTTTAATTAATGGTTGCTAAGTTATAACATTTGGTGTATTTATAGTTTGAGTCCTCTTTTCTTATTACATTTTACCTGTATAATTAGATCTACTACCAGTTACAAGTGTAGATGCGTGTATTACGTATTCATTATTGTATTAATAGGAAATGTGAACCAACCTATACTATTAGAACCACCGAATGCCATTCTTTCAATTATTGTACAAAGAAAGTAAAATTGACGCTCTCCTTAGAAACTTACCTGCAAAAGCTTCAAGTACAATGCAGGCATATGAGAATAACTTTTTTGTTTTTATGATATACTTTGTTCTTCATCATGCAGTAGAGTACAGACGTATTTCTATACGTGCTCTATACAAGTACAAAATTGTATAGAGGTTTGAACTTGCAAGCTACTCTCATAAGGTTTTTTTTGTCTTAAATGTACAATACATCCGGAATTCCAATACGTGGAACTTTTGAAATATAAACTTTTTCATATATTTTACAACATATGAAGCAGCAATAATAGGAATAATGTAATACCTTTTAAAATGAATATTAACGTTATAGGTTGTTAAATTGATAAACTGTTGTTCATTGCATAATTTATTTGAGGTGTTAACATCTATTCGGAGGTTTTGCATTTAAATATATCGATAACGATACAGCACACATTATTTGTGTCGCCGATAGTATAACATTTAATTTCAATTTCATATGCTGGTAAGTGACAATGTGGTCAGATATGGTCAGGCGAACACGCCGAAAATTTCCGAGTTTTTATCTGCTGACAGTAACAACACAGCAATGATGATAGCAGATTTAAAGTAAGAACGAAATCGGTTCATTCGTTAATGTTTAATCTATATATATACTCTGCTATAATCTTGACGCGTTTATTTAATTAATTCCCTTATCTATAAACTAACTCTCAATGTATATTTTCGATAGTTCGGAAAGATTGTACGATCTGTCAAATTCATCCGACCTAACTAAATGTGTTTTAAATATTCACGTCCTATCATCGCAGCGAACATGACAAATTGGAAATGTTTGCATATGAAGCAAATATATTTGCTTCATTCATACATTATAACCGACCAAAAAGTCCAATTGTAATATAATGAGTAATAATAGTTTTGTTGTTAATAGTTATCATTTACAATATCATCTATAAAAACAAGTGCCTTTGTTATTTGTTGTTTGTTTGAATGAAGCATTAAAATTATAAAATAGTACAGACTAAGATTTGTCTTTTCCTAAATATCGTTTTATTTTTATCGTGAAATCATAATTTAAAAAAAATACTCTGTAGTAAAGGATGGGACATTGATAATATTTAATAATAAATGAATCCTATCCTGCTCGCTGCGTAACAAGTGAATATTTATATATAAAATTCATAAGAACGATTGCAAGCGAGGAAATGTGATACTTACGGTTAAATATACATCAAATGATACAGCGAAAGAGCAGTTATAAATTTAAAATAATTGTTTCGTTGGAATATATACATTATATACTGTATATAAACATGTTTCATACACATATATGACGCAGCGATTAACTTGTTTCTTGCTTCGATTTGAGAGCCATGTATTATATGATTGGGGTTGTATGATATAATATTACAATTGTTTTGAATGGTTTCGTTTTGTTTTCTTTAGTTTCGGTTCAGTGTTGAGAAGCATGCTGCTGTCTTTAAACCGGTAAGAACTCGATGTAACTCTTCCTTTACCCCCTCAGTAGAACAATATTCCATACTGAATTGCCCCACGAAAATATAGACATATTTATAACCCGCTTACAACGCAATCTGCTATATATTAATCAATCTTTTAACACCATCGCTGTGATAGTATAGTATAGTCATTGTCTGTTAACATGATGTGAAGGCAATGGGTAGGAGAATAGACGCAGGTGCCATCGCCTCTCTGATGGGTGAAGACGAAAGTCGAGAAATATTTGTCAAATATTGCAGGAGAGTGGTGAAAAGAGTATTGGGGGAGAATAAAAAGTAAATAAGAATATAGGAACTGGGCAAGTATAAAGAAGAAAGGTTAATAGAGATGGAGAAGAAGAAAGAAAAAAGAAGAAATGCTACAGTGAATGATTTTGTTTCAGGCTCCCCTTCCCCCCTCTTCAGAAGGCGTCTTCACTCCAAAGGGATGGATAAAAGAAGGAAATGGAATGGAGAATGATAGAGATATGAAGTTTGTGTAAGATAAGTATGGAATGAAAGATGGAAGAATGATAGACGAGAATTAAGTAGTAATTAGAAGGAACAAAAGAGATGTTAAGTGATTGATAGTACAAGGCCCTGACCCAAAACACGCAGGGGGAACGATAAAAAAAAAAAAAAAAACATGATGTGAAGTATAGGATCTGTTACAGATAAAAAAAAACATAGGTTTACTTACAATTTATTATCCGGTTCCATGATGAATTT
The DNA here is from genome assembly GCA_029034505.1 of Ornithoptera priamus. Lineage (NCBI taxonomy): Eukaryota > Metazoa > Arthropoda > Insecta > Lepidoptera > Papilionidae > Ornithoptera > Ornithoptera priamus. The sequence continues at coordinate 306,901 of JARDWD010000705.1, forward strand.
ACTAACCATTAGACATATCCTTACAGATATAAATCTCAAAAGAAGGTGGTACTAGTAGTTGCATTCCTTTCATATAATTTCACATAACTAATTTCATGGTAATGCTATGATATGAGAGTAGAATTTAGTTATAAAAGTAGGGTTAAATAATCTTAGGCGTTTAACTCACTAGAACAGATTCTCGTCGAGGACTAAGTACGTCATGTAATACGATAAATTTTTCTTCATTAAAAGTTCTTTAATAAGCACATCTTTTTGGCGGAACTACGTATTTTACTTCATAACGGGACTTTATTTTTTAAGAAATTTTTGAATTATATTCAGTTTCATTTTTAATGATTCGCCGGTACTCGTATCGCATACAATACCTGGCGCAGCGCTGCCTGCCTTTTCAGACTCCGCTGTAGGAATACAAATCGTAAAAACTCGCCCGTGGCAATGCCTACAATTGCTACAAACGATTGTTTCTTATTTCTATTTATATTTATTATAAGAAAACCATTAAATATTGTTGCAATTGGAAATATTACTGTATTCGTTGCGTATAATATATGGTTAAGGTTCATTACTTTTAACAGTATTTCGTTTTATTCTAGATAGAACGTTCTGGTACACGATAATTGTACTCATATTTGATGTTGGGTGATGTTTACTCAGCATCAGTTAATAATGGCGTTAAAACAACATTTTCTTTGTTGGATGGAAGTAATAGGCACTCTGGCGGTATCTATCTAGACGGTATCTGGCAACAGAGACCTAATACTAATGTAACTACGTCCCACTGCTCCAGGGACTACGTAAGTTTAATCAACGTTACGTAACGTTAAATTTACGTAAGGTTTCAAACAAACTTTTCCATATTTAAAAATGAAGTAAGGAAGATTTAGCAACATTTTTAATGCCATGAAACGCATAGTAATTTTTTATTAATACATATAACAAAAAGTTATGTACTACTATTATTGACATATCTTTTCTTTCTCTAACATTGTAAATTATCCTTTAAGTTTACTATTCAATTAAAATCGTTTTTGAAGGATACTACGATGTATTTAAATCATATAAATTAAATTTCGCTGTATTAACTCACTGGCCTAATGGTTAGAGCGTGTGGCTTTCCTTCCGAAGGTCGCGGGTTCGAATCTCGGCATGTACCAATGACTTAAATATTTAAGTTATGTACATTTGTGAAGTTTAGTTACAACAGCGAAATACAAACGGTGAAGGAAGGAAGACATTGCAAGGAAACCTGCACATTAATTAGAATTTATTGTAAGGTGTGTGTGAAGTCACCAATCCGCATTGGGACCGTTTGATGACTATGGCCCCATCGCCCTCATATTGAGGGTAGGCCTATGACCCAACAGTGGGGATGTAAAATGGCTGTTATGGGAATTAAATTTCATCATAGTGCAGGGTAGGTGTGGCGATCTTCGAGGGAGGCCTAGGTCTAGCAGTGGACGTCTACCAGTTGATGATGGTGATACCAGCTGGACATACTAAATGCCAGTAAATATTTGTCGTAGTACCTGCAGTGTTGAACGTTAACGTAAAAAATTGGCAAGAAGAAGGACATTTATGAAAAACGGAAGATTTATTAAAAAAAGTTATGAAAAACGCTTCTTTATTATGTAAATTTTTTAATATTATTGTGTTAGTTAACCTCAATGTTATTACTCTGTTATTATCAATACATTTATTTATCAGTATGACTACATGTGTCCGGACTGAATCTTTAACTGGAAATACTAGTCTTAGCTAGTTTTTTAACATAATCTTCATAATCAAAGTTTAGAAGGCCTTAAACCGGAAAGAAAAAACACAACATATATATTTTATGTATTGATAATTAGACTTGTATGGCATAATAAGCTTATTTTAATGTTGATACTATTAGATATTCATAAATTGGATCAATCAACTTATGATGGACGTGGGAATCCGATGAGTAGGGAACAGTGCTATAAAGATCCTTTGCTCAGCAGTATTCAACTGATAATTTAATGTACTGTAATACTATTATATTTATACTAGTTCATAAATAACAAATAAATAAGATTTAAATCCATATTGCATAGTAAATCAACTGCATTTATTAGCAATTATTTTTATCACAAGACATTATTATTTACTTAGTAATGTTAAAGGACGCTAATATTTTAACGAATTTAAACTTGTTTATTAAAATATTTATAACAGGTATACGAAACACACACAAAGAAAAATTAATTTTTTCGTTCAATTATGTTAATTATTATTTGCAAATAATACTTATTTTTGAACTGGAGTATTAAAAAGGAAATTAAAATCATCGCTAAAAAAAAGTTTCGCCGGAGTTTACTCTATAATGTGAAACCCTCGTTTCCGGTTCTAGTCACTCATGCTACGGGACAGGCAATCATGCTAATTGATCCCGACCTCTCTACGTACGCCCTGGGGTAAAACCTTTTCCCGTTACTTTTTTTTTTCATTATTATATGATTATGACAACTTGTTAGCAAAATTAACAAGATGTCAGTGTATTATTTAGAGCTCTATATCAATTTTATTTGTTTATAATCTATTCTTTTATAGATATTTCTCGTAACTTTAATTATATATCAGATAAAAGATGATTTATGTATTTATGTCAAATGTTCACTAAAAGTTTATTTAGTCATAGATCAAAACAAAATAATGATGTTTGAGAAAGACCTTTAAGGCTAATTGCTTGTTATTTCAATAGGCCTTAATTTTTGAAAGGTTATTTTAGATCTATACCTTTATGTACGTATTAAAACTTATATACTGTATACTAAATAAAAATAATTTGTTCTAGTTAATATAACAGTGTCGCTAAGTGTTTCATAAAGATTTAAAACTAAAAATAATAGAATTTGTGAAATGCTGAAACTTAATGATGCCATTTCCTTTCACAACAACAGGAGTGCAGGTTCTGCCGCTAAATACGAGCCTCGGACCGGTTTGTTAACGATAGGTAAGCTATAAATCGTTACACAGTTATAGTAATGGGCTACCTTTGCTTAACATGATTTATGAATCCGCCGAGGTTGAATTTGCACGATAGATAAATCTGTTATCTTAAATGTTTCATTAACGTTAAATAATCTATTAATAACGCATTTGTGATGATTACTACTTTTATTTTCCGCACTGACAAATAGAGGCTGTAAAAACTGTCGCTTCTCACACACAAGATTTGATCTAATATTTTAATATGTTACATGAAACTATGTTATTCTTATTATACTTCAGTGATTGAGATGATAAAACACTGACCGACACAATACTGTGACCCTTTTAAATCCTTCTCAAACATCAGAACTCTCCTTTTGTGAACGTGGATTCAAACGAAATCAATACTTGTACAGTAAAATATTTAAGTTTCGCAGATTAATCAAAGATATGAGATGAAATATCACAATATATAAGCACAGTTATATAAACCCAAATCACAAGCGAGAAACTTGAGGGTAGAAATAAAATACGACGGCTACTGCAATTCAGTGTCTCGTTGCATTTAATGGCCCGTGAAATGCCCACACTCTTTCAGCAGATAGCTTACTTACCTGATCATTTATATGAATTGAAAATGCCACCTTTAAAGAATATGGCCATGCTTTTGGAATTTTTCATTGCAATAACATGACCAACGGATTTTTGTTTTCAGTTTTTACAAAACAGTAAGAAACCTATAAATTAAAAAAAAATCTTCTTTTTTGACAATGTTAACTAGAGGAGGATGCTGTTAACGGCGTCACCTTTGTATTAACTACTGTAGCAATAAACACAATTTTGCTCTACGTTAATATAATGATTTTTTGTTCCATATAAATTAATATATTTATTCAATAAATATCTAATGGTACATATTTTATAGATCGTTTAGCAAATAATTTGTATACTGACACAAACGATAACTAACATAGAGATCCTGATGAGCTGATAAAGCTAGGTTATACGTCATTTATAGTACATAAATTATAGGTTTTTTTTACTAAAGGTTTTATTACTAATATCATGTAATTTGAATTAAAAAAAAACGTTATGCCTACTCGTAACAACAAGGCGCTAGTTAGGATGATATGCACCGCACCGCATGGTGCCCGTCGCCTTGAGACATACGAAGTTAAGTCTCGTTACCCCAATGATTTCAGCAGCTCCAGGTCTCTTCAAACTGATACACAGTAATGTTTACACATTGCACATGGCAGTAGAATCGGCACTGCTTACCCCGACGGTCTCCAAGAACAGAGAGCTACCAGCAGTTAATGTTAAATATTTAATATTTTTACATTTCCTTATACCTGAGATGAATTTCGTTCAGTTGGATTGCCGCAAAATAAACGTCTGTCAAATTATTCAATGAAATATGAATGTGCAGTGAATCATAAAGGCTTTCAACTAAAGCAAAATTTTCGCCCGCCGGAGGGGTGCAAGTATGATTTGATAAATGTAAATCCGGTGTATTTTCATTTAGAGTATCGTTTTGAATAATAAGCTGAAATCTGAAACTAAACTAATTTTATACTGTTAGATTATATGATGGTTAAAGATTTTTTTGTATTTAAATAGCAATATTACTCTAACATTCATTAATGAATTTTACTCTGTTTTATTCTATGAAGGGGCAATAGAAGTGTGACTTCGCCTGATGGTAAGTAACCAGCCCGTCTATGACAATGTGGCTTAGTTAGGATGTTAAACACTGCTGTTAAGTCTCGTTCCACCAGTAATGACACTAGCTACACCGCCCTTTAAACCGGAACACAATATTTTCATACAACTTTTTGGCGGCAGAAATAACAAAGACCTACCACCAGTAAATAAAATCGTTAAATAATTATTTTTGTACATTCACAATAAACTAAATATTTACTACAATATCAACTATCTAATTTACTAGTATTAAAATATGGTTTTAATATCGTTCAATTTTAAATTTGCTTAATTTAACGAAGCTCGCTGGCCTAATAATTAGAGCGTGCGGCCTTCATTCCGAAGATCATGGGTTCGTATCTCGGCATTTACCAATTACTTTAATATTTAAGTTATGTTGTTTAGTTACAAAACCGAAATACAAATGGTGAAGGAAGACATCGTGAGGAAACCTGCACATGAATTAGAATTTATTCTAAGGTGTGTGTGAAGTCACCAATTGGGACCAGGTGGTGACTATGGCCCCATCGCCCTCATATCGAGGCTAAGCCTTTGCCCCAGCAGTGGGGACGTAAATCCACTGTTATGGAATTTTAAATATTCAAGATATAAACGTCTCAGCGTTAAAGGAGTGACTTAAAATACTGTTAAACATGTGTGTATCAATACAGCGCCTAAAGGAATTTAGCGGAAGTCAAGCCAGAAGCTAGCGCACTCTTACTCGAGTTCCGGAGCACAGATAAAACGCTTCCTCTTCCTGCGTCTTATGCCTAACACTGCAATGAGCAGATAGAAAAGAATTTTAAACGTGTATAAATTCTTTGTATCACAGAATACTTGTTTTTTTCTTCACAGTTTTATTCAATATTTTTAGGACACATAATTTTTCTATCATAAGTTATAGATAGTTTTGTAACGATTTTCAGAACAGAAAGGTTGAATTTGTAAAGTGACATTCAATCCCTAAAAAAATCCCATTCCCTACTTAAAATACCATTGAAATGTATTTGACAGAATTTTAATTAATTTTCAAAGTTAAGAGTAATCTCATTAATGATGTCCAAAGTGAAATCATTATTTCTGGAGTTATTAGTGAAAGTGCTGAATTTTTATCATTGAGTAGACCTTTTGAAGGAGCGCACTTTATAGTCAAGTGCCGTGCTCAGCTAAATTTGAGGAATACCATCTAAAAAGTGATGAAGCCTCGTTACGTTTACATAGTACATTAAAATTTCAAAATGTCGACCGTTTTTTTATAGAAAACGAAAATAGTAAATTAACGTCTGTTCAATGCCCAATCATCGACTGAGCTAGGTTATAGTTGCGATTGCTATGGTATTAATGTATCTCATCAGTTTTTTTTTTCCTTGCAAAAACAGTTTTTTTCCCATTTCTTCCTAATATTATTGTTCAAGGCTTTATTTTCTTATTTTACTACATCATTTATATATTCATTACCCATTTTTGCGATTTACATTTGTTCTTACATTATTTCTATTTGCTTTAACTTATATCTATGCTTTTACTTATGCTATGTTATTATCCAGTTAAAATATTATTGTGTACATATGTATATATACAGTATTATTTACGTATCCATAATTCTACTGTTTAGTATATTACCTATTATTAAGCAACATTTTAAAAACTTACTTCTATTTTATTTTCTACTATCTGTTCCCCGCCCGCTTTGCTGGCCGTAACATCCCGTTACTCCCTTTGGGGAAGGAATTTTTAAAGTTTGTTTATAGTTAACTATACTCTATACTCAGTAAAAAGAATATTCCTACTAAATTTCGAGTCTCTGGGCCTTTGGTTCCAGAGATATCGTGGTGTCTTTCTACATATGTGGAAATCTTTTATATAATTATAGATTAGCTCGCGTGTATTATCTTTACAGTTACCCCTGTCTGCTCTGGCAAAAACCGTTTATAATTTGTATGTTATAGTAATTGAAGGAAATGCAAGTTATGATTTTTTAAGATATTTTTCAGAGGACAGATTCAATTTTATAAAATTTCTCCGCTTTAACAGACAATCCCAGCTACGTGCCGACGTATAATCACGAGGATAAAGGAGACATGCTGATCGCATTCTCTATCAGCTTGTTTATTATCGTCTAACAAGTTGTTCTAAAACACAAAACATGCAAGGAGTATTATCATAATGCATTTAAAAATATATCACCTGTTTTATTTTAAGGTACAGTTATCACATAAAACAAGCAGTATAATGCAAAAGGATTGAATACACAATGTAAATATATTGATACGATGTGCCTATGAGGTGCCTTCTTCAAACTGAAGTTCGGCAGGTTGATATATAAATCGGAAAAGATATGTCTATTTTTTTTATTCTACGAAGCAACATGACGAGTGGGACATTCACCTAATGGTAAGTGACACGCCTGCTCACAGCAATGTGATGCTCGATGGAATGATATAAACTGCACCACATTGAAATTGTGGGTTTGAGAATAAGACATTGAGTCATGTCATGCGCCTTCCGAACAGAAATTTCGTAATATCTGCAACCTGTTTAGCAGTTGAAAAAGAAGCTGCGGTGGTACTCGCCTAGACAATCTCCAGCGACAAAGACCTACCACCGGTATAAAACTATAATTTGTTCCGTTTGTAAACAAATAATCTTTTTCAATATGTATAACCTTTATAACGATCGTGACTATTTTTCCTTTAATTCCTATTAATTTTTGAAGGAATCGAATTATATCTTACTCTCATTCATGGTTTATACATCTTTATTATAAACCTTACCTACGATGACTTTTAATTTACTTAATAACATAATAACAATAATGCACATGTACCCAAAAATGAGATTGTTTCTTTTTTTTAACTAGAGATAAAACCCTGTAATTCTGAAAAAATCAAAATCAACGTCCTCCATGTCAATTAGGACTTAATTAATTGAGTCTAGTATCTCGGCTCCGGCTGTGGCTGCGAAAGGACCTTTCGAATTCATAGCGTGCAAATAGAGAGCGATGGATAGTTGACTTTGCTCTTGATTTCCCGTGTTTTGAATGCACCGCCCCTTTGTATGCGCTGTTTGTTGTCTCAGTTCGCATCGTAAAACGATCTCTGCCTCAGTTCGGATTCAGAAGCCGTGTGATGAGCTTATCCCATTCTAAAATATATTTTAGACATTATAAAAAAATATACAGATAAAATTTATTTATAGCTGTTTTATAACTGTTATCAATTCGTGACAAAAAAAAATCCTACTATCATTTGTAAGCCAAATTATTTAATGAAATTTATTTAGTTTCATTGATTAAAACTTTAGTCGTATTTAATATATGTTACAAAAGAGTTTAGATCATATAATATTATAATATACATAAAAAATATTTCATCATCATAATTATTAGGTGATGAAAAGTAAAGGATATTATAATTTCCAGCAGTGGATTCCACTTACTTTTTTTGTCTATAAATTATTCATAGATATATTATAATTACATCATTTAAAGTATAGTTTCATATACTGTGTTATAGGCAAGCATATTTATAATATTAATTTGAAATGTATAAGCATAACATTGATAATTAGTAAAAATAATAATAAAGTAAACCAGCAGCTGCATGAGTTGTTCAGTTTTTAATAAAGTAGTATGTAAAGGATTCTCCAATTTAGATACAATGCTTAGATAGACTGACATCAGAAAAACATCAAAAATACATCAAGCGGAAACGTCCATCTACACTGTAGATTCGATACCTCCGCCCTCTTGTATCTATGATATTAATCTCAAGTTCTTTGTTACGAAATACTTAACGCCTCTTTTGATAAGGCCTACCTTTAATTTAATTTAATTAGATCTATCATTTACCTTCGCAAAGGTTCCTTTAGATGATACATTAATAAAACATTAACTAGGATATGTATGATTAATTTGAAAATCTCTTCTTCCATTATAAATATAATGTAATTACAGAAATCAAAATTACTGTGTTTAATTCTTGCGTGTATTTTGGTACACATTCAGTATAAATTTAGATAAAATACTAATAAGTAAATATCTATTCGAATCGTGTTCTCGGGAGGATATTCAATTGAGTTGTGTCTATACATAAATAATTTGCAAAGCACCAGAGGATTCGGTGGACAAGATTCAAATGATACTTCCATTCTTTATTCTTCATCGGAGCGCAGACGTTGTGGAGCTATTCTCTACGAATGAAACCCCGGGGTATAAATTTAATCTCGGCATTCAGAGGGGTAGGTCTATAAAAATAGTTTTCGTTGATATTTTGCAATTTAAATTTTTATTTTAAAGTTTTAAAGAAAGTGTAATGATAAAATTAGACACGAAAAAATGTTTCCTCTTTACTCTGAGCTGAAGCATATCTCTAAGATGAGGCTGTGTAACACTATAAAAATTAAGTTGATTTTAAATAAGAGAATTCAGTTGTACTCCTATCGATTGCGACGATTAGGTCCCTAGTGTGCTTATCGATACAGAAAAACAAACCCAGGCTGAACATTTCTCGTATTTCTATGGAACTAGAGATCCTAACCTTTTTTGACTCCATGGATCGAGATGAACCGTGACTGCACCATTACAATCCGGAAATCCGGAACCAGTTTATGACTTGAAAAAGCTTATCATCCTCAACCCTTAAGAAATTTAAGGCGTGTCCTTCCACCGACAAGATAAAGGGCTTTCTTCTCTGGGATTAGTAAAGAGATGGTCTTGTTTGAATATTGCGGCCATGGAGCTACTATTACAGGCTTTTTGTATACGAGCCAAATAAAAATTGCGTAAAGAACAAACTAGCAAAAAATGTTCTCTTTCATCGGGATAATACCGCGATGCTCACAAGAAGATCATTGCCATGACTTCAATCCGAGATGCTGGCTTCTTAGTACTTAAACATCTTCCATATTCATTTGATTTTGCTCCTAGTGATTTCGAAGTATGAAAGAGTATTTGAGAGGACAAAAATGCGAAGATGATGAAAAGTTTTTTAACAAAGGAATTTTAGGCTTGGAACAAAGGTATTTGATATAGATATACTAAAACGGGACTTCATCGAAAAATAATAAAAATTAGCGGCACCATAGTTATTCTCAATTTATGAACTTCTTCTATATCAGCTCTTCGTATATCACGATAACTTGTGTTTAATTTATGCTCGCTATTTAATACTAGATGTAACATTACTATCGAAAATATTAAAAATGGGTTTTCACAAATAAAGGAAGTATCTTTCGCAAAGATAGCGCACTCGGTGATGGGAACAGAAATCATTTCCGATGTGTCAGTCACACGTCAGGTCTGTCCGGTTGGACGTACACCCACTAATGAGTGAGTGAGAACTTTAAATGGCAACTCACCCTAATTAATTAGTTCTGCAAGTACATACAATTTTCTAAAACGTTTATAAAATCATGAATTCCAAGCATTCTCATTTTTATCTTTTTAATTCCATTGGAGCAGATTGCCCTTATTTAAACTAGCTTTAATTACGAGTATAGACAATTATAGACATTCATTTCGATGTTTGGCAATAATTTTCCTTTCACATTACATCCATTAAATAACTTTATCAAGTTACGTAGAAAAAGAAAGATGGATGACTGGTTCACAACAACAAAATAAGTTGTAGATTTGTGTTGTAGAAAACCTCAATAAAAATTAAGTTACTCCCGAAAAACTAGAATATAAGTAAGGAACATGTAATTGTATTTTGTTTAAATTATTAATATTATTTATTATTAATTAAAATTTTATTGAACAACCATAAAAAAATTACGAAAAGGCGGTCCTTAAACGGCGACTGTTAGTTCAGCTTAGAATTTATTACTGTCTATATTAGACTTAGTTAATAAATGAAACCAAATTAAAATTAATATTTACTACATAATCAGTTATTTATTTAAGGAAAAAGCCGTATTATCTCAGACGATCAGAACGTAAAGAATGGTGAAGCGGTTGGCAAGGGTAATAAACTAATACTAACAAGTAAGCAACATGAACCGCAAGATCATGAAAATTTACCACGATCCCCTTTGCCAGTGGCATGAATAACTTCGATGTTTCGCATACATGTATTATGACTATATCAAATATTTGCGAATTTGTGATACCGAATGGAGGTATATTTACTTTTAACCGTACACATTGTGTTAGTATTTGGTATGTTAGTTCAAAATTTTAGGAGTTCCGTAGCTATAGGCATTACACGTTACGCCGTAGACGTCACAACCGCTATTATATAAAGCTGATATTTTTATAAACATACCAAATCTCAATATTTCTAATTATTCTATTCTCGTATAAACCCGACGTAATGTTTTTTTATTAATGTACAAAACTTATCTATTATTATTCTAACAGTAAAAGTAATGATCGTAAAAAAATTTTCAAGTAAATATTACCCAAATCTTTAATATTAAAATTTAATATACCAGGTCTGTTTGATTAACTTCCTCCCTCCTTTGCATGTACTATTTTAGTATGCAAACCGACGCAAATGCTTACACGCTTTCTTTAACGTAGAACCATAGAAGTCTTTTATTATTCCTTAACATGAACAGCTCATTTTCTTTTTCCACACCTGAAGTTTGGGGTCTTGTTTCACAAGAAGATATTCAACACAACATCCACTGTACGTCCGAGTGCAGGTTACTTTGTGTTTTAAAACGATATTATTTTTGTAATACCTTGGTGCCTTCTCGATATTTTTTTCACCAGTCAAGTCAAGCTTTTCGGGAAATAAAGAAAAGTTTAAACTTTATTTTAGATTGATTTACAAATTGAAAGTTTTACATAATTTTCTGTTAAATTTTGTCACTTTTCATTATTTAACCGCGGATTGCTGAAGAGGTTATCTGGTCATAGGTTTATACGTTTAATACCAATAATCGTTAAGGAGGTGAGAGTAACGAATTAAGAAACTTAACTTACAACGATTAACTATAAGGGTTAACTATTAAATAGAATTATTTAGCTAATTGTAAATAATAAATGCGATCTAGTAATAAATCCTAATAAAAACATATTATAATAAATAATAATTATTCCTCTTGTTTTGATTTATTTATGTAATGTAAATGTAATAAAAAATGTTATAGTTTTTTCCACAATTTTGTCCATTTTTTGACATAAGATTTTTTAAAAAGAGTGTCATTTGCTGTACTGCTAAGTTTTGCGTGTTAATAGTCTTTCCATGGAATTGTTAACCGTTAACGACACGCTATTTTACTAACTAATATTACCTGATATTAGTAATCGTGTCAAATAATCTAATCGAACATAAGTTACAAAAAGTTACTAATTTGATTTTGATTTAGCCAATCTAACTTTAATTTATTTCCTCCCGAAATTGTTTCTCTAATATTTCCATACTTACATACATTACTTATTTGAATATATTTAAATGTATTTATAACTTTGTTAATATTAGAGAGAATTAAATTATAGTATACATTATTATTGATATAACATAGATCGCTATTAAAAAAGTAGTTTTAAAAAATATATAAAGATTTTATAACTCCGCATGGAAATGCAATCAATGTCCATATGTACATTTTTTCAATTTCCTTTTCGAGGACTTCAAACAGACCTGTAAATTGAAACTAAATTGAAATTGTGACTACCTTCTAAGTAAACACACGGTTTGCGGGTTACGTACATATATTAAATGATTTTAATTGAATTTTGGTCTTATTGTTCTATCACCACAGTAAGAAAGATTTAAGCTATATTGATTGATTCGTTTTGCATTACATACCACATTTTTTTGTGACGATTAGGCAAGCACCACGAGTACACACAGTTGTGTACCTCGCAACGGAATTATAATGCGAAACTAGAGATAAAATTAATATAAGCTTTAATAGTTTCGAACAGAATAGAATTTACAAGCGCGCAGGTTCCTCTGACGTGAACCTGGTACAAGTGTGTTACAACGTTGAGAAATGATATCGTGTCTCATGTGCTCCTTAATTAATTGTTTAATTAATATATTAAAGTGGCCCCTCTTCAACTCATAGACGTCGGTAAACGTTCGTGAAAATAACTAACGTACACATAACAAAAGGGCGTACGCTTCTAACTGCTCTGAACTGCTTACTTGGATCAACGGCCAACTTTTAAGCCTGACATTTCTCATAACATATGTTATCATTTAGATCGTATTAATTTATCTCCTTTTTGATAATGAAAACATACAAGAAAAGACTAACAAGCTACATATAAAAAAAACTCTCTTACTCTTCTTAGTGTCATCAATACCTTTTTTATTATAAACACTATAACTATTTTAATAAATGATAAGAGAGAAGTATAAATCATTTTATCTAGTGATATGTTATTATTGGCAGGTTTATCACTTACTAACAGATGAACGTCATGCTCATTTCGTCGCTCTGAAAAAAAGAACAAAGATTATTACATAGGTAATTATAAATAGTTACCTATATAAAATTACTCCAGTAATTTCTGTAACCACAAAGCCCTTCAATCCAGAACACATTAATGCTTGCCTTCTACTCTGTCGACAGAAATAAGAGATGCAGTGGAATTAGTCTAGACGATCTCTAGAAATGTAATGTATAGTGAAGTTAAACCTTTTCATAGTCACGGTTCAGCTTCTATGTTTAGAGATATTTCGTAATGAATATTATTTAAAAAAAGTTACTTAAATATTTGACGTCTAATTGTGCAGCGCTTAAAATGAGTGTATTAATTAAACATTGGGTGAAGAGATCGATCAAAGAAGATAAACTTATGTAATGTCTTAGTTAAACTTTAACGTTACCATATGTAGGCGCTAGGATGTAATCAGCAAAAACGTTCTCTAAATTCTGTTGGCACGTTTTCAACGTTGACCTGGTACAAATGTGTGCGAATTCCAAAGTAAATCAGTTAAAACAAATGTAGAGCATCAATCAGCGGGTGCTTGGGTTACGTCGGCCGTCGTTAGCGGTCGAGACCGACTACGATAAATCACTGTACCACCTTGAAGACAGCGTTCAAATAATATATCACCGCACACTATTGACGTATAGGCGTTCATAAAATTTTAACATGCTATCAAGGAAAACAGTAGCTCATAGTTTTTTATGAATGAAATATTAACAGGGTTAGAAAAGACAGGGATATCAGAAGACATCTAATAGATAAACATTAACGGTATTTGTTCATTACGTTTATAATTTTATTAAATACTAGTATTGTAAGTACTAAACCAAGTCGAACTATTGCTTGAATTCAATCGTGGCCATCTATATTACATATTAGAAAAGAATTAACTATCGTACGTACGTAACTATCATACAGAATTTTAAAAAGTCTAAATATTTATAAAAAAATATATTCAATGATATAGTTAAATTAAATAAAATATAATAAATGTTTTACATAATGTTAATAATGATTGGTGGTCTCTGTAGTTGATCTCTGTTGCCAAAGACCGTCTGAGTTTGAACCACCGCAGCTCATATTTCTGTTTCCGTCTTCATTTATTATTATTTTTTTTAGTTCTGTAGTTCTGTTAATCAAGTTTACATACTACAATGTAAACGACCGACTCTTCGTATAAAAGAACTCTTTAACACATATCATCTAGCAGCAACCGCAAACTAACACTTCAATTGGTTCTAAACCAACCATTGGGTCCACCTGTGCTATTTCAGGATTTACAAGTCTGATGAACAAGTCAAATCAGCAGTTTCAAAGCCTCTGTCGCAACAGATTCGTACTGAAATCAGTCACTGTTAATATTGGGATATTCCTGATTCAGACTGACTTTAAACGAGCTTGATGTGTAGAGCAAACTGATAAAACGCTTTGAGGCATACAAAATCTGTACGTAAATGACTATAATAGAACACAATTTGACCATGTTTATTTTAATTATTTAGCCCGACGGTTATAGTGCCTTACCCGTGGCCACAAGAACACTAAGGTGACAGACGATCACCTCAATTATTAGGGACACCTTTAACTTTTAATCATCATCAATCAGCAGTTGCGTTGAGACATAAAATATAAAGTCTCGTTACCCCAGTAATGTTCACTAGCTACAGAGCCCTTCAAACCGGTGTGGTGGTACCTACCTAGTAACAGAGACCTACCACCATTAAGTTTACCATCATCAGCAGATAGACGCTCACAGCTCGACGTAGATGTCCCGCAAAGATTTCCACTCCAATAGGTCCTGCGCTTCCCATACCTACCTAGTGAAAATAATAGCTACGCAAACGGGTTCATGAATCTATCACTACCCAAGTCCAACACGGTGATCCAAGAATAAAACCAGGGACATCAGTGTTATAACGCAATCCTAGGATCCATTATGCGGACATAATTACAATTTATTTATTTTTTAACTTACGAAGAATACACGAAATATCTGGTACAATTTTTTTTTTCAACAACTGATCTCAATTTTACGTGAGGTTAAGTGACAATGAAGCCGTTGATGATGAAGTGTTCTCGCATAGAATACTTCATCTCTAGTATGTTGACAGCCGGAACTAAGCGATGGTGTCATGAAAGCAGATTTACAGAGGCTGACGCGGTGAGCGGATTTAAGAAAACCGTTCCACCATACAAAATAATATAAAGAATCTAAATTACTTGATCTGAAAACTTAATAGATTTAAACATTTATTTGCAAGGATAATAAAAAGAATATACGAAATGTTTCCATGGAGTTAATTTTGCCGGAACAGCTTTTATGGCTTCTTTGCTAACTGTAACGTTTTATGACACACAAAGGCATCGTTCGCGAATAAATCCTATACGGAAAACAGCAAAGTATAGGACACTAACTATTTTAGAAGCGTTCTACAGTTTACAATATACAGTCAACAGCCAAACACAATATTCAAAGAATAAGATAATTACTATTAATTTTATATACATACTTAATACCATACATTAATTATGGAATAGTTTATATCTAAAAGAAAAACCGTCAAACGATAAAATTATCTTTATCCACTTACACAAATTAATAGCAGCTGTGTTCTAAACTTAAAAGTGCTTTGTATTGAATCGTTTTAAAAATACATTATTTTCTATTCATTATATTTAAATTCTATACAACATTACGTTAAACAGTAATGAATGCAAAAAACTAATACTTTATGTATCAGAAACAAAAAATATTTTTTTTACAATGTCTTCAAACATTTTATTAAATTATTATAAACATGATAAGGTTACACAATAGAATCGGAAGCGATTTATAATACTATAGTTATATACTAAAATCATTATATATTTACTGGTGGTAGGTCTATGTTGACGGAGACCGTCTAGGTAGAAACCATCGCAGCGCCAATTTCTGCCGCCAAACAAGTGGGCAAACATTACTGGGGTAACGAGATTCAACATCTTACGTCTCAGACGACGAGCGCAATGTGTTGCAGTGTATATAATCCTAACTAGCGCATGTTGTCATGCAGGTGTATCACCATCAGGTGAACGTCCCGCTCGTCTCATCGCTTAATCAAAATAGAAAGTGTGCACGTAGACAAGAAGTTGTATAGAGTAATATACGTAGATTTTGAGACTGGAATGAATTATTAAAAAGGGTACTTCTATATTAGTGCACTTTACACCACTCATTATTAAATATAAAGTTAGAAGTAAATAGGGGATAATTGATTTTTTTTTAAAATTCAACAAATCGGCGGGACGAGCGAGCCGTTCACCCGATGATAAGTGACACACCTGCTCATAACAACATGGAGTTAGTATATACAAAGCGCCATGTGATGGTCATCGTCTTGAGACATAAGATGTTAAGTATTTTTACCCCAGTAATTTCACCATCTTCAATGCCCTCCAAACCGGAACACAGTAATATTTCTTTAACACACTACTGTTTGGCGACAGAAATGAGAGCTGCAGTAGTATTGTATTTAGAATGTCTCCGGCGACATAGACCTACCATCAGTAGACTGACAGAAACTTTTCCCTATGTTATTAACGAAATCGTTTTAGGTTTCTTATCATATATACAATATTGAAATTAAATTATACTTTTCCTGTTTTTTTCTAGATTAAATATTGTCCTTTTACAGCTAAATGCATATAAGTTACGGCGGATTGAAACACATTTCTTAATTACTGTCTATAGTAAAGTATCTTCAGATGACATCATCTGTCATAAAATTGCCCACAATGAAAGGTGATCTCCTGCCCTTATCGTATGTACACCCAGAAGGGTATCATCTTCATTTCTGTACATTAATCATATATGTGACAGGGAAAAGAACTCATATGATGATGGATCGTAGATAAGATAGCTTGTTATTTCTATATGAATTTTCATTAAACTATTTTAGAGGAAAAATAATATCGTAATTTATGTCACTATAGACTTTTTAGGATTTAGGGAATTTACAGCCTTGATTTTAATCTAAAAAAAATAACGATTTTCTTTTCTTTAACAAAGTAATGGTTAGGTTATTTTCTTAATGTATGTGTATATTTTGTTACTATACGACTCGATAGTATTTTTTGAGATATTGTATATTTTGGAGATACTGTATGTGACAAGAAAAAAGTTTAAAACTCACTCCCTACTTATGTATGTTTACTATACCTTAAACGCGAGTCCCATTCTTTGTAAATAAGTATTCTTA
This sequence comes from Ornithoptera priamus, assembly GCA_029034505.1. NCBI lineage: Eukaryota > Metazoa > Arthropoda > Insecta > Lepidoptera > Papilionidae > Ornithoptera > Ornithoptera priamus. The sequence goes on from JARDWD010000705.1 coordinate 324,190, forward strand.
GTGCGTTGGTATCACGCGAGTTTTCTTCCTACACAACATAAAGTGAAAAGAAATGCGGATTTTTCCAAGAGAAACGTATATTCTTAAAAATAAAATCTCTTTGTTTTACAAAATTGTTTTAACTTTGTACAAATTATAGAGTAAATAACGTGTCTTCTAAAATATTCTAATCTTAGTCAAAACGGTGTTAATGACTCATGATGACGACGATAACGACGACGACGATGATGATGTTTAGTGTTCTTATAGAGAATCACTACTAATGTTATCCTGACCATGTCTCCAACATTTTGAATGTTATTTATTTTGTCTTTAAGTACAATCATGAAAAAGAATACAATTATATGAGCAATTGATTATTTCTCAATTAACGATTGAGTGAGAAAAAACAGTCCGAGGTACAAAGACGAAGTACCCATTCAGCATCGTCTTTGTACGTCCTTCAATTATAAATCCTGCTACTAAATAAATGTCTTGGTTTATATAGGAACAGTGTCACAGTAACTAAAGGCCTTAATGCAATGAATAGTCTATATTTAAAAAAAATTGTAATACTTCCTTTTATATAAAAACATAATAAAATTATTTCTATATTAGAATAATTCGAGTTTTGGCAATAAGTTATCAAGTTTCTAAATAACACAATGTAATTAGATCATATATGATTATTATTTATATTAATGATGTATGTAATAACTTAGCTATTGTTACGTCATCGACTTATTACGTAGATAACAATGCTTAAAAAAGTTATTTATATTGGCTAAAATCGATTAATTTAAACGCCGGTATGAGTACAGCCCTTTAAATTCTGCCTTAGTTTCGAGCCGCTGCAATATAATTCACGTAACCGTATTCAATGGAATATAGAACGGACAATTCTGTAAAATGATATTGGAGAATTTAGTTATAGTAGAATCACATTTTCCAACAAAATATCATTCACATTCTTGCCGCATCTATCATATAGATGACAGTAATAGGTTTCTGATATATGGATTCTACATTTTCTTTTCGCATTTTTTATAAAAGATTTCTCTTTATAAATATATCTGTTAGATAAGTACATGAATAAATACAAACCAAGTGAGTTATAACAAGAGGTATTTATAAGTTTTTAAAGACTATTAAAAATAATATTTATTATTATTTCCGATGTAATTCAAGTAGAAACTTCGTTATGGGCGTCTTTTAAAATTATAATAACATTTCGCCTACACAAAACTGTAACGAATTTAATGCAAACAAGATATTAGGTCCTTACACATGACATTAGCGTTTTGTCGTACTGACCACTTTGATCTGAAATATCTCCTCTTTGGTTAAGAATTCGAATTTAAAATTTATAAATACATTTAGCTGGCACGTTTGCATTTTGAAAGCAGTCATTCATTTGTTTTTTCCTCATTATTTTTTCTTTGGCATCGCTTATTACCGCATAATGGAAAACATGAAATATCGGTATATTTTACGAGTACGAGTTCTACCGTGGCATCAGTGCTGCAGAAACAGCTCAAAGGATTAATGATGTGTACGGCGCTGGTGTCGCAAAAAAGCACGATACGTTTTTGGTTTCAATGTTTTCGTTTTGGAAATTTCGACCTTCAGAACCAACCCTGTGGACGGCCGGAGACCAAAGTGGAAAATGAAGAATGAAAAGCTATCGTGGAAGCGGATCCATCAAAAAGCACTGATAGCTGTAGGCTTCGGGGTAAGTAAAAAAACTGTATTAATCCATTTGAAGCAAATCGAACTTGAACGATGGGTACCATTTTTACCGGAATTTGGATAACTTCTTACAAGGAAAAAAATTCAACTCCGGCTGCTGCATAATCCAAACCGTCTCCAAAGAGTTTATTGATTCTCGCTCCCATGGTTTTTTAGTAAAGGAATCAATGAACTACCTATAAAAAATGCATAGATAACAACGGTGCATAATTTGAATATGTAAATGTTTTACAAAAAAAAATACTTTATATTACTCTCGTACAATACGCCAATTTCATATGTAAGGACCTAATATTTTGTGTGTATGTTGAAAACGCATTGTTCGTAGCGAATCCGATTTCACTAGTATTAAATGAATGCTAACTCTGCAGTATTTCCAATCCGTTAAGTCTAGACTTGCCGCGCGCAGTACGCATCGTTTCATTATAACTCTCACATTGTGATTGCTCTCTATCATTTTATAGTTATATTCGTTATAGTTTTCAATATAATATGCATAGATTACGATCGGTGTAAGGATTTTTGGAGGAAGCATATGTCCATCAGTGGAAGTTCATCTCTTGATAATTATGTCTAGGTTTAGGGGACTTGCAATATTTATGCTAAGTAATAATGTTTAATAATCACCTCCATTACGCGTATAACATCTATCTATAGATGTCTTTACGTCTTTTATATATATAAAATATGCAAGTTGCAAGCAAAAATATTGCTAGGTCCTTGGCGAAAGAACAGTTAATAATACGGAACGATAAACTCGTATAAATTTGTAAGCATCGTTATAACTAGAAGTCTTTTTTTTTCATTCAAATAAGTGACGAGACGAGCGGAACGTTCACCTGATGGTTAGTGATACGCCTGCTTCAACCTGTCGTTAGAATGGTATATAGGGTACCTCATTGCGCTCATCGCCTGTGATGTGAGATATTGGCTCTCGATACCCCAGTAACTATACAAGCTACAACGCTCTTTAATCCGGAATACAGTAACGTTTGCACACTACTGTTTGGCAGCAGAAACAGGAGCTACCACCAGTAAGTCTATTTCGTCTACTCGGATTAAAGGTCGATACCCGAAGGATAATGTTTGTTGCGTAATAAACTGTGTACATACCTGCTTTCCTATTATTTTAAAATACTACTAAGACTAATCTCCATGTATTGTATGCGAAGACAGTCATTATGAAACTTATTTGTAATTAGTTATATGTGCAGCAGAAAAAAAGTTCCAGCTCTAGGAAATAATCCTTCTCGTATTCATTTCTCTGTAACCGCTTAATCTCCCTGTGCGCCTGACAAATTGGACTCCACATTTTGCACTGGACAAATGAAGGCGAAATAAAACCTTCCGTTAGCTCGTTCAATAACACATTTCGTCGCTCCTTATAAATTTTGATGGTTAATAATGTTTCATGTTTATGTACAAGGTTTGGATGACCCTGTGGTCTTGGGATATTAAGTTCTGTCTGTTGTAGAAGGCGTCTAAAGGGGTTTTCGGTTTCATGGTCTTTGAAGGTAGGGGCTCTCATTGTCCATTAAACGAGCTCGGGATGAACGGCAAGTACGATGTGATCTGCTGCTTGCCAAACCGAGGATTCCGAAGAGGGCTACAGCTCGCTCTGGGTCGTGCTTTAGGTGTAATGCCGAGAGGAACCGGCGCTTTCTGTAGGAGATCCCGGGGCCTTTTGCAATGTACTGAGGATGACCAAGGGGTGTGGGGGTGTTTAAAATTCCTACATACCTTTGTCTTCCCCCAGAAGCAAAGCATCTTTTTAAAGATCTTTCCCCTCCCCCACTCCTCGATAACCATAAAAAAGGTACATGGTTTGGTCCCTTACGATTACGTTTGCCAACTCGCTTCCTGTGCTAAACTAGATCCTGTCTCGACAACAAATACTTATGGTCTGAATCACTGGCGGTTGATCTCTGTTCACGGAGACCGTCTAGGTATTTACCACTGCAGCGCTTATTTCTACCGCAAAACAGTAGTGTGCAAACATTACTGATTTCCGGTTTGAAGAGCGCTGTAGCTAATGTATTCAATGGAGTAACAAGACTGAAAATCTCGTCTGTAGGCGACAAGCACAATATGGTTTAATGTATAATATTTTAACCAGCACCGATTTATTATGGGCTGGCGTACCATTAGGTGAGCGTCCTACTCGTCTCGTTGCTTTGTTAAATAAAAAAAAAGAATCTTCATGAATTTTTGCTTCATTACTTACTATGTGTAAATAATAAAAAAAATTATGATTGAGGATAAAACATGCATTCATGCGCAGATGGTTCAACAATAATGTACTAGTTACAAAAAATTTTAAAATTCAAGTAATATAAATAATTTTAAAATTTTATATTGATACTTTTACATTAACATAGCAAATATGTCACAGCAAAAGTATTAAAAAAAATTGTTCGGAAGAAAAGTTTAATACATTATAATAATATAAAAAACAGGTTTAAATTATTGCATAATAAATCTCATAAGGTTTTCAACATTCGTTATTATCGAAATATTTGTAAGCAAAATATGAAGTATACTTTATGATATGTAATTACATGAAGTTCTTCAATTGGCTATGATATCAGGATATTCTAACATTTGCTATATTAAAATCGAACACAAAAGTCACGAATAGCCGTGAAGAAAAACACGGGGGAATGTAATCCGTACAGTGGATGTAATAAAGACTGAAAACAATTTATTTATATGATACGTCGGGGGAAACTTATTCGTAGATCCATTCAGTGAACAAGATGAAATCAACTTGATATGTGCTACAAGCGAAATGAGAAAATGGTGTGTTTTCCCCAAATATAATATCGTTGGTGAAACCGATTCGGATTTAGCCCAAAAATAACCTTAAACCTGTATTGCGAACCCGACAAAGTTTAATCTTACCCAGATTTTATAGTTACTACGTAGTACTACCAGCACTTAATGTTATTTTTCAGAAATATTTGAGGTCATCAAAAAACTAATCTTTCTAACTTATAGTTAAGTTTTTTAACTAACTAATTAACTTTGTGATATCTTATTTTAACACGCATTAATTGGTTCTTTCGATTAACAAAGATTCAAAAGAGATCATTAGATTAAGACTAGTTATCGGCCAGTTTTTATTGAGCTATGTCAACTTACATATTACATATTACAATTCAAGTTTAGATATGTGTTTATTATAAGAATTGTTTTCATAAAACAAAAAATAAGTTATAGTAGTACTACAGAAGTACTAAGAAAATAACAAAAAAGTCGATGTGTGTAAATTCATATTCACGAAATCGCTTTATAGCATCCTCGTGCTTAAAGTTAAAGTTACCCAAGAGAAAGTAACAAGAGAGAAAAATTCTGGAGTTTCTTCGGTCGGACTTTTTCTTATTTTACGATAAAAAAACATTTAAGTTTAATTCTTTGTTTTTCTTAAGGTTTCCATAATTTGTACACACTTGTGGATATGTAAAATTTGCAGTGGAGTAAATGACGAGGCTACTGATATAAAAAAAACATGCTAAGTTCAATAGAGAAGATGGTTGGTTTCCACCATAGATATGTAACGCCTTCATTAATAAAATATCAAACATACAACTAAAAAACTTCATGACAAAGTGAGCTTTTTTTTATTTCTGGAAATGACGAGATGAGCGGAACATTCACCAGATAGTAAGTAATACGTCTGTCCATAATAAGGTGCAACTTAGAATGGTATTCACAGCATCACATTGTGTTCGTGGCCTTGAGTTATAAGGTGTTGTCTCGTTATCCCAGTAGGTTTTACTAACTACAGCGCCCTTCATACCGGAATACAGTAACGTTTGCACACTACTGTTTGGCGGCAGAGATAATCGCTGCGGTGATAGCTACCTAATAGGTCTCCGGCAACAGAGACTTACAGTCAGTAAACTTATACCGCGTACTGCGTGATGACTATGATGACAGAATATCTGTCATCTTAGACCACTCATCACCATGGACGCTGTAAAGAATTTGAAACGATTGGTATTATTTAATTAAACGATCGTGTTAAAATCTATGTAATTTAATTTTATTATATAAATATATATATATATATATATATATATATAATGTGTGTGTATGTAATAATAAGAAATGATTAAGTGAACAAATCATTTCAATAAATATCACCTCATTATTTCACCAATTTGATTTACAATACTTAAAAGTATTTCAAGTATTATTATAGATATTTGTTAGAATTACATTTACAATAATAAAAAATAAAACCGAAAAGGAACTTTAATCAGCGGCCATTTTGACCAGTTGACGGCGAAGTTTCTCGAAGACCGGAAAATGCCCGACGGCTTGACATGCCTTTGCACTAGGAGCAATGATGGGGAATGGAGTGGAATTTTAATACGACGAAAAAGATTTTAAATTTCTTTGACTTGAAATCAAATATTATTTAATTGTTTACTTGTTATGTAAAAATCATTTATACGTTATTATTAAGTACATTAAAAATATTATCATTCACTTTAGGTATACAAATTATTAATAATGTAATACTTTCTATATACGTGTCTTCTCTCTATACCTCTCTTTCATCTCTGTACCTACCCGTATATTAGTTTGTTTTACAGCTTTAAAAATATCTACAGTTAAATAATATTTACGGTTCAATCAACTCATATTTATTTACTGTAATAGTTAAACTAACAGTCCAACTAGTATTATAAGTTATGACTTAATAAATCAAAAGATTTGCGAAGTTAATTAAGTCATATACAAATACAAGCTCAAATAATTTGTTAATATATTATTTAACTATCTCCGTGGCGCACCAGCTGATTCCCAAGGTACGGTTCCCTGGTTTATTTCTCAAGCCGCAGGTGGAAAATTTTTGAATATTAACTGACTGATTACCTATCTTCACCCTAAAATTAAAATTTACTGTAATGTGTGTTCGAGTACGTGAGAGCCGAAGTACAATGGGCGACAATTGTCTTCGGCATCATTGTAATTATAGACTAGATGAAATTCAGATGAAGTTGGTGGGTGTATGATTTAATTTTATTAAAAAATTACCTCAGATTTATGTAAGTAAAAATTTTCATGAAAATTTTTCATTCCAGTTTTGTTTTACTACATTTTTATGGGCAAGCGTATCACTTACCATCAACTGAAAGCCCCGCTCCTCTCGTTGCTTAATTGTATAAAAAAACAGAAATGATATGTCATTACGTTTTTATTACATTATATATGTCATCAAAATGATTTATTTACAATAATCCTATTAAGGTTTATCGATCATTCGAGAGTGAGAATAATCGTACTGACTAAACCCAGAATCGTTAAATAAAAACACTTGTAGAAGATAAGATCTATCCTAATATAAATGATACAGATATATTTGAAATCTTACAAGTAGATTTCCCATCAGTGTATTAGAACATTGAAAGAAATCGAATTGGCTGTACAATCTCTCGATATTCTGCTGACTGATATAATACTGTAGACTGAAATGATGATGATACATATAAATACGATCTTTGAATATAATATAATTAGTACTAATAAAAGAGTTCCACACTCTAACGTCTTGTTTTTGTATTTGTAATGAAATATATTTCGTCCGCGAGAGAAAATCAACAAAGATTTTATATAGTCTGCGTATTAAAATTTCAAAGTGAGAAATATTGTGTAAGCTTGTTAGCGAGCTTAATACAGAAAAGGATGCAAATTAATTCTATTACGATGAACGTTGTTTGCGCTAAGATAATTACGGAACACTGTATTCAGTGCTGGTTTACTTGTGAGGAGTCTCGTGAAACATTTTTAGCGTGTTCGAGATCTAAGTGTATGCACGTTGGAAGTGTAACAATAAACTTTTATGGATGTAAACTACACTAACTATAAATAAAACATTCAGTAACTACACATTTTGTGAATAAATTAAGATGCAGATGAGTTTCGTGTTTGTCGTATATCAGAGAAGATTCTGGGCTTCTCCAGAGTAACTTTGGAGCTGGAATAGTCCTGCTTAGTGTTGTGGTGAATGAGATTATCTTGACTTAGTCAGTCTTCTGTAAAATGATGAATAACTTTAACGGCTGGCTTTTGATGAAAACTTTACCTGTCGCATGTGGGCCGGGGTGTGTGATGGTTGCAGTGTACTGAGGAAAGCGCTATTTGCCTTGCTCTTACTTTCCTAGTTATGATAGAGTCGTGAAGGTAGAGGGGTGATTTTATTTGCCGCTCACCTTATCCTCCGCTATTTAAACTTTGAGCCTAGGAGGAAGTCTAAGTTCCCATTTCACTACTCTCCGTATCCTTCGCGTTAAAACTATAGTCGGTGACTGAGTCTGAGATTACATATGGTTGTCTCTCGCAAGAGCTGTTATGCCTAAGCATTTCAACTAATAAACAAAGGGCAGATTATCTTAGATAAGTAATGTTTGATTACAGTAGATAAATTAATTTTGTTTTTTGAAAACTATTTTAATATTAAAACAGTGATCTTCGTCTTGATTAAAAGCCATGGGCGGAGTTCATTACCGTAAAAACTGTAATTTAACCAGATGTTACGGCAAACGTGAAGGTGAACATTCTAGGAGTCTACGTAACATAAAGAAATATATACAAACATATGGTATATGTTAAGACAAACAGCTCCACATTTTGAAATCCGTGTAATAATTACAAGAAACAAATTCGAGAACTTAAAATGTAAATATATCTATTTAAATTAGATGATCTTCATCGGCGCTGCATCGTTTAAAAGTTTTAATCACTTTAAAGCCGTGATAAGCAAATTTTAATTGAGTTTAATCTCGCCGCATAATTACCAAGGCAATTCGCCTCCAAATATTTTCATGAATATTAAGAGAGCGTTTATCGTATTTTATGCAAGATTTAAGGGTTTTCGGTATTGGTCAGTATAATTATTATACTACTATAATATGAAGTAAAGTACATCTATACAATGAAAATAGGTTTCCTTTGTTCGCCAATCACGTGAAAACTAGTGAACGTATCGACATGGGAACATGAGCATTCGAAGCGGAATGTTTTGTAAATGCTTATAGGCTATTTGTTTTTTTTTAATTTCCGAGATCTTTGATCATTTTATTTCTAATCAACTTCTATAAATATTTTCATTTCGTGTCATTTATGCTGTTGCTATAGTAACGGTGGTAACGCTACTAGAACAGCTAGTAGCGTAATGCTAACAGCTAGTAGAATAATAACAATAATCCATCTCTTTAGATGAATGGATTCCTCAAGAATTTCTTGTTTTTAGAATCGCTGGAACAGGCTTATATCTATACGATATGATTCTGAACATCAGATTATTCATTAGGCTTACTCTTCGCTTCTTTGTACTTTATTTATCACTTAGAAGCTTACTTAGTGCTACATATACGATGCCTTAAATCAGAGCATATAAACAGTTCTAATTTTTTGAAGTTTACGTAGCTGTGGAAGAAATCGGCTTTTAGATCATCATGATCCTTTCTATTATATTATTACTTTGATCAAAATCTGAATTAAAAACAAGGTCAAGATTTTTTTCATTTTCTGTTTAATTCATTCTGTGATTAATGAAACATTTGTTTTATGGCCAATCGATATCAAAACCCTTCAAATTATTATTATACTAATATCATCCAGTTCTTCGCGATTTAACTAATGCATTTTCTCACTGGACAAAGTGCAATTGCGTGTCGCAGTGCCGAACAGTTTCCGGCCTCCTTTTGCACATTAGTTTGAACAGAGCAAAGTGGCCGCAGTACGAAACTTTTGTGAAAGAGCAACTTTTAAAATCAAAATTATGTCAGAATCTTTAAGAAGCGACTTTTCGATTTGTTGTTCGCATTAAAAAATATATGACTATGTATCCTTACCGCTTTAAATCCGAAACTTTGACCAAAGAAACTTTTAGAAAATTGGAAACACCCAAAAAGTTAAGTTAGCTTTAACAATTCTATAATTTTAAATAATTTTTTCAAAATTCAATTTCGATGTACATTAAATTGCTCCCAAGGAGCGGTAACTAAGTAGGTAACAAGGATAATCCTGGTTATATTCCGCAGCTTTATATTGTTCAGTTTGGTTGGTGACATAGGTTTTTCGAATCCATCTGGCTAGCTACCACTCTAAATCTAGGACCATTACAACTTTGTTATAGTCCAGCTGTAAACATATGTGAGCCAGGCTATTCTGGGCAAAAGCTTCACCATCCCCAACGTCATTGTCACTGAACACCATGTGAAGTAGAAATGGCAGCTCATTATATATAAAAAAGTTACCAAGTTAAAAATTTTTCATAAACAAATTACAACATTAATTTTATGAGAACTAAATTATATAACTTTGGTGGTATAAAGTCAGATCCTCTTTGATCTAATTACCATAATAAAAAAAAATGCGCGTTTTGTCACGAGGATAGCATAAGATAGACTCGACTAAAAACACAAAAATAATATCAAAATTGGATTTGGTTAATAATTATTTTCAACTGAATTAATATACTCATGGGGTTGAGTGGAAACTGTAATAAGAAAGCTATTAAGCTTTAGCTTTGTATTATGAGTTTTCAGTGATTCCATTGAAACCGACATGTAGGTTATTAATCGCTCGGATCGCTTCTTCATTCGCGGTTCGATTACATCCATTGAAGTCCCGTTGCAATCCCGCTTATATTTACAAAAGGCTCTTGCGTTCATGTTGATTAAAAATGGAAATGGCGGCGGTGCTGTGGTCATTTATTGAGGGCAGAAAGAAGCTTTACATCGGATGCTAATCGGAAATGAAAAACGCAGTTTTGCGGTTAACTTACAGTCGCTTTAGGTTATTACTTTATAAATAATAACACAAAAGTTAAGCTTTTATTCGATTATCATAATATTTTAAGGTATTAGGACCTCGCTGTAAATCTATTAGGTGGGCGCAAGTTCAGTATTGGACAGCGATAAACTGTAATGATGATGATGAATGGTTCTCGTATCCTGTTAGAATATTTAATCACTAAGTATTAGTGACTTTCATTAGTATCTTTGCGATGTTTTTTTCCATTGCTTGATCTATTCCCATCGGAACTGAATACCCTTTTCCGTAATGTTCAGAAAAATTAAAAAAAAACTATAAACTTATGCAAATAAATGATGCTTTAAAAATAATACGAAGTAAATCTTTATTCCTTTAGAAAGTACTTCTAAAAGATACACGAACATAGAGATATTTTTACCAATAGGCAATTTCCTTGCTATGATGCCGTCGGGTGAAATAAACAGAATCGAAGAGGGAAGGAAATCATAAAAGCTATCTTTTTGGCACTAAATTTGTTATTACATATATACTCACCTAAAGAAAAATTATTATAATTGCTTGTACTTAAAACTCATATTTTTCACTTTTGTAGAGTTCATTTAAAGGTACCTTTAATAATTTTAGAATATTGGACTCATAACTCATTTGGTACTGAAGAAAAAAAAAATTTTTTTTTTTGGTTGATAGTAGGTCTATCTTGTCGGATAACGTCTAGGTAGGTACCACCTGCTGCTTTTTGCCCCGCCAAATAGTACTGTGCAAATATTACAGTGCACCGGTTTGAAAGGCGTTGTACCTAGTGAAATTACTAGGGTATCGAAAGTTAACATCTTATGTCTGAAGGCGACGAGCGCAATGTGTCGTGTATATCATCCTAACTAGCGCCACGTTGTTATGGGTTATACCTACCATCAGGTGAACATCTCGCTCGTCACATCGATACATAAATAAAAAAATTAAAACATACAACTATACGATAATGTCAGTGAACGAATGGAGCATTTAACAAGAGGTAAATGTTACGGCTTCTTCTTGTTTGTCGGTATCACTCTTGGCAGAGTGGTCGTGGTCATCACTTCAGGTCTTAGCCGCAGAAACGTGGATCTTGCGAGAAGTAGACAAGAAGAGGATAGACGCTCTAGAGATGTGGTGCTGCAGGAGAATGCTCAGAGTATCGTGCACTGAATTTCGTACCAACGAGTGTATACTTCGATAACTCGGCATCTAGCAGCGTTTATCATCTTTGGTACAGTCTCATATACCTTTTTTGATCACGTATGCCGCCAGGGAGAGGTAGCAATTGAGCGACTTGTGGTCCAGGAAAAGGTTGAAGGTACCAGACCACAAGGAAGAACGTTTATGAGATAGACTGATCAGATAAAGGCGGCAGTGAATGATGGCTCGTTATCGTTACCACTATATGAATGCACTAGGATGGCGGGCATCAGAGAAGAATGGCGACGTGTTGTGAAGCTTACGTCCAACACCTCAAGTTACGTCTTCCCACAATGTTATATTAGTTTCGGATATTTACTCTACACCATATTGATCTCATTCCATTAAATATATGTTGGTTAATTTTTTTTATATACGTTATTTTAACATGACAATCTTTTTTTATGAAGTCCTATTAATCATATACGACATTTTAAACAGTAAAAAATATCTTATTTACAGACTAAATCTAGATTTACTTAAAACCGCGATTTTAAATGCAAAAAAAAAATCATTAGTTCTAGTTTCGTTAAGCAGGTAAACATCCCGTGAAATTAAGGACTTTCTATGAGCGCAATGTCCGTCGCCTTTTTGACTCGCATCATGATTTTAAAGATACAGCATGAGATAAAAATAATTAATTTATTTAAAGGTCTGAGAATCCTTACAAATAAAAAAATCTTGCGGTGTAATCATGAAGTTGTGATTGATGATTTTTAAACCATATATTTTTGTGAGATTATCAATCTTTATCTTTACTCGAATTTAAGATGCTACATACGATCTATCAAAATCGACATCTTGAAGACGCTTACTGCTAGACACAGACCTTTTCTAGGTATTTCCAAAGCTATAGATCCTTGAATCCATCTGCATCGTCGATCCACCTTCTGAGAAGCCTGCCATCATCATACTTGTATACGCAGCTGCCACTTTGCTCTTGGTTAAATATGGTACGAATGATTATCATATAAAAAATAGACAATTTATATGTACCTTCACTTGCCGTTGCATTTTTCTTTGTCTACACATTCGAAATGGATTTTTGTGTAAGACAATTTGAACTAGTCATAGGTTTGAGCTCAACTGCTTCCAAGTTGATCCCAAAGGAGTAAGTAGATAGAAAGTAGACTTTCGTATTTGGCAGATAATTTTTAAAAATGTTTTGTCATCATTTGATCACAATATTTTTTACACACATCGAATTCATATTATAATTTTTCAATCATTTATATTTATTCACATTTTAAAAATAAAAAAAAACAGTGCTACTCCAACAAGCTTGATGTTGCACCGTGTTCAAAGTCATAAGTTGCGACTAACAAGCCTGTTTCATTTCAATCAATCTCATATGGCACTTACCAGCACCGCACCGGTAACCGATCCGAGAAACGAAATGGCCGCTATTTGTTTCGCTGTCTGTCCTGTCATACTCGTTGCTTTGTGCAGCTATCGAATTGCCAGTTTCAAATGAATTTATCCAATGCATCCATGGCGGAAAGCCACGACAGTATCAACCGGATAGCCGTGCTACAAGCTTTTTTATTCTTTACCGAAAGTTTACAATTAAAGTTACAATTAATAAAATTTTTATGTATTGTAGCTTTTAATAGTAATAATAATTTTATTAAAATTTTTCAATTCTTTTTAATGACGAGATGAACCTCATCTTCAACTGATGATAATTGATACGCCTACCCACAATAACGTGGCAATAGTTAGTACACTATATACTGCACCACATTGCTTTTGTCGCCTGCAATAACAAATGAGAGTAACGAGACTCAACGTCTATATACTGAGTCTCGTTACCCAATTCTAAGCGTCCTTCAAACCGGAACACACTAATGTTTGCACGCCTACCTAGTCGGTCTCTAGCAATAGACACATACCATCAATAAACTGTTTACTGACTTATGTTGGATTTATTCCGAGCAATCAATGTTTTAATAAATATTTATGATAACAAATAGTATAACCTCAAAATTTGTCATGAGATTAACTCTTATTCTCCAGCTATTTAACAATATGTGCCGGAACTTGAATGATATATGTATATGATGTAAAACTTCTGCACAACTTATATTTATCTTTCATAAAATGTCCAAAAAGGGTTGACTTAGTCTTTTCGTCAAATAAATACATATTATTTAACATACAATATAAATTCAAAAATATTTACAATTACTACAAATAGTTTATACTAACTCTAAAGAAATTTTTCATTTCAATAAACGGAAACTGCATTTCTTTCATCCTATTTTAATCAACGTGATCGTCGGAGTCTTTTGTAAATATAAGAGGGATTGCAAACGGGACTTGAATGGAGCAAACCGAACCGCGAACAAAATTGAAATCTGAGGAAACAATAACTTACATATCAGTCTGCATGCAAATATAGAACACTTTTTCACAACTGAAAAACGCCTTTAGTGTATGCAATACTTTATCTATAAAAACAATAATGTTATGTTTGTTTATCAAACATATCATGGACAACCTGATTGTCGCTCCCATTATACGGAACATTAGGTCTATTCAGTATAGAGACTTTACATTATCCCATCGCTACTGTACTTACCACGTGTTTACGAAACATTGTGATATTTATCTATTTTGTCATTGAATGAGTGATAGCTTTCACCATGTTCTCATCCGAAAGAGGAATCAGGAAATAGTCGCGTAAATAATATTATTCTTGTACATTGTGTTACGGGACAGTTATTGTTTACCCCTCACACTTGTCTTCGATTTGATTGGCTCCATTCGAGTGCTTTTGTGCTCGCTATTATGTTTGCCAAGGGCTCAAGCGTCCACATAAAGCTTGAAGGAAAATCGAAAACCATTTGCTGGTATGAGAAAATAGTTGTTGGTTTTAGTTTTATATCGATATCAAAGACCTTATTTAAGATTTTGCAATTTTCACGTGGCGATGTTCAAAATCTTTCGATTGTGCTTTAAAGTCAGTGAAACAATCAATCGTTGTCTATAAGCTAATGATTTTAGCAGCTTTCTTTTTCTACTTACGTTAGCTTTAATTAACTGCCTCTGTGGTGACTAAGTAGTTTTCCTAATAACACAGAAGTCCATGATCCCACTCTGAAACCACATGACAATATTTAGATGAAGAAAAAGTTTTATCGATCGATCTAACGCCATATCAACATTTATATTGTTCTACCCCTTTTCTTCCATATTTAACGTTATTCGAAACGATATCCAAGGACGTATGTAAATGTTACAATATATCATTTTGTTTTCAAAATATCACACCACTTAAACCGTAATTAGTGGGAAATGTTAATAATTTGTCAACAATTAAATGCATAAGTGGAATGCTAGCTTCAAAAGAATAGTTTCATTCAGCTATTATGCTTTATTTTGATGAGGGTAGGGTGCGAAATAGCTGTCTCTTCAGCAATTAATTTTGGAATAAGGGCCAACGTTACGTCAAATAATAACCTACATGTTAAAACTCTTTATTTATTACCTACTGTTCTTATATAAAATTTATATATTTATATAAAATAAATTTATATTAATTTATGTATAAGAAAGTAAATATATTATATAATGTATATGTAATATATTCACTTTCTCCTCTAATATTATTACCAGGGCCTTACAATCAGCGGTACATCCTATCTACTCCTATACTAACTTATCTCTATTTTTCAATTGACATTATATTTCCACTATTAATTCCATCTCTTAAGCTACATTTACGTATTAACTACTTTGATTCTTGATAAGGCTTTCAATTCTAAATTTTTTCTCAGACCATATAATTCTTTTGTTCATTATTATTCCTAGACTTTTGTAAAGTAATCTCTACTCTGGCTACGTTATACGTGTACTCTTATCTTAAATCTAGTCCTACTTTGCTAACTTATTAATTTTTACTTATGCATATGTATTTATACACCTCTTCACAACAATGATAATTTTTTTTTGTTATGTTTTATCTCAAAAGTCATAGAAATTATCTGTGTTTGAAGTGGTCATTTTACTATGAAGGCATCGTACAATTTACACATAAATATTTAACAGTATATTTGATTTCAGCAAAGTTTAAAGACTTATGCGACTGGCAATGCTTTTATGCGATAATTGATTATGCAGAATGTTGCCCAGATTCGATAGTTGCATAATCCTCAAAGCTGGGGTTTGAACGTAAAAGCAACGTCACGGGGCCTCTGTGTTCGTGTTAATTAAAACTGAAAACGGCAAATATGCAGCATGTATTTATTAAGGGATAAAGTTAAGTTGTATAGGTGCTTATTGTTAAAAATGAAAAAAAAATCGCCATTAACCAACCACAGAAAAGTAAGCTATATTAAAATACATTAAATATATTAATATGAGCTATATGTCCAAAAACCTTTATATAAATCTCTACCCGTTTTGGGATTCTTTAAGAGAGGTCTATGTCCAGCTGTGGACTTCTATCGACTGATGATGTGAGTTCTATAATATGCCTAAGAACTAACTAAAGAAGTAACATTGTATATGTCATTGATAAAGTTATTTCTACTTTACAAAACTAAAATATAACTTGGTCTTTTAATATTTTCCTTTTTAAGGTCCACTTTTATAAGGAAAGTGTCAAAAGCCATACATGCAGTTACGAAACAATAAAATACATATAGGTACAATATTTAAAAAAAAATGTCCTTTCAGTGAATGTTAACCACGTTTTCAAAAATAGCAGTCAAAATGAGATCATAACTTGTAGTTACAATGATATAAATACAAATGAAATGGATTACAGAGGAATCAAAACGTCTCTCATTTCATAAAATACAGAGACAATTCCAAACAAAACTTTGTTATACAAAAGTTGTCTGGAATAAAGGATTAAGGATTATACAGCCCTAGTAATACTTTGCACCAACATCAACAATCGAATAATCAACAAAATTGATGATTTGATTTTAATTTTAATTCATATTAATGAAAACGAATGTAATTTTTTTATGTTTTTTTTTTTTTGTAGTTTTGTGCATTTTTCATTCATTTCACTTCCGTTGATAAAATCTCTCTTACATTTCAATTTCGTTGCTATCCATTCTCCTACTTGTTCTTTATTCCAACCTTTAGCCTTTCTCTTATTTTTTACTTTAAATAAAAATATCTGTCCGAAAGGCGGGCGCATTCACGTTTAACAAATGCATATTTCATAAAAGTAAAACTTCCTCGTACCCACCCTTTTGCCGATAGAATCTAAAATGAACATTACATTCTTTTCAATTCCTGCTCGTTTTCTCTGCACGTTCGAAAGGAATCCCCAGCTGTTGGTTTATTTGTCTACTCTTTAGCAAAAGTTTACAGAAATGCATCGTTTCCACGTTATTTGCTGTACGGTCCGGACCTGTCGCGCTGGAAATCGTTTGGGGAGGCCTATGTCCAGCAGTGAACAACAATAGGCTTAAATGATCACACGTATACAGAAATAAATCACTGTTTCGTTTCTAATATAAGAAAATGATATGTTTTATATAACTGTTTGTTTTCAACATTATTACTTCTTATATATATATTCCGTACACATCTAAAACTCCCCTATTCAATTATTTGAACCGAAAGGCTATCATTAAACCGAATAAACTATACTTGTTATAACTTAAATATAGTTTAAAGATTTATCCAAATATAATACAGATACATATCAATGCCTGCATGTACAAGTAGTATATCAAAACAGTTTTTTTTTATATTATACGTAGTTATTCCCCGTAGTCATTTTGAAGGAAGCATTTAATTTCATGCCCGGTTTGTTTTCTTAGCACGTACTAAGCTACTAAGTTTGCAAATTGACAATCTTGAATATTCGTCACGATATTGTTAAGCAACTCTTAAGGCTTTATTAAAATTTAAGTAAACATAGAAATAAATCAAATTTTAGCTTATGAAAAACTTTTTCACAAAGTTTTTGCAGTTGTGTTGCTGGTAAAAAAAAACGATGTGTGATTTAACATCAGTTGAATGTGGTGCTAATTATATACCAAAATGATAAAACTAATTTTGGAGATTAAATTTGGTTTAATCAGGAGAAAAGCAAAGAATGTACACGTTTCTAATATAAAACTTAAAAAAAAAAAATTGCACCAAGAAAACGTAACACTTCTGAAATATGTTTCTTTTTAACACTCACAAACTATTTATCTATTTCAATAGTGTTTTTTTTGATGTGGCAGAAGATTGTTAGTCTCTATTCAACGACGTATATAAGCATGCGCAGCGTGGGACGACCGCCTGGTGGAAATGATGAACAGAATTTTATTGTGCTCACCTTACCTACTAAGGTAACAAATGGCGTACTGTTATGCGCTGGTAATGCTTTGGTTGAATGAAACGATATATCGAGATGAAAACTTTTATTATTGGCAACAAAAGATGAAGTAAGACGAACCCTTCAAAACTCCAAAATCACTATCCAAGTCGGTATGAAATTTTTAGAGGATACCCTTGTAGAAATTTCTAAAGTACCCTTTTTTTATACAATGTGAATTAATAATTACCGATTTTTTTCTACTAACCAACAAGACTAGCGAAACTTCCACCTGATGGTAATTAATACGCCTGCCCACAAAAACGTAACGCCAGTTAAGATGATATACACTATATGTATAAACATGGTCCACCACTTAAACACCGTGCCATTCCTCACTATATCTTTTCTAAGTATTGTATACTTTTTAGGACTACTAAATACCATATGGGCCTTCGACAGTCAAGACTGTATTGTGTATTATTGAACCTTGGAGCTGATTCTGCGGCGCTGGTGCCATAGTATGACTCATACGTATTGAAGGCGATATTTGAAAGTATTCGATATTATGAACCCAACGATCTCAAAGGAAAAATAAATTTGGCGAAACCAAACGAATCACTAAATTCAAAACATAAATGTATAACATTAAATTTGAAATAGATTTGAATTTGTAATTCCTAGTTAAAAGCTAGGTTCTTTGAGATCAAAGTGATCAGTTCCACAAAACGCCAGTTTCATTGGTAAACACCTAATACTACAACATCTATGTTTATATGTAGAAGTTAACACATACCTCTAAATGCAATGAACTTTCCTCTTGTCTGTTGGGAGATAGACCCTTTACCATTTCCGTTGCTACTTCCTTTAGATCTTTAAAAGTAACGACGCCTGTTTACTTTACTTTGTTTGATGCAACTGACTAAGAAAATTCTTTGGATTTTCCTTTCATAATGGTTTTAATTACGATGATCTGATTATTACAGAATCGGTCAGTTTGGGAAGTAAATGTCCAGCAGTGGACATCAGCTGGTAATAATGAATATATTTCGGTGAATAAATTTGTTTTTCGAAACTATAAAGTTTTCAGTTCATATATCCTTTCCATTGTTTGATATCTTTTTAGTAACTTGGATATATCTATTAAAAATATTTGGGTTATTTATTAAATTTTTAAACAATTTCAGAATTAAATATTATAAAGCGCTACGTAATTTTTTATTTTTGATAGATTTGAATAACATAACCACAAACACATGTGACCGTTGTCGCTGCTGGTACCTAACATAAAACAATTCCTTTAGGATTTTTACGCACGAATAGGCGTGTTGTCTTTCTATTATTATTCCCTGGGGTAAGATTCAAGTTTTTTTTATTTCTTTAAATTAGAGGTCACACATTCAAAAACAACTACTGTAACTTTAAACGTTTAATAAATTTATTTTAATAATATCATCTTTGTAGTTTTAAAATAAAATTATAACGAAGATATGTTATGTTGCATTTTGTACTGATTATGGTCACTATATGATGTTTCTGGGAAGTCGTTTTTTTTATTTGACGTAACAACGAGACGAGCGAGATGTTCACCTGATGTAAATGTGCGCAATTTGTTGCAATCATATGATTTGACCTCGCATCATTGTAGGATGGGCAGGTGTATTGGTAGGCGTAATAGTTGCCCATTGTTAAATGCCCCATTCTTTCAGTGACATTATTGTATAAAAAATATTTTTCGTTACAAATAAAATTAACAATTGTAATGTTTTATTTGCATATTTTTATTTTATTCAGTGTAGCGACCGATGAGGCGCTAGTCAGGATGACATACACAGCATCATAAGGTGTTAATTCTCGTTACCTCAGTAATTTCACTAGCCACAACTTCCTATAAACGGGAACCTGTTAATGTTAGCAGAATAATCTTTGTAAGAAGTTCTATTTTTCAAATGAAATGAGAAGAGAAAAGAAACGGTACGTTGTTATGGGTGGTCATATCACTCACCATCACGTGAACGTCCCAATCGTCTCGTCAGAAAAGATAAAAATTACATGAAAATAATACACGAGTTACGACGAGTACTTGTTGTTTTGTACAAAGTTTTAGAATTTATTGAATCTAAATAAAATCTAGAAATAAATACGCCTACTTTAGCGGAATTAGCAAAAGTTGTGGGTATATGCTGCTGTAAAACAGTGCTATAAAATATTTATTTATAGAACAAGTATTTTCGATATTACGAGACAAGAGTTCACAAGACCATACAAACATTAAGGCTACACGAGCATTATATTAAATCAGCAGTAACTTCCGCTTAAAGTTATTCTAGACATATTTCCGTTGAAATTCTGATCATTGTACTATCTGTCAATCTTTAGGCATATTCCGTATTTTTTTTTATCTTGCGTCTATCGATAACTAGTTCTTCATTATCACCAGCCGATAGACGTCAACTGCTGGACACAGTGCTCACCCAAAGATTCCCACTTCGATCGGAAAGGGCTTCATATGAGGGAATTTAGGCCATTTCCCAGCACGCTGGCCGAATGATGATTGGTGGGAGCCAGAGATGCACCCCTAGCAGATGAGGTTGGCTTGGATCCCGTGAGTTGTTGTGCGGTAACCCTTATACCTCTGGTAACTGATTGAGTTGATTTAAACTATTGTATAATAAAAATACTAATACATCAAATAACATTATAAATTTCACCTTTGAAACGGAACATTGAAGGATACTGTAGATTCTCAATTATCAAACGTAGTGGCGAGGTACGTGCCATGAAAACAAACTGGCCATGAAATTATGCATCTGTTCTGAAATGGGACCCAGGAGCAGCTTTAACAACAAAGAGAAAAGCTAGACGCTTTCACATAGCACTTGAAATAAAACTTATACATATAGCTTCTGTGTATATAATGTAAAATAATAATAAAGGAATGCCACAAGAAAGCAATCTATTTATTATAATTTATTCTTTGTTCTCTACGATTAAAAAATTTCTTATATATGTAAACAATTTTTTTTGTAAATGTATATTTTGCGATTTTTAGTAATTTTAAGCACCACCAAAAAAATGAAAGTCAAATTTTCTTTATCAGTGGTTTTCTAAGGAAAGCGCGGTGCCTACTATTGTATTGACAAAGAATATGTATTTTATTAAAGAAAATTAAAGTTTAAGTTAGTAGTCGAAGTGCTTTAACAATAATCTAATAATATTTATAACATCACAACGAAATGCAAAGGAATTGGGTCAAGTGCATTGTTCGCACAGTGGAAACTACTGGAGTAATCAGCCCTACTCCATTTCAAAGTACGATATTGAAGAATTATACAAATCAAATTAATATTATTCAAGAGGTTATTATTTCTGAAAATTAGTCTTTATATATTTCTTTAAAATTATTACATAATGTTGTTATAATGTTTGAAACTTTCACTTTAAAGTCATAACACTAATGACATGCGAGAGGCATTTTAATTTTACTTATACGTAGTGACTTACTACTTCTGTAATACGTCCCAGACTTTGATAATATCTAAATTTACATAATTTTTTTTTAGTTCAATTTTATAAAGCACTTTCTATGTTTCGAAATCAAAAGCTGTAAGATAAAACGGTTACACTACTAAACCTTCAATTAAAACACGTGCGCTACTCGTAAGGTCTCTCGAGCTTAACGAGCACTATCCATAATAAACGAAATTAGGGATGACTCAATTAGAATGTAATAGTAGAATTTCAACTTACTTGTTATTTTCTCAAACATTACTTTTTAAAAACATAAGTATAAAGGTCTATATACTGTCAACAACGAAATATTGAATGAAAGGCGAACGAAACTCCCGTCGCAGATCACACCAAGACGGTGCCTTTAGTTCGTAAGTTACTTCACGTAAGTTACTTTGGTGGGATAAATTTAGGTTCAACGGTGAACCCAAATGGTAACAGTAGGTACGTAGTGTTTTTATCTTAAGATATCGCTCGCTTGGCAACAATAAAAAGAAAAATTTTAATATAGGAAGGCATTTTAAAATTACTCTCATGAAATATTAACTGAAATATTTTTTTATTAACATCATTATTGAAACAAAAAAAAACCGTTAGTGATAATGGAGATACTGTGTTGCATTAAAGTCTTTGGGATCTTACTTGAACATATTAATATTGTCTTATTTTCATGTTTGACTGCAGCTGAAATAATTCTCACGGATCCTTCTTAAGGGTTTTATCTCATAATACGTACGTTCAGGTTCTTTTTGTAATAAATTATTCTCTGGGTACATGCGCGTTAGTACGCTTGCTTTCACGCACATTTAAAACATTTAACTGTTATGTAGTATCCAAATTTATTCTTTAATAAATTTAAAATACATTTTATATGTTATCTTATACCGCATGTTGGGAATACTATGAATAAAATCAAATCAAACAATGCTATAACAGATTACATAAATTAAACATAAATATGGTAACTTTGAATAAATCATTGCAATATCGAATTTTAAAAATCTTTTGAATTGTTTATTATTAAAAAAATCTTGAAACTTGTTTATGAATATCCCGGTCTAAATAAAAAACTAGCTTAAAAGAAACCAAATCCATAAGTTATAAAGTATAAGAAAAATAGAAACCGTTGACGACAACTGTCATACACATTCTATATGACGTCACATGTAATAGGCATCACTTAACTTTACGCAGCGGTCCGAGTTTTTGCGGATACACCTTTTCCGCTTCACATCCAATTTATTCATTTCCTACTCAATTGAAGTGTACTACAAAAAGCGATGTCCTTCTTTTGTGTTGACAGATTTCTATGAATGAATAAAACATGTTTTGTTGGTATGATTACGTTTCATAAGTATGTTTATCGTATAGTACGACTAAACAGTACGGTCAACTTTATAATTTGAGTTCAAACGATTAAACGTACATAAACAAACCAAGTAATGTTTTTATCTAGTATTTAACATCTAGTATCCTAAAAGAACCTGGCGGCAGCAATACAGCATTCCCCATCGTCCTGTGCTCAGCCATCGCCTCTCCTCTGAGTTCATGTGATGGTGACTATGATCTTTATACCTCGTACGACCTCAAAAGATATCAAACAATAATGTACTGCTTCTAGCTGCAGCTCGCTGCTTCTATAAGATAACCATTGAACTTAAATAAATTAGTAAAATAGTAAAATAACTATGTATTTTAAAAAAGATAACAATTCAATTAAATAACTTTATCAGAGAATTTATTACCAGAAGCTCCGAAGAGGATGCAATAAATTTAAGCAAAACTCGTAACACTTAATCTTGAAAACCTTTGCTTGAATCGAAAGTTTAGGAGATTCTAGCTAAGGGACTCTAGATATAGTAAATGCTCATCGCTTAATAATATATTTAACTATAACTAGCTAAAATTTGATAAACAAGTCTATGAATAAAGCATTTATACCACTTTCAATATTTCTTAAACACTTATTCTATGTAAAGAAAGAAAATGACTATACTAAGTTACTTTTTATTGTTACAAAATAAACAGGCTGGTGCCCGCACGGGGTGGCACGGACTCTCGATAATATTAGTAATTGTTAAATACAATTAAAATAGGCTCTTAAACTAAATAAAAAAATATTTATTATTCGTAATGTTGTAATAAAAGATTTTTTTAATTTATTTATTTTATACTTCTTATAACAATTTATTTCAAACATATTTAAGATGACATTGGAATCACCAACATTTACATATGAAATATCAAGGCACCTCTAATATTTTTCTTTCTCTTTTGAAGGGTATTCTTAAAGGTCTATTTTTTTTTTAAATATAAAAATAAAAATTAATTTATTATTTATATATACAATAATCCTATGATTTTTAGCGAATTAAGAGATAGTTTAATAGAACATAATTGACAAAGTAACATATCTCTATTATCTACTACCATCATCATTAACTTATGGCAATAAATACAAGGATTTTTTCACTGTCATGTTTTCTCGTAATAATAAATAGTTTAAGAAGCACTTTTCTTACAAATAATAGTTACAATATTGTTCTTTTATAACGGTAGCAGCTATATCCAGCAGTGGACGTCTATCGGTCGATGATGATGATGAACGGGTTACTGATTTCTAACCAAATTTATCACTGGACATCAAATAAATATATATTGAGAATTAAACATCATTATATGTTTAATTCCCAATATACCCTTTTACATCAGTAGTAGGTACTATACTTTTGCTCATCATACATAATTAGAGATATAATTCCAAACGAAACACTCTTCAGAAAAAAAGGGGTAACGAAGGATTTCTCTAAGGAATTTCATATTTTATTATCTCTTAACAATGACCCTGGATGGAATCAGGATAAATGGTGTAATAGCACGTATAGTTCTTAAACCCATATTAAAATAAAACAACATTATTTTAGTTACTTAGCTTTTTGTATAATTTAGTAACTATATACAAACTGTTATAATAGTATTAAATTTTCAGTTTTAAGGCTTACGTATTCAGTATTCTGTATAGAAATAGCCATTTGGACGTCAGAAGGCTTTCAGTTTGCCGTCGTGGGTAAGTGCTGTCGTTATTTATTTCTCATAGGACGATCGCATACGTACCTGCAACATGCTCCAACAGCTTCCGCAGTAGTACTATAACACTATAACATATCGTTTCATGGAATTTCATAACTTATCAATCTCATGCATTGAAATATTAAAAAGATCAATCGGGAACACTTGTAAGTATTACAAGCGACTGTGTTTTCACAATAACATATATACTTCATTTTAATAAGTATTCTCTATTTTCTTCTTTTAGTTATTTAATATAGGTCTTGTCATAAAATTTATCAGGTACTTAACTTTTTAATTTGTGTTATATTTGTTTGATTTATCTTATTACCGAGATACACATAATATTGTTTTTGATATAACATCTCGACTCAATTATGTTATTAGACCAGAATTTTTATTTTCATAGGCATTCGTGATAAAATTATGATCCTGGTAAATGTTGAACATTATAATAATAATTTGCTTTCATGATAAAATTATGATCTTGGTAAATGTTAAACACTATATTAATAATTTATCTTTCAACTTGAGTTTAAATATATGTTAAGAGATGAAACATCTTAATATTATATTAGAATATTATATAGGTCCTTACTTATGTATATACCAAAGCTGACTTGAAAGGAGCTGTAGCTTATGAAATTTGTTTTAAGACATCTACACCCAGGAGATTCCAGAGATTCATTGGCACATCGGGAGATCTTTGAAACTATAAAACATCATGACACATCATTTGGTAGAAATATTGCTGAGAATAGCCAAAAATAGATTTTATAAAATCTCATCCCCAAAGAAAGTTACGGGTGTGTTAAAGCCAACAAAGCGGACGGGGAACAGCTAGTAATAACGTTTTTGATGTTGTACGTCCTTACCACGAACTGAATGTTCTACTCGTTCAAGAATATTGAAAAAAATCTACATAGTTCATTAGAAAATTATAATGCAAAAAATATGTTCAAACAACTTATCAATCAATAGTAGATCCATTAAATCCGCCGTAGTAATTCTGTGAAAAGAAATTTCCAAAGGAAAAGTAATAAAATTAAATCAAACTTATAACCACCTAATCTTTGGATACCCTAGCAAGGGTCAAAAGTTATAAGGATTTAAATAAGTGGGCGCCCTGGCTGTCGCAAACAGACCTGTTTCCGCGACACCTCACCGCTTAATCGCCGAACTTTACCCCAACCCTCCTGAATTTTTGCAGCCACAAGGTGCTTTTTTTTCCAGTAATTTATGTATCACCAAGGGTATCGTGACCCGTTCGTGATTTGTATTCGATACCATATTGCACTTCAGTTGAAAGATCAAACTTCTTAAAAGCAATATCATTATCTTTAGTAATCAAAATTTTCCATAAATAGAATTTGTAGACCAATGTTTTAAATATAAAAAAAAAATATTTATAAAAATCTTATTTATCTGTTTTTCTCCTATAATGTTACATTTTAGTAAAATTTATATCTTAGATGTGAAAGAGTGGAGTTCAAACAACGATCCATATTATGGAGCTCCTGGAGTACTCTCTTTCTCTCTTAGGTTTAAAAATTTGTATGTTTTATTTATTATTGATTGTACTTTTACTAATTTAAAATAAATTTATATCCTAAATATATCTGTTATGTATCGGTAAAATAATTTTAGGTTCCTCCAAAAATTATCTGGAGCTGTCCCATTGTTTTACTTTTGCGTTCTGTCTATATAATGTCTTTGTTTGTAATATAAATGTTGAACATTAGTAATTAAATAGTGACTTTGTCAAATAATATTCATTATTTCGTTTACAACACTATGCAATATTTCTCATTCGATTTATAATAATTCATAACGTCTAATAGCTACAAATCTACTGAATTACTAATGAAAAACATAGTTTATAAAAGATATTTTGGATCAAACCTCACATTCTTATCTGAGTTACTTTTCAATAAAAAAAAAAGCTACGGACACTTATGTCTAAGTCTATAAATTCGTAACAACTATTACCTAAAAGTTATAGATATGATATGATTTACAATCTAAAAATTCTTGAATTATCCTAAAACTTAGACACTAATTTGCTATAAATTCTTTACGATTATCAATAAAAAAGGTACTTATGTTTAAACTTATGTTAATAAAATATATGCTATAAAATGTTGTTCTATGGTAGGATTATTTGCTAAGGTGAGTTTTATACTCTAATAAACCCGCTTTAGTAATTCTATATGATCTATATCAGTGCAGCATCGTTTAAAGTTTTAATTGCTTCGGAGCTGCTGCGAACAAAATTTTCGCTTTATATATTTCTATAATTAATTATTGTTACTTATTATTACTGAAGAATTTCATAAACTGTCAATAGTTCTATAATTATATACTTTCTGATCTTCTTACTCCTTCTTATCGTACATTTAAGTATTATATCTTGTAAAATGGTACATCATCATTAGTCCGCAGCAGTCTATTGCTGGATATAAACCACTCCTGAGATAAAAATCATAAACGAAAACACCTAAAAAAACGTCTCACATGATAAATTCATTCATACATAATATTCATTCAAAGAATAAAAGATAATTTTAACATATCTAGTAAAGCTAGAGCAGCTACATAATTAATAAAATATTTGTCATCCTGGAACAGCTAGTCGACGATGCTGTCTATATGGTGTAATGGCTAACGGCTTGCTTACTAACACGTAAGGCCCTGGTTCCTCCTTTTCACTCAACACAACGGCAACTTTAAGTTAAGTGGTAGTCCATTGTAAACAAAAAGGTTTTTCACAAATTTTACACAGCCAGCAGCTTTCTGCAACGTTCATTAAATCATCGATTGTCATTATATTCAACACATACCAGATTTCTTTAATCCGTGAACTGCTTTTGATATAATACTCTACTAAAATGCTCATTTTTAACCACTGATGCAAAAGAGAAGTTATAAATATATTTTTTCTGAATATAACGTGGTAAAAATTACAATCCCTGTTTGTGGTAGGTAACTTATGCTAGAGACCGTTTAGATAAATACCACATACAATTGTAGTGTACAAACATTACTATAGTCTGATTTGAAGGGTGCTGTAGTTAATTATATAAATGGATTATATATACATTATTCACGTATTATTTACTCAATGTGTCGAGAGCAATGTGGTACTGTGTGCACATCCTAACAAACCTGTCAAATGGCGACTTTAAAAGGTTACCGTTGTGTTTCAAATGCTCTTTCCTTCTTAAGACTAACATCCTCAACATCAAGAAGTTAATCTAATTAATACCATAAACAAAACTTTGCTTAACCGCAGTGAAGTGGGAGTGAACTTTTACTAAAGTGAGTTAACTTGTTGAAAATGTAATTAAACTTCTTTCTTGTACTTCAAAATTCTAGTGAATACGGCTTTTGAGTCCAAGTTAATAGGCTCAATGGTAAAATACTTACTTTTTAATACACCAGTCGTATTATTTAACAGTCATTTATATATTATTAACTATTACTATTTGCACGTAAAACTGTGTATTTAATTATTACAAATACGGTTAGTAATATTAAACTAAGATCTTGTATTGTTTTTTATTAGTGGTAGCTCTCTGTTTCCAGAGACAGTCTAGGTAGGTGGGATGCAAACATTACTGCATTTCGATTAGAATAGCGCTGTAGCTAGTGAAATTACTGGATTAACGAGACAACATCTCATGTCTCAAAGCCACGAGCGCAATGTGGTAATATGAATACCATCTTAATATATATATATATTCGTGACATATGAATATTGAGTATGAATATTTAAAACATTACTAAAAGTACAGTATACTGCAGCAGAGAATATATACTGCAATATAGTAAATCGGGCGCGTAATATTGAATAGGTAAATGGAGGAGACTGAACAATTTGCTTATATTGTTCTCCTGAGGGATGTCTACACGTCCGTACGGGAATCTTAGTATATCTCTCTTATAACGTTACAAGAGTATATTTGCGATTTTCTTATATTAATTCTTTTTAGGTTATGTTTGTTCCGCGCCTAAAGTTACATTTTGTTTTTGGTAAATTAATTTCTTTTTATTATGTACGTTAGTGTAGATAAGCATACATAAAAAATCATAATATTTTAGGAAGCGTATTTGTAATATTACTTTAAGTTTGTGTAACCATTTAAAACCAATGCATTAATACAAAGTATTTGTAAAATATAGAAGAAACTATTTTAGTTACTGCATTCCGTTAACGTAGTTCAAGTTCTTAGTGATCAGTGACACTAAAGTTTAAGTTTGTATTTTTTTTAACTGTTTTTATCTTGTTGGAATAGAAAAAGGAGCATTCAGCAATAAATTCAATAGTCTTATTTCAAGCTTACACAAACAACATTTAGTGTAATGGCCATTTGGACGTCGAAAGGCTTTCAGCGCACCGTCTGCTGCGAGTGCTATCATTATTTATTTGCCGCTGCAACTATGGAAAAGGGGATTTCTTACAGTTACGCTGTTAAAAAAATGGATATTGCATGGAATATTATACCATTACAAACCACCTACTCATTGTTTCTGCAACTAAGGGATTAAAGCCTTTTTTTAAGAAAATGGCCCTGGGCATATAAGGAACATGTCTGTTTCCTCATAATACTTTAATCAGACTCAGTAGCAATCATCTGTTTTACTGATAACAGGTTATCACCGTAGCTTCTGTTTCTTCCGCCAAACAGAAGTGTATAATTATTACTGTATTTCAGCTTAAATAGTGTTGAAGCTAGTGCAATTACTGAGGTAACGAGACAACACCTTATATTATATTTATTAAAGTGTAAATTAATCATTAATTTATCTGTAAAACTGTTAATGTTTGAATATCGAAAAATCGTTTAAAAACCTGCCAATAATAAGTAAAATAAATTTTGAATTTTCCTCTCATTTCGGATGCTGTAGTAAGTGGACTTCGACAACTTTTATGTGAAAAACAATAAATAAACTGTAATGACACATAACGACTCGATTTTCGCAAAAACTCGCATTGTCCGCTAAAGTTGAGTAATTTACCTGAAAAGTGTTGAAACCATAAGGATTTTTTTTTCGGTATTATTGAAGGCCTGGACGAGGAAGCTTGGGGAGAATTCCTAGGACACCAGTATACGCATAAAAATTTGTTTGCAACTATTATATAGTTCGTGCTATATAATGAAATGGATGCTAAATTATATTCATGTCGGTAAAATTTTTTATGGGTGTGATATTTTGAAAACAGTCTCTTATAAACATATTTTTTTCAGACATGTGTCACAATAACAACGTACCTGTTTTTATCCTCCTATTTTAAAAGATAATGCAGTAGCTGCAGTTTCCATTACTATACTAACGAACGGTAAAAATATTTGAGCTGCTGTCCGCAGACATCCGTCCACAGTGTTAACGACGACTAAAGATAATATTACAAAAGTTTATTTAAAGAAAAAAAATATAAAACTGTAGTAATTATTCATGGACTGTGTTCCGGTTTAAAGGGCGCTGTAGCTAGTGAAATTAATTGAGTAACAAGACTTCATATCGTGTCTCAAAATGACAAGCACCATGTGATGTATATATAATCCTAATTCGTCCTGACGCTATGTTCAATAAATGATCGATGTAATTAGTATTGTTTTAGTCGTATTTAACTATTGCTTAGTATTCGATTTCAGGGCCTGCATTGCGGATTCCGCAGTAACACACGCGTACACTTTGCAGTTTAAGTTAAGTTAGAAAAGTGGCATGTAACAACATAAATAAATGGCGATAGCACTTAACGACGTCGGCACGCTAAAAGCCTTCCGGCTTCCGAATGCGCCTTACTACCCTAAATGCAGTTTGTTTTAAAATAACACCTGAAATTTTTTATTAATCTAATCTATGTACAAAATCTCTTCTTGGTTACGGAAGCTTGATGTGAAATCTGCACTTTGTTCCGGTCTGGGCGCTTTAGGTACTAAATTATCTATGGTAACGAATTTAAACATATCATCTCTGAAGAAATATTATATAAAATAAGATAAAGCATGCTAGACATGGTCTACGCTACCTTAACGGAAAGCAACCATCTAGATATTGATAGGAAATACTGTAAAGCGATAAATAATGTCGAAACACAACAAAGTGTTACAAAAGCTATGCCACTGTTGATTTATAACTTAGATTCTATCGTAGATTATGTTAGGTTGAAACTATAAGAGATTTAAAAATTTGATATAAACGTAACCCTTTTTTTACAATAAAAATTAACCTATACTTATTAAACATTGTACAATACACTACAGATAAATAGATCCGAAATCAATCTTTGCTTTCTTTTGAGATGAATATTCAAGCTACAACCAATCATCAAAACGCAAAACGACAAACATTAATCGTCATATATAAGTAAAGATGTAAAAATTTATTTACTCCTCAAATAGATACTTATCCCCTTTAGAGGGATCCAAACTGTATTTTTAAACAACTCTCTCACAAGTGGAACTCGAAACCTTCTCTCACAAACCAATCATGGATATTTGTCTACCACATGCCGATAGCCTATTCAAAATATCGTGCTTTCATGTTTCTTCTTAAGAGAAGATTACACACATGAGAACACTATGGTATGGTATGGTAAGATGATTCGATAAATTCATTCCTTCTAGCATAGTCTGAACTTCCTGTCTTGTCCACGTACACGAAAACATTGTTCTAGGAACATGTCGGTAGGATCATAACATTTTATTTCATCGGTAGGTTAAGCTCGCTTAAAAATTTCCAAACTCTTTGAAAATTTTGATTTTCATTAATTGTGTATATTTCTCGTTTGAGAACGACTCGTGTACAAAACGTAAATTAATGTTTTATCAACGGGCGTGTTTGTGAATCACCAATCAGTCGCCGCATTTGACACTGAAATTAATATGTACGTATTTTTGATATTGTACATACGTATTTTTGATAATAATATTAAAAAGATTTTACATGATAATGCAGATTTAAAAATGCCTCTGTGGAAAATACTTAATGTTACGAATCATTCCCGTTTATTAAATATTACTAAAATCGAAGTTTATTTGTCATTTTCATGGATAATATTCAATAAGGTTCTGAAACCTTTAGAGGCTCAGCTTCTAGGCATCAAGTATATATAATAGATATGCAACTAACTGTATACTATTGCTATTCTTCCTGTTATAGTTCATTTCATAAAATTATTAATATCATTATAATTCACTACTACTTTATCACAGCTTTTAAACAGTCATATTTTTTTTATTCAAGTAAGCGATGAGGCGAGTGACGAGCGATACATTCATCTAATGGTAAGTGACACGCTTGCCCATAATAATATTGCACTGTTTAGGATTTTGAGTCTCATTACCCCAGTAATTACACTAGCTTCAGTGCTATTCAAATCGGAACACAGAAATATTTGCACAGTACTGTTTGGCGGCATAAATAGGTACTGCAGTGGTACCTACCTAGAGCATCTCCGACATGAGAGATCTACTATCAATAAAAGTAGGTGAAACGCATACTCATAACAACGTGGCGCTAGTCAGGATGTTATACACTGCACCACATTGTGCGCGCCGTCTTGAGACCTAAGATGTTACGTCTCGTTAAGTTAGTAATTACACCAGCTACAACGCCCTTTAAACCGGCACACCGGGTTTGACAGCAGAAACATACGCTTCGGTCGTACCTACCTAACTGTCTCCGACAATTGTTTTCGTTTCTTACTTTTTAAAATAATATAGAAATTTTAAAACTGTGCTGTCTATTGTAAAATATGAAACTTACGTAAACTTTTTAATAAACAGTTATCAAGAAACTTATTAATGGTTAAAGTATTTTTAAAGCTTACGATAGATGGCGACTACTTAATGAAAGCAGCGACATCTATTGATTTTGGTTTGAACGAACATTATAAGAATCTTTATAACTCTGAAGTAATTGGACGCAAATGCTTTCGTCGTACTAACAGATGTCGCTAATGTTTAAAATTTAAACGAAATCGCGTGCAATGTTTTACGTATGTTTTTAGTAGATAGCATATTTCTTAAAAACAGTTTAAACTTTTTTCATTCAAACGAAATATAAAATATTATAGAAATCTTAATAATTTATGGACTACTTATTACCTGTTCTAGATTTTTACTATCTATTCATGCACACTATTAAAATTAGCTCATAAGTTTAATGGAAATAAAAGTAAACTCGTTATTAGTATTACTATTTTAATTATATTTATGATATAGGTACGTTATTAAAGCTATTGGGCTTCTTAATATTATAAAATATGGAGGCTGCGGTAAATAAGAAACATCAGATTTTTCGTATGATTATTGCTCAAGTTTTATAACACCGTAATGTTACCATATTCATGCAAGTCGCAGTAAAACAAAGATACGGAGGTTTCGGTTTACAACATTTAACGGCTCTGCGTAATAAATGTCATCCGTGACCATTTAGAAAACGGTCATACGTTCCGAACAAGCATTAAGCCCTCCCACTGATCGATATTAACCTTTCAGAATGCATTGCATCACACATCACCACCGTCTGTGTAGTTTCTTGAAATAAACTACAATCTGTGAGGATGAAAGATGTGATTACTTATAGTAGATCTCTGTTACCGACGACTGTGTAGGAAGGTACAAACGCAGCTGATATTTCTACCGCCTAACTGTGGTGTGCAAATATTACTGTATTCTGGTTTGAAAAGCGCTGTAGTCTAGTGAAATTATTGGGCTAACTAGCTAGGCTTTGTCTTGTCTCAAGACGACGAGC
This sequence comes from Ornithoptera priamus, assembly GCA_029034505.1. Classification (NCBI taxonomy): domain Eukaryota; kingdom Metazoa; phylum Arthropoda; class Insecta; order Lepidoptera; family Papilionidae; genus Ornithoptera; species Ornithoptera priamus. The sequence goes on from JARDWD010000705.1 coordinate 357,536, forward strand.
ATTATGTAGTGCTGTGTATATCAACCTAACAAGCGCCGTGTTACTATGGGCAAATATATAACTTACCATCTGTTGAACGTCCTGCTCTTCTCGTCGCTTATTAATTGAAGTTCCATACATTAACATATCTATTATACGTGCATAGTTTAATCTAATTTTTGAAGTCTCCTTATTTTTTAAGGAACTTCGAAGTGGCTTAGCTCAAGTTTGAAATTAGCAAAGCAAATCACGTTTTCTCCTTACGCATGAACAGCGTAATAGTCGCTCTCGGCTGGATGAGAAGTTTCATATGCAAACTGCTTTCCACTGATAAATTGCCCTATTATTTAAAGATTCGATACGAACGACAAAGATTTTCACCCTATTGCATTATTAAACGATAATGGATATTTCACACACGTATGAAAACCAAACTAACTATTAGAATATTAATTATACATTTATTTATAATGTTAATGCTGGTGGTACATTCCTATTTATTATTAATAATAATATTATAATAAATTTCCCATGAATACAAATAAACAAAACTTTTCATATGAAAGTTACAGTACAAAAAGTAGTATAAAGTAGTAAAAGTAACATTAAGTAAGTAAGTTACGCTAGTCAGGATGGTATACACAACACCGCATTGTGCTCGTCGCCGTGATATATAAGATTTTAAATATCGTTAAGTAGTAATTTTACTATCACTTGTTATATACTAATTGTACTTCCTTCAAGCAGGAACACAGTAATGTTTGCAACTACTGTAAAGGTTTAGGAGACAAAAATATTCATTGACAATCAAGCTTACCATACACACATAAGGGTGCTTTTAATTTTTTTAATACTTGTAATCACAATTTTTCAACGTATGGAATGCAAAATGGTTAAGTAATTCCTTCAAACCTTGAACAAACTTAAAAATTTTTTATTGCTAAAGAATTTTTACTTTAATATAGTCTAAATCTGTATCTACTTTTTTTTTTAAATGTATAAAGTATTGACATTAATGCAGTTGATTTCGGACACGTCAGTCATCTGAGGGTTTGATACGGTCTGATTATTAGTTTACGCATCTGCCTAAAACACCTTATCCCATATCTATCCGTAACATCAAAGTAAAGCATGACGTACAACCCTCTCGTGGGTGCCAGCAAACCGTTAAAATGAGTAATGACGCTCATGATACAGAGGTGAGAAACCTTGCCTATCAAAAACCCGTTTAAAATTATGTACTTTTTGATGTTATGGATTTATTAAAAAACGTTTTTTTTTTGCGTAAACAGTACTTTTGAGAGGTATTAAATGTGTCGTATATAATATAAGATAAAGTACATTCTAAAGTACTTACCATATGTATCATAAATTGAGACATTGTTCATTTTATTCGTAGATTCCCTGTTTCCGCTGATACAAGACGTAGTTTTTATTTAGGAATATAAAAGGCTAAAAATTTTTTTCTAATTTTCTTATTACTATAAGAAATAAAATCAAAAAATATTACAATATTGGGTAATTAATGAATAGATCAAAGTTTGTTAACCTCTGACTTAACAAACAAAACGTGCTTATTAAGCTCTTTGGACAAATGTGAAAAAGCTTGATTATCATTTAATTTCATAGTAAGGAAACGCTCATTGATTCTCCTCGTCGAGAGGCGCGTGCGTTGGGCACCTGCTTCCGTCGCTGATAGGGTTAAATCAATATTTGGGTTGAAATATTTAAATTTCTTCATCCTTTTTTCTTCGTTTTATAAAACAGGACGTTGCTTTCATAATATCGGTCAGTTTTATAATTTATGTTTTAATAAGTTGATGACTATTATAGCGCTAGAGGTTTCTTTTTAAATTGGACAGACGATCTGTTGAAGTCGCGGGATACTTCCGGATACAGACTATACAAGACCGAATGGTGTTCTTTAGAAGAGCCAATCGTCATAGAGTAAATGGATGATCATAATGATGGTGATGATTCTATGATTAATTTGAATATTCGAATTTGTTACTAAAATCGATACATCTTCATGGTAATATACTTTATGATTCAACGACGTTGAATATTACGACATAACTTAAATTTCGGTTACATACCTTGCTCCTCCATCTTATCTATTAAGCTGATTAGAAGATAGTTTACAATAATATTCACAAAGCGTATACTATTATGGAAACTTAGATTTTCTGAATGGTAAGTTAATAAACCCATTTCGTTTATTATCTAAGTTACTTATGTATTGTTCAGCCAATTCGTAAGTATAATCTCCAGTAATGGAGGGGTACGTTCGCGCCACCTTTTTTGCGGCTAATTATATATGGTCAAGTATTTTCTAATAAGGTTAGTGTGCAAAAAAAAACATTAATTTGGCTCTAAAACTGTGCTTTAAACAAATACAACAGATTAAGTTATTCTAAGTAGAATTTATCGTGCATTTGATCAAGTCTCACGGATAACAATCAAAGTTCAGTTGCATGGGCAGTTTTAGAATGGGAGGTAGCAAAAAATCAATAAAAGAAATATTCCTGAGATTGATTGGCCCAGTCTGACCCTTTAGTGATGCGCCCGTTTTTTGTGAGCTTTTATAAAAAAATCGAATGTATCAGTGTGTTTATTTGTGACAATTTGCTTTGTCGGTTTGTGCCGATTTACATTTGAAAAGAGCTTTTTTTTTGTGTCAAGCGAAGCGATCTGTAACAACACGGTGAGTGACACAGGTATATATAAGTGGATCATTCTTTTGGTTAGATCATCTTGATCACTACTCTTTTTTCAATACTTTCTTAAAATACATATATACAGTTATTAAAATTTTAATTCCTTTATAAAATTTTCGATAATTATAGATACAGTTACCTTATACAATTACTTTAAAGTTACGATAAATTTGACTTTAACTAATCGAAAATTTATTTTACATAAAAATGTTGCGGTTTATGTCATATTAAATAAAAACTGATGCAGTAAACTTCTAGACTTGAGTCTAATGAAGCGTATGAGTACAAACTCATAAGCTTAAAAATATTGTGAAAACAGGAAATGCTTAATTCTAGTACCAATTGACAAAGCAGTATTTCTATTTTCCATAAGACAATTATATCTATTGCAAAAGTAGAATGAAAAAGAAATTAGATCTTTTTGAAAAACCTTCATGCTTCAACCATTAGAAAAATAAATGTCTTATTATGTGGAACCATAAAAATAAAAAAAATTCCTTGACGTATGCTTTTATAGTTTTTTTTTTAAGTTCTCGTATTAGTTTTATCTAATGGAAGTAAAGTAATTTTCCCTTTTAACTTGATTTTACATTTTAACTTATGCTTAATATATAACTTCACATGTATGCATAAAGTGGTTTACAGAGACTTTTGATACTGTGTAAATTACAATACAACATCTTTATTAATTTGTGAAAACAATCCCCAGAGGCGATAGACTTTTGCTTAGAGTATTGTTAATATAAATAAATATCGGACAACATAGCGTATCAAGAAGTGGCGGGATATGATCGTTTGTAACTAAATCGTCTACGCAAGAACGGTACAGGACATGAGATGGGGATGAAGACGTAATCATCCATCAATCGTCTCTCGTCACAGAGAGAAGCGACCGCACACAGCACCTTTTGGAAATCGTTAGTGGATCGGTTCAACGTCAATTATAAAGCAGATCATGCGATTTATACATTATTCATTATCTGATAAAAATAAACAATACTATAATTAATTTAACTTCATTACAATAAACCTTCGAAATTAATATCAACATTATCATTATAGTTATATACGTAATGATGAATATCAACATATCCATCATTACGTATATAACTATACAATGTGTGTAGTATCGGACATTTGAATGTTCGATATTTTTGTATTGGACATTAATATATATATATATATATATATATATATATATATATATATATATATATATATATATGACTTTTTAGTATGTTCCTTGTAATCGAACCAGGATTCCCATTTATTGATCACGGCTGTTCTGCCAACTGTTGTATAATGAAAATGATAATTTATCTTGTTTTATTTCATAATACTGACTCAAAAGCGGGGAAAATAACTTAAGTACACAAGTAAAAGCACCAGTTACGAAGTATAATATAGGCAGAATAAAGATGTTCTCGGCGTGAAGATACTGCACCTTACTTATGCGCTGTATTAACGCATAATAAAATTATAAGAGAGCCCAATGCAAATTCGCACGCACAAGTAGTGTAATTACATTAACGCAAATAAATCAAAGTTTTACCCGAGGAGAAATATAATACTGCCTTTGAAGCGTAAAACTTGAACCCAGTGTTGCCGACCTTGTAAATCTCCACATATTTATGGTACTTTCTCATAAACGTTAAAAAGTATAGCTAATAATATAATTTTTTTTTAACTTATCATTTTAATTATATATAGCATTTTATGTTATTTCTATAAAAGAATAAATACGTATCAGCGGCGTGAATAATCTGTGATGTTGTTAATGTTTCTATATAAAAAATTAAAGTGAAGGAATAAATTTTATTAACTTATAAATTATTAATTATATTTAAAAATAGTATTACTTAAAGTTATAATATATTCTATATACTATTTTTCAATAGTCATTGTCTAGATCTGAAGTTATGTCTGGCGACCCTGTAAGCAATCGGCTTACTCGTCGCCGTCACCGTCTCCGTCGTGGAGCGGATACAAGCGTGGCCGCTACCGCTGTACGCAATACGCAAACAATACGCGGCAATCAGCGTTACATGATTTATTTAACCTCCAACTAGCAAGTAGTCATGTAAAATAAATTTGCAAAATCCAAAAACATTTTTTTTTTATTCTTTTTTAACAACCTTCAACACGTCAGCTTCTTTGCTACTTACTATAAATACTGCTGATCGTCGGTCAATAAACTCTTTTATTTGTTTGCTTCTCTCCGTGCTTAAACTTTCTTATTGCTACAAAAAAAATAAATGTGAACCAAGTTACACATTTATGGTTTATAATTCCATATACACAAGTGTACAAAGAATTTTACTGCATACATGGCGCAATAGGTAAGTGTTTGATCGATTCCGGAGCCCCATGTTGTTGAATTAAGTTGATATTATTTTCAAACCTGCTTGACCAGCAATCACTCTCATATTGAAAATCTGTCGGCAAAACTACATTGCTGTTCCAGCTGTCAATATATAGGAACCAGAGGATCCTCGGTGAGCCCATTTCAACAACTATCACCTCATTGTCACTTAACACCATGTGACATCTTAGTTCGAAGAAATTACTTTAAACCTGTAATATCGAACGAAGATTTTTTATATCTTATTTCAGAAAGGCAATTCAATTTTTTATACCACGATGGTGATAACAGGTATGCCTGCCTGATGGTAAGCCGTTACCTTTGCCTATAAACGCCTGCACTATCAGAGGCATTACCTTCGGGTTGTTGACCTCGGCGAAATATTATTTGTAGTAAAGAATAGGTCTATGGAATATTAGTAAAAATATATACATATTATTTATAGTATAATCTACACAATGTTTGATCTCATCCGGAAGAAGTAGCTAACTGGTAAATAAATAAATTTAGCATTACTAGAAAACAGAGTGCAGACGAGAAGTGGCTTATTGGTATCGTAAATCCTTTATGTAGCCAGCGCCCACACATTGCGCACCACGGAAGCTTCTGATAATATCAGTCTGAAGGTAGTAATATCATTATTTCACTTGTAGCTGCAATTTTTCAAAACAACTATTAGATTATACTATTTTTTTTAGACTTTATTGATAACTGTTTTTTTCTCCGATGACTTTCTTTAACTATTAATCAATACACTACTTACTGCTTGTCAACAAACATGCTGAATTGGAGACGCATGTGTTTAGCAATGGATCAAATGTTAGTTATTGTAGGAAGGAAACGTTATATAGTATTTTAAATGATGATGTAATTGTGAGGTTGCGTTAATCCACCATATTGTAAGGTGCATGCTTCTCACCACCAGCTGAACCTCCTTTTTTTGCTTTATATAGGGGAAACGCATTCGCATACTTGCTCTAGCGTGGAAAAAGACAAGTTATATCAGACTTCCACCGACTAAAACCCCTACTATGTTCCATCATCGTCGATTTACAGCAGAGCTACGGCAACGCTTTCGCACACCTCTGCGACTCCGCCAGCGCCGGCAGTACCATGCAGCTTCACTTTGGGGAGTTAATCCCTCTTTCCTCCTTTGTAAAAGCGCGCCGTCCTCCCGACCTCTTATAGTCACCTGAGCAAATGTTCCTCCCCAAACCGTCACCCAGAGGTCATGGGAGCCAAGAAAGCAAACTCTCCCGACCCCCGGCGCCGGATGTTGTCTTAGTTACCGCCACCAACCGTTATATAGCCGCGGAGGATAAAGAGAGCGGCGAAACGCAATACCGACACTTCTCATGCTCCGCGACCCCACCGCCGCCGCGTCAGCGGTGCGGCACCGCTTAGGCGCGGAGGGTAGGGACAGCGGTGAATGGCAATACCGATACTCCTCTCCCTCCGCGACTCCACACCGGCTGCGAAGCGCAGTACAAACCTGCCCCCGCAGCCCACCGGCACACATCCGAAGTAAGCTCACCTGGAGTGACGACCTCGGGCAGGCCGGATAGGTTCCTTTTAACTTCACCGTAGGTGACTAAGCCATGACTACTGAACCCCACCGCTACGACAAAGCGAGAACCTGTTCCAGGGACATCTGGACGTCCTGTCTCTACGTTTAGTTGTAAAATAAAAACATCCATTAAATTTTAACAGCAACATGCTAGTTGCCAATGTACGATAACGAATAATCACAAATATTTAACCAGATGTCACAACAGATAATTGCGTTATCGAAACAGAATCCAAATAACAGAGATTCTTGTGACCACAAGAAAAGGAAAATCGAAAGTTTGCGGTTGCACGAAGGTAAAAGTATGACAAAAAGATTAATAAGAGATTCAAGTTGGTAATTACAATACCGAATACCACTATTAGAAATCAAGAGTACACCTGTTGTATGTTTATCCGAAGTTTTTTGTGCTTCCGAACCTTTCACAAATTTACATATCCCCCGTTCCTTGGAGGACTTAACGAGGATTATTATTTTCAACCGCAAACCTTAAACATACCTTTTTCGTGTATAAAAAAAACATCGAATTAATTATGATTTAATTTGTTTAAGTTGTACATGTCAAGTAAAGGTATACATTAATACCGCCACCAATAAATACATTCATACAATAATTTCCTACTAATATAAATAAACGAAAATCTGCATATGAGCGTTACAGTGTATATAGTATTGATATGTATTTTTTTCACCTGATGGTAAGTGATACCTGCACATTACAACGTGGCGCCAGTTAGGATTGTATACACAGCCACCGATTATGCTCGTCGTCGTGATACATAAGATGTTAAGTATCGTTATCTAGAAATTTTGCTAGTTTCAACGCCATTCAAACCGGAACACAGTATTGTTTACACACCAGTGTTTGGCGGTAGATAGAAGAGTTCCGGTAAAACTTACCTAGACGCTCTCCGGCAAAACAGACCTACCACCAGTAATCTCTATATTCGGAAATTTTTATTTTATTTATTGCCGATCATGTTCGAAAACTATGGTATAAAGTTACATGATAAGTCTTTTTATATTCACCGAAGCGATGAGACAAACAGGAAGTGCTTCTGATGGTAAGGGATATACCGTACATAACAACATGGTAATAATTAAGGGGACTGCTCACACTGCTCCTTGGGACAAGATGTTGTCTCACTATCCTAGCAATTTCACTACCTTCAACCCCCTTAAAAATGAAACTGTTTGGCGGCAAGGATAAAAATTGTGGTGGTACCTACTTGCACGGCCCACCTAGCAGAGAACTATCACTAGTAAACTACAATAAATATATCAATTTGATTAAAACTTTTTCTGCAATAAAAAACACGAAGCTAAGTGCGTCCGTTAACTTTCTACAATAAAACAAAATTCTCGCAGGGCATAAAGATGTTAACGACTCTATGACTTAAGAAAATAGTGAAGGGAAATGATGGCTCCCCTATCGAATCTCTTAATCATCCTTTATTAAGGTAATGAAATGAATTTATAACGTCCAAAGGGATTTTATGTCAAAGTGCAGTTCATTGCCACCCGACAATGTCGCTGAGACAATGTAATTTTATGCTTAAATGAACCTCAGTTGGAGTGGAACTCGCTCGGAAACTATTCAATGGCCACACCACTTGGCTCCGTCTCACACCTTTGTCCACAGCCCGAATTGCAGTTATGCTTTATATAACAACAGAACCGTAACAACTTTCCACAGCGACTTCGTTTACATGATAAAGGACTCTTACGAGGAGCATAAATTATATTTTTCATATCCAGACAATTATTGTCTTTAAATTTTAGATTTTGTTTTCAGCAAAACTTCAAACACAAAATTATAACTTATTTTCTGTTCTAAAATACTTCTGCAAGCGAAGAATATATAAGTAAGTTGCCTACCTTCGCATATAATCTTTACACAATATAAATATAAGGATCAAAATATATTTGCCTACACAAAATTTAATTACCTCCGTAACGCAGTGGCTAAGTGATTGCATTGTATCAAGAAAAGCCCTGGTTCAATTCTAGAGTCAGATGTTGTGAGGTTAATTGGACTCTCCTGGTCAGCTACTTACTATTCTCATAATGTAAATAATGACAAACTTATTTCGGTGCACGTCTTTAAAAAAAATACTTCCGAAACACAATTTTGCACTTGATAATAATAAGTAGCAATTTAATTTCTCATGACGGTGTTTTATTTTAGTTTTAAGTGCTTCATTGTCACTAAAGTTATTGGTGTAAGGAGACTTAGTTATTACAACAGAAGGCAACGTTTTTGTTCCGTTCAGTTTTACATGTACTTTCATACAAAAGTGGGTTCAGCGATCTGGAGGGCTTTCAACAAAAACACAATAAAGTATTTATGTTCTCTATAAAACCTTAAGCCATGAACTCATATTTTATGTGAAGCCGCTGAACCCAATTACACTTGAATGGTTCGTGATGATCAGAGATTTTTTGGGGTCCAATAAAAACTTATGAGAAGATTTATATCCTCGCTAGGACGCGGACGACCATATTCTAATTCATCTTATTAGCGATGCAAGTTGATAATAAATTTTATACTAATTAATGGGCTGAAAAATCCACATAAACAAATTAAAGTTTCGTTTTTATTATGAGTACTTGCGCCCTTTATTGAACTGTAAAGGCGGACATTTACTGTACTTATTTTTGTAAAGGATGCAGAAACCTGTACATAATTTTGTTCATTTAATTATTATTGTTTTATTCCTGAATCATTACATGAAGTCACTTCAATTTCAGGTTATTAACCAATTTTACTTGAAGGTATTTAAGGAATTTAAATTTCAAGGATTTTCTGCCTGGTGTTTAGATTGGTGTATAGTATATAGTGACAAATGTGCTGACATTGCTTTTTGAATATTATTTAGTCTCCTTATATAAAGTCTCTACTCAGAATAAGTTGACCAGTATCGTAAATTCTTCCAATGGTATGCTTGATATTTAATTTTAATAAAAATTATAACCTAATCATCTTCTCTATTAAAGTTGGAATGTTTTTTAATTTCAATAGCCTGGTGAATAATCCTTGACAGAATCCGTTTTTCTTCTGCAAAAATTTTTGTTCTATGTATTCTGATGTATTTATTGCCATTATATATTTTGGTACGGATCACCGGTAGCCACCACCTCTAACAGTCGTGTACTTACTGTTTATGAATGCTAATAGCAAAATTAAAATTGTAACGATACTTGACAACTTTTGTCTCAAGGCAACAAGTGTAATGTCGTATAGTGTAAACGTCTTTAATAACGCTTCTGTGTTATCGGTGGGCGTATAACTCACCATCAGATTATCACGCTTTTGACGTTATTTAATTAAATGTTTTTCATTAATTTTGTAGTAATTATAATTTAATCAATTTTTTGCTTCGGTCATCAGTCTTGACAGAACAATTTAAATTCTAGAGCATGATTACAATTGTGGCCAATTACATAGTAAAACAGATTCTATCACAAAATTGTGTATCTGTGTATATGAAGAATATTCTTTACCTTCCAGATCAAGTCGTATCTCCTAAAAACATTAACGAATGCCATTTATTTAAACTTTAACCATTAATTTATAATATTACTCAATTAACAATTAGTATTTTTAATCATAAAATAGATCTTATCGCACTGTTGTAGCAAATAGATTTTGAAATGAGAAACAAAAAATAGTCTAATTTAGTATACGTCGAGTTTTAATTGCGCAGTAATGATTTTATCGTTCTATTACGTGCGCTTATCTCCGATGACAACCGCCATTACCGGCTCACTATTGAAGATTTATTTGTCACATTAAATAATTGCCGTGAATATAGACGCATATATATTTAGCGGAGATATCTTTTAGAGTTTGCGTAAAGCTAATGCTTGGCCCGAGTCGCGAGAATTTAATCGAAGTCCGCGTTTGTCAATCAATAAAACGGAGCGCGATGGACCACTTTCAAATAAAAGCGATCTTAGTATGGATAAGCTTCGAGCTTACTGGGAGATTACCGTATTAATATTATAATGAACAAATATTATCATCATCATTATCAGCCGGAAGACAGCTACAGTGGTCCATAAGTATTGTTCAGATTTCACATTGATTCTTATTATATTAAAAACGAAATACATCAGAAATTTCCAAATAGACTAAATAATAGAGCATAGAAACACGTTCACGATATAGTTCAAATTTAAACATTTAGTATTTTACCTTTTTCAACATTTTCATTTCCTCCAAAATTTTCGAAATAGGGAGCTTAAAACAGCGAATATCAAATCACACTTCTTTTACATATATACATACATATACATATATAATGTAGACAGATAAATATATATAAAAGGATTGAATGAATGGTTCAACACAATAGTAACTTGTAAAGGCCACCCCATTGGTGTAAAATCGACAAATAAACTGCTTTGAATGCAGTTAACTTGCTTCCTACGAGTGGCTAGTATACATTGCAACAACTACTGCATGTATGTGTTATTCTTAACGTAATATCATTATCTATTACACAAACAATTTGTAAGTTAACATTTCAGTTAAGGCATTAATCGATCAACAACAAATTATTTATGTTTATCTAAATACACACAGTAAAGTATCATGACCTTTTTATATAAAATTCCACATACACGGTCTTGGCAAATCTGACCCGACCATTCGCTTTAACATTTTGCATTGGCACATGTTTTTTTAACATTCACATTGATTAGCTGTCATCGACAAACGAGAAGAACATATTGACGTAAAATTATTAATTGATAAACACAAAGAATTGACTTTATTCGTGGTCATAGGTCACACATTGGATCAGGTTGGTAAAGGCTAAACGTACATTAATAAAATTTAATGAAAAATTGTCTGCGTACAAAATAGGTCTTACTTAATATCATTGGGACAGTCCACGTATCTATTGACGTCTGATAAATGTTACCATCGGCCGTGATAAAAGTGACCAAGTTAATAATTTATTGGGCATACCAAGCAGAAACTTCGTAAAAATAAACATGAATGGTTGCCTTATTGGGGCTTGATTTAATGCGGTCAATAAAACAGTAACTAACCTTATATAAATTACTAAACAAATAAATAACATCGCTGGTCATCAAAGTTTATTCCGGACGGCGAGCGTGCTACATCAAAATTGTACATTGAATTTGTAGTTGCCTCGTAACATTTATACAATTATTACTCGGCGTTTTAAGAAGTTTTATAGCTCGCTAATTGGACAGAGTCCGTTTAAAAAAAAGAGATAGATCTCAGAAAAGTTCTAAATATAGTAAGAAAGACCTCTACACAAGTAAAAGCAATTGCAATAGTAGGTTTTATAAATTAGTTATTAATTTTAGTTTAGTAAGTGTAAATGATAGGTATATAAAATGTATACAGGTTGTACAATGTCTTCTGAGTTCAACTAGACCTAAATAATTAAAATTTTGGTTAACTAACTTTTAACACAATTAAATTTAGAGAAATAGTTAAGAAGACATTCGATTGGAACACATCTAATAATATATAATCTAACGCCAAATAATTTTGTTGCAGCAGATTCCCTAAGCAGTAAAGCGTTAAAGAAGCCCTAGAGTTTTAATGAAGACCATATGCATTAAACCACTGAGATATTTCAGTCTTTATTGCCCAATGTAGTGAAGATTTATGTAATAAATCTATAGGTCTAGGGAAAGGCGATGTCTAATCACCAAGCGATCATTAAATCGAAGCTATAACTCTCCTACATAGTAGCGAGCATACATAAAGAGTCATAATTCTTTGTTAGGTTCCTTTGTAACTGGCAACGGAGATTGATGAAGGCTCGCCTTAGGTGGGCCATGTTAATAAGCTTTCGGTAATCCAGCTTTGCCTTTAAAGAAATAACTATACAATAATAATAATTGGAAAACATAAGAAAAATTGTAAATAATATGTATTCGTACGTGCATATTATTCATAAATTTTAAATAAATTATATAACTTATTTGTTTATAAGACGAGATGATCCCTACATAGTTTTTCATTGTTGGATTTGTATTTATTTTTAAAAAGTATGTAGCTTCTGAAAATATTAAGTTTATCTTATATGTTATTATAACTAAATATGTTTGTGTGTGTTAAATATGTTTTATTCTTTTTTAAAAATTTCCTATATTTACTGGTCTCTGTTGCCGGAGACTGCCTAGGTAAGTACCACCGCAACACCTATTTCTGCCGCCAAACATTACTGTATTCCGCTTTGAAAGGATCTGTAGCTAGTGAAATCAAGGCGACGTCTCAAGGCGACGTGCCACAATGTGGTGCTATGAATACCATCTTACCAGCGCCACATTGGTATGGGGAGGCGTATTGTTTACCATCAAATGAACGTCCCCCGCATCTCGTCGCTTCGTTGAACAAAAAAAAAATATTACGACACAAATTGATGATTTCTTTAATAATTATTATTAATCTATTATTCAACATTATTGTTTCCGTAACTTTTGTAAAAACAAGACTTACTAAGCCAGGATCAATCAATACCTTAACCACAAGTCAAAAAAATCGTTCGTATTATTTAATAAGTATAGGAGATATAAAAGACTGTGTCTCATATATATTTTAAGCCATAACAGCCAGATATAGTTCCTTAAAATTTTCAAACATGATGAATATCATTGAATCTAATTCTTGACTGTACATTCATTGTGCCTGTGAACAAAACGCACCAGATGATTATTAGAGGTTACAAACGCCGAATCGTTAATTAAGGGTGATAATTTGACAAGCACTGACAGATAATATTATGTTGAAATTGATTTGTGTTCAACATTGAATAAATTTTGACAATGTCAGTGAAGAGTCTTACACATAATTTAACGCTGCATGTTACGTATGTTCGTATAGATTATAATAACACTAATATTAGAACTTCACAAATATAAAGAAGTTCAAGAGTAATACATTAAAGTAATAAAGATTTATAAAAGTTGTAATTCACTTTTACTAATGGAAAACACTAAGGACTATATGACATGACAGAATACATAGAGAAAAGAGTGAAATACAAAATCATCATTATTATTAATAGAATTGATACGGCACAATTATAATTACAAAGAGAGAGGAGTTAAGATTCCAATATAAAATAATTATTCATTAATGATTATCGACAGCTAAAGGAAGAATAATTACAAAGGGCATGGAAGTGCACAGATCCACTAAGATGACGTGTAAGTTACTGACCGACAATAGTGTGAAGATAACAAGACAGGAACCTGTTTAAAATTCCTCTAATCGAATATGGTCTTTATGGTTGTCTTTAACACGATTATTATATTTAAAGAGGTCTCGTGTGACTTGCACTTTGTGCGTATCGGAGCGATCCCGCTTGAGGTGTCGAACTGTCGAATAATAGCTTCGCGTCGGAATGATTGATTAATGACAGGCTCGGCGAAAACAGACTGGCTACCTAATTAAATACTCCCGACAGCACCATCCTGAGCGACAGGAGCTTAATGTAAGATAGTCTAAGAATGATTGACTAGCAATTGACTCGCTTACCTTATTGTATAATTGGAGCACATAAATTTTATTCAAAATTTTAACAGCATATTTGAAGACGATTTGGATAAGGACATCTAATTAAAACGAATAATCTTTAATGGTGTCCTGTGGACTATATAAAACTCATAAAAAAAAAACCGAAAAATTTTTCATTAAAAAATGCGGTAAGTTTTTACATATTTCTTTTCGTGGTTAATATCATTTAATACTGATCAAAAGTATGCCCATGAAATTAATTTAAAATAAAACACTGATGACATAAATTATATGTCAGTAAATATTTGTCAATGTCATTATACACGATATACTGGACGTTTATTAACTGCATTTTGCGCAACATTTCTTTTATGGAAATGGTATATTACCATAATTCTAGTAATGTAAAAATACTGAAGTCTGTAATTAAAACCTACGAAGATTCTAACGAATTATCTCCAAGCGAATATATGAAATTATATATTGAAAAATGTGACGACTTAACAAATGACTTAAAACGTTGCTGGATTGTAGAAACTTTTCTTGATATTATGAAGCACAAACAGTTATTAAATGAGATAATTACTTACTTACATCTTGAATTAAAAGACGAAAATGAAGAATATGCTCTGATAATATTACACGGTATAATATTTCAAATACCGTCGTCTGAAATAAATTTACTTTACAAATGCTTATTCAATTTAAGCAAATCTTTATTGAGTACACTTTCTACATCTTTAAAAACTGACGAATTTCTTGCTCGCATATCTCAAACAGCACAATTAATTTATGATACGAACTATGTTACTGAAAAAATTATAAAACCACTTTTGGAATGGCAGCCATTCATGGAAAAAATTACACAAATTTATGCACAATACTTGAAGAAAGTAGAAAGATCGAAAATTCGAAAACCTACTATACCTATTCAACCAGAAGTTTTAAAAATTAAAAAAAGTAAAAGTGTAGAGACTTATTCACAAAAACTAGCACTTCCGGCAACTCCACCTAATTCTGTTCTGGAAAAACCGCCAATACGCATGCTTACAAAAGAATCGATTGATAAAAAACTTAAACATGCACACGAAATTAATAAACAAAAGGCAATAAAGCTCCTAAATGAGGTGAAAAATGAAGAAAATCATCAAACACAAACAAAACATGACGAAAAATTAAAGAAATGTTGTAATTTACCAAGTGAAATAGAAAAGGTTTGGAAAAAAGATTTTCCAAAACCTTATAATAAAATTTGTATGAAAGATCCTTTAATGCCTGTAAAGGATAATGTAACTACTATTAAACGATTAAAAGAAAGAATTAAGTTAACTGAAGAAGAAGAAGTACAATGGTTACAAAATTTAATTAACGACTGTAATAATACTACTAAAATCCAAGAATTAGAAGAATATGATCGTGAGGAACGAGAAAAAGAAAGAATTCTTGACATAGAAAAGAAACATCTACTTGGTCAAATTTCATTTGAAGAGGCGCTGATAGCGAAAAAAAAGGTTCAAGAAGAAAATAAAATAAAATACGAAGAGGTTATAAAACAAAAAGAAATGTGGAATAAAGAAATTGAAAAATGGAATAAAGAACAAATGGAAATAAATCGTAAAATCTTTGAAAAACTTTCATTAATAGAATTGAATGTTGTAGAAGCTCGAAAAAAAGTCGTTGATAAAAGGAAAGAAGATGCAGATATGGTAAAAAAAGAAACTGAAGCTATAATTTTAACAGCTCTAAAAAATAAACAAGAAGAATTGGACCGTAAAATTCAGATGATTAAAGAAATAAAGGTTTTGTCAATAATAGCCAAAAGAACGAAAACTCCAAAGACTTTAGATTTAACAGAAACTTCTGGTATAGGTTTACTATGTGAAATGTCTATTGCAGAACTTCAGGAAAGATTGAGTTCTCTTAAAATTTCTCTTAAAGAAGACTTAGAGGCGAAAAACAAATCGATTAAAGAAAAAAAAGTTGCCGAAAAAAATACACTAGAACAAACAAAAAAAGACATTTCCAACTATTTAGATGAGAAAAAAATATTACGGGAAAAGTTCAGGAAGCTTGCAAAACCTACAGTAGAAGTACCATCAAAAGAAATAAACGATTTAAAAAGAATTTTAAAATCAAAGCGTGAATTACGTCTGAATTTGATGAACTAAAATTTTAGTACATAATGTTGATAACCGATTTTTTATTTATTAATAAATATATATTTCTGATTTATTGTTTTCGTGTACGGTAAGTAAATTAGACAATTATCAATGAAATGGTATTAATAGGGTCTATCTACAATATTGTATTTTAATTAATATTATTTTATTTAATGCATATTCAATGGAGATACGTTTACAAGAAGTTATTAGTAGATCACAGGAAATTATTACGGACTGACTATAAACGTTTTAATACTGCACATGTTAAGAATATATTGCAAGCGAAATATTGTGATAAGAGTAATGGTGTCTCCAGGCAGTCCCGATCGAAGCGCATGCGTGAATTGGTTGCTGGACTTAATTAGAACCTGGCAAGAGAAATATTAGGTATTCAAATTTATTGTACTAGTCCCCGCTTCCTGTGATATACGACGATACAATGTCTTAATTTAGGTTCGCTGTGTGTCACTACAGTTATTTATTGTTGTTTTAAAGCATCTTTATTGGAGCTATTGTCTATTCCTTTAAAATATTATATGTAACGTTGATTTGTCAATTGCATTCCGCATACCGAGGCCCAATAAATTGAACTTGTTTAGGCGCACGCGCATTCAGAATATCGAAGTCAACATAATACTACAAATTAAGTGACAATGTTCTCAAAATCCAAAAAACCTAGTCGATATAATTTGGATTAAAGCAATAAATAAGGCGAGGTCGCCTGTTCATTTGTATCGGCGTATAATTTAAATTCTTTAACGCCAATGTTCAAGATTACGCGGTGAGATAGAGGCGCGGGCGCCCGTGTCGCGGCGACAACCACCAAATAAATTTATATTTCCGACCGACACCGAGCCGACTTCTCTCTTTGTAGATAATTCGGCCGGTAACGTTGAATGACTCTATTAACAGCTTCCCTTTTAGGGATAAATGTCGACTTTGGGCTGTATCGACATTTCCCCGTATGTATAGTGCGGTTGAAAACTATAAAATCGTTAATATAATTTGTGGAATGGATTCACATTTTCGACTCTATACAAGATCCGTATTATAATACTTATTGTATTGTTATCCAATAATGTAACATTTTAGAAGTAAAATTACAAGTTGTGAAGTAATACTAGCTGCTTGTCAATATTATTTATAAACTATTTGAGTTTTATAAATTATATTTACGGTATCAACTCTAACCCTCGTATCTATTTTAAGGATATCAATATGTAATTAGTTTTATATTTGAAATAATAAAGGAAAATACTACGAATAAGAGCCATCGTGCCCAGATTTACCTGATAACAGTAAAACGTCAATAACCACCTAATTGGGAGAGAACACTCTGCCCACAATCAACGAAGCCCGTCCCGAGTGAGAAACAAATAAATATTGTAACACACATCGAGATAATTTGACCGATAACTTAATGTGCTTACATTTCGAATCTGCTCATGGTTTTATGGGAAACTACCTACAATATTATTACTTTCGTTCTTTTTTTCTGTTTAATATACTTAGGATATTTTTTATCGGTTACAATTTATACCAAAATGAAATCTGAAATTTCTTTATTACCAATTTAACATTGTTATTTGTTCTATGCACTGTTTTTGATATTTAGGTTCTGATGCAATATAAAAATAACGATCAAGATTTTATGCCCTTAATCAACCTTTTTTACATTCTATTGCTTTGTGATTTTGTCCATTTCTCTGGTATAATACGACTACGAGTTTACTTACAAGTTTTTCGTAAAATGTTACTACAATTATTAGTTTATAATTGAGCTTTTCAAGTAGAAATTTTCTACTAATAAATATAGGTCATACTGATGCATCGGTACATTTCGTAAGAGTCACCGGGGCCTCGCGCAACGCGCTGGCAGTGACTATCGGTGGGGTTTTAGTAGGTAGAAATCCCACTTAACTCTGTCTTCCCTCCTTCTTACTTGCTCTACAAGCAGGTTATCTTCCAAAGATTTCCTCAATGAAAACAAAATACACCGATATGACAAAATTAAAAAAAATATATATTTCGTAAATTGTTATTACACCTTATTAATTTTCTCCTTAGCGGTTCGATTTTGAATCCACATCTCGTGGAATTCTGGTTCTTGTTGGGAGTGATATCGAATCCACCCGACCTAGCTGCCAATCACTATCTATATCTTTAGATCGTGTGAAATTTAGGTTAAATGTTTTATAGTAGTACGTCACAAAAATGTGATAATTTAGTACTAGACAACAGCTGGTAATGAATTCTTTAAGTAACGCACGATATTATGGTGTGGAGTTCTTGATCCGAGCAGTAGTGTTGTGCTCAGCTCTCGGTACTTCAAACGACACAAAATTTATTGTTATTGGATCGGCGCGCGTACATGCATCCACACTCCGCGGCTATCACGAACGTACAACTTTATCGGAGTGCCGCACTATTCTGAAAAAAAAAACATATCGCCTTCGCTTTATGTCTATTATTATCAATGAACGATGGAAATGTTTTATTGTTCGTTATAATCTAGTAAGTTATTTTAGTACAAATTATTATTAAATTAACATGAAAAGTTTTCCGGGATGAGATGAAATAAAACTCCCAACATACACCCTGTTAAAAGATATATTGAGCAATTTGAGATTTTTACAAAACATGGAATTTTATTATTGCACGTATTAAACAATATATCATTATAAATGTGTCCCTATAATTTAAGTTACAAGTTTTTGCCATAATTTCTTCCAGATCCCTTTTTGACTTACATTCAACCAATAAATCCAAATTGATGTCATAAATTTCTAAAGTATATTTAATTTTTATTCAGTTAAAACTATGTTATAGAAATACAATATATACATACAAATTACAATAAATATATTTTGATCAATATCGACAAAACTTTTCGAATAAATTTTTGTCAATATTTCATTATATGTTTTAAGAAAAAGCAAAAAGTTTTTAATGTATATATAATTATATAGATAGATATATTCTATTATATATAATAAAAATCTTTTCGTTTTTTTTATTGTGTACGTTTCTTTAACACTGTTCTATTTTGTTTTTATTCATTTTATTCCATAAACCCAACACGAAGGTTAACTACGCAGACAATAAAAACTTGTTAGTAATGAGAATTGCATTTTATAGGTCTAATATCCCATTGAAAATCAAGTCATTAATTAAAAAAATTATCATTGAATTGCGATAAACTACTTAAAAATACGCGTTGTATTAAGAACTGCTCCGTTTCCTCGGATAAGATATTAAATGTATCCTTTTCAGAATAAGGATACCTTTCTGCAATAGAAGACCATATTATTGCGGTTAGCGCCGGCGGCAATTTGTTAATGATAGGCAGAGATCTACATAATATGGACATTCACTAACATTGCCCTGAAATAAAATTACATTTATAGATTATCATAAACAACAAAATAATCTCTGCAATGAAATATTTACTATGATTATAAATATATACGCCCATTACGATGGATTTAAAAAGAAAAACAAACACTAAATTCCGGTGTTTAGACCGGAATTTATGCTTTTTACTAAATTTTACAAATAATTTTAATTATTGTGTATTACCTTAGTAGGTAATACAAAACTTATTAATGATTGACCCTGAATTATTTTTAAAGCTAATGAGCTAACGTGATTTGAAAACCTCAGACGTATAGGTAATTTAATTACGCTGTGTACTCGCCGCTGCGTAATGTAACCTTAAGGTATTAAAGAGCATTAAACGTTACTATGTTTGTTTACGTAAGTATTGTAAGCCTCAACTAATTTTATGGAAATATTCCTTTCTGGTGTCTATTTATCTATTTGCAATGTATTGAATTTACCTTTAACTTTAATGGGAAATCGATTATTTCTTTGTGACAATTTTATAGAAATACGTTAGAGGACATTGATAAAATGCCAGCCATATTAAAATCCGTCTCAGAATCCTTCACGTTTCTAATTGATACACGCTTAGAGCGGAGAAGTCAACAAAAGAAAATCATACAGAGATTTACTGTCGGGTTTCATTCCTCCATATCGTTTTTGTGACTTCGGCCTCTCTAACATGATTATCGATATCCGGGACGACCGATTCGGGAATTTGTTATTAACAATGGAGGAAAAAGAGAGTAATTACTTTCAATGATACGATTAAAGCAATTAAAGTTATAAGTTTAATATTATATAAAATGTTACACATTATTAAAAAATATTTACGCAGAATCACATACTAAAAATTTAAAATGCAATATATAATAGTTATTAAAAATTGTTATCGTATTTTAAAAAGCGTTAATTATCAATCATCTTAGGTATGCCTAGTTTAAATCTGAGGTTTCCCCGTGACCTTTAAGCACTTGATTGCACTTGAACTTGATGCACCTTGTCACGTATGCATGAATGGAATTGGCCTTTCGTGCACCTCTTTGGAGCCAATATTCCCGAAACTGCATGATTACGAAATTAAATATATTTTTTCATGTCATTACGAACATGATTTGACCATTACTTTCCGTGGTATTTTCTACTCTTAAATGGTGTGGCGCAGACTACTACCATACAGAATATCACAAATGCCTTGCTAACTGCGTTATATTATAAAAGGCCATTTCTTGTGGTAGGTCTCTGTTTTCGGTGACCGTGTACCTAAACGCCTACCTAGGTACTATTCTAGCTCCTGTTTCTGCCGCCAAACAATAGTGTGCGAACATTGACGTTTATCGGTTTAAAGAACGTTTCATCTAGTTTTATTACCGGGGTAACAAGATTTAACATCTCATGTCTCATAATGATGAGATGATAATGACGCGATGAACATAATGTGGCGCTGTGCATGCAATACTAACTAGCACCACATTGTTATGGGCAGGCGTATCACTTATCATCGGATGTACCTTTCCCCCGTCTGTTGTTGCTGCTCGTGTGTTGCTTTGTCGAATAAATAATAAATAACCAGAGAGAAGAAAACGGCAGCAACTTTACTCATGTCCAGCGTACTGCGTTCACCGAACCCATGCCTAACGAAGCGAACATGACAAATCCTCCTTTTAGAGGAGCCCCATGTTCAGCAGTGGATACTAATAGATTAAAATAATGATAAGTGTGCTAACTAAATATTAAATGCTATATATTCCCATTTCATGAGCTATAAATTTATACATAATTTGCACTGGCAACATATTATTAACGATTATTTTGCTATTAAGTCGCGAACTTTACACGCAGGCCTTTGTCTCACGCTAAGACAGTGTTTCCCAACCTTTTCTAAGCCATGCTCCACTTTAGCAATTTTCAAAGCTTTATGTCTCCTCCTTATAATTTCAAAACAATTTTTTTTAAATTAATGTAAATAAAAGTTTTATAAGAAAATACTGTAAAATTGTAACTATTTCAGAGAAAAAAATAATATTAATAATACATCTTAAAACAGAAATTCGAATAAAAAAAATCTATTTACAATTAATTAATTAAATTATAGCGGAGGGGTTAAGTCGTCTCGGTCAATTTATCAGTTGCCCCCCTGTGGGGCGTACGCCCCACGTTGGGAAACACTGTGCTAAGAGATGTTTTATAACATATACGGGAAAGATTAAATAATATTGTAAATTAATCTGTATAATCAAATTTAGTTATAATAAATATAATTTTAAGCATTCATTTTAATGAAATTCACATAAATTTCAACGGCTCACTTTATCATGGTCAAAATCACAAATGTATTTTAATAATTTCAACCTTTCAGTGATTCACGAATGATATTAAATTAAAAACCAAAATCTGATGTTGTCTTTATTATTGTTCATACAGCTTTATATTTTCTACCATATTTCACAATAAAATATGTTTATTTAGATAATAAATAATACACAATGCTCTAGGAAGCTTAACAAAAATTATTTACAATATCCTGCGTACATCGTTCCGTAGGTCCGATTTTTGTAATAGGTGTAAAGGTATTGTTTTATACACCATACATAAAGTGATAATTAGAAAAAAATATTACAAGGAACGGAGATTATTGGTATTTATTGTTTTTTACATAAAATACATTCTCAATTACACGTTTATGTGTAGGAACTATTAAATTGATTAAACCGTGCTTTTACCACTTTAATACTTTGGTAAATAACCTATAAACAATTATAATACATTCAACCATTATACAAATTTAATATAACTACCCAAACAAAAAATCAATTGTAATATAGTCAGTGTTTTAAAATAATTCGGCACGAAGTATCATAAAACTTACATTTTTAACAGAAATAAAACAATAATATAGCTTCTATAGCAAACTTTATAAATAAAGCGACGTCGTTTGTGCATTGCTTAATTTGCTACTCATTCGTCCCCATTACAATAATCAACAACTTAATTCACTACATATTTACATAAATTTACAAGCAAACGGGGGTTTTAACACCCAACACATAATTATTGTATTCGGATCATTGACATTCGACAAGAATGATTTTAGTGGTGTGAGAACTATAAACATATAATTATATGTTGCGCTAAAGCATCAACGGTCGTGCTTTGTGAGCTGCAAAGGTAAGTCACTCGAGGTCAGCGGTCGCTGTCGACAGGGGCTCGGAGATCTGGACCCGGTCATGTTTTTTTGCTTGCCGCTTTCATCGTCACTTTCATCGTGGACATTGATCTCTTCATCAGAATCAGAATGGGATTCGTAGCCGCGAGCCAGTTGTATAGATTGAGCAGCAAGAAGCGCCGCCGCAGCCGAATGGGGTACGAGCGCTTTGAACGCGCTATTCTCTAATGCGGGGTGAGGCTTAAACACACCGCCTTCGAAGGGTGCTTGAGAAAGTGCTTTCAGCGCGTTGCTTTCTAACTGAGCTTGATGCGACAGAGCCTTCAAGGCGTTCGTGTCTTGGTGGGACAGGGCTTTGAAAGCGCTATTTTCGCCACCCATCTGAGGCGTTAGGTACGGACCTCGTGAAGGGGACAAAGAACGTGAACGGGACCGGGAGGGGGAATGTGGAAGGCGGTGCGAGGGCGAGCCGCCACCGCGCTTGAGTAGGTTCATGCGCTGGTGGCGTCTCCACTTGGCTCGTCTGTTGGAAAACCAAACCTGTCAGTAACGGTAAACAAGCATGATTAGTATTCTGTTCTCGCTGTGTTAACAAAATTCATATATGTAAATGGTAATAATATGATAGTTTTGATTCGATTAAATCAAGACATGCCAACTTCTTTTTTTATATCTGCTATATATTATTGATATCACTGATAACATAAATAATCTCGTTATTTTTTTAATTGTATAATATTTATTTTACCTGGACACGAGCTTCGGAAAGCGAGGTTTTAGATGCCAAACGTTCGCGTGTTGATACACACGGATAATGAGATTTCTCGAATTCTTTCTCGAGTTCTTCAAGCTGATCTGGACTAAAAGTAGTCCGATTCCGTCGAAACTTTGGTTGCTCTCCGTCCAAGGAACCAGAATCGTCACCATCAACATCTAAAATTTTTAAAAATTATAAAAATTTTAAATTCATTTCACGTAAGGTTATTATTTATATAAAGTACAATGTATACGTTATTGTGAAAAGTTTTTCGATCCTGCTTTGCCAGCTTCCACACTCACGTTATAAATCTACAGCTATAACAGAATAGCTCTGTTTCTGCTGTATTTCAGTCATACTTTGAGTTTCAAACAATATTTTCTATTAATATAATAGCTTTACTTCTTATTGTTATAATGTGTGTTTTAATAAACTAAACAATTACTAAAGGAACTCTTTTCTTACCAACAAGTCCACGTCCCGATGACGATAAGAATCCCTGTTGAACAGCGTCAGGATGCTGCATTCCGACTGTTGGAGGAGGAACACCTGGGGGTAAGGGCAGTCCTCCAGGAGGCCATACACCGCCGCCACCTCCCCAAGGGAACCCTCCATAAGGAGGAGGAGCAGCGTATAAGCCGTAGCCAGCTGCTCTTGCAAATTCTGCAGCGGCTCGTTCTGCAGCTCGGTTCCTTAATATTCTATTGATTGATGACACGCTGGGTGCTGTGGCATTTGTGCATACACCTATGGACAAAATATTTAAAGTTTTAGTTATAACATGTTATGCAGTACACTGTGTTATTAGGTTGTACGATTTTTTTTGCTTATTTTAATAACTAGAAAACATTTTTCTACAATCTATTACTTATTGTGACATTGATATTTTTTAATTTGTTTCTAATTTTAAGTTCATTACATAATGTTTAAGTAACCAACATTAGTAAATTTGTTTAAAATATTCTGTGTAAAATAATTAATCAAACTGACATTAAAATATAGAAAATGATGTTTTGCCACTTTGACCTAATAGTGCCTTCGGATTAATTAGTATTATTAATAATCACTTATCTTCAAAACAAGCCGCCCGCGATGTCCTTTAACTTTAACATAATTCAATGCCAACACGTATAATTATAAGTACTGGAGTCTCTATATATAATATTAGATTTACACGAATGTATTATACAGCAATTACTTTAACTATTTTATATATAATAGCAGTAGTTATCCTTTGGGAAATACTTTTTTATATGTATGTGTTTGTTTCCATTTTCGATGATCTTGAAGCTTAACATCTGACTACGTTGGCTGTTTCGCATAAAACTGCACAGTGCAATAATTATGGTATTCAATAATATGTCTTAAGCAAAATGAGAATAATTGCAATGTGCGGAGTGACCAGCAGCACGTTAAAACCGGTGACTCATACGTCGGTCTCGTTTTAAAATCGTTCGCCATTATGTATTATATTATAAAGCCATTTTACACACTAATGTGCAATTGCTCTCAATTTTTAGCATATATATTTAGTTGGTAAAAATATTTTAACTGATATTATTCAACCTTTGCTTCCTATGGTCTAACATTTAATTTTAAACCTAAGACACGAACGTTCGTTAGCACGTGTTATACTGGAAGGCCTATTATTGCCGGAGATCGTCTAAATGGGTACCACCACAACGCCTATTACTGCTGCTAAACAACAATGTGCAAACATTGCTGTATTCTGGTTTGAAAGACGTTGTAGTTAGTGAAATTACTGGAACAACGATACTGCTCATGGGGACGTTATTGTGTAGTGTATATCATCCTATGAGCAGGAGTATTATTAAGCATTAAGAGACAGTCTCGCTCGTTTCGACGCTTTGTAAAATAAAAAAAATTACAATTGATCATGGGTACGTATGACACTAGTAAGTAATCGCCCTAATGGGTGTAGTAAGATCGCGTGCGCGCGTAGCCTTGCGGGAGCCATCCTGTGTTATTTTGAGGAAACACTCAGAGTAAGTGCCATAATTTAATTACAGGTTGCTAGTAATGATTGCTGAGGAATTCGATGTTCAGCTACTGATCTGGTGGTAACGCAACTATTACAAATATCCCGTTTAAGATCGCCCACTTCAAAATTGTTACGAAGTAGAATGTCATTAAAAAGTCCTCTTTAATAATTTCTCTTAATATATTTGTATTAACAAACAGAATTAATGTAAAAATTTGTGATATTGTTAGATCATAGACATTAACATTTATGATAGTAGGTGTTCCTTGTTCGCTTTACTGGCCGTATTATAGATTTGAAATTTGTCAGAAATATTCTCGCCCGGGCGCGTTCCTGTTATTAACACCCCCACAACTTCTTTTGGGGAAGAAATGTTGTAAAATCCATTCTTAATCGACCTTTAAACGGCAAAAGCAATATCTCTACGAAATTTTGAATCGTTGCGTCTAATAGTTTCAGACATCTCGTGATGACTGAATTAATATCTATGTATGTCCTATATGTATATATGGAGATAAGACTGTATTTAATTTTAAATACGACATAGATGAAAGATATAAATATATGTATCTAAACCTGTATTTAAAGCGGGTCAATTTAATCATGTAAGAAATATAATTTCAACTACCATACCGCCTTTTTTCTGCCGCCAAATAGTAATGTGTAGACATTACTGTGTTCTGGTTTAAAGGGCGCTATTGCTAGTAGTGTAATTGCTAGGGTACGAGACACATCATCTTATATCTCAGGCGACGAGTGTAATATGGTGCAGTACATCCTAACTAGCGCAACGTTGTTGTGGGCGGGCGTATCACTTACCATCAGGTGAACGTCCCGCTCGTGTCATCGTTTAATTGTATAAAAAAAAATCGAAAATTTATATACATTTATCTATACAGTGCAAGAGACTAATAGCATTGTCGATATATGAATTATCTCTTTGTCAAAATCATTCATATGTATTAAATAGAATATAAAGAATATTTAACAGACCGATCGACGAGGAGATGGTTGGGCGAGGCCTGTGTCCAGCTGTGGACGTCTATCAGCTGAGGATGATGATTAAATAATATATACATTAATTATTATAGTAGATCGTTGAAGATCAATAAATCATATGTAGGTACTTAGAAAATAAGTCGTTAGAAATATAAAAAGACGTTAATAAATTCCCTCCACAGCTTCAAGTTGTTTAATAATGTTGTTGTTGGCGGTACCAATTGATATTATTACTGTTAAGTGCTTTAGCGTCCTTTAATTTCGCAATGCAATTTGTACGTATTTACTTAAATTGGATCTATTTCAACTTACGGTCATTTCTACTTAGAACAATTATATCTAGAAACAACAACGTAATTGCTTAATAAACGACTTTGTGTACGTCAAAGAGGTTAGGAGACACTTATTATAGCAATTGCATTGCACTATGAATCGACGATAGCTTAGACTATGTCCCGCTAAACTGTGCTATATATTACAAGGTCGCAGTTTCTTAGAACTTTATTTTGAGCCGACAGAACGAAATTTTTTCAACTTTACGATGTATATGGACCACAAAATAGTACTACACCCTTTAAATGGGGTATACTGCTAAGCTTTATCCTGAAATAAAGATAATGTTATCAACTTTAATAATTTTAGTTAGCTTAGCATGTTACTCATTCACATTGCAAGGTTTTTTTATTGTTTCTATATACAAGGTGGCGCAAAAATAACCTTCCGATGTTTTTTGGCTGTAATTTAAAAAAAAATGAAAAACTTTGATTCTTCTTGTGGATTATTTTTATTTGCTCTTTTAATTTTTTTACATCAAGGCAAAATTTATAGCATTTTTTGATAGGAGGATTACTTTTGCGCCACCCTGTATATTCATTACTCTAAGGTTATACCTAACACTTGTTAAATTATATTGAATTAACTTATCAACTGCCACCCGAAAATCTTTTCATAACAATACTACTACTGATAGTGCGATTGATGACTGATATATTTAGCAATCGAATAACCCATTATTTATTAAAAAAATGGTTTTATTGTCATTATCACATATTACTATGATAAGAACCTACAAATCTTAAATACTGTTTATTTCGCTAAAAGTTAAAACCATTGTAACTAATAAAAAAAGGTTTTTTTTAATTATGGAGGTCAGCGCTTGACCTCAAATCCACTTGATGTAGTAGTGTAGTGATGGTAAGGCGCACTAACTTCGGAGCAGCCTATTCACTCTTTTCTTGAAGACGTACACGTCATATTTGGACAGGAACACTCACGCCGACTAGTTATTCCACTCCTTTGCTGTTCGCATGAAGAACGAGGAGGGAACCTCTTTGTTCGAAGACTGGGGATGTTGTGCGTCTGGCCATCCGGTCGTGAAAAGGGAATGGGGGAATTATATTATGTAATTCTATCGCACACTCCAAAATGTAAGCTATAGAACACCACGAGACTGGTCATACGGCGTCTGTGTTCAAGACTGTCAAGCCTAGTTGTGACAAGTTCTTGATTTATTTGGCAGCACCTGCCCATATATGGCAACAGTACAAATATACACAGAACTCAACTGTTAGACTTTTTGCTACTAAAAAAATGATGATAAAAATGGACCCAGACTGGTGAGTTAGTATCATTTCGTTGAAGTTAGATGAGAACAAAAAAATACGATCACTTATTTTAATGAAACTCAATTGTTTTTGACGTATTCAACAATGCTCACAAGAAAAACGAATAAATAAATCAAGACCGGATCTGTTATAATTTACTCAAAACACAAAGCCTTATAAGGTATAATGGTAATGATCAGTTGCGCCGGATCTCTCATTGTTAACACGTCCAAAGCACAAAAAGATCCACCACACTTTGTTTGCTTCGTAATCGGCGCGATATGTTGCTCCCATAGAGCCTTCCACTCCCATCGAAGTATCAAAACTCTAAAGAAATAAATCAATGGGTGATGAGTCATAATTTACCAACCGGGATCCTCGATTATAATGAGAATGGTTTCTTTTTTAGAGATGAAAAACCGTTGAAAATTCTTTAACGTTTTCTTAGTCGCTGAGTAGCCCATAGTCGCTGTTTTTAATCGGATTCCTTATTTATTAAACTAAACAAAAAGCTTGGAAGAACTTTATTAAACTAAACAAAAAACTTTAGTTAGAGGAAAATGTGCCCTGCGACTTTTTATGGACGAGTAGCGGTTTTCAATTTAACGAAAAAAGGTATTGGTTGTACAATTTAAAGCTATTGATACATAGAAATATACTTAACTAAAGTACCATGTTTGAAAACTAAACAAAAGTCTTATATTTCTAAAATATTGCATACGGTAAATTACAATGAATTTACGTTAATTCATATCGCTTACTAAAGTTAAATGAAGACAAAGCAGTTAATTTATTGTATAGTAAAGAATCGATTTCTCATTTGAATCATTATTCGGACAATGGGCAAAGGCCACTAGCTAGTATAACTATTTGTTTTGAAAAGATCATTATCCTCCAACAAGTTGCAGGTGGGAATGCGATATCTATAATTGTTCTTTTAATGATTTGGGATCGAACCCGGGTTCCTAAATGCCTAGTCACGGTCATGCAATTTGTCTAAAGTCGTTTAATCATGATTAGTCACAATAGGGTCCGCTCCTATTAAAAGGTTTAGATACTTGAAATAAAAACAGCTTGTTACGCTCCTATGTAACTACACGATAGACGTTCCATTTAATTATCATAATCGGTTTCTTAAATTATCCTAATTTAATTAGGGGTACGTAATATAAATTTGTGCCTTCTCAGTGCCTTCGTAGCACTGTTGGTAAGCCCTTGACTTTTGCCAGATGATGTAGACTTTAATAAAAAGTCGGCTGGATAGCTACGAACTATCATATTGTAAAAGTGCTGCTGTTACAGCATTAGTGTGTTTTGACTGACTCTGTATGATATCCAAAGAATTCTGGATGACCATGCTTCAGCATTCACGGCTTCGTTGTCACTTAACACCATTAAATAAGTAAACTTATTAAAGCTAGAAAATACATATACCATTACTAATAAATAACTACAAGCTTTCCGATAATTAAGTAATAAATTTAGCTTTTGATGGGGATCCATGTAACAATTTTTTTCGTTCAATGTACAAGAGTATAGGACTTCTTTCTTTCACGCAATATTAGTGAAAAATTATTACTGTATTCCACTATAGTAGCTGGTGAATTTATTGGGGTAAGAATTGTAACTTTTATCTCAAGATATCAAGCTCAATATATCCACGTTTTTGTTGAAGACAACTGTATTGCTTACCACTAGACAGATGTCCAGCTTTAGCCGCCGCACTCCCAAATAAAAAAGCTATTGATAATTCTTGCCCTTTATTTGTGCTCAGAGTAGAATAAAAGGTAAAAAGAAGTTATCACTTTTACATACACCAAAGTCCGCTGTCGATATACATTGTCATTGTTAAATAAAGCTATAGAGCTGTTGTACTTAAAGTTCCCTTTTTAATCTGTCTCCAATGTAAGGACGGTAACGCCTCCAATGAAATCGTAATAAAAAGCATATTCGTTCAAAAAATCTTAATGTTTCTGTGCCGATGTGTTGTTAAGTCGGTACCTGCCTAAAAGCGTGGCATGTCCGAAGATAAGACAGTCCGGCGCCGTCTGCTGTGGAGTGTTTAATCGGGTTAATTTATCGATAATTGACGGAAAACCTTTTTGTTTGTATTGGTGGAAAGTAACAGTAATTGTCACGCCTTTGAAGATTTACGTCCGCTTCTAAATTGAGACATTAACAATCGGATCTCGTGCCTAATGGCTCAGAATGAATTTATTTATTTTACACCGGTAAGCTTCTTCGAAAAATTTGATTAGGCTCATTATGGTGTAAATGGATATTGAACTTGAACGTAAAATCTTGAGTCAGATAGGCAACCGCATTAAATGGTGATGTCACTTATCTACTAATAATTATTAAGAAACATTTGTTAAATATCACATTTTCGAAATACTAATTACGAAGGCTGCGGGTGTGAAGTTAAAGAAAGATAATTAATACCAAAAGAATTTAGGTTCGCTATTAATATGGAACCTTAATTTAGTCCAGTGATTCTGTGTGATCTTTTGTGACGGTATTGTGGATATGGTATAGTATTCGTAAACTTAGCTCTCAGGTTCGGGACCGTTCGGAAACGAAATCACGTCTCGACTGAACAAGTGGAACCAGTTAACGAGTGAGTGGCGTCACGTCGTCTAAATGAATTATTGTTGGCTTTATGAGGAACATAAAACGATGAGATCGGAGGCAATCAAGCGGCACCCGCAGCGTGGACCAAGTAAAAAGGTGTTCGCGCCGGCGGGGGGCCGCGCGCAGCAACCGTCGCGCTAAACGCCTACACCACTCACACATATTACTCCCCATTTCAATTAGCAGTGAATAGCCTAACTAACAAATGTGGAAGTCCGCAATAAATTAACTTCGAACAGAAATCTCGTCTAGATCTATCGGTTTACTCAATTACGGCTCGCATTAATATCCTTTAAGTGTGTAACGTTCAATATTAATTAAAATTATTCATACGGAGTGACATAACACGTCCGACCTCATTTGAATTCAAAGTTAAATCTTTATGGCCTTGTAGCCATTTAAAAAGCAACAAGATTGTCCCGAAACTACGACCGTGACCCTGACAACGGCGGGCCACGTTGTGGGTGTGATCCTCTGCTGGGAACCAATTTAATGCTGTAACAAATCAATAAATGTATCGGTTTATTGGAAGCTGTGTAGAGACCGATTTGATTTATTTCTAACGAACAATGTGAACTAACGCGGCGGGGCCTTGTTAGTAAATGTCAAAAAACTTCTAAGGTGATTCCCGTTACGATTTAGGGATTGCTTCTTGTCGCTTCTCGATTGCAGCATGGAAGTCTTATAAAAAAGGTTTCACGCTTAAGCGGTAGGAAGCAAAAAGTCGTAGCAAAAAAAAACTGTATACTTAACATGGCCCTCGTAAAAGTACACGTCATCGGTTTCGCTAATTAGTCGGCGCCAGTAAATTATTTGGGTTGCATCGGGCTGCAGCATACTGCCATGATTTGGGGCTTAAGAATGCGATTAATCAAAATGTGGTCAGTAGCTAGAGCGGCCCGTAACGCCTCGTAAAGCGATATCGATTTAGTCGATAAGTTGCGCAAGCTATTGTACAAAACTGCTTGGTCATCATTAACAAAGGCGGTAGTGGGCACCTTATTAAAATTTAGACGGTTTCGATGAGCCGCTCTGTTTTGATAACTGCGCTCCTGAAGACTATCGACAATTAACACGCAGGTACCTACCGCTGAATAGAGTCGATTTAATGACAGATTAATATAGAGAATCTGGTGTGCTGTTCATTACGAGTATTCTAATGTCATCGCACCATCAGTACTCCTATCATATAAATCACTTTTGACATTCGTTTAATAGTGAATCAAAAATACAAAGAGGTATTCTTGATACCGGTAAATGCTAAAAACTATCGCTATAGTAAACATTAAATTAAACAGTTAATTGTTACTATTACACTTATTTCTTCTGCATCACAGTTATGAAAGCTTTTAAATATTTAAAAGTGTTGCTTTCAAAGATTTAAAAGCTTTTATAACTGTATAATAAGTGTTTTTGTCTGTAATGTTCAAGAGTGATTTCGCGGAACTAAATCGCACAATAAAAGGAAAAAAAACTTTAATTGTAGAGTTGTTCAGTTATGAAATTTAATCAATTTGGTTAGTTTCATAAGCGGTCTAAGAATGAGGCACGCATTACAATAAAAAGTCTAACCATTGTGAGATTGATCATTTTGTTATAAATTTGATTAAAATTCTATTACTTGTATTGTGAATACACCATAGATATTAAAATCAGAAGACATGCCACATAAAAATTACAAATTATAACAATTAAATATTAACACTAAAAGCTTTGATCATACCAGGGAAGTTTTTTGTCACTTCAAATGAAAGAGGTAACTATTCTCTTAATTCGATACTATCTAAGATACGAATATTACATATTATATATAATTAGCATATAACTTACACTGATACATAACAGTTGTGTGTCATAAATGCTATAAAAATTTATTATAAACAATTACCAGAAAGCGTTGTATATAAAAAAATGCTTAAATCTCAAAAAGATAGTTCGGTTATTTTAGTATAAACTTAAATTCGCCTAACAGTAACGAGAGGTGGTTCCCTTGACAGCGGGAGGTCTAATTCAGGCAGTGCGCTTTGATGTACCGAACTCATCGCAAGATTCAATAGAATTGATCATAACCACAATTTGGTTGGTCTAAACTTTATGCGCAGGTTGACAGATGAAACATATTCAAACTCAATAGAATACTATGTAAATTATATATATATATAATAGATATCCCTCTAGATGAATCTTTATTCGTTTACTCATCCCGATATCTCCGAAACTATTAGAGGTATAGACTCAAAATTTGGTAGATATATTTAGAGCTAAAAATGGAGTTTTACAATATTCTTTCCACAGAGGGATTTGCGGAGGTATTACAGCCAGCAAATCGGACAGGGAACAGGTAGGTTTTTATATATACAACGTAACGATGGAACGTACGAACGTAAGAAGACGTTGGCTTGCCAGACACCAACATTACTGTGTTCCTGTTTAAAATCGATGTAGCTAATAAAGTTACAGGGTTACGATAATACAAGTTATCTCTCAAAGCGATGAGCACGGCTAGCGAAGCAACGAGGAGCATGAAAGCATAATAAAGATAAAACCGATATATACTAAACATGAAATAAAATTTTAGTTGCTTCGAAACTATACTTCGGAATTAATTCTTAATCGTTTATGATGATATAAATATTAGAACAGGCTTTACATTATTATTTGCGGTGTGTTACTCTTTGTTATTTTTATAGTATTTATATTGTTCTTATTACAATGTCCGATTTTAATATACAAAAATTATATTTCACTTACACGTGAGCATTTGTTCAAAGCAAAAGACATAAAATCGCGTGCAATTTTTGCATACAACGGAGGCATGCGCGCGCACTGCAATCGGGCAATTATTTTAAATACATTTCAACAAATGATGGTAATGACAGCCAAGTTTTTAAGTAACTTAAAAAAAATAAACCAGCCACCGAACAATAATTTGTTAACCCGAAGCTTATAAAACCTGCTTACAATTACCATCTATATAACTGTTTTCTGAGTTAATTTTCTTTTGTTCTGTGAATCCGTTGTGAGTTAATTTCATTTTAAAATTAGGATCACAAAAGTGAAATATTACTTTGTGTCTTTCAATATAAAAAATTTAAATCAAGTAGCTCATTCTGCTTTTTTTATAAATACTTACAATATTATTGTAGTGGGAGACCACCTATGTAATTACGATTGTAACACATATTTCTGCTATTAAGTAGTGATATGAACAATACTAAGTTCCGAATCGAAGAACGCTATGGCAAGTGAAATTACTAGAATAAGAAGACTCAATATCTGAAATATTTTCACAATAATGATATTAACTTAAATAAAACAAATATACACTGGCATTACCACATTAAATTACGAGGATGTGGTGTCAAGAACAAACAATTTAAGAAATTAATATTTGAAACAAAACATTCATATAAAACATTATTACACAAGATTAGAATAAATAAGTTAATTTTCTAAAAGGATTCGCTTTACAAAGTTTCTTCTCGCACTGATGTTGAACCAGTGCCGGACTCTGAGGTTACCTCGCCGCCTGTGGCTTTAATGAGCGTGGACCAATTTAACAACTCTGTTTAGCGTTGTATTCCCATCGCGAACGTTATCGTCCCCTAATCCGGTCTCATGCGATATCGTAAACCAGAAACGGTCTTGTAAGCGAAACCTGTTCCGCGAGCCATCGCACGCACCCCGTCTCTCGGTACTAGAGTAAACGCCAACTCGAACCATTGCAGTTAATAAAGAGCAACCGTTTACTTGACAAATGCCAGAGTAATTTCAACCTTACCACGTAAAATAATTGAAATGAAATTGAGCCGCACCTGACTAAGCAACTAAGGTGCTTTTTGAGCTTGAATATGATGTTTATTGTCACGCATGGGCACGAGAGGTGTCATTGGTGCAATTATCGCAATTGGCTCGTTGGCCTCCGAGCTAAAGACGCCCATCATGCTCTTCGACTTAACTGTTCTACGTCTGCATGACACGCCATGCTTTATTAACGACGAACTTTTGTGCTGCAACGTGCATGCCACATGCTCTGTAATACATCTTGTGATTCCATTATAACATTGTGTAAACTACCAACTTTGTAAATTAACAACCATTAAAAACTGATCATTATCGCATAGTGGAGTCTACGTCGTAACTATAAAAATTCAATTAATTAATTATTAACATATAAAATGATTTTTTTTATTCAACGCGGTAACGTGACGAGCGAGATGTTCAACTTATAGTAAGTTATATACCTGCTTATAACAAGGTGGCGCTAGTTAGGATGGTAAACACAGCACCACATTGTGCTCATCGCCTTGAGACATAAGACGTTAGGTCTTTACCCGTCCGTTACTCCAGTAATTACACTCGTTACAACTACTTTCAGACTGGGACACAGTAAAGGTTGCACTCTGCTGTTTGGCGGCAAAAACGGACTTGTGCTGGTACCCACCTAGACGGTCTCCGTTCACAGAAAGTTACCAGTAGTAAAAGTAATATATTACATGTTATAAAATAATTCGTTTTTTTTTATGGATATTTAATTGTAATGTATTATTAATTCGCCTTAGTTATCAACGCTTCTTAGTGAACACATACAAGTATTTCCCATCCATCATTGAAATTTTAACATAATACCACAGCTGTTACAATAGTTGTATTTATGCAAGTGTCATTTAATGAACATAATCTAGATTTTCGGTGAATCTAGACAATGTTTTCAATTAGGTCTCACAAAAAAGTACGTTTCAGTGAGTAATATTGCACATATTCTGAATTCCACTCATGTAATCTAAGTATTTTTCGTATATTATCTCCGACACCAAAAAAAAGGACGTTGCAGTGTCTACTTTTACTAACAATCAGCAATGTGTTAACCTAGCTGTGTTTCGGTTTGAAAAGCAGTACAAATTAGTTTACATGTGATCACTAAACTGCATTATTTTGCGATCGTTCATCATAGAGATCATCACAATGTTTATTTTTATGTAGACGTTTTTATGTCAACAAAACGGTTGTTGTATCTTCCACGAGATCACACCGCAGCGTATTCATTTTAAAGCTTTTCAATCGATCGTCATAAAAAATTTACTCCAACCCAAATAAGTATCTACTGGCGGAACAACTTGTGGCAAGTTCGGCTAGTTTAATGTATATAATGCGATAAAATATATAGACAACGAAGTTGTTTAGTTGCCCATAGTAGCATTAAAACCAATACAGCTTCTCACGTTACGTGATATCCGCTGTCGGTAAGCCGGCGGCCATTTACGAAACTGTTAGACCATATTCGGGGTTGCACTTCAATGGCTTTACCTACTGACCTCATCGAAAACTATTTGACACTAAGTACATAAAGTTCATTAAACAAACAGTCAAATCCTATTAACTGACTGCGGCACTGTCGATTGAAACGTACGTACTTGGGAATTTGGGATATCTTGTTAATTGAAAAACGAATTTTTAATTTAATTAGTAGTTTAATGTCTAGAGATTACTTGCCTTACATCATGTTTAGTCAAAAAAGTTGACAGGATGATTGTTAGTTATTATTATTATAGGTGAGCCATTATGTTAATAAAATACACAATTTACCGTTCGGTTTCATCCTAATAAAAAAGGCGTGAACAATAAAAACGTTATATAAAACTTCAAAGAGATCATTGTCCGAGTTTGCCATTTTATTGATTTCGTTTATGCGACTTAATTTTTTACTTGAAGTTTTTGCACATAAGCAAAAACTTAATAGCGGGATGCCCCTCAGTTAAATTTGAGATGTTTTTTCCATTTTATAACGAAACTCTAAAACAATCTTCATGCAATTTATTATTTGACGATTACTTCTCTTTATAACAAACCAACTTTACCGATTAATACCGGATGTGATATTTATATATTTAAAAAATAAACTGACAAACGCTATCTACATAGTTACATATGAAACAGGCTATGAATTATAAAAATATTTTAGGTGTTACAGGTAATTAATACAATAAAATAAATGAAGGCGCAATTACGATTCATACTGAGATAGAACTTCCGGTGAAGAATAGTAAAGAAGAAAAATTTGTTTCATTAGAGGACAGCCTTAAAGAGTCAAAAAGGCCTTTCTTCACAGAGAGCTGTGAAGAAAAGTCTCGAGTCACAACAGTAGGGACATTTATTATTTTTAATTAATGATTAACAGTTGATAATACTTACTAATATTATTGTAATATATCAAATATTTAATACGATTACGTAATATGCACATTAGCGCATGAGCATAAAATAAAATGAACTCACAATTGTATACCAGCCGTGCAGTCGTGATAGCTCTTGGCGTTTGTCGTGTTACACTTCATAAAAGAAGTATTTCAACTTCAACCATAACTGTAA
Organism: Ornithoptera priamus; assembly: GCA_029034505.1. Taxonomy (NCBI): domain Eukaryota; kingdom Metazoa; phylum Arthropoda; class Insecta; order Lepidoptera; family Papilionidae; genus Ornithoptera; species Ornithoptera priamus. Next base: position 394,739 of record JARDWD010000705.1, read on the forward strand.
TACTTGTTATTATTGTTAAAAGTTAGTTGCGCAGTATTACAGAAAATATAAAATTATGATCCAGTCCAAAATTAATTTTCATTGATAATCTGCTCATTGATTTTACTTAGCTATGTCTGAAGTTTAATCGCAAGGACGAAGTTTTTATAAATAAAAAAGTATGGAATTTATCTTAACATTATCGCAATAGATATCATCTAAAGGAGAACAAAATTTAAATGTTTTGTCTAAATCGTTCAACAGTACAAAATTCACTTAATAGTTTGAACAATCTTACCTTCTGATATAAGCCGCTCTCGTATTTCCCAAGCAAAAATCGTTGGATTTTCTCTTTTGTATTGCTCAATTTTTGACACCACGGCAGGAGTCGCAACTTTTGGCTTGCTCCCGCCAATAAGTCCCGGCGGCCGCAGAGTACCTGAAAATGTATTTATTTATCATATGCACCTAAATATAAGTCCTATTTTATAATCATGACATATTACAGAAAAGTAATCGAACTTAATATCAACGTAGTTTTATACATTGAATGAACTAATAACCTATAATTAAAATATATATATTTTTAGTATTGATATTTAATGTTGTAAAGGCTGATCATAAATAACATAATTTTGTTATGAATATTTAACCGCTAACGAAATGTAATAGTAGGATTTGTCGTCATAACCAGTATCCAGCAGAGTACGTTTATTGGCTGTAGACGACCATCATCATCATCAAAATCCCGCAGCAATCCACAGCTGGATTTTTCGTACAAGACAATAATTCAAAAGGCAAATAAACAGCAACTTGAGGCTGTTTAAAATCAGTAAGAGGGTATAACAACTTTGTCAATGGAAAACATTAAAAGGAAAATATTTAAAAAAAAAGAAACGGCATCGAAAAAGTGACACCTGCAACATACCCGCGCGCACACAACTAAACGTTAAAATCAACTTAAAATCCTTAATAAAAATGCCACTAATTGCAACACGTTGGCAATCGATGCAATTTCATTGAGCGTCAAATGTGGGTATGCGGCCAGGGTCCGATGCAATAAAATTTTCAAATAACAAAAATGCTCCCTATATCCAATCAATACTAATTGTTATCGGCTTAGAGCTTAAATTGCTGTACTGCATTTCGGTCTCGAACCGCCACATTCAAAGGGAAGGTGGACTAACAAAGCTAAAAAAAAATGATAATCAGAACGGCAGAGTAGAATAACAATGGAACTGCAAATTAGTATTAATTACAGAAACAATGAAATGGTCTAAATGAAGTCGGCGGAGCAGCGACAGTAGAATTTATAATTTATTTTTATACTTCGGCTTACATTTATGAAACAACTAATTCAATTGTTATATAGTAATAAAACTAAACGGATATAAAAAAAAGTGGATGATAGCTGTTAAAATAATTTCAGTAAATTAATCCTGCATATTGGGTTTTTATATGGGAAAATTCCTGAAACCTCCTCGAACATAGTTAAAATATATTATTTCATTAAAGTTTATCCATTTACACTTAAATTTATAAAAATCGTCGACGTAGTTTAAGGGATAGCTAAACTTAAATGGCAATGGGCAGGCCACATTGGTCGACAGACTGTCAGCTGATGGGGCAGTAAGTTCCTGAAGTGGCGTTTATGTACCAATATACGATGTAGTGTTGGAAAGACTTTCACAAGGTGGAGCAACAATCCATTGAAGGTTGCGGGAAGCTGCTAGCTGTGGGCAACACAAAACCGACCCGTATGAAGATCCTTGAAGAAGGCATACGTATGTAGTAGAAAATTACTTCGTATTTGCATATTTGTATTTATAATATACTATATAAAACATTATACGTATTAATGTGTTTAGTTACACTAGGAGCTAAGTAGAAAAGATTGCTTCAGTTCTTAACTGAGATAATGGATGAGTGTTTGCCCTGGGACAATCACACAAAAACCCATTGAACGTTGCATTCCGGCAGGCGGCAGCGCGAAATGTTTTTATCCGCCACTGGAACCGATGGCCTCCATACAGATCACGCTGAATAATTCAACACATTATTTATATTCTCATTTTTGTCAACGCCATTCAAGATAAATTCATAAAGGTCTTTATGTCTTGATAAAAGTAATGCTTAAGTCCGTAAATGGCGGCGAGCGCTAAAAACGCTGCAGCTCATATTTGCCGCGCACTCCGCTGTCGGCCTTATTTAAACATTTTTAATTTTTATACATTCTCAAGTAAAGCTTCTTACTTTGCGCGTCTTCACGAGCAACCACACAATATGATAATACTACATATTTTAAATTACTATTTCTTGCGTTACCACATACGAGTATACGATCTATTTACATAGGCGCAAGTTTTTATAAATGGTACAATCAACATTATTTATTTAGCCCATTATATTACATGGCTATAAAAATGAAATAGTTTTTCTTGTACATAACTTCAATTTATTAGATATAAATAATTTTTGATATAATCCACATAATCATCTTAATATAAGCACTAAGATAATTACAAATTAGGGAGTAAAATTACCAGAGACAATGAGACTTAAAGTCTTATGCATCAACGGGACGTGCACGATCAGTGCTGTGTATACCACCTTAACTAGCGCCTCTTACCATCAGGTGAACGTCTCGCTTGTCCCTTCGGTTCCCCACATAATAATAATAACAATGTTTATAAAATAAATATTAAGACGTGGTAAAATTTTAAATTATAATAGGAAAAGGGCTGGTATAATAATGCACATGTAAATAAAGCTGCTATATAGTAAACAGCTACATTTAAAAACGCTGTATATGTGTAATGTATGTAATGTATGTAATGTGCTGGTAACAGAACACAGTGGTACTGCTTTCATAGTTTGCGACTCCGCCGCCAGTGCCTGTACACTGTATTTTGCAAGAGTGATTGAAAACCGATATCGTAGTTTTGTCTGCGTCCGTACGCCAATAAGCGGACCGCTCTCTATTTGATTGATAGGTAAATTGCGGGAGGCCGGCGTACTGATCATTTTGCGATAATTAAATCGGCTAGAAACGTAATCGCATGACCAGAACCAATTACCCGTAGCTGGCTAGGCAGCCGGATCGTGTGAGGCACCTCTCAAATTGTTATTATTTGCGTGAAACTCGAATGCTCCTGGCGCGTTCATTCCACCACTGATGGTGCACTCTCGCAGTGTTCAGAGCTCAGTTCTTTAATCTGCATGATTTCCGACTGTTAGTATAACTGTTCACGTACGGAAATTTTAGAACACGTTACATATACAAAAACTTATTGGCTCTCATTTAGGGTAAAATATGTATCAAATTAAAAACTATATTATACGGGTTTTATTCTACTGATAGTGAATCTCTCTACCCAGAGACCGTCTAGGTAGGTACAATCTCAGCGCCTATATCTGCCGCCAAACAGCACTGTATTCCGGTAGGAAGGGCTCTGTAACTAGTAAATTACTAGGGTAACAAGACTTGTCTCAACGCAACGAGCACAATATGGTGCAGTTAGGATGACATATCCTAACTTGCGCCACGTTGTCATGGGCAGGCACTCATCTCCAGGTGAATGTTTCGTTCGTCTCGTCGCTTCGTTGAATGATAAAAATATTTCATTACACCAACGTTTCGAGTGTTATGCAGTGTACATGTCTGAAGTGACAAATATCGTCACGTCATAGCTGTCACGGAATATTTACAGCTATTTTTTAAATTATTGTTTACAGTCCTATCTAAGCAAACTGTGCTGTATCTTAGTCTCTTCTAGAAATATGGTTAGTATTTGATTTAATCTTATTAATAATGGAATTCTGAGCTGATAGTAGTAAAGTAGTTATTAGTAGATAGTAATATTTTTTTATTTCAATTGCCACGCTAATCATTCTTAGTAGGAATCGGTGTTCTTTCAAAGTTCTATGGGTTACTTAAAATATTGGTTTAGATGATCTAAAACATATTGCAGATCTACAAGAGCTTTGATGCTTCTAGTCAGTTATATTTGCCTTTGACACAAGTTTTGACATTTCATTTTTAAATATATTAATTATTTAATATGATACAATAAAATTTTTAAAAACATTTCATATATATTCTCAACAAAATTACAAACTATCGGCACGTACCAAACTTCCATTTCATTGTTACAAAACAATATCAAATGATTAATCACACTAAAGTATTGAAAGAAGTGTGAGTCTCACAGGGGAACAATACTAGTACGTATCCTAAACGTCAGCCAATAAATTTCCATACAAAAGTGGTTTATGGGCGCTTAAAGTCATTACACGGTGATTCCGTTAAGCAGAACAGGAACATTGTAAACGATGCAGAAAGGGCCCCAGTGCGGTTGATTAAATTTGTATTAAAAAGTGACGCTTCATATTAGCCGGCGCTATCCGCGGCGCGGAACTGCCGCGTCATCAAACCAATAGATCAAAATCTCGAAGGTAAAGTGGTCCTGATTTATAGAAGTTAATACAACGCGTGTGTTAACGATGCCTGATTCAGTGATTAATGGATTTTATATAAAAAAAAAAATTATCGCTTCTGTGCTAGTAGTTTATCAATTATCAGACTTTTTTCTTCCATTTTCATTAGTACACGATTAATGTTATACTTAAGTAACTACTTTTTATTATTGAAAATATTGTTGTAAGAATAAATTTTATTTTAAAAATAATCGATACAAATATATTGATATACGGTATTTGGTGGAAATCGATATAAAGAAATGTACAGTATATGACTATAGTATCTACAGCCAATTTCATTTGGAAAAATTTAGGTATATACGCAATTATGCGATATGAGGCAAAAAAATCTAATTATTATTTAAAACTATCAGTAAAGTTGTTTAGAGTTTTTTTTTTGAGATTATATTTGCCTGCACTTTCATTTATTTTTCATGCATTATTTACTTTTTTACTGGCAACTTCCAAATCCATGTCTCACATGAAACATATTGGACTATTAAGTTATGTAAAGAAAACACACAAAGTAATAGGAACATTTGAAATTATATCCTTCTACATCATTATCTGCCAAACCATTAAAGGAAATAATAACTTTGTGAGAAGGTAAAATAAAAGGCTTAATACGATGTCATTACAAGTGTTCAACAATTGACGTGAACCGTGCGGCATTTCACTAAAAATATCGCTCTAACAACGAAGTAACGCATTATAAATTCAAAATCAACCTACGAGAATTGGAGCAGAAAAAGAAAAAAACTACCACTAGCAAAGCAGGAATGTCAACCCTGGTAATTCAATTTTGATTATAGTACCGAAGCCTAAATATGGCTTCATTACCGGCCGCGGCGATCCGCGGACAATCTTCTCGAGTAGCTATCATTAGCTACCTACGAAATTTTAGTTACGTCGAAAATCACCGGTTTAATGTGAAATTACTCACTTCGTGATTTCGGTTGCTTTGTACGTTCACGAATAATTGCTTTGATGAATAGTTCAATGACGAAACCTACTTAAACTAAGTTTGCAGGTACGTCTAATATTAAACGTTATAATATCACTTAGGATGCAATAAACAAGAGATAAAGATATAAATTTGTTTTATAAAAAGAAATATCAAAATTGCCGAACATAAAAATTTTACGAGTCCACAATGTGAATTTTTTGATTATAAGTTTTTTTGTGATAGCCTATATGTCAGTAAGAATAAAATTAAAAAAATAATTAAAGGGATACAGAGCTTTACATTGAGAGTCCTGTTGTATTTTGATACACCGTAATCATTTAACCAGTCGTAAACTTTCAATCGTAAAAAGATATATTTATTTATTTATTATAAAATCTAAATTATATAAACATCGGAACAGTAAAGTGAAGCGAAAGAATAATATAAAGATTAAGCGTGCCCATTTCCACGCCGTCAAGTCGCAATTTGTTTGAGCTAGATAATGAGTTTTAAGCTAAGGCTATGTACCTATGTTAAATACGTAAGTGGCGGGACATGACGGCCTACGGCGCATCGTAGCCGGGCTTCCGTGGGAACCCGACACGTGACGTTACGAAATCACCATCGGGCGAAAATTGATTGACACCACCAACTCACACACACAGCTAACTGACAGACATTTTTATCTTTATATACTTCCACAGATTATACATAAAGTAAATTATATATTTACGCATATTTTCACCTATAATTATTATTTTTATTTACAATATATTTAATAGGCTGTAAGGGATCCCGCTCAACAAATCACGGGACCCAAGCCAATCTTACCTACTCGTGGTGCGCCCTACTAACTAACAAACGAGACTCTGGCACCCACTAACCCATATTGGGCCAGAGTGGTGGGAAATGACCCAAAGCCCACCCTTATAAAGCCCTACAAACGGCGGCCCCTAGTGCTCGGGGGCACCGATAACCATACTGACTTTGGACCGATCGATGTGGAATTCTTAAGGGAGGCTGATGTCGAGCAATGGACGTTTATCGGCTGATGATGATGACGACATATTTAATAAAACTAAATTTTACAGATTTCATTCACTTGATGGTAAGCGTTACGCCCGCCCCTAGCCACGTGGCGTTAATTAGGAAGATATACACTGCATCACATTGTGCTTGTTGCCATGAGACGTAAAGTCTCGTTACCTCGGTAATTTCACTAGCTACAACGCCATTTAAATCAGAATATTAATGTATGCGTACTACTGTTTTGTGGCAGAAATAGGCGCTACAATGGCTCCTATCTGGAACTGGTCTCCAGCAACAGGCCTACCATCATTAAAGTACATTGATGACAGAGTACTGAGGTGACAAATGTCATAGTCGTACCTCCAGCTTTTTTATTTTTGTCTACTGCTCGATCTACGTAGAATGAGGTCATTTTGTCTAGATGTAGTCATATGATTGGTATTTAATTCCATTTTATTGACAATTAATTTATTTAGACAAAAAAGGTAAAAATGCAACGCAAGCCGCGAAAAAAATTTGCGATGTTTATGGAGATAGTGCAGTGCAGTGTCTGTGAGAGTAGCACGAATTTGGTTTAAGCGTTTTCAATCCAGAAATTTTGATGTTAAAGAAGCACGTCGCTCTGGTCGCTCTATTACGGATAAAATGGATGCTATTTTTGAAAAAGTGGAGCAAGATCGGCATATCAGTAGTTATGACGTAGCTGAAGAACTGGGAATTGACCACAAAACAGTTTTGGCGCATTTGAAAAAAATTAGGTACACAAAAAAGGTCGATATTTGGGTACCTCACGAAGTCACGAGCTCACTGAAAGAAACCTAATAATGAACCGTGTACTCATTTGTGATTCTTTATTACGACGTAATGAAACCGAACCATTTTTGGAGAAGCTGATAACTGGTGATGAAAAGTGGATCACGTATGACAAGAACATGCAAAAAAGGTCGTGGTCAAAGGCCGGTCAGGCTTCACTGACTGGCGAAATCCGGGTTAAGTTGCAACAAAGTGATGCTGTGTGTGTAGTGGGATTGGAAGGGCATTATTCATTATGAGCTGTTACCACCGGACAGGACCATCGATTCTGAACTCTACTGCGAACAACTGATAAGATTAAAGCAAGAAGATGAGAGAAAGCGGCCGGAATTAATCAACAGAAGGGGTTTGGTTTTTATCATGATAACGCTAGACCTCACACATCTTTAGCCACTCAGCAAAAATTAAGAGAGTGGCTGGGAGATGTTAATGCATCCGCCCTATAGTGCTGACCTTGCACCTTCAGATTTCCACCTATTTCGGTCTCTTCAGAATTCTTTAAGCAATCTCAGGTTAACATCACGAGAGCACTGCCAAAACCACTTGTCGCGGTATTTTGATCAGAAGTCCGAAAATTTCTATAGCAATGGGATTATCTCCCTACCTACAAGATGGCAAAAAGATATCAAACAGAATGGTACCTACATACTTCAGTTAAATATAATAAACTATACTAAAATATGTTTTGAATTATCTTAAAAAATGCGAAGAAACTTTTTCCCTAACCTAATATTTGGACAGGAACACTGCCGTCGCAGATTATTCCACTAATTTACTATTCCTATGAAGAACGAAGTGATAAAGCTTTTTGTTCGCAAACTGGGTTTAATCACAACATAAATACGGTAAGTTCCTGCGTACTTATTTATTCAGTGGTATAATGGGTATAGAAGAATTACATCGTGTAACTCCAGCGCACATTCTATGATTTCATACGAAATGTACATACATATATATCACGCCTCCTTCCCAGTGGGGTAGGCAGAGACCACTTCTCTCCACTCGCTACGATCCTGGCACATTTCTCTCGCTTCCTCCACTTTCATGAGCGTCTTCATGCATGCTCGTCGGGTGCGAGTACTCTTGACCCGGCCTTTCTTTAGGACATCTTCTAGGCCTAGGCCAACCTGCACCGATTTTTCCAATCATTCTTACCTTATATACCTCTTTCGTTAATCTTCTTTCATCCATTCTTTCTACATTGCCGAACCATCTAAGCGTACGAAATGTATCATATAAAATACCGCAACATTGGCTGCTCGGGACCTGTTTTCAATACCGTACAGCTATGATTAGTTCTTGGTCACCCGTAAGTCTTTTGGCTTCCCATCTCTCCAAATAATCTAGTGCAGCTAGATGAGTTTTCACAGCACCTACCAATGGGAATATTACTCCATACTCGATTTTCTCTGCGATTTATATAAAATCGAAAATCTGCTCCGGTGTGGAATAATGTTTAATTTTGAGAAAGATTGTCGTTTTACTGCACCGATCTTAGCTCTGGACGCGAGGAACTGCCAGTAGATGATATCCATCAAAATTTCGACGACTAACGAGACAGTTAATAAAATTTTAGGATATTTATGAAAGTTTTAGCGAAAATTAAATTAAAGTTATTTGCTTCTGTTTAACTTAAGAAAACACTTAATTGAAAGTTAGTAGGACTTAATAATTTTATGAATTATACATTCAGTTACGCCAAGCCAGATCGACGTTCAAAATGATTACACGTTAGCTGATGTACGCTTCAGTGCTTTTTTAAATAGTCCTTTTTTACATTCTCTGAACAAACACAAAGGGAACATATGTCTAATTACATATAACTTGTGAACTTAATTCCTTAAATTAAGCGAACACAGTTCAGTGTTTGCATCGATATCGCAGCTAAGGTACGGTTTGTTAGAAAATTACCTCAAATTATAATTATTTAGTTTAATAAATTTGATTTAACCCTTGTCTTCCTCCCATTCATTGTTCTGCTTTTATTAATAGATTAATAATTAATTATATATGTCGTAGTAAATTCACAGATATATTATTTTTTATTATTTATTACACGTACAGGAAGATCACCTGATGGTGATACGAGTACGTCCGCCTGTAACAATATAAACATCAATAAAATACTCTCATCGCTTTGAAATAGAACATGTTGTACGAAATCAGACATGAGCACCCTTCAAACCGGAACACAATATTGTTTACACATTCTTGTTTACAAGAAATATAGGAGCTGCAATAGGAATTATCAAGGTTGTCTCTAACATCAGAGTCCTACCATCAGACCTATACTCGTAACTGCCATTACGACCCATGGGCAAGAACGTCTAATGGCTTGTCTTAATATACGAAAGTCCTGGTTTAATTTTGGGATCACATATGATACAGGCTCGATGGATTTTTTTAATCTATCTGATTATTATGTCGAGTATACCATTGATTATATTTCAGCATTTATTACGCTTCGAACTTATAGGCGAACATGCGTTGCTATCTTAGGCCTTTTGTTACTTAATACCATATAATATTCAAGTATTACTTAATTCGCATAAAATATAATATATACCATAAATTATTATTATTTGTTGTTATTCTTAGCGTAAATGCAATTATCCACCTCCTGTTCCTAATGTTCGAATTGTGTAACAACAAATTTTACGAGAAATGAAAATCTAATCTGAACAATATTCTCGTTAATGGGAAAGCAATTAACAGCAATAAAATAATTAACCTAATTAATGAGAGTAATTTGATTTAAGATACTATAAGTGTTGCTGCAGTAGACTTGCGTGTCGGTCCTTTTATATTTAATGCCTTTCGTACCTCGTGCAAACGATTGTTGGTCTACATTTAAAACGAAAAATTTTTCGCTCGTAAAAAATCTTGTAATGCAATATTTTTAATTACACTTACAAGATTCATAGCACTGTCAATATTATGAAATTACATACGGTCGATGATCTACAAAGTATAATATATAATATACACATATATGGTTTTAATATGCTATTAACTAATACTATTTTGATGAGTAGCGAAAACTACCGAGCAAATGCATGGAAATTTCGAAAAAATTTAATTGAGGAATCTGAACAATTTAAGAGATATTATATTATTTTAACAATAAATTAACGATCCATTAAATTAAAAAAAAACCTAGCAGTAACGAATACTTGCGTACTTTTTTGGTAGAAGCCAATGACAAGTTTCAATACAAATATAATTTTGATTCGCGAAATAGATTACTTCTTTATTGTATTAAAAGTAGAAGCAGTTAAGAAAAGTAAGCAACCAGAGCATTATATCCGAAAGTAAAAATAAGTAACAAATTGTGATCTTAACGTTATCTAAGTAGTAATTTTTTAGGGATAATATATACAGTAAAAATATACATGATATATAGTATAAGTTCTACATGCTAGAAATTTATAGTTCTTTTATTGATTAAAATTACAACGCAACATTTTGGGAAATTTGAGCATAACTATTGAGTGTTATCATCAAATTGAAATTATGCAGTCAGAGAAATGTTTGCGATCATGTGTCATCATTTTCTTTTCCTACCTAAATTTGTATAAATGGATGAATAACGCTATTTTCCTCTATATAATGGTTGCCGTAAGCCTTCGAACTTAGGGGTATATTGCAAATAATGAAATAACAATTTTGTGTAATTTTATGAGAAAGAAAGAATGTTAAATATTTTTAGCATCTACAAAAGTTCTTTTCTTTTACCTTAATGTTTGTAATAAAAAGTTATAAATTTAAATATAAACCATAACAAAACGTTATGAAATCTCAACGGACGTGGAGGGACAAATAAAGATTGCTATCGCTTTGAAATGCAACAGCAATAATAACAAAGGATGCGGTCAAACGAACGATTACGAATGCGAGGAATCATCGATGTTGGAGCAGATAGGATTGACATGGTTCTGGATGGGAGTGAATGCTCGCGGCGGCGGGTTCCGTCCGCAGCCCGGTGGCTTATAATTAACACGCTGCAAGTTTTATATATCGATTAGGATCTAAGCTTTCGTCAATAGGGGCCCTCGTAGCGACCAGACCACGCCGATGGCTTATCGTTGATTAATAGCGATTGAGATTTTTGCCGCGGCCGTATAATTAGAACAAAGTTATACTCAGCATCGCAGCCGCGTCGCTTTCGACAAATCGCCGAGTGCTCATTGAATGTTGAGTATCTCAGATAGCTGAGATGATATTTTGCTCATAATAATCGGTTATTCTCGTCCGAGAGCAGGTTTCTCGGAGGTTGCTTTTTGAAAAAAAAATATCTGTAGGTATCAAGTAGCATTGATTCATAATGAGCAAATTAAATCTACAAAAATTATGACAGAAATTATCAAATATGCTTTAATACCATTAGCAAATATATTCATAAGGTTTTTATAATTAAGAATAGACTCATTAAAGTTGCATAGAGTTTTGGACGATCCCATTTCTCTCTTTTTTATACAAAAAACTGTAGATTAAAATCTTTATATTTTAAGCTAATTAAAATTAATAACGCTGAACACGATCCTCAGGCATAAAGAAACAAAGAGATAGAAAGATAGATAAATAAATTATTTAGCAAAATTCAAATTATTACTGTATTCTAGGTGGGCGTCTAAGTAATTATTGGATATAACTTAGTAGCCAGCAGTAACGGACAGCAAGGCAATTCTTTGGAGATCACCAATATAAATCAACACAACACTGAACACAGCCCCAAGTGTTCAGCATAAATAAAACATGCACTAATTGCAGCGGAATCGATACCCAGTAGGTAGAGGTTCAATTTATCAATTATTACCAGCGATCGAGCATTTCAGGTTAATTCATACACATACACAAGTTCACATGCGAGACAATATACTTATACATAAAGTTATAGATCAGATAAACAATGTAATCATCAATCATTAATCGTAAAATTTTAATAACCGTAGGTATACTTTAAAATGTTTCAGTAGGCCGTAATACCTTTTCGGGAAGAAATTTTGTAAAATCCATCAGCTGATTTCTAAATGGCAGAAACAATATCTCCTCTACCAAATTTTGAGACTACTCCCAATAGTTTCGATCTCATGATGAGTCAATGAATCTCTGGATATTTCCTATATATATATATATATATTTTATTAATCCATTTTCCTCCTTTGAATGACAAAATTAAGATATTTATTAAAAAAAAACAAAACGAGGCGGAGTTAACACGCGGTATCGGTAGTGAAACTTTAAATTCTAGTTAATTTGTAAGAGAATGAGACGAATCCACTATGGAAATGATAAATAGAGACAGCGATTGGTCGAAAACTTTTTAATAATTGAAATAGGAAATAATGCAAAAGAGAAGTAAATTGAAGCACTTAAAGTAACATTTTAGTAGAGAAAGAAATTGTTATAAATAAGATTATATTCATTTTATCTGTTCGCTTACAGGCCGATACCAATCGTAGCATAAAAGACGAAGGAAAAGGAAATTGCATATATAGAGAGGGATAGGTTTTATCACATCCTCTCGCAGCCTATAATAAACCCTGTAAAAACATTTATAGTTGTCTCATTCGTTAAGCTCTTTTTTTAACGTAGATAAGTAACACCGCAGCTCATATTTCTGCCGTCAAAGAGTAGTGTGTAAACATTACTGTATCCCGGTTTGAAGAGAGTAGTAGCTAGTGTAATTACTAGGGTAACGAAAGTCAACATCTTATGTATCAAGACAACGAGGGCAATGTAGTGCAGTTTATACCATCCTGACTAGCGCCACGTTGTTATGGGCAGGTGTACCACTTACCATCAGGTGAACATCCTCGTCGTTTTGTCGCTTCGTTGAATAAAAAAAATACAATATATCGTTTCATGAATTGAATAATATATATAAATAAAATAACAAATATGAATTCCTGATCATAGCGTCTAAAAGTTGTACTAAAAATATCCATCTTGTCCGTAGTGAAACGGAAGTGGTGACTGTACGTTTGTATATGTTTACTTAGCATTTTAAAAAACATTCTGTCACTCCAGTCATCTCTCTCAACTCAAATCAACTCTTACCGAGTAATTTGGTTACAGCACCTTGCTGGGACAACACGTGGTGTGCGATGTCATAATGCCTCAATCCGAACCGAGACAGCTCCAGTAACCTCTGCTGGGAAAGAAGCGACGACAGCGGATGAGATGCTGCTCCGGGGTAGAGTGGCGTGCCTGTTCCGCCGCCTGCACCACCGCCTCCAGTTGACGAAGGTGACACAGGTACTGCAAACATGATTTCTTGTATTGTATAATAAAATACAATAAATGTCATAGTTTTCAGGGTATTTACAGATCTTCTAACATATTAACTTTAAAGTACCTAAAAATTATGTTTTAGTACCTACTAATATCAAAATGTGTCGAAAAAATTATGAAATTCATAATATACCTATGCATATGTTTCTGAAAATGGCTACATTTTTATATTCGACGAAGCGACGAGACGAGGGAGACGTTCACCTGATAGTAAATGATACGCCTACCCACGTCAATGTGGTACTATCATCATCATTATCAGCCTTTGTTCATCCACTGCTGGATATAGGTCTTCCCCAACGCTATAACTTAGGTATGACTATATAAAGTGGCATAATTTCCATTACTTTATACTAGTCGTTTTAAGACATAATTGCTAAGTTGAGTTACTCCAGTAATATCACTAGCAACAACACCCGCCATACTACTGTTTGGTGGCAGAAAAAGGAGGTACAGTGGTACCTGCCCATATAGTCTCTGGCAATAGTTCTACTACCAGTAAACCACCAATATATTTCGAAATTATTAGTTAAATACATAAATTAATACATTGCATTAGAAACTTATGCTAATATTTATTTAATTCAATTAGAAAATGCTCCAATTACATGCATAATTACGGCATTGCGTAGTTAGCTAATAAACTTATAGGATTAGAGGTGAATTACTCATGTCAAAGTGCAAAGTGCATTAAATAAATAGGATATTTCAATAGATTTACATTATTACTATGTAGACGATTGAAGAGTTCGTTTGTTATCGGCGAGCAACAGGAAGAACTGTATGATGACCGCATACTACCTGGGCTTGTGTAATTGTCTTAATGCAGATTGACAGCAAAAAAAAGGAATAGTAATGCTGGTAATACGTCATCGATTTCCTGTAACTCTTCTGTACGTCTATATGACAAAAGAATTGAAGTGTCTGTGCTACTTTTTAATTAATTCATCTGAATGCTTATACGTTATTTTTACCGTAAAAAGCGATTGGATTTTTTTTATACATTTGTCTGTCTGTTCTGGGTAATTATCGAGACTGTTTGAGAGACGATTTCGATGCGACTTTTGCTGATTTTATTATGATCAAATTCCGATTTTTATTATAAACCACTCCACTAACAAGTGATTAAATTTTTGGTTTTCCTTTGATAGGAATAATAATAAGATTAGGAGAAATATGTACCGATAGTACAAAACTCCCGGAGTTTAACTAGTTTTGTAATGGTCATGGTTTTAGATTCATATTATCAGTACATTATCTTTAACAATTATGATCACGACAAAATGAAACCTTTAAGAAATAACTGTATTCTTGATAAAGATAAAATAATCCGTTAAAGTTATTATCAATCATCATCATTATCAGCCGACAGAGAAGTTATTATTGTTTATGTATTATTATTTATTATAAATTAGAAGAATTAAGAAGACCTAATACCGTAACAAGAAATGTAACAAATACCACTCGTTGTCTAAAGGCCCTAGATACTTTGTTTAATGTCATACAGAAAAAAATATTGTGTATGATTATATTCAAGTAAACACTAAATAGATTATTAACAAATAATTATATGAAAACATATAATTAGTATTTTTTTTTATTCGTGAAAACGATGACAGTTGCATAACTCTCATCTGATGGCAAATGATACGACTGCCCATGACAATGTTGTGTTGGTTAAGATGAAATTCACTAAACTTTATTGTATCCTTTACCTTGGGATATATAAATAGAAAACTTGTTACTACCGTAATTTCAATTCTTTTTACGTGATTACCTGGACCGTCTACGGTAACTGAGAGAGAGTTTCAGTTTCTTTTTTTTATTATTTTCAATAATATTACTCCATAGCCTATGTAAATGTTATCTTATGCTTGGCACTGGGACTAGCAGCAAGATATCAATAGATATTGCAAAATAAAATTTTTGCTAATATCTTAGATGTAAATATGTAGTTAAACTACATAAAAATAATTTTAGAAATTCTAAACAATGATTTTCCAATTAGGTAACTTCATTAACTACAGCGTCCTCCAAACTAGAACACTATAATATATTTATATATAATATTATGTGTTCTAGTATATAATATTTGCCGGCGAAGAAGGGACCTGTGAAAGTATTTACCACCAGTAAATACTTATCATTATTGAATTTTAAGTTACAATTTTTTTTAATAAAGTAAGTTTTATTGTGATCCCCACCTATTGAAAGGTGATGGTGTGGTTTGCAATTGTCTCTTTGCTGTTAAGGAACTAAAATCCTTTGTTTGCAAACTGGTGATGTGTATAACATAAGAAAGGTGAATCGCCGTACGACTATCTAACAGTAGACAAGGAATGGATGAATTGTATTAACAATATCTTTACAACATATAGATATTACTTGTTAATATAAATACTATTCTATAGTCGGTGGGACATAAGTTGAAGATAGTGTGACTTCGATATAATACGAGTACAATATTTTCTCCATGTTAACGTGCTTCTAGTAGACAATAATTTTAAGTTTTCGAATAACTAGGCATCTAAAAATTATAACGCGTAATCAATTCCTTAATCTCCTCTTCATCTAGGTCAGTAACGGCTTGTTAATGTTATAACAAAAATGTGTTTTCAATTATCTCTATTACAAGAAATAACAAATCATGCCGAAAGATAAGCTGTTGGAAAACATGCAAAATAAATGCAACAGCAATATTGCATTTATTTTTACTGACTTAAATTACCAAAGATAAATAATAATTCATATTTTTATTACATGCCTTCAGGATTGTATTACGGTTCATCAAATTATTTCACAATGGTCAATCAAAGTACAATAATTTCATCGACCATTATGTCAATAATACATCAGCAAGTCTATTTCGGTCTCAAATAATAGAAAAAAACGTCGTGGGAAATTTCACATGGTGAATTCGTCGATGATAACTTACCACTACCTTGGTTTCCTGTAATACTGGTATTATTTTCTCGTTTCAGAATCGTTATTGAAAACCTACAACAAAAACCATTAAGACTTCATCCCATTAAAAGACATCTCACAAAGATTTTCTTTTTAAATCCAAGTAAAAGGTTATATCGATAAAATTTTATACGCAACCAACTTAACGGAGCTGCTGTTAAGTTGGTTGAAAGACAAAATTAAAACATCCTCGAACATTTACACCGTCGCATACTTAATGCATATAGAAATTTTTATCCCGGCAATTTGTCGTAAACTGCGACCGGATACCTTAAACGCGATCGTAACAATGCCTCCTTGTGAATGCATCGTAACACTTTCAATTATAAATTAAGCTATTAACTTAATACACCATAATTTGTTTATCAGGTTAAGCATCGAAATTAATGCAAGTGGCATAACTTGCTCATAACTTAACACTTTTTATTAGCGAGTCCGTACGGCGATTTCGTCAAGTAAGGTATTATTGAGGCTTTCAATGTCGTATAATGCAATCTCGACTTTAACACAAGGACGTAAAAAATAAATTGCGTTGGCCGTTAAACAAGTAATCGAACGCTCAGGAGTGGACTTCGACGTATAATTTCTGGTGTAATCGTTTTAGTAATGGGAGGAAAAAAAAGTGATATTATCTGCCCACGGTTAATAAATTAACACCGTTTAGAGCAAAAATGTAGATCCTTAGTGTCGCTACTATTATAAATAAAGGGAGACCGAGCAGGCAGAGGTTTTAGATGCGTTCGTGTTTGTGAGTACGTGTGTTTTTATTTGGGTGCGTGAGGAGCGCGGCCTTATTAAAATATTTCGAGTGGAAACTGGAAGGACCACTTAGTGGTGCGCGGGAGTTTCACGCCTGAGCTGATACAACATTAAGTCGACAAGATAGCTTATTTGTGCTGAGCTGAGGATTAGGGCCAATAAATCACTGATTAGAATGTATTGACTGGCGTTGACTCCGGCGCACGATCTTCTCTCTTATTTATATACCGCTAGCTTTTAGGCTTTTATGACTTCATTATTTCACTCCGGTCGTCTGAAATAGTTATCTTCTTAATTTAATTAATACGGATACAGATCGAAATACGGTTCATGAGATGCCGATGTAGCATTTATTAATTATGGGTTATGAAGTTTAATTAGTGATAAGGCAAGGTAAAGCTTGGAGAGGTAAAACTCTGACGGGACATCATATTTAAATGGAATTCATAATTATGTAAATTTAAAGAAATCCTAGCGTACATTCAAATAAAAAGTATTGGACTGTCTTTTAAACGATGTTTCTCATTCTCGTTTCACCTGTGCAGGTATGAATGCATATACATATACAAATGCATTGTGGCAAGGGGAGCGCGAGTCGGGTCGCGTTCGGCCAAATGTGAAGTAGTATTATCAAAAAAACATACAGCTCTGTTTAAGCCATGAATTTTGCCGCCATTAATGTCATCACCAGCCGGAAAATTACCGACCTCTGTGCGAATTTCAATATAAGATCAAAGTTCAGTCGCGTATACCGTTGTAATTATTGCAAACAGCGTTCAACTAAGGTATTATATGAAATTCGTACGCATTATGGTGATGAGTTCGGTAAAAACCTGTTTCGAGGCTTTTAATGTGTAATTTAAGAAACACTGCATTAAATACACCGTGAAATGGGTCAATTTTAGATGTTAATCGAGCTTATGTTATATTTTTGTTTCTTATTTCGTGAATATTATTTCTTTGTTCGTTTTAAAATGTTAACAGAAATGTGCCTTATGATCCACACACAATTTGGTTAATAATAACATGTTCGCCGACTTAATCAATGAAAAACTACTTTTTTTAAAATAAACTGCATGTAAATATACTGCATAATAAATATTATTAGTATTGTCATTCGTGTTATTCCAATAAAAAAAAACGATGAAATACACAAATAACGACACTTATTACTAGCTTCTAAACATAATGGTTATATTTTTATTTATTTCTCCTTAATTTATTTACACGTCCAATATTAATTATTAAAGCAATTGCCAGTAAAACTTAACTTAATTGGCATCTTATTGACAATCTCCAGCTCTGAGCTAAAATAACATTTATGCTTACAATAAAAAACAAAGCGCCTATGAAGTCATTACTTGAAGTTTTCCTTTTATACGATGCCTTAAACAGATTACAATGCTGCTTATACGGGAAGCGTTGTAAATTTTATCTTTATAAACTCATGATTATTGAATACATAACCTAAATACAGGGTTTGTTTGTAAGAATGCAATAATTCGCAATTGTTAATATTACCGCAACTTATTAAGTGTTTATTATTATAAAGATTGGAGGACGGTCTTACGTTTCGATATGGTTTTATGTATAAATTTTATTATTCCGCCTCCGCGTGATTTTGTGTCGTAAAGTTTTATAAAAAAAAAATCAATAAATGAACTGCGAAATTTCTCAATAGTGTTGGTTTTGATAAAATTACCGAGAGTCTGTCGCAAACAATCTCGAAATGTATAAATATTACAATCGCTTGCCTTAATTTCTCTACAAGAGCCTGGTTGAAATTTGACCCCCGGTTCTGTATTAAATGAGGTTGTTATCTTTAAAATTTTAGCATTTCTTGGCACTCTGAGATTAAGAAATGATACTAAGGTTATAAACAACTTCGTTCGAAACCTTTGTGAAAGTTTATTTTAAACTACAGTAAATATTTAATAGAAATTTTCTACTAGTTCCATATAGTTACTGTTTAGAAGGGTACATCTTGTGTTATTACTGAAGCATCCAGACATAACATATTTCCTGTTATTGTACAACATAAATATCCTAATAGGCGATACATTGTTCACTTACTTGAAAAAAACCACACTGATTGAAATCGCATACAACTTTATACTAATTGATATATCCTAGGATGATTAAATGCAAATCGTTGATCCACCTTCATTATAATTTGAGAATATGTAGATCAAATTCACTATTATAAACATTTTGCTTCATGATTTATAACCAATACACATTACTTTTAAATACATTTTATTGCTAATTAGCCTTATATTAAAAAAAAATATTCGATTAGAGAGGGTACTATCGGAATTGTTTCCATGTACAGTACATTACGAATTATTCTTTTATGTATAATGTAATATGAAATTAAAACTAAACTACTTGTTATGTTCTTTCCTCTGTATTATATACTAATTGTCACATAAAAAAGCTTTGTTGTTTGCTTGTTTGTTTACGCATGTATTTACATTATTACTTTTATGTTCTATATAATTGTAACTGTAAATACATATGTATAGTCAAAATTTTTATTTTGTTTTCATAAACATTTTGTTTTTACATAGCTTCTCAAACAATTCTTACTCATTGAACTTCAACTGTGTACGACCAAATGGGTGAAATTTTTGAAGTATTTTGAAGTAATAATGTAAAACGAAATTTTCTCCTTATTTCTTAGCATCAAGTTAATCGCAAACGCTATCTCATTTTAAGGGCAAAGTATACCCCATAATTTTAAATTCGTGATCTTTAACTTGAACGTATGCTTTTAATAGCTTTTCCGGTGTAGACGGAATTCGCCAATTTTAAATTCAGTCTCCGATTCAACAGAGGGACTGAGCATTGAATAAATAAATCAAATGAGTTCGCCTACCGCACTGAAACCAAAGCTTTTAACAAGCATAATGTTGTTATGATAATGGAGACATTTCTTAATAATAAACTACGTATTTTTTTTTTAGCTCATTACATTCATAAATATTGTTTTTAAGATATGTATTTCTTCAATGAATACAACACGATTCAAATAATATTAGTTACAGTTACATCTGATAAAATAAATGGACATCATCACATTTATACATACCAATAAAATTACACTTTCCTTAAAACATCTCAAAACTGGTCCAACGTTGGGTTTTGTTTCATTACACGTCATTTAGAGTCAAGACGTCCGTTAAATTGACTTTCACATTTTAAGGAAAATATTTGCCCGGTTTTGAGTGAAAAGGCCCATCTATCAAGGACCTTAATACGCAAATAGTTAGTTATTAGCTATCAATGAAAATAACAATTTCTATGGCCCAAATACATAATGTCCGAAGATGTATTGGCCTGAACTATAAATAAGTACAGTTAACTTGGAGCGAAAGCATTATGTTATTGCCCGATTTGTTTACATTAGAGGTGTTCTCTTCTGTAATAACATGTCACATGTTAATAGTGAATAGAGTAATAAAATTTCTTTCTGAACGGTTTCCACTGAGGCTTATTTATTTCCTTATCCAGTATGTCAACTCGGCTATAAAGTTTAAAGTGAGGCAGAATTTAGTTTATTTATGACATCTGTACGAACGTAAAAAACACTTCAAACTCATAAAAGTAGACACGTTATCGCGCTTATTACGAATGAAAGCAAAAGAGAAAAAATCTGCTCAATTTGAAATACGATACGTTTTATATTTATTCAACTTTGAAAGTTTTCAAGTTTTGTAGACAATAACATTTATATTCATTTCACACTTTGAAAAAGAAAATCAAATTATACAAAACAGTGATGAATTTATATATATATATATATATTTGAATTTCTGGATGCAGCTTATTTTTCCATTATTATTGATCTTACTCCATTGATTCATTTGGCGCGAATATTAATGAATCTGATACGACATTGACAACAATGTCAAAAGCCGATAAAACATTAACTTTATTACTTTATGTTATTCTGAACGTATAATATTTGTAAAAATCTATTAAGAAATTTCTGTAAAATCTTTAATTTTGAACAATTTTAATAAACTCATAAAAATGTCGGAATGGCATTGAGTACTTTGAGTATCTTGCGTCAGTGTAAATGATTGCCGCTAAGTTTTAACAAGTGTTCATGAATTTATTAAAGAATACAATGTACCTATGTTTTATCCGAGTTAACGCCTCATGGGGCAAATTTTATTTAATTAAGCGGGTTCGTCGTTGTTTAAAAAAACCAGTTGATTATTATGCGTGTTCACCATTTAGATGTTAATTAGATTTACTGGCGCACCTGATCAAATCTACCGTCTGTATTGGATGAATTTTAACGTTAAGGAGGATACAACACATGATAGTTTTGTAACTAAATTTATTAGATACTTAATTCATTATACTTATAACATAAAAATTATTAAGTTATCGTAGTAGTAGGTGTGAAATAATAAACCTATTTCGCGTCATATTTACTATATACGGTGTCTTGTAACGCTAACTTGTGTAATTTAGACTCGTGCTTTGTATAATAATTAGATACTTCTTTGTATCTTTTCAAATATAATCTTTTTTGCGAACTATAGAGTTTAGTTATTTCCGGTCTTCCGTCCGTAAGTCGACATGTAAAAGGCAATGATTGCGCGACCTTCGCATTGAAGAATCTCAAGATTTGGCTGGAGTCTATGCACAGTATTTACTACTAAATTGATCCTCAGGATCAGGCAGCTCAACTGTTTTTGAAAGCCCTAACCAATGTTCAGATAAGACTGAAATATTTCATCACGATCTGTCCCTGTCTCCTTCACAAACTAAAAATTTGGGTGGTGTATTGATTCTAAGGAGCCTTTATCTTTGCATCTCGATTATATTAGGCGCTTTAACGATTAACTAAATCATGTATTATATCCACAATACTGACCACCACTCGGTGGATAGTTAGCCAATATCTCTAGTCTAGTGTTTTTGCCAATATCAACATATATCATCTAGCACTTACCAAATTTGACTTGTAGCAAAAAGACATATATTAAAAATTCCTTTTTTCTAATACAATATTGTATTTTGGATTAGGTTTTTAAAGAATAGAAAATTCTTTATTTACATAGCTTCCACTAGCCAGTAATTATGTGTTTAATATACTGTTATTTGTAATTTTTATGCAAACGTAGTGGTTTCTAGAAATAAACTGTAGAAAAAATCAAATGGCAAAAGTTTCCCAATACAAAGTGACTTGCGGAAATATTAAATAACTTTAATTCTTCACTTGGGACGGGCGTAATTCATTCAGTAGTGAATTTATATATTTTTTTTTTGTTTTTCCTGTCGTTGTAATTTTAAATCCAGGGTAAAAAATCAAGCAATGTAACGCGCGTAGCGGAGACCGCCGCTACCTATCAATGGATTTTAGTTACGCTTTTGTAGTTTGTGACTTTAATTCATAAGGTCTCAAAAACTCGGTGTTCACATTTTTCTGCATTGTTTTTATTAAACTTTCATTAAAAACAGAAAGTTAAAAATTTTTGATAATATTTTTAATGTTTTACTTTTATTTACATATATTTGGTATTCTCATGGAATTTTTAGTACCTTATTTTACTTCCAACAAAGTCTCCAAAAGTCGGTGATCATTAAGGACTTTCGATACCGCGACTCTGAATAGCGAACGAACGGGTGCAATTTTCAAACCACTGGCATAAGTTTTTTAGCCAGGATATTCGTCCTCAGCCCACTTTCCGCTTTCCTTGAATATTGCCCTGTATGATAAGTTGCAATAGCTCGTACGTTGAGTTTCTCGTTATGAGACTTAAATATTCTAGCTTTCTATTCTTTATTGAATATAGCACTTCTGATGCTTTTTTCACGCACTTTAACACTATAACATTTTTAACTTTATCTCCCCAGGATATTTATATTCTTACCTGATATTACGTAAACATTAAAGTTTATTTATACAAAGAATTCAAAATATAAACACTATGTAGTAATATTTCTAAGGATGGATATATATAGAACATACATATTTAAGTTTTTTGATGAATCTATAAATTATTGTTAGTATTTTATAAGAAAGTAGGAAATTAATTATAGCAAAATGTATATATAAAAACAAAATTGTTTTTACGTTTGCTTGTATTATAAACTGTTATGTTACATTATCAGTTGATATACTAATCTGTAACATGTTATTGAAAAATAGATTTGTTATAAAAGGTATTTAAAAGATAAAACGTCAAGAATATTTGTGCCTCAAGAATACTTAAAAAAATATATATTATCATGCATATCATTGTTATACAGAACAGTCGGGTGGATATCGAGCAACCTTCACCGGAAGCGCTACCGGACAATCTAGCTACCGATCTATCGATTAATTAGTTCGATCGACAATACAATGCATACAATGTCCTGTTAGGTCGCAGTTTTCGCTCACTCACGGCGGCAGCTGTCCCGCGTACGCGACAAACTAAATGACAAACAACACCGCTCGGGTTACTTTGTCTTTCGAAAGGAACCATCCATCATTCGAGTAGAATCAGTGGTGGTGATTATAAAACAATCCCCATTTCAGGTACAAATAGGACAAATAAAAATAATTGATTAAATACGTTAATATCAATGAATTCATTTCAAGTATTGAAATGTACATCGTTAACACGTTTAACACTGGTGGGTCTCTTGTCGGAGGCCTACTAAGTACCATCGCAGCGCCTATTTCTAACGCCCAACAGTAGTGTGCAAATATTACTGTGTACCTGTTAGAAGGACTCTGTAGTTAGTGAAATTACTAGGATAATGAGAGTCAACGGTTATGTCCCAGGCGACGAGCGCAGTGTGGAGCAGTATATATCATTCTCACTAGCGCCGCCTTGTTATGGGCAGGTGTATCACTTACCATCAGGTGAACGTCCCGCTCGTCTGGTTCCTTTATTGAATGAAAATAAATATTATAAGAATGTTATATATTTGTACACATTAATAATAGTAAAAACCAATTACTTTCTTCCTAATCAATTTTTTATCTTTTAAATCCCACTGTCTTATAATTACTAAGTCTGTAGCTGTTAAATTGTAACAACATAAAAGGTATTTGCTGTATTACACTTAAACTATAACGTAACACAAATTTAAAGTTAAAAATGTACCACCTAAGATATTTGCTAGCCTTATAATGCTTTAGTAAGATATATAACTTACGGCGCACATTAGTATACGGTCAAAAGTATTGACTCATCACGAGATCTCCAAAACTATTAGACGTTAGTACTCAAAATTAAGTAGAAATATTGCTTCTGCCATTTAAAGGTCAGTTAAGAACAGCTTTTACAAAATTTCTTCCCCAGAGTGAGTTGCGGGGGTGATAAAGTCAGCAAAGCAGATGAGGAACAGCTAGTATTTTTGTATTATACAATTATAAATTCGTAAGTTTTTATGTCATAATTACCTCGATTGTGTCTACTATAGTAATAACATTTCCAAAAGTATTTAATTAAGGTACATTTTAGGATTTATATATTTATTTATTTATTATACTACATTCAAAGACCTTTTGTCCCAATGGTCACAGGAGAACTGGTGACTGGTCCTGACAACAATTATATGCATGGATCAGACTGCAAAAGAAATTTAAAAGCTGTAGATATTCTATCATAACTAAAATATTTAATCTGCAAAATTTTATTTAATTAAATGTGTAATACCTCTCACTCTCACTCTCTCTCAAGCTATTGTTCCATATGGTAGTGGGGTTATCTTCCTCTTACACTTCACTCTGTCCCCGACATCGTCGTTGGTGACCTGCCACTCACGCATGTTTCTTTACACTAAATTTTTCTCTTTGTCTTAGGTCTATATTGTCTGATATTAGAGCAAACATAATTTTTTTTGTAAAATAACAACAGATTACTCTATCGTTTATCATAGCGCATATCCCTATAAGGATCGTACATTTCTGTGTGCATTGCCTTTGGCCAACAAATGATTACGAAGCATACAATTGTATCCATCAACCTAATCTCTCTGGATCTTCGTAATACTATTGTACTTAGCAACTTGCTCTGTACTTCAAATCACAATAGTGCAATATCAATATAGTGCTAATACTGCTGCACGCGTTATCATTCACCAAACCAAAATACGTCTACAATGGATAATATATACATCACAGTAGTACAGTAAACGTACAAAAAAATTTCTTAGTGTTTCTAGTTTACCATGTGACTGAATAATGGCAACAAAGATCTTAAGCGCAAAACTGCATACGCCTGTCGAAAATGTTAGGGCTAGATTATATTAATTATATAGACGCCAAAAATATCCACATCATAAGGAATAGCTGTTTTTCGTAATGTTTTTAAAGTTAATATTTAGATTTTAGTTCTATTTTCTTAAAGTTCATACCTTTCCTATACCAGTATTATTTCAATAATATAAATGCGGAAGTGTATCTGTCTGTTTCCCTATTCCGATTGTATCCTGAAAAATAGATTTTAGTACTATTATTGACTGGTTCTTACATATTCTAATACTATGGTCACATTAAAGAATAGGAACTTCTTTGACCACATCTATCCTTAAGTATTCGCATAGAAAAAATTGAAAAGACTTAGTTTGGGAGGCCTTCCATAAGGTGGACCGACGATCTTGTGAGAATCGCGGGAGCCCACTGGATGCGAGCAACGTGGGACCGATTGGTGTGGAAATCTTTAGCTGATGATGATGAAATTGAAAAACGGTCGATTAGCGTATATATATATATATAATATCGTTTATTTGTCCATGCAGTATATATACTACATTATGAAGTATCAAAACACAAGGAATGCATTAACATAATTGCATTTTACAAGTGTCAGCTGCTCCAAATATCTCATTGGTACAAAATGGTCGTAATTCAGTGCAAATGTTGCTACAGAGTGAAAAACACATTGATTTACAGCTATCACCTTATTTGGAAGCGATTTTATCAAAGAAGTGCATGGATTATCATTACATTTAGGGCAAACAAAATAACTTAGAAGAAACGTCGGAAATGAACTTGAAATTAATTTATAGTTATTATAAACTTCGCAAAGGTTAAACATAAAATATACTTCAGTGTATAATATAACATTACATATGTATTCCATTATCTACACGAATTAAATTCACTACTTCTCGAATACAAAGATAAGAATAACAAATACCTCAGGTCAGTTAACAGTTAACCTGGCCAACCGTAGTTCAATAAATTCTTTATAGAACTTTTATCAGAACATTTCGTTATTATGACTATTAATTGAACTAATATATTTCTTTTTCGTCATAGTGACATAAAACTAGGAATAACAAGAGTCTTTAGTTGAAGTAGTAATTACTTTGCATTAATATTTTTTTATCCAAGCTACCGGTGACAGGTACCATTACAGCACCTGTTTCTAACTTATAAGAGTAATGTGCAAAAATTACTCTGTTCCTGTTTGAAATTACTCTGTTCCTGTTTGAAATGCGCTGTGACATTACTATAGTAAGGACACTTAACATTTCAAATCTCAAAGCGAAGAGCTCATTGTGGTGCTGTGTATATCCTAACTGGCACGTCGGAACGTCTTGCTCGAAAAAAATAGCATTGTGTATATTTATTATCAGTGTAATATAATGTACTGTTAATACAAACAACGTACAGTCAAGTACAAAACAAGTAAGTCATATAAACATAGCGGTTAATGTTTATATGGAACTACACTTGAGGCTGTGCATCTTAAACCATATTGTGTGTGGTGGCCACCTGTAATTTCACTAAAAACAGTGCTCTCAGCCTCACAGACTATTAGTGAGATCAAGGTAATTTCTGCCTGCCGTTGAAGAAGAAAAAGGTATTCAGTATTGAAAAGCTTGAAGGCAAATATTCTCCACACCTACTAAGCGATACTAGAGACCATCAATACCTACGGTTCTTAGTACCGTAACCGGAATATATGGTTGTAATGTTTGCACACTATAGTTTTGAGATATAGATTTACTGTACGGTATCTTAGAAAACTAAATACCAGTAATGTGGACTGATCAGATAAAAACGACAGTAAATGGCTCATCATCATTATCACTATATGAATGCATGAAAAGACCAGCCATCAGAGAAGAATGGCGGCGTGTTGTAAATCTTGCCATCAACACCTGAAATGATGACTACGACCACTCTGTCAAGAGTGACACAGACGAGAAAGAAGATCTTAGGAAAACTCCAGCAAAGCAGTACTAATAAACACTAACATTTATAATTTTTTTTAATAAAACGACGAGATGAGAAGGAAATTTAACTGGTAGTACATTATTCACCTCTCCGTACCAATGAAGCTCTAGATACGACCTTATATATTATACCACATTATGTTCTTCGCCTTGAGGCGTAAGATGATATCTCATTAAATCGGAAATTCACTAGTTGCAGCGCCTTTCAAACCGAATTTCAGTGTTGTTTGCACACTACTGTTTAGCAGCAGAAATAGATGCTGCAATGGCGCCAGTCTAGATAGACCCCAGCAACAAAGAACTTTCATCATCATCAGAAACTATCTATTTCTTAAGATTTCAGTTTAATATTTTGCGAAGTGAAATTTCCAAATGTGATGATAATAAGATTTTTACATTGTATGAGATCTTCTGGCATTATAAAGCAAGCTTCGCGAGTGTGTCAACTTGTAGCATGATTAAACTTGTGAATACCAATACACATCACCTTGAATACAGAGATGGTAAAACAGGCATTCTCGAGAACAAATATGCTGGATAAGCAGCATAATAAGAATAAGTACTACCTAATGAGATGTATAATAAAAATTGCGCACAACGCTCACGTTGATTTGATACACAAATATCTAACAGATATCTAAACCTAATGTTATTCCGGTTCATAATAGGATCTACTTGGATCTACTTGGACTACTTCCTCTAAAGGAAATGTACCACAAGACATACAAAAGATTTCATCATTTAAAATAGCATTTACATTGTAACTACTGTGTTGTTTAGAATGGTGTCTTATGCAAAAGTGAACTAATATTGTTGATGTAAAAATGACCATGAACAGCACATATATATAGGGTTCCACTGTTATATCTTAAAATCTCATTTCAAAATCACACAGGTATAGTCATCATAGTTTTTTTATTGTTATATATTTGGGGTGGACTCTATCTCAAATACCATAATCTATTTTTTCGTTCTTGAAAAGTCATATATAGGCTACAGTTATAATAACCCAGAGCCCTTCGCAATATTCTGAGGGTAACTATGGTTGAGAATTTAAAGAGGATAAAATTCCACGAAAACCATAACTTTACCTCAGTAGTATGGCATTTTATAAGATTTTACCTTCGTAGCAGTTATTATTAGAAATTATAAATTTGATAGGTCTGGATCTTTAGTCACAAATCTGATAAGAGTTTGGCCTTCTCTATCGATACCCGATACTGTAACGTAAGTACCTAGGAAGAAGTTTCAGGCAAAAGCTTTTGATCAGGAGTTGAAATATAAATAAAAGATAATGAATATTATATTATAATTATTGGTCACAAGTAAACATAAAAAAGCAGGTAATTCATAATTTTTGAGACAAAAATGCATATGCTTCAATATTATATTCTATTTTACTTGGACTATTTATATTAAGATGTATGTCAATCTTTTTCGCAGGGATATTCATTAAAACCTATAAGCTTATAATTTTATAACAAATATATTAAACCTTTACTTTTATAAATTTAACTGAAAATTTTAATCCTTCATATATTTGAAAGCTCTCCTCCTGACATCATTTTGTCTGCCGGACCGATTGAATGATGAGATCATCAATCTTAAGCTATATAATACGGGATCATATGGACAGTGGAAAACTATGTATTACTTTAATTGTACATAAATTGGGTATTAGCTTTTCACTTTAAGAATTGTATTTTATTGAATTTTAAATAAGAAAATATCATTTAACATAACAACTTCTTCACGATAATCTCAACAATTAGATCATTAAACTAAAATGCTTTTTAAAATATGAACTTCTTGTGGTTGGGGTAAACCACAATGAGATGTAGTATTTATCATCCTAAATAGTGCCATGCTGTTTTGGGCATATCTATCAAGTGAACATCTCGTGTAATTATCTGGTTATAGGTGATTTTTTTAAAAAAAATGTAAGTTTCATAGCTTCATATACACAAAACTAAATGTGATATATCTAAAATTACTTACAAAGAAAATAAATAATTACGATAATAATTTAACTGTACATCGTATAACTCATACATTTGTTTGGAGCAACTTTTTAACTTTTAGCGACGGAGAACTGCAATTTCAATTTTAAGCAGAAAATATGTACACATAAAGTATGTTATTTGCTCAGACGCATAATTAAAAAAAAATTTATAACATTCTTGATATAATTCTTGTTATTAATAGTTTTGGAATAAAACCTTCTTTGTAAAACAAAGTCCTTTGTTTGTTTTAATTTGGACGTGAATTAATACATACTCTGCATTAATTCACTTTCATAACAACAAGCGTTTGTCGACAAGTTGCTATTAATATTAAATATTTAACAAATTGTGTTATGTATTAACATATCTGTTTTGATCGTGTTAACATACCATTTGGTGATATATTGAGCGGCTGCGTGATGGTCGCTGGCGGTTCCATTTTCCAAGGAGCGCAGCACGAAGCAGGCGAAAACTCTGGCGTTGGGCCGCTGCCCGCAGATATCAACATGGTAGAGCCACGTCCACTGTCTCTGAACTATTCGATCTTAGCATACGCAATTAACGATCCACTCCGAAGAGGATACAGTTCACAGTAGCGAGCCCGTATTTTTTTTTAAAGTCAACGTTTGGATCCGGTGACGGATGGCACTCGCCCAGCACGCGCTCGCTCGAAGCTCAGCCAGAACACTGAAGAGCGCGCTTGCTGTGCCGCCGGCGCGCCCACTCGCGCGCCTACTCCCATTAGCACGCCTTGGAAAAAATCACCGCCGTCGAACAATAACAAAGAACTACCTCCACTGTATAGAACCTCCACGCACCTCTCACTCTAACACTCTTAATTCGATTTCCGAACGCGTCAAAACTACAGCAGCGCTCGATTCATTTGTAGCCTTCCGTTTTGCTTTTCATTTATGCCATTGCATTTTAAACCTTATTACATTTATGATAAAAGCCATTCTAAGTTATCGACTAAAATACTTATAAGTTATTTCACGCTTGAGTCGATTGGGAACTACTCCTACTCACACTCGTTCGATTCAGCTTAAGCTTGAACCGTATGAAAGGGACAGGTTCTCTACCGCTTCGTTGTAAAATTACGGTAGTGAGCACAGGTGACCTTTTATTATTTCTTTATAAAAGAGGTGCCAATGTATATTGTACTCATTCGCACCGGTGTAACGTAATGCGAACCGTTAGAGACAGGTTATAACGACTAGTTCCCTAATTAAACGCAGTTCTAGTTAACCATGCTTAGCATTCTAATAGTTGCTGTAACGCCGCGTTCCATTCCCATTAAGTAGAAAAGTCATTTAAAAATTTAATCCACTGGCTATGTACTAAATTTATTATTACCCTTTGTCGAGTGTTTTTTTTTAATTGTGGACACTTTGTACATACGTTAACGTTTTATTTAAAACTTTGTACGTAAATTTTTAAAAAGGAATACTTAATTTTTGTTTACTATTTCCATACGAAGTCAAAACAATGTAATACGCCATATGTTGGTTGGCCCATACGTAATCTGCTGCAATAATGACTACGATATTATACTAGAGTTTAATTACGTTTAAATTATTCTGGAAGAATACAATACGGTAATTGCTGTGGGTTTTTTTATTTACTTTCTTGTTGGAAATAAAACACGGACGTTATCAGTGCAAGAATTTTGTTTATAATTACAGAGAAAAGGAATCGCCGGAAGGTTCTAGCCGATATGCAACTGCCGCGCAAGGAAGTGGTTTTTCAATCCTTTTAATCATAAATACACTCTCTTTGTAGTAATGTATTACGCTTTAATTTGTACCAATCTCGGTCTTTGTGGTTTCGGTTTACTTATACAATAAGGTTTGTATTGTTTGGTTGGTTTTTTATAATTATATGAGAGTTATAACAGTTAATAATAATAAAAAGTCTTTCGTTCAATATGAAATCTTGAATATATTAATATTCAATATGAATTTTGATTCTTTTTTGTTATAAAAATTATTAATAAAATATATATATGAGTTAACATGTTATAAATAATTGATTTTTATTAACAGTAAACTTTTAAACAAAATAAGAATCTCAATGGTTTGTACCTTTTGTCTAATAATTGCTTAAAGTAGCTTTAAAAAGGGATGAAATAATACAATGCAATAAAAATTCATCTTTGAAACTCTGTGACCAATTACGATAAAATTTTTATTTATCTGTTTTTTGTAATATGCCCCCAGATAGCACTGTTGTTTGTAAACTTCTTGGAAACTATTTTAAATTTTTACTTTGTTGTAGCTTACCTCCCGCTGTGTAGTCCTTATAAACTATCAACCAGTATGACTTAATAACACTAACAGGTCTGTGTTTGTACTGGGTTACTGATAAAAAACGGTTCACGTTATAAGTATGTAAACTAGATCTTCTCAATCTTAATTAATTTATCTATATCGTTATTTTATATTTCTGATACAATTCAAATAATCAAAAATTTTAAACGATTTAAAGAATTTACTGAGAACATGATACTAATACATCTAAAATCATGCAATAGCTATCCAAGAGAGTAAATTGAAGATATAACTAATAAACAAGACAGTTGATCTTTCAAATTTGATTCTACCTTCAATACTTTTCATTATTAAGTTTTTGTACGGCCGCGGTTTATTACAACCTATAAAACGATGTATTTATTAATTAGGAATTATTATAAACAACTGTTATTAAAAAAAATAGACTTTGAAGAATTATGTTGTCAATCACTAATATCAATATAACAACTTGCCGGCAACGGTGTTCGCATCTTCCCTATACAATGCGGGTATCTTCAAAAAAAGGGTAAACAGACTGCTGCTAGGTTAGTTCACCTTACCACTACAGACCACATCATCACTTAAAATCAAGTGGAATCCTGTGCAAGCACCAATTTAGATGATATAAAAAATATATTTTAAAGTAATAATTTTGGGCATTCATCAAACTAGGTGAGATAATTTTCTTTTGGTTATAAAGCGATTTAATGATCTTGGTCAATCTTTTGAAGCTAATAGAAAACACTTAATGTTTTCTTCTTTTTACATATTATTTATAATCTCAATATTTAGCTATTTTAAATATTATAGAAATATTCATTTCAGATTTTTAAATTTTAAAGTTATACATATTTTTAATGCGTAAATATATCAGAAAATTTTTGTAACTGCACTATGTTAATGTAACAAAATATTTCGAAGGTTTTTATAAATTTATTCCTTGAAATTATTAATTTCTTAGATCCTGGCAAATAAATATCGCATCTTTCGGAATTATTTTTAACACTATAGCAAAGACTTATAAATATGTTACAAAAACAAGACAACAATAAAACAACATGAAATGTAAATTTAAATAAACATTGAAATACTGATCGTAGGTCTTGTTGGAGACCATTCTGGTACCACTGAAGCAGCTACTTCGCCTGATTTACTTGATTTCATTACGAGCTCAAAGTGATGCTGTATAAACAATCTAACCACCGTCGCATTATAATGGTGCTTGACATACCGGAAGTTAAAAAAAATATAACTATTTTTATAGTCAGCAAAACAAATATTTTTTTTTAGAAAGAAACTGTAACTTGTAAAATTTCTTAACTGATGAGAGAAGATGTCTCAAAGAATCGAATGCATTTTAAAACGGTAAAAACATTAATACTATTAGTAATTTTAATAACTCAAGGATTGAGGAGATCAATTGAATAAAAGACCAAAATTTAACGAACTAACCGGAAATACAATTTTTTTCCTCCTTAACCGAACTCGTCCTCATTAAGTTAACCCGAGCGGTGCTGTCATTTTAAAAAAAATTGCCTGACAAACCGATCAAACATCCTGACATATTTTTAACATGTACATAGTTATACTCATAGTTCCTTTTTTATAGTAAAACATGCTACATTCATATGTAACATGAAACGGGTTACCGACAACCTTATGGTCCAGTTAACGGCTTATCTGCCCTTCTAGTTATATTCTGAAAGTTAGCTAGTTCCCCCCCATTTTTAAATTGTTTTCTGATCAACTATTAAGCAATTTTTTCTTATAAATCCTATAACATTTAGGAATTCCTGTCAAGTTTATTTACATGTATGTATTCAGACATTTTTAAATATTCTTAATACATTTATACGTAAAAATTCTTTTCATTTGTTGTTTCTTGTATGTCATTTAGTAAACAATAGCGAACATAGAGAGATAGCAAACATATTCCTTATTTAATATTAGTCCTTAAATATTAATCATTTACAAATTAGTTTCTGTGGAAATAATAATAGGTACCTATGCATTTTTATATTTATTAATAATATTACCAAAACTGAATTATACGGTTCATTGTACGAATATATACAATTTATAATAAAATATTGAATTAATACTAGACACAACAAAATCACATAATCCTGACGAACTTTACAAATACTCGATAATATTTTATTATCATAACTAATAATTAGCAAAAACTAATCTATGCTCACTAATATATATCACCGGATCTGGCACATAGTCTAAACCAATTATTAGTTAGTGTTTGACCTTTAAAAAAAATCACACAGTCCATTCTAATAAATCTAGAATCAAGCGGGCATTATGGTCAGAACTAATAAAACCACAGCAATCTTGGCGAGTTGAAACTGTGATAGCTGGGTTTGTAAGGCAGTCGTAAAGGTTACACGTATTGATGAGGCACGGGTTCGAACCCTACTGAGCATGGACTTCCGATAAAGGAAAAATCGTGGAGAAATCCACATGTTCTAATAATAAACAGTACTTGGCCAATATCGTGGAATTTATACACCACCTGCTATTTACCATTAATTCTCTCCTTGTGTAGGAATGCTCAACAGTGGAATCATTAATAGGGCTGTTTATACCCTTACAAATATTTTTTTTTACTATTCGTAAGCGAATCTAAACCCAATTAAAATATACATTATCGGTTCGTCTTCACATTTCAAAGGGCTTAGTGGGATTTGAAACGGATCGAGTAAAAAAAATTCACGCAGGTATTATTTAATGACACCAGTAAAGTGTTTATTGGAGTGTTCGTTGTTGTTGTTTTTTTCACTTCTTCATTTTAACCGGCTTGTGTCGCACAGCTTCCTTGGACAGGCGCCGACACGGGCTGAATTTAGTACCGAGATACGGCGTGGGTGTAACCTAATGAATATATATTTATTTGTGATGGCGCGCTCGCCGACTTTTATCTGACACCAACTGGGGACAACTCACTATCTGGGAGTCGTAAGCTGCCTCCCTATTACTGGACAAGTTGGAGTAGGCCGGCTCCTATCGTTTCATATGCGCGATAAAACTGTGGTGAGTCCTAAGTGGTTTTGTGACGCTCTTAACATTAAAATTAGCGTTATCGTTTTAATTGTGAGCAAAAGTGTTGTAATAGTCGTTAGTAGGATTTGGAGGGTAATTAACGTTTCCCGATTAACACGCTTTAATTGGATTAAATAGATAATTTGAACCTGGCAGTAATTATTTAAAACATTGTTTCCTAGATGTGATGTCGCTAATTAAAATAATTTACAGTTAACATTGATATACAAAAGTTAAAAATGTACGTACTTATTTCCATATAAGATGTATCGAAGATAGAAAAATGCAAATAAATATGAATTTTATTTTTAGATTTTTCCTGATTAACTTGTTTTAAAAAAAAAATTTCTTGTTGAAAATCGCTTGGAATGAAAATATTTATTTAATTTATTTTAATTTCATCTATACCAAAACTGAAATAACACACGTCTTATAAATGATAATAGTTTGCATTAGAATTGATTATTGACGCTTGGAATTTGGATTAAAAAGTATTATTTGAGAATTTTTTTTTTATGAATCATACATAAATTTCCTGTAAAGTTTAAAATTCATATTTTTTTTTTTGCACCGCCACCAACTTTACAAACTCGTCTAACAATACAGCGAGCTGTCACCCACTTATATTAACAACGTGGAGCTTGACCTACAAATGGGAACGATCAGAATTCAACGCACCTTCCGTGCAGTCCTGAACAGCCAGAATAACTTGACACTGACAAATCTATGAGACCGATTAGGTACTCCGTAACGTTTCTCTCCCAAATATTTCAACTTTAGAGATCTTTTTACATTTGTGTGTTAATGAACCCGCGGCACACAACATTAGTCGTGGTGTATACGAAAAAAGACGAACCAAAAGAAGAGACATAACAAATTTCCATTATAATGTGTTCAAAATATTTATGCTATCTACCACGGACCACCCAAGTTGTGCGGTGTCATACGATGACATCTGACGCATAGAACAAAGCCTTTGATCTGTGTCTATTCATATCTATTCATGTGTCCACTTCCAACAGTAGTAGTACCTACATTGTATCATATTAAAACATACCTATTTGTCAGTTAATCACTGAAGGGATGGATTGTTTGTTATATATAATATTACTTAACCTTACAATATAAATAAAAATCATCTTACACGAGGAACACGAATGCGTATGGTATGTAGTTTAAGAATAACAAAAATTGTACTTAACAAATCTTAAGAGGAAGTAATATATTGTACAGTATACCTCGGTTGAAAATGATGATAAATAATAATAACATCAAAGCACCATTTCTTACGTTTCAATGTATTTCAATTGGGTGACATTACTGAACTGAAATATCAAAAGAATTTTTGGAATTCTTGGAAGAATTTTAAATAAAGAGAATAACGACAGTTGTATAATTCAAGTCATCATTTACAACCTCTTTTGCTCTCATTAACATTACCCACCAGTAAGCATTTTTAACCAATGTTTTGTAATTACATTTGCTAGAACAATATTGTATGTAGATTTCTTAATACCTAACATTTTAAGTTAGATAGATATTTTATAATTAATTGACAGTGAAATTAAGTTTTCGTGTTGTGAAAACATTCCTATTTTTAGAAAAATAGATAACTAGGAAATATAAAATAGTTGCTACTAACGGATCTATAAAAACCGAAATAATTTAATTTTATAATGACTAAGCAGCTAACTATTAGGACTGGAGTGAACAAATTTGTTCGGAAAGGAAGTGGTTTTATGGAAGTGTCCGTATCCTATGACAGCGTATCTATGGAATACGTATCTACGAGCATTATGGTCAATCGCGCCGCCCAGTAGGCGCGCAGGGGGGCGGAGCTACGTAGCTCCTCCCACTTGCGCTTGCAACAGCGCCGCGGGACGCGTCAAACTAACCCAATAAAATTAAACGAAACGAAACCGATTCCGGAATTTATTTATAATTTATTAATTATTGTTGTAAATTGATTAAACGATCTCTTTGACTAATAATGTCATTATAATTAATAGTAATCATTAACCATCGGTAAAACAACCGCTCCTCTGATGCAAAATATTAATAAAAATGGTGAAATTATTATTAAGTAATTTCACCTTAACTAATCTAATTTTTATTACGATATAAAAATATGGCCACCCTAAAAAAAAAATATACACTCTTTTACTCAACATTTCAAGGGCTTAATGGCATAAACCACAGCATGGCTTGAACAGCCCCGTTCATGTTCCCACTGTTGAGATTCAGGGCCTTCTCTTACAAAGAATGTACAAATATGAAATAACTATTTATTCTTATACTTTATAAACAATTTAAACGACTAAGAAAGAAAGACAAACCTACGTTAAAAACCAACATAAAACTGGTGGTAGATCTCTGTTGCCAGAGACCGTCTAGGTAGGAACTGTGCAAACATTACTGTGTTCTGGTTGAAGGGCGGGTAACGAGACTGAACATCTTATGTCTCAGGCGACGTGCACAATGTGGTGCAGTATATACCATCCCAACTAGCACCACATTGTTATAGACAGTCGTAACACTTACCATTAGGTGAACGTCTCGCTCGTCTAGTCAGTTAATTACAAAAAAATATTCTCTTGATACTATACTTTAGGTTTTTTAATTTTCTAATGTTACTTCAATCAATAAATAATTAATTGTTGATGTCTTTGCCTTATATAGTTCAAAATTGAATTCCACTGCAATTAATAAAATTACCAGGGTAATAGGACACCTTACATCTTACGGAGGATAAGGCCTCTTTTTTTACCGGCACTCGATACGCTTATCACAAAATAAACGTCTTGCCATTTAGTCGCTACATCGCATAAAAAAATATTTTCGCTATTATATCACTCAATATCAGGTAAAAGCACTACTCGTCTCGTTGTAGTGTTGTATTTTTCAATAATTTGATGCTTTAATATCACTCATTAAACAGAGGACGTAAGGTACTCGTACTATACTTAACGTTCGTTGAGAACAGAACAGAGAGAAAAAGAGATTTTAAAAACTAATATTAATATAACATATTTTTGTTTGTTCAACAAATATAATATTTTGCCTGTATACCCTACGTATTATTGAATTAAAATCTACTTGAAATGAAATTGTTACTATTTATGTGATTTTTATGCTTTAATAACATATTTAATAACAACGGAAGCCGCATACAAATGACTATTATGAGTTAATTGCGTTTTGATCGTATTACATGCACGTAATTTTAATTGTAATGATGTTATAATAACAAAAATAACGAGGTATGAGCGGCCCTACACAACAACTCACGGGAACCTTTTTTTTGTTTTACGTGAGAGAAATGCCTGCGCATACCTGTCCTCGCGGCGGCAAGGACAGGTTATGTCGGACTTGCACCGACTAAAACCCCCACGAAGTTCCGCCTCGTAGCTTTATGGCAGGGTCACGGGAACACTCTCGCACACATCCGCGACCCCGCCAGCGCCGGCTGCATAATGCAGCCTCACCTCTGGAGGGAGGGAAGAACCCCCTCTTTTCACCTCTGTAAGGGCGCGCTGGAACATACAGCGCGCTGTCTCCTCGACTTCTTATAGTTACCCGGGCAACGGATTCCCCCGAATCCGTCACCCAGAGACCATGGGAGCCAAGAGAGCCAACTCTCCCGACTCCCTGCGGGGGATCCGATCTTGGGTTCCACCGCCACCCGTTGTACGGCCACAGAGGGCGGCGAATCGCAATACCGACACTCCTTTCCCTGTGCGACTCCACCTCGGCTACAAATAATAGTGTAAAGCCGTCCCTGCAGCCCATCGGCACTCATCCGAGGTGAGCAGACGGAGCTCCGGAGCTCTAACTTGGAGGGGCCGCCTTGGGCCGGCCCTACACCTCGGGCTGGCCGGATAGGCTTCTCTTCTCTTCACCGTGGGTGACCAATCCACTTCTACTGAGCCCCTCCACCATAATAAAGCGGAAACCTTTTGGGGGGAACTCACGGGTCCCAAGCCAACCTGATCTGCTCGTTGTCCACCCTGCTAATCAATACACGAGGCTCTAATTTCCACCTATCCGTATTGGGCCAGCGTTGTGTGAAACGCGATGCGGGCAGCACAGGACCGATTGATGTGGGGATCTTTGGGGAGGCCTATGTTCAGCAGTGGACGTATATCCTCTTATGAACAAAACTAATAATATTTCAGAAGTCCAATGTCAAGAAAAAATAATATAAAGTACATATAATAATAACGTATATTTTTTCAATTATTAATTGTTTAAGACTGAGCTTTAATTTCAGGTAATGTAAAATTACAACATCTCTGAAGTTAGTTGCATGCATGCTCGAATAAAACATTCTGGATCTTATAGTTTGACTGCAGAACTACAGTATTATCGTTTTAATACCTCTATTACGGTTGTCAACAGTCAGTAGTCAATAGAAGACGAAATGAAATTTTTGTGGGACACGGCTGTCGACAATGAGTTGATTAATTATGCTGGAAACGAAATCGCTTATCGCGTTTCAGTTACTTTATCAAAATTTTATCAATGAAACATGTCAAACAATCAATCATCAGCCGATAGACGTCCACTGCTGAACATAGGCCTCCCCTTAAGATCTTCACATCGATCAGCCCTACGCTGCCCGCATCCAGCGGCTTACCTGTCACCATGACCTCCGATACCGTCGGACACTAGGGGCCGTCATTTGAAAGAGTTCCTATGTAGGTATTTAGGCATATTCCTGCCACGCTGGGCAAATTCGAGTTGGTAGGAGCCAAAACCTTGTTTGTTGATCAGCAGGGTGCAACACGAGCAGGTGAATTATTGGCTTGGTTCTTGTGAGTTGTGCAGAACACGATACATCCCTTACAATGAAACAAATTCGTTTAGACAAACACATTTATGAATAAATGCCTAAAGGGTTATAAAGTAGATTGACAATATGGAGGTGGTAGTTAGACAAGAATTCGAAAATTACTACAACTACTATCAACTTGTCTTTTCTTTGTACCAATTTGTAATACGTGAACAAATGTGTTATTTAAAAATTCAAATTATATATTTTGTTCATATATTGCTTTGTTTAAGTAACTACTTAATAAATTAATAAGAAAAATCCATAATTGTTTTGTTAGCTAAGGCGTTGCCTTCAACTTTAATGACTGTACGTTGTACGTATGTCGCTATTGAGGTCGAATCGTGAAAACATTCACCCATTTATTTTAAATTTTTTTTCTGATATTGCCATGCAATCTGAGGACACGAAAGTACAAGCTGTACTCAGCGTGATTAAAAAAAAAATTAGACTTACAGATTTATTTAAAGTTTGTTATAAATATATACTCGAATACCAGTACATATGAAGTACATTAGTTTTATTTTTATTAAACATGAATATCGGAATTATTGTTTATATCTTTCTTATAGCCTGTGTAATATTCGTGATTTCTCGATATATTAAATCTTATTCAATAATACTAGTCTATTTGTACAGCTTGGAACAGGTTGCGGATGCGATATCTGCGGCATGTCTGCGAGTAATGTCAGTTTTATTAAACCAAAACGCATAGATATATTATATATTATGAAAAGTATTAAAAATAGCGAAATTAACAAAATAATGAAATGACTAGTTAGTAATTGTATCATGAACAACTAAGCAACACTGTTGAAACTGTGCCGCTTTTGAAAGTGTACCATGAAATAAGTAGCAATCGGTTGTTTTTTCTATTAAATAAGCATTCCTCCGGTTTTGTTGGGCTGCGGCTTTCTATTCTTTATCATCTCTTTTTTATTATTTCTTAATCATACCCCTCTTTCTTCCTTTTCCTTCTTTCATTCCATTTCTCGCTTTCGCATTTCAACTCTCTATCATTCTCGATCCTAATACCTTCTTGCATGTTTTCTTATTTCTATCTGTTACTGCACATTCTTTCTTATTCTATAATCACAATTTTCCTTAATCTATGTTCTACTTTTAATATCACATTTTGTTTACATTCTATTTCCATCTTTATTCTCTATTCTTATTACGTTCTTATAATTATTTATTTTCCTATTCGTATCTTACATTTCTTTTTAACTTTATCTTTACTTATTTTCTCATTTCTACATATTAGGTCTTATTTCTATCAACTGTCTTACTAATTACCTTCCTACAGTACTCAGCACCCATTTCTACCACCAGACAATAGTGTGCAAACGTTACTGTGTTCCGGTTTGAAGAACGCTGTAACTAATGTAATTACTGGGGTAACGAGACTCAATATCCTATGTCTCGGATGACCAGCGGAATGTGGTGCTGTGTATATCATCCTAGCTGGCGCCATATTGTTATGGGCGGGCGTATCACTTACCATTAGGTAAACGTCCCGCTCCTCTCGTTACTTCGTAGTATAAAAGAAATAAACATAATGAAATTTGAATTATTCTTTTGTTAAAAAATTGTTATTTATCTTTTATTTTACATCATTCTGATAGACATTATGTTTTCTTTATCCCATAAGCGACCAGAAGAGCAACTCGCCAGTAACAACGTGTAATTAATTAGAATGATAAAAACTGCACTATACTGTGCTTTCTTTCATCCACAAGATGTCTCGATTCTTCAGCTATTTCAAAATCAGTAATGTTTGCAAACTATTGTTTGGATTGGACTAATAGAACCTACCTACCCGTTCAACGGCAGCAAAGACCTTCCACCAACAAAAAAGATTATTCGTTATTAAATACATCTCTGAAATACGAAATTTTTAAAAACTGCTATCACAAGTCTTCCTTAAAAGTAAAAGTAAATAAATATTATTCAATTTAGTAAATTAGTAGATTTGAAAGCAAGATATTACTTAAAAAGGGTTAATAAATACCTAATAAATAGTATTTTATACAATGAGAGAATATTAAGGTGTTAGCTTATCATCAATTCTATGTAGTTATTCTTCAATCCGTAAAGGAAAAATAACAATATTCACTCAATGCAACAAAATCTAAAATAACATAACTCAAGCATAATTATGTTCTAAACCGATGATCGTCCACTGATAGTCAAAATTAATTTTCAATAAATTACTATTAGATAATTCATATTAAAAAATTCGACCATCCTGTAGCTAGTGAGAGCACTACCCGCCCGCCCACTAACATATGGCGTTTGGAAGGAAGGGGCGCGAGGCGCACTTGCCTAGACTGCCTACCCCGTGTTTTAACTCGCCTAATTGTTTCCCATTTACATACATTAACGGGCAAAAAGCCGCGCAACTGACGCCACCGACCCACTATGTAAATACGAGATTATATAGTCCGAGGGACCCCCATTAGGGCGGCTCCCGTTCATATTGTGAGCCAATTTAGGAGTAACAAAATTTTATAACGGAAATCAATTGTCCTTAAACACTAATCACATGCATTGCAGCCACGAACCACTTTATTTATTGTCTAATAACTTTAACTAAACATTAGCTGTTCAAATATCCGTTTCAATTGTACTATTATGGTTAATAGTAAACATTCTTAGTAATCTTTATGTGTATAATAAGGATCTAGTGTTTAAAAGTATTATAGAAAAAAATCACTATTTACACGTTCTTAATGTTAATGTTATGTAGTTAAACTTCCAGTCTATGTTCTATTGTGGATCAAAAGGTAAACTCCTATTTACCGTGGAACATAAGGTACGCCGATGGGAAGAATAAAGCCAACAACTCTTCCATGATTGCAGACCCGCACAAGAAGAATATTATACGCAGTTGACAGGACCACCCATATTATTAGAAGAGCTCGAATATGCTCTTGCTAATATGAAAAATGGCCAAGCGGCAGGATAGGATGGGGTTTCAATAGAACGTTTGGAGTACAAGGGGAAGATGACTATGAACGAAATAGTAACGCTGTTTAATAAATTTACGACGATGGGATTATTCCAAAAGACCTATTTCGCTCTGTTTTTGTGACTATCCCGAAAAAACCTAAGGCAATAAAATGTGAAGACTATCGTACCACTTATAGTACGATTACGCTTATCTATTATTATTATATCTTATATCATATCAGATCATATATATATTATATCAATTAGGCTTACCTAATGAGCCACATCATGAAGGTGCAGCTTAAAATTGTTTATAATAGCATAATAAAGAAATGGTCAGAAGACTTATGTGCTCAACAGTTTGGGTTTAGACCGGGGATAGGAACTAAAGAAGCCATCTTCTCTCTTAACTCCTTAGCAGAGCGAGCAATTGAACAACAACAGTGCCTCTATTTATGCTTCATAGATTATGAAACAGCATTTGATCGTGTCCTACATTACAAAATGATGGAGATTCTTAAGTGTAAAAGGTTGGATGAGAAGGACCATAGAATAATCGGGACTCTCTATTGGTCTCAAGAAGCTGCTGTAAAATTTGACGGCAAACTATCAGAGTGGCAACCAATTCAGAGAGATGTCCGACAAGGATGCATACTGTCCCCCTTACTCTTGAATCTTTATTCGGAGGCTATTTTAACGGACCTCCTATTAGGTCATCCAAAGGGAGTTAAAACTAATGGAACACGGATCAATAATATCAGATACGCTAATGACACTGATCTTGGGTCGAGTTCTGAAAGCGAGCTGCAGAGACTACTGGAGGATGTGGCATTTGGTGGTGTTGTAATGGGTTTGAACATCAATGTGAATAAGACGAGAACAATGGCAATATTCAAAACTACGATGCCTGCTCCTGAAATATACCTCCGTGAAACTGAAATTAAAGCAGTAACTTCATTTAAATATTTAGGCCGTTATTTCACATCGGATTGAGATCATAACGAAGAAATAAAATGTACAATCGGACAAGCTAAAAATGTTTTTAATAGAATGCCCATAGTATTATGTGACCTCAAAATACCGTTTCCCATACGATATGGCGTTTTGAAATGTTATGTTTGGTCCGATTTCTTATATGGTTTTGAGATGTGGACTTTAAAAAATGAAATGTTGTCGTCGAAATAATATCGTCGAAATAAGTAAATAATGTTTGAGTACATAATAATATTTTATATAATAATCCAATTGAATCTTGAAAAAAAATATTTTTTTTCATAATTGTTTGACAAATTTACATACAAATTATTTACTTGTACTTTTTTCTAGTGGCAGGTTTCTATTGCCGGAGACCGTCTAGGTAGGTAGCACCTCAGCTTCAATTTCTGCCGATAAATAGTACTGTGCAAACTACTACTGTGTTCCTGTTTGAAGGGCTCTTTAGCTACTGAAATTACTGCAATAACGAGATTTAACATCCCATCTCAAGGCGACAAGCATAATGTAATATGCATATCATCTGACCAGCGCCACGTTGTTATAGACTATCATATATATGACTTAAAATCGCTCGATAAATAAAAAATAGTGATGCGTATTAAAGTAAAACAATTTTCGTATCTAAATAATGGAATAGTTAAGTTTATTCGGTAGCGTGGGTAATTTAGAAATAACGTTACTTAGTCTCCCATTATCCTTTCATTTCATTTAGTAAGTGGTAATTACGAAATGGTAGTTAGACAATTAAAAGACGGTGAGAACCAAAATCTAACAATAGCTATGGCATTAGGCTGTGGCAAACATGAAAATGTAATGTACGGTATACATTTGTGGAATATTGCTACGAGATGATATTAATTGGATATACCTACATTTGGAATAAGGTTTGAAAGTAAAATAAAACGAAGTGTTCTCAGTGAACACAATATCACTATTTGCCAATACAATACTATTTTATCAAGCTTCTTCCATTAAATTTAAAAATTATCCTTATCATTGTGCTTATTTGAGAGTATCCTCGTTTTAAAAATAACAAAACTAGTATAAACTCACACCTACTGCTTGTGAATTTTTATGCGTAATTTATATGTTTTTTTAAATTATTTATCATATTGAAAATTTGAACTCTTCCTCCAACCCACCTAATGAGCACTATATTTTTAATGCCACAATCAGGGATATAAAAGGTATGATACCTTAAAAAAATATAGTAGCGATTTGAGACTTTATATAAAAAAAATTAAAATCACTACTTGGTTATCCATTGAAAATGAGAAGTGTTAGAAAGTCGATAATTAATTTAATAACGCGTAATAATACATCT
This sequence comes from Ornithoptera priamus, assembly GCA_029034505.1. Lineage (NCBI taxonomy): Eukaryota > Metazoa > Arthropoda > Insecta > Lepidoptera > Papilionidae > Ornithoptera > Ornithoptera priamus. The sequence goes on from JARDWD010000705.1 coordinate 439,647, forward strand.
TTAATGGTCACTTCACCCTGGGTGGAAAGTGTGCAGTAAGACGGGCACAATAGCTCTCATATCAAACGCGAGATCAAACAAAGGCTACTTACAACTGTTCTTAATCGCCATTTCACATACGGCCCGTACTGATGAATGCTACATGTACACATACATACACATATACATATATGGGGTAAATATGTTTAAAGTAGTTTAATGTTCGACGATAATGAGTAATACAGTTTGCAAAATAAGTTTCATGTTATATAGTTAAAAGAAAAAAGAATGATGGTGTTATTTATTGAATATTCTTTAGGAAAATAACCGTTGAACTAAGTTAAGCTACAAGTTAATATAATAAAGATCGCATAATTTATTCTAAAATGATGATTATTGTTTCGTTAATCTGAAAAAAAACTTCTAAGTGATTAATGAACTTTAAAGTAGAATGAAAGTAATGAATACTTTCGTATCTTTGAACATACAGCCTTCTTTGATTTACTACCAGGTTAAAAAACAATACACCTAGCTCAGAAAGCAGAAGTATAATCATCTAGTTGAGAACTAGATTATACCTTTCATATTCGCTGTTTTTGTTTTAACATTGATTTTTATTGTTTGGCTTCTTACCGCTTTCAATGTTAACATCTGAAGGCTCCGGTCAAGGTTAACCATATATTATACTCATAAACAGTTTTGAATTCAGTTCAGAAAATGGATTGCTAACATTACCTATTACTATTCATGGGACAGAAAAAGTTCTATTGTACTAATATTTAATGTTAGGTTAAGTCTAAATTGTTCGGAGTTTTCATGGAGAAATCTTATTTAGTGTACCCGCACGCTACGGGGGCAACAAAAGGGTTATTTCGGATCCTTACCGATTAAAACGCAATAATGTCTCCATCAACGCTGTTTCACACCAATCACCATTGCTTATATATAAAAATGATTAGTTAATGTTGTTAACAGCATTACTCTGTAACAAAAACTTAAAATGAAATCTATATGAGGGAAAACTTTAAATAGGAGTCCTAATGTAACCGTTTGTAATTTCGGCATCATTGGTGGATGAAATAAAAAGTGAATAGAAAATATGCGATTTATTCTTCTATCGGTGCAACGTTTCGCAAATGGTGGAGGTGATTTTGCTCGCTTCTCGCTCCGCACTAGGCACAATGGGTTTCGGAACAGCGATATGCATAGATAAGCCGCTGGTGATGCAGTTCATGCAAATTTAAATCGCCGCCCGCACACACTCACGCAACTCTCTATTGCTTTCCAAATGGAACAGCGAGAAATATAAACTACAGTTCTAAAGCAAGTTCTTTTTCTAACCGACCAAAATAAGAGAGTTCTCCTTCAATCCTATCCACTGTAAGAATATCAAGCGAATATTACAAGGTAATAAGAAAAAAATATATGGTCTTATATTCCTTGGAAACTGTGCTTAATAGTTAAATTTTTTTTTTCATAAAACCGGTTGTTTTTCTAGATGTATACGTAAAACTATTTCGTGAATATTTTTAACCTAATACGTTAAAATTTTAAATTATAATTTCAAATAACGTTCCATAGTGATAGCTCTGTTTAAAAACTATATATTAAGGTAGTTGTAAAGAATAAAAACCTTGCGGTAATTAAATTTGTTTTAATTGTCAATAAGTTTATAACATTTGTAAACAAAGTATTGTTTTTCAGCAGGAATAATTTTCAAATATCTCTGTAGGTATGTAGAATAGTTTTCATGCAATTTTCTACGTTAACGTTCACAAACCGTGAATGAATTAGGCAGTTATTATTATGCAGCAATCGAGCTTACTCCAGGTATCTAATGTTAATCTGTAATTGGCCCCATCCGCATTTCGTAACAAGCCACGATCGCGGACTAAGTAGAACTCTTCCGGTTGCTTTCTTGAATAATTCACGAAGCATCTTAGGTAGGTTTATTTTTTAATTAGTGGCCGCTTTTCATAGGCCGGCTCCGATCAAGATAGCCGTGTATCGTGTGAATGGCCTACAGTTGGCCAGCCGTTGCCTCACGCATCGGGGACTGCCTCGGCGATTATATGCAAATGAAATGTCATAACACGTGAATAATTACATCGAGCCACGAATCGCCCTTTCGTATGAACCACACAAATTGGATTTACATGAAAAGCAAGTTTTACCGGCCGCAACGAACTTGACGTATATATTCCGGAGTTTATGAGGCCAAAATCTTCGTGCGAGTTTAAACGCTAAAGCTGGGTATTTCTAGTAACTTTTTATAATAAGGAAGTAAGTACTAAATAGTTTTATAACGTTAATTAAAACAGTATGCTGTACAAGAAGGCAACCATAGAGAATATAGACGTGTTAGTGAATAAAGATAGTTGATCGCCCATCATTATATTGTATTTAACAGTACAAATTTGCGGCATAATATTTATGAACCCACGAGTAATATTAGTATGAAAAGCTGAGTACGAAATTTTAACCGAAATCTCCTATTCAGCTTTCGATTACCAAGTGCAAGAATTTTAAAGTACAACTATCACAATATTGCAGTACAAATGGTGTCAAAGATAGCGACGTAAAGTTTACAAAGCAGAGACTACTGTGGATATCAACTTAGGACAAAGAAACGTTCAAATTGAAGATAAACTTAACATACCCTTAACTTGATATTTATACACAATAAATAATTTATTAACATGTATAGCAGTAAGATTATCTGTAACATTTTTTGTGGTGCCGAACACAACCACATGTCGATATATAAAACCGCTTAATTTTTCCGCCAACAGTAGTGTGCAAATATTACTGTGATCCGGTTTGAAGTTTATTTGTGATAGATTAAAAAAATTAACATTTCCAAAACCATCATACAAACGCAACTTATGTAACCCGTTTGTGAAACGAGAACCCCGTGTTACTATACAACAGTAATTCTTTTACAATAACATTTATTATTTATTTAAAAATGTTTAGTAATAATTAATATTATTTAAAAAAAAACTGAATTATACAGATTTTGTTGCGGTTATTTAAGTATTTATTACCTCGATGTTTACAATGCTCTTCAGAACCCATGTTCACAGGAGGACTGTGACAAAAGTTCTGATGTCATAGTCATCACGGAGTAATTGCATTTTTTTAATTACTGTTTACATTTTTATCTTTGCAGAAAGGCTCCACTGTTTCTTAAAGACGTGTCTGATCCCAAGCTTGAAACACCTAAAGAACTTCTCTGTTGAAATTAGAGAGTTATTTTTTCGATACTTTCGGTGTGAATTCGCTATTTTTTGCACAGATATACTTTTTTATACAACGAAACGATAAGATGACGAAGACGTTCACCTAATGGTAACTGATACACTTGTTCATATCAACGTAATGCTAGTTAGAACGGTATACACTACGCCACATTGAGCCTTGCGACAAGATTTTAAGCTAGAGCGTCCTTCAAACTGATACACAGTAATGTCTACAGAGTACTATTTGGCGGCAGAAATGAGCGCTGCGGTACTACCAACTATCACCCACAACAGATCTACCACCAGTGAAAATATATTATCCAACCCGCATTGGACGAGCGGGGTGGATGATGGCCCTAATCCTCTATATGAACTCCTACAAACTGGGAGACCTTTGGGGGAAGTCATATTACCAACAATGGACGTCTACCGGCTGATGATGATGATAATTTAATATATCAAATTTGATCTTTATAAAAACGCGGACAGTATCTGTAAAATTTTGTTTTATTAAATGTGTAACATTTAACTATTTCAATATGTTTTTTTTTTTTTAATTTAAAGAAGTCTTTATATGAAAAAGAAAAAGATTAATATTGTTTGTCTACTAAACATATGAGGGCAAGTACTAAAGCTTGTTATACATGATACTTTGCAGAGGGTGAACTAAGTAGGTGCCGCGTTGATTAGAACACGCGCCGCTTTTCACGTCGTGCCCCGCTGTGGAAATTGCAACCAACGTCAGCGTGACCAAGCATGTTGCGTTAAGGTGCCCGCGGATCGTTATGCTAATATACTTCTTGCCTTACAAACCTTCGTATATAATATATGACGAGCAAACAAAATCCAACGCTATCGCCAACACATAAGGCTCAATCTTCATCAACTGATATTCAGAGATGCGTCGTTTTAAGTTTTTATAGTGCAATGTAGCTGCGTGTCCACTGGCTGTAGTTGCGATAGCGGGTAAATGGACGGTTGACTACGTTTATGGCTTACCCGCCTGTGCATAGATTTAAAGCACATACGGATCTGCAAATGCGAAACTTGTACACTCTGCGCGATAAAACGCCGTTGTAAAGTATGCTCGCTAAACAAGGGCAGAGTCACCATGCAGCACGACATCCAATACCAATTATACGAGAGTGATGTACAAAGTACTTACACAATAAAATAACACACTACTTACCGCTATTACTCTATGCATTAAATCATATTAGATATTGCAATTACATTAGTATGTTAATAATAAACAACTTAACGTCTTGAATTCATTTCATAATATAAAATTATGTGTTTTTACTTTACCGACAATTTTTTAACCGGCGATTAAAAATTGTGTTTAAGGTTCCAAGCTAGCATTAGAATAGATATATGTTCTTCTTCTTCTTTGTCGAAACCTCATGACTGAGGGACGTGACTATGGTGCGTTGTGGCCACCATTTCGTTCCAGACATTTCTGTCTTGCGCCATTTGGATGGATGATTGTAGGTAGATATATGTTACGTGTAAGTAATTAAAATTAAGAAGTGATTAGACAGAGAAGAATATTACCTAAATTTAATATTATGTCATATTACTTCTTTTTTATGCTTTATAGTATACTTTCTGATAGACAAATTTCAATATGAAGAAACCAGTGTTCATATTGATAACGATTTATTTAAAGTTAAAGTAAGATTTAAAAAAAGATATCAAGCAACAGACCTTGTGTGATGAAGAACTAAACCTTTTTACATAAATTACTTTACTTCACGAATGCTCAATTTAACATATATAATGCTTTAAACTAGCAACGTTAAATTGCAACTTATCTTTAGAACGTTGTGAAAATTTCAATACAGATGCGGGAATCATTACGTTAGTTCAACAATACTGTGCTGTTGCGTAAATAATACCAAGTTGAGTCAAACACCATGCAAACTGCAATACACAATGTAAAATCACAATAAAGTGCGGTTAAAACTTTTACACTGAACCAAGTAAAACTCTCATAAAGTTAAATAAAACATGTGCCAGCAACAAGGATAAATGTGCTATGAAATTAACTTATTGTCTTCTTTCAAAAAATACAAAGTCTGTTTATTTGTAAGCCAAGGATGTAATTTTTTTATGTGTTATTACGCGGTTTTTATTCTACATCATATTATATTTATACTCGTGGAATTAAATTAATTATACGTAAATTAGTTATGGAACATTATCCTTACAGAAGGTACTTATAGGTGTAATTTCATTTCGTTTAATTTCCAATTATGGTGGTAATAAAAATTTTCTAACGTAAAATATTCAAGATATCACAATATAACTTCAGTTCCCGTTAGTAGTCTTACGAAACCTTGTAATATAAATATTTTTTCTTTTTTCAACAATTGACCAAGTAGAATAGTCGCTTACAAATACCCCGATAGTGTTTAAAAGATTTTTCTCCGTTTGATAACTTTAAGCGATAAACTTCAGCTCTGAAAATAAAGTTTAATGAACAAAAATTATTATACGTCAAATATCTTTTTTTTCCCATTGTGTATGATTAAACCGCTGCCAAAAGAAGTTGTATATTCATTGTCTATCTATACCAATACAAAATTGTGCAGTTATTCTAGAAACTATTAGATATTGATATATTCTGTAATAATACGGAAAAAAAGTACATCGGTAACAATGTAAAACAGAGAAACTATTGTTTAAGTGAACAATAAGGAAATGAAACGAAACAAAAAGTGTTCAACAAAATTTAGTTCCATGTCATTAACATTAAACGAAATCATCGAAAACGGTTTCATAATTTGATACAACAATTTTAGTAGCAATCGATAGCAAACAATGGTTTTTTTTTAACATTTATAACTCTAATAGCGTTAAGCGGAACCCAAAGGCAATTTATGGAAACCGCTAAACGGCCGCTCTCACATCGTGAATTTTACGACACAAAAGTCGAAAACGCGTTGCGAGATGAAGCCTTTGTGGTTACGACGTTTGATCTGTAATTAGGGTACTTAATAGCATAATAGCTTCTTATAACGGTTCCGATCTGATAGTATTGTGTTTTCTACTCTTTTAAGCGTTGCGGCCACTTTAAAGATGTGAACTATATTATAATGAATGTGTCCTTCCAATCGATCCGTTCGCAATAGCGTTTAACTTTAATCATCGGACGCAAAATTAAGTAGCCCAACTTTATGTGACTTACAAACAGATATTAATAACAAATTTAATATTAAACGCAAATATAAATACAGAAGAGTCTAAAGAACATTGCAGAATTGCAGTTCTTTTTGTAAAGATTTTTTAATATTTTTTTCAAAACAAGGCGGCGATATAAGTAAAGGACTCGGATAGCAGTAATAATATCCCTTTCTAAAATCAATGTAGTACTAGTTAGGATGTGCACACTACAGGACGATGTGCTTATCGATTTGAGACCAAATATGCTAAGTTGCGTTACTTCACTTATTTGGATAGCTATCGCCCAAAACAACCTAGAACAGAGCAATGTTTGCTCACTACTGAATGGCGGCAGAAAAAGGCGCTGCGATTACATCGACAGAATTGATTTACTGTAAGTTTTTACTTTTGTAGGGTGTTAAGAATTGCTTTCCTATTATTCATAGATTGATAATTTATATTTTAACCATAACCAATCCGAGTGCTGGACATTAAAAAGCTACTATTTAACAAAAAGACACCGCGCCGTTATCAAATGTACAAGTTTCACTGTTCAATTCCTAAAGTTTTTGCCGAATGCCGGACATATCCGCAAGGCAGGTGTGGTCGGGCCCCGGCTCCCTCGACGACGCTAATGAACACAATGAAGACGTATTCTTACTGTATCCGGCGTTGATCGATTGATTTACTCGCTGCCACCGAGCTCGAGCTTTTTGTATTCGAATGTCGCCCGACATTTGCGTATCGGAGTCGCGTCGAGACGAATTTCAAATAAGACGTACGACGGGAGCCGCAATGTGCTAGATGCCTCACTAAGGGGATGCGGACATTTGCATATTATGACAGGATAACCGTGTATGACATACAGGGTAAACGTGTCAATTTAACTAAGCTATGACGCTAATATACGACGTGATAAATCCTCTCAAATCTATATCACGTATAACGCGGAGTAAAATAAGCTAAAATAAATACTCTAATCTTATAGTAGAAACATATGTATCTTGTCATGATGTAATTTAAGAAAACATTGTCTTATTTATGCTTTTTTTTATATTGCAGCAATATTTAAAAAGTGTTTCGTATTTTTGTTATTGCATTTATTATTATACCGTTTGTCGTTTCATTGGGATGGTGTCTTTGCACATGTATACATTAGTATAATATCATGTTTTAATTAACGTATTTATTTAAATCTTAATCAATTACTTTCTCATCTAATACAGCGACACCAAGTAAATCATAACGTTTGAAAAAAGGAACTCTAAAGTCGCCCGTTCCGCAATATCTCAACTACCTACTCGGAGCTCGCGTAGATCTGGTTGCGATATCGTAGAAGACAATTAAATAGATTTTCTAGTTCGTAGACTTTGATGGTGGAAGCCTTCATTGGCTATTAATCGAGCCCCCGATAGACGACAAGTGCGAAGTGGTCTCCTGTTTGTCGTAGCCACGCGAGAGTACAGCCATCCCAGAGACGTGATAAGTCGCGGTGCATAAAGACACCGGTGTTTTCCGTAAGTGATCCCGGGGCCTTTCGAAATAGATTGAAGATGATCACAAAGGTGTTTTAGTGGGTATAAATCCCAGATTATCTCCTAATCCGTTATCTTCTCCCCCAGAAGCAGGATATTTTCTGAACATTTCGTCCCCGACAAAAAGGGGCATGTTTTGAGATAAATCTTCTTGATAGTATAGTCGCCTTCTATCCTCAGCAAGTAACCTGTCTAACGGATATTAATAATTACAATAATACTAATTACTACACTACTGGCAAGGGTCTATTACCAAAAAATATCAAGGTAACTTCTATCACAACGCCAACTTCTGCCTCTGAACAGTAGTGTGCTGTGTTCTGAGTGTAAATATGTCGTAGTTATTGAGAATTCTAGGTAGCTAGACTTAGCATATTTCACCCCAAAGCGACGAGCATAGTATTGTACATTGTTTCTCTTTTTAACTACCCCACATAGTTACGTCGTGTCAAGTACCACAGGTGATGGTTGCTCACATTTAATTATTTCATCGAACTAAAAAGACCTACTTGATATAATCGCTTATTAATATCAGTTGTTCCAGAATATTTCTTTTAAAAGAAAAACAAAGGTAAAGCAGAGGATATTTCGGGTCACGTATAAAATACAAAGCAGCTGGATATGAAATAATGTATTAGAAATTTAGATTCGAATTTTTAAAGTGAAAATATTTTTTACCGGACGCTTGAAGCTTCTAAACGCACAAATTAAGGTAAAACGATAGAATTTCACTGGAGGGCTAAGAACCACACCGTCGTATACACTTTTTAAGTAAATTGAATGTCATAATGAAAAGTTTAAAAATATATTGTAAAGCATATTGTTTTAATTTCAAGGGTTTCATATTACTAACATTTGTAATGTTTAAAACATCGCTAAACTTAGTTAGATATATTGAAAACTACTCAATATAAATATGTGTATATATACATGTGCGTGTGTAATCTCCACATATCTTGTCTAATATTTCGTATCATACAAGTTTTCTGACCTTTATGAATTCATCTTGCAGAACGGGTTGTTTTATTATTTCATTGTTAACAAGATTAAAACATAAATTTTGTACTACAGTACCTTTTCTGTGGTGATTAAAGTAAAAAATATACTTTAATTATCAAGGTATACATTTACGTTATTTTTTATGTATACTTTCGTAAAGTCAATTACGAACAAGTCCACGGGTGGTGTATGCAAATACACGTACGAAATTAAAGCAATATCAACTTACAAAGTGTAGCAAACGTTCATTAAACAATTCACAAAGCGGGCGTAATTATGCAAAACGATAAAGGTCTGATATGTTAATAAATCGGAGGGACGATTTAGCACCCCCCTACGTATCGGCAGACATTTGTAACTGTTTAACTGGGGGGTCAACTATCGGAGAATCTACAACGAATATCTTAATCTACTTAACTATTCCTTTCATCAAGAAACCGTTTAAAACGCTCATAATGAATGATGATTTCATACCATTGTTGCTAATTGTTTTATATCATGTTGATTGCGTTTGTTTGCATGAGACTATTATGTAATATAAAATATATAAACAAAATTACAATAGACGAATTTGTATACAAAATTTGTCATTTTTTTTATAATAATTTTTATGATTTAGAAATAATTGTACTAATATAAAATTTTTTCGCTATACAGTCAATTTACAGATTATTAAATAGTAAAGATTTATTTAAAAAAAATTGTAATTATTAGCCGACAGTCCAAAACTCAATTGTGAATATTAATAATGAATAGGTTACGATTTCAAAGTTCTAACATTAAAAGAAAGTCTTTCCTTAAGTTTGTTTAACGGATACTTGCTAATAATAAGCAATAATATTTGATGTGAATATACTCGGTGATTATTTTCAAGATAAAATGCAACCCTTCTCCGATTAAATTTGAATACATTAGAGCACTAACTTATTTTTGACAAGCTGCTAATCATATTCAAATGTACACCTTGCGATATTTTGATGGCCGACACTTAGAATTTTAAAACATTAAGTCCCAAGGCACATGATAATTTAAAGGGTCCTTAACCAAAAAGAATCTGACTCGAACAATAGAGACAGGTGTCGTTGTCCAGGGCTGCGATGTTCTTAATACTACGTTAACATATGTGTATGTATAACACTGAAGTTTCAGATGAATAATATAGTTGGAGTACTTTTACATTTTGCGTGTCTGGAATCACCATGTAATCTCTGAAATAGTAGAAGATAGTTCAAGATAAAACAGAACATCACTATATTTTATTTAAAATACAGTTTCGCACTAAACATTTAAAATCTTGAAACTTTTATCAAATTCAAATTGTTAAATATGTTTCTACTTTAAAGTCTTTGATGTTTATTTGATAAAACATTGAAGTCTAGGAGAAATATGTTAAAAACTGTGTAGAGGTTATAAAATTTAGATTCCCAAAACCGTTTTTACCGAAAAATAATCATGAAACTACTTATGAACTAAGACATTAGTAAGAGAAGTAAAATGTTAATGTGTATATATGTAATTAAATCCACATCAACTAGACTATCTAGTTTAACGATCTCTACCCACCCGTAATACTAAAATTACTGGAGCAAAAAAAATTAACGGGTTTAAATTTGTCTTCGTTACACCGTTCTGATTAGACCTTAATTATTTATTAAAAACAACAAACATCCTTTCATTATATCAACAGTGTAAATATTTCTGCGTCGCATTTGATAGTTCATAATAAATGGTTGATGTTTAAATTTCACATAACGCATTTCAATGTTTCAAAAAAAAGGCATTTATTGATGAGCGTGATAAGCGCGAAGGGGGCAACTGCCACTAGCCATTGTTTCCAAAGGCGATGTGAAAATGCGTCCCATTCCAAAGGTGACTTTAAAAAAAATTAACGTTATGTAATTTGTTTTTAATTATCTTCACATGTTAACGGCCATTTAAAAATTAATAATTAAAATTAAAACCTCCTTCTTGAATAATAAATTAAAATTTCGCTCCAATAGAATTTAATGCCTTGCGAAAGTAAAATAAATGAGGTACCTGTAAATATTTTAATATCTTTCATACTGCTAACGGACAGTATGAAAGATATATTTTTTTTAAATTTAAGTTATGACTAAGAATTGAATTTTATGTATTATAGCATATGGATAGCATTATGTATCTATTTTATAATGAAACTATATTTAAGCATAAAAAAATTGGTTGATACGTCTCACTTAAGTGTCTCAGATCGATGGATATGGCGCATTAAATAGTATTCGATTTGTCCATTAACTTATGTAGTAAATATTCAGCTACCTGTACTTCATTGTATTATTTAAAGTCACACTTCTCTAAAGCTTTGTTGGAACGGACCAATGGGGGACGCAATAAAAGGCTAATTGCGAGCGGCAGGGGCATGCTCGCCAATGAGTAAGCATTAGGGGCCCCGTTACATAGCAGCAAGTAAACAGTAAATGCCCAATGAACATTAAACATTTGATAACAACTGAGCATATACAAAGACATTTCTTATGGTAATTGAACTCATTCATTTTTCTTTTAACTTCCAATTATCGTCTTACTGTTTTTTTTACACATACCTTATGATGATTACAAAATAATAGAGTAGGGTATCAGGAAACAAAAACCATTATTGATAGATAAGTTAAATTCCGAAATAAGCTATATATTACAACATCATAAACACAATAGGACAATTCTTTATGCTTGTATTGAATTGTTACTGCAATAATCTGTAACTACCCGCAACCTTTTTCACACATTAGCAAACAAAAAAATTATACATTTTCAGATTTAAATGCGAGATTAACGGTTAAATCGAAATATGTCACTGCGCCGGCTCATTTCAAAGCGATTTAAATTTTTAAATTTATGGTAATTGTTTACCGTGGACTATGTGTACGTCGCCATGAGTTATTGTACAAAAATAAGTAAGAAAACCTTTAAAGAGCTTCGAAGTTATTATAAGGGCTAACACTAATTTCATTTCATTCGTAAAAAAACTAATACAAGAATGTATCGTTGGTATAGTGTCATGACAGTGGGTTCACGATCACATCAAACCATTGGTTTTATTCTAATACATTACGATTCCTTTGGTATTGACTTTCCATGTAATTGAGTCCTTGATAGATTTCAGAATTTTGATGATAGTTCCTGTTGCCGGAGACGGTGTACGTCGATACCATCGCAGCGCCTATTTCTGACCAAACAGCAGTGTGCAAACATTACTGTGTTCCGGTTTGAACGGCATTGTAGCTAGTTTAATTGGTGGGGTAACGAAACTCAATGTCTTGTCCCAGGCGAGGAGCGCAATATGGTGCAATATATATTACCCTAACTAGCGCCACGTTGTTATGGGCGAGCATATCTCTACCTTAAGATGAAGGTCCCACTCGTCTCGTTGCTTAATTGAATAAAAAAATCATTACCACGCTCTTCAAATAGGAACACATTATGGTTTTTTGGTACATAGATATAAGAGCTGTGGTTTCTACCTCGATGGTTTCTGACAATAGAGACCTATCACTAATTAAGATGGATGGTAAGAAAAAGTATATCTCCCTAATTAAAAATAATTTAGTTGCAATAACGTTAAGTTAATAGTGCTCAGGTGACAATTCTGTATCTATCTTAGATCTAAGGCAGGCGCGACACGGAAGCCCGCTACTGTACTCGTATAACTCTTTTGTATCCACTACTCTTTTCAATTGGTTATCACACTATTTGGACACGCTTCGAACTCTAAAAGGAGCCGATACCCATTGTCACCTGTCTACAAATACACCGCCTACACCTTACCTGTTCATCAGTGGAAGTATTTCATTTTAGTTTAGTCAGATGTGCAACACATAACGTATGAAACAGTTACAAACGAAGTTACAGCAGTTTGATAGGTTAAAATATACTCTTTCATAATAGAATAAACCGACCATAAAGATAAACTGATAGTAAACACATAGTACCTACAGAAATGAATAGGTATAAAACCAAACTTGTCCACTACACGATTTTTTCCTCGTCTTCCGCTGTGTTCCTGTGTTCCTCTGATAGAGCAAGAATACCAAGTAAGCTTATTTCTCTCTACTTGAATCTTGTTTGATGCACTGTAAAGGTGGCCACCAAAAGAGTTTTTAGTTTAAGTAAAGTTTAAAAACCTCACATAACCTTTATCACAACCATTTGTGTACTCTTTTATCAATGGTGAAGAATTTAATTTTTTTTACTGCTTCTAGAAACATTCAAAAACGTAAAAACGGTAATCACGAAAAATTTGACGTGGCTCCTTATAAAAGAAATCAAATAAATCATGACGTAAAGCTAATCTAATGTCACACCATTTTATCTTCGTCAAATCTACAAATTCCAAGTGTACAATGTGAAGATTAATTTATGACCTTAGAAAAAAGTTAGACAATACGCAGCAATGTGTCAAAATACTCTCATAATACGCTGAGCTTTTAAAAGAGTTCGACCGCGGGGCCCACAACAAGAGACCCTTAATACACGCATTAACAATAGGTGTCGCTGACGTTGATTGCGTACAAAAAATACTATGAACTTCTGTAGCAGTTAATAGACCCTCGACACAAAAGTCATGGAGACGGCACTTGAATAAATTAGACGACTGGATTTTTTTCAATCAGAGGACAAAAAAGTTTAGAAATTAAGTAAAAAATATTAGAATACATTCATTGTAATAATAAAGTTACTCCTTTTTTTTTCAATAAAGCGGCGAGCGATGTCGCGACCAACGTTCGCCTGGTAGAAAGACATATATAAGGCACCAGTTAAGATGTTCACACTATTTCACATTTGCTGCCTCAGAGAATAGATAAAAAATATGTTACTATCAAACAAATTGCCAATCTTATCAGCAGCAAAAGCAATTTAAAATGTACAATTAAGATTACGACTGATGATTATGATTAGTTCTTTAGTGCCTAATTCTGCTACCAAAAAGTACTCTACAAACTAATATATCCTGGCTTAAACTGCGATTAGATCTATTGCAAATGTAATTAGATGACTTTATATATCTTAAAATTATTATTAAGTAATCCTAGAACACACTATAATTAGTATTATGAGGAATAATCTTTATGTATTCTCCTGTGAGGATCGTGCTCGTATTTTGCTTCATTATAAATAGACGAAACACGTAGCATATATCTTTTTAAAGATGTTAAATTAGGAACTTCTGTTACTAATACTTCTTTAAATTTAATATCTAGAGTACAAAAAAGCACAGACACTTCTCTCGTATTAACTTAATGTCTGTAATAATTGAAAAGAAAAATACTACATAATAAAAAAATTAAACGCAATCAGTTAATAAGTTATCAAAGTGCATTCCTCACATATAAAAGGCTTCGGAAGTTTTATACATGTCTCATTAACAACCTTCGATTGATGTTGTGAACAGATTGGCATAGTTACATGTCATTCGCATTGCAAGAGCATGTTCGTACCTATTTTATGACTTTAACAAATTATATTTTCATTGCTCCGCCGCAAGCCTCCGTTTCATCAATAACGTTTCCTATTTATCATGTCAAGAACTCTTAGAGCATACAGTGCATCAATCGAACTGTTATGACCAAACAAACTGATGCGCGGACGCAATCGACGCCGACACAAAAACCCAATCGTATTTACATTTAGTCATCGGCTATTTATCAACATGACCTCTGCATCACATATATATAACCCCTCAAGACAATCAGTGATAAAATGATAAAGAAATGATGCTAATATAAATAAATGTTCAACGATTTTTTAATGTCTCCTTGTGGCATCGAATTATAGAGACAGCTTTCTAAGTCATGTTATTATATTTTATAACATTGGTGAAATGTATATTCAAAATGACAAAATAAAATTTTTCGTAAACGTAGGTCTCTGTTAACATAGACCGTCTGAGTAGGTACCACTGCAGCTCCTATTACTGACACCAAACAGGAGTGCAAACATTGTTAAAGTTAATGGGTGTTATGGCTAGTGGAAATACTGTGATAACAAGAATTACCATCTTACGTCTCAAGGCATATTTTGCTGTGTATGTCATCCTATCTAGCGCCACGTGTCGTGGGCAGGAGAATCATTTACTATCAAGTCAACCACTCGCTTATCTCGTCTCTTCCTTGATTATTTTTAACAGATTTATAATCATTTAACACTTTCTAATGAATTGATATTTAAATGAAATACAAGCACTTTTTACTTACCAAAAACTACTGTTGTAGTTTATTTTCATAACATGAATTAATAATAAGAAATATATTTTTTTATGTTGAAAGATACGAAGAGCTCCTGCTTGTAACATTTCGTTCGCATATTTGATGGTAAAAGATACGCGCTGGTTATGATGATAAACATTAAAAATATTGTCACGTTTCTCTAGTATATTTTTATATAAAACCCTGTTCAACCAGTGTTCTGTGTAATACTTTAACGCTGCCTTCGGATGGGAGAAATAGTGGCTGCGATACAAAATGAAATGTAGATATATTTTACCACCCACCACATTAATTAATAGGACATATCGTCAAAATATTGATTAATGGTATTATTTATTTGTTTAATTGTTATCGAAATATGAATCGTGTAGAAATAAAATGCAAGTTTGGAAAACTTTATTCTATTGCAGATTTATTAAAAAAATACAAAAATAGCCGTGCACAGCATGGGACCTCAAACGGAACAAAGAGATATTGCCAGAATTCTAATTACAATTTAAATTTAAATGTTCCCAGAACTATGATAAAAATCTACCAACAAACTATTGATGTTCATAATTAAATGAACAAATCGGATTGAATAACATAATCCATACTTAGTAAGCTTTAATGTTTTCTGTTGTGAGCGCTTTCATAACAAGTGGGCCTAACAAGCCGTCGGCGAGAGCGCTATGCTCACACTGCACCTAAATTATAACTGTTGCAACTAATCAGTCATCGTATCAAACAGATTTACATTTCACACTCGAGTTGAATACTCACTCGATATATTTCATTACGTTACGAATGAATAGCGTAAACGAAAATTTATTATCATCGCGCGTAATAAATTAAAAGATTGAACATACGAGTGTTACAAGTTGTGAAAAATAAACTTAGCCTGACTTTAATAAAAATAAACACTTCCCTTAATGTGCCCACTACTGGACCTTTGGCCTTTCTCTCACAAACGGAGACAAGACCGTTAATACACCAGACTGATCGAATCGCCGCTGTGGGTCTGTACATTAAATACCCGTAAAAAGAATAGTCCAATATCATCAGGTGAAAGTCCTTTCCTTGCCTCGTGTAGTAAAATAAGAACTAATGTGTTGTAAAATTATCTTTTCTTAACGTAGTAATTTCTTCAGCAGTCCTAATGTTCAAGGAATCCGTGATCTTTCCAGCGACACGAGTGAGAAATTAAGTTTGACAGTAAATAGTGGTGTAACTCAGCGATGTTCGTGCGCAAGAGCTGGAGCATCGACAGGATAATGGGCGCCGACCCTCGATCGCGGTGCCCGATTTATACGGTACTCGGAGTCTATCGCCGTTTGCTTTAGAATGTTATTAATCGTATTATTATTGGTAAAGGCACATTTTGTAGGAAATAGTGATGTGAAAAATCATATCGCTTTATACGTTATAAAATATTTACACCACTTTCTATACTCGATAGCAGCAACGTCACAATTATCCCCGTCGTCAAATAATTAAAATTTTCAGTTTTCTACGGTATAGAACCAACTCTGAACAACACCATCCGACAGCTGGAATGTGCCGAATTTACAATGATAAAATGGAAATTTTTAACTACTTTTAAAAGTAGAATGCTGAAACACTTTGTGTTGCATAGAAAGTTATTCAGTTTATGTACGAGTATTTTAATTAAGTGTAATGATGTTGTTAACTCAACATTATGGCCAAAGTAATGTACGCTTAGGATAGGCACACATGTTTAGAATGTTACATTATATCTTCAACCTAAGATAATATATTACTTTGTCCAGGACGCGTGCAAGCTGTTGTTAGTATCAAAGTCATTTGATTCTGCAGGATGATCTTCTCTAGCGTTTCCGCATTGGAAACAACCGTTTTTCTTTTATTATGTCCCTTCGATTGCTAACTCTTATTTCGATGAACTTCTCGCAGCTCGCAATGTAATGTTTACCGTCACACAGTAAACACCTACGTTAATTCTGTAAAAGGTGTACTTACTGTTCCGGTTTTTTGCTTCTCTATTTTAAAATATATCAGTACTGGGATTTTTACACAAATCCTTTATTGATTTTTATTTACAGACAATAAAATTCATTTCATAAAAAAAAAGTTGTTCTATCTGTTCTTCGCCCGATTTGCTGGTAACACTAAAACTAAAATCTGTTTAAAGCTGACTTCTAAATGACAGAAGAAATATCTCTACCAAAATTTGAGCCCTTACGTAGAACAGTTCGCAATGCAATATATAGACAATTTGTATGTATTCATATTATAATAACGAAAGAAAAGGTACAATTTTAGATTACAAATATACATTTTTATTACATCGACAAAGGTCCAGACCTCGGCGAGACGCGGACAGTTACGAAATCTGTCGGTCGATGAAGGCTCACTCATCGGGTTCAAAAGCTAACTGCGCAATTTGTTACCTTCGCCGTAGCGAATTGCACAACTGATACATGCTACAATTTCCTGTTAACAACCTTTTGTTTTATATGCTCCTCTATAAACAAAAGCAACGCAACAGCGGATAGTATTTGATAAGCACTATAAGATTTAAAATTGAGGTAAATACAGGAAATGGGCTACGAAGTTATAATTATTGTATAATTTTAAAGTCTTAATGAAAACTCAGAGAGACACATTGGTAACACATTTTTGTAATACCTTGTATTTTTTTATCATTATACGAAGTGACAAAACGAGAGGGACGTTCACCTGATGGTAAGTGACACGCCCGCCCATACCACGCGTCAACGTAGAGCTAATAAGGATGATATACACTTCACCATATTGCGCTCGTCGCTTGAGACATAAGATGTCGAGTCTCCTTAACATACTAATTACACTAGCTAGCCTTTCAAACCGGCACTCAGTAATGTCTGCACAATACTGTTTGGCGGCAGAAATAGGTGCTGTGGTCTACATTGGTAGACCACAGCACCTATTTCTAGAGAGACTAGAGACTAGAGACTAGACTAGAGAGACCGTCTTGGTAGATCATTGGATCTACCAAGACGGTCTCCGGCAACAGAAACCTACCACCAGTAAATATATAATTTTTATCTTTCTCAGCTTCGTCTTAGTAACTTAACTCAAAGCTGTACACTTTGTCATCATACGATATAACATATAACAATCTTAATAAAAAAGTATTTATATGTTATTGAAAATTTGTTAAGATATTAAAAAGATTTTTTTGTGCATCATTTTATATAAACACGTTAAATCCATAAATAAATGGGAAATATTATACGAAAAGATAAAAAATTCAGACCCTCTTATTTAGTTATATTGTTACCAGGTACTAAGGTGAAGTAAAAATTTGTAACTATTCTATGTACTTATGCAGGCATTTTTGAAATCCACAATATACAGATTAATCTTCCACTTTCATCTAAATATGTCAGAGGATCCTAATTTACTAAAATAATTCTAATATATCAAAGTGTTTTGTATATGTACATTTTAACAAAGGTTCTCAAGGTTTAGTACCCTCAAGGTAAAATAAAATTATGGGTATACCGGTGCGGTGTTTACAAAGTAACTCGTACATCATTCAAGTTACGCGATTATTGAATAATATTTATAAACCTTAATAAGGTGGTATTACACCACTTAAGTTTACTAAGTGAATTACGCCGATAAGTGCGAGCAACCT
This sequence comes from Ornithoptera priamus, assembly GCA_029034505.1. Lineage (NCBI taxonomy): Eukaryota > Metazoa > Arthropoda > Insecta > Lepidoptera > Papilionidae > Ornithoptera > Ornithoptera priamus. The sequence goes on from JARDWD010000705.1 coordinate 458,449, forward strand.
GATTTAATGTAAATTCGCCCCAAGTTATCATGTATCAAATATTACGAAAGATATTTTTCACAGTTTAACTTTTAATAGGTTCCATTTGTATGAACAGAGTAATAACACGTAGAGATGTTACGTAGAATTATAACAATCAAAACTACAGACATAGAAGAATAAATTCAATGATCCTCTGGAAATGGTTCATGCATCAGTTCATCCTTTTCTTTGTTGTAGACTAAAAGGCAACCTTTGCGCTCTTCGCCTTGAGACCAGTAATGAGTCTTGATTGCTCCTTTAGTTAACTAGCTACGGTGCTCTTTAAATTCCAACACAGTCATTTTTTCTCTATGATTTCCGTTTATTCCATTTGCAATTAGTTTTTTGCAATATCACTTCAGTGAAGTTTGTTTTCTGTTAGATATTACGAAATAAACACTCAGCAGTTATAACCGCTCACTCATTTCTGTTTTTTTGTTATTCGATGAAACCACGCTACGGCCAAGACTCTCACCTGCTGGTAAATGATATACGCCTGTCCATAACATCGTGTGGCTACGTGAGGTTAGTTAGGATGACATAAACTACACCACATTATAGTCGTCGCCTTAAAACATAATTTTAAATCTCGTTACCCCAGTAATTACACGAGCGACAATACCACTCAAACTTATTTCGGTTCAATGTTTTAAAATCCATATATCATAGAATTTAACTACAGTTGAAGTTTTCTTAGAAAGTTGAGTGAGTTTATTCTTTTATCATGACAACATTTACAATGAAAATATAAATAACAAAAGCTTCGTTAAAAAAAGTTGATAAACTAACAACGGTTTTTATCTAAGAGTTTTGTGTTTTATTGATAAAAACGATATAAGTGATCTGCGGCACGGAACCGCCAGCGACGTCGCTTGATCGCTGGATGATTGATGGATCCCGAAACCGGTGCCGGCGGCGTACTACGGATTTACCGGCGAGACTCCCTACATGGACGTCCACATCCGTTCAGCTCACGTGGGCCAGTTCGATGCGTTCGTTGAATAAATCACGTGTCATTTAGCCAAACTTATTATTAGTCGAACAGAAAAAAATAAACTAAAAAATATTTACATCTCGCCAAAATTATTGTAGTTTAGGAATATGATCAGCAGCGAATGCTATATTCAGATTTAAAACCAAATAAGTTTATATTTAATACTAATGAGTTAACTTTGCCTAAAACTAATAAATTAAATTTAACCACCAGTATATCGCAGTAACTATACGTACAATAACTTTTTCATGCGATGTTTTAATAAGTACAATAAGGATTTTTCTGAGTGTTATCTTTTCAATATCTCTCTCAATGGTTTTAAACATAAATTTTCAATTTTAATATGTCAAACTAAGTAATCTTTTGCTAAATATGTAATCGTGTCTGCTTGTATATTATTTACTTTTTCCTATTTCATGTTGTCTCTTAAGTTTGTTTCTTAGGTCTGTATCATATTATGTTGATATATTATGACGTCTATAAATGATAACCAATATATGTTAGGCACTACTTGGCTACTTATTATTATAAGTCATACTTATCATATGTTTACCTGCAATGACTGTTTGTGCCATAAATAAATAAAAAAAATTATTAAAAATTTTGTATTTTCTTGTAAGTTTTCTATTTAATTATTATCGTTATTGCGTATTAACAATTTACCACAAACTTTATATTTGATGCAACTTTTATACGTCCCACTCCTTCAGATAGTTACTTTAAATTGTAACAAAAACATGTAAAATCTTAAAAAAAAAGTCTGTACGGTTGCATTAAAACAAAGTCAAATATATTGAATAAATTAAAAATATAAAAAAAAATGCTCTTAGTGGTTTTTCAATCATTATGATTATAATTTCAGTCTATTGTTATCTATTGCTGAAACCTTTACTTTTTTTCTCAATACATTGTAAATGTTTGGCGCTTTGAAATTAACTAAGATATATTGTACGCCAAGAAAAAAAAAACAGTAGAAAGTTCATATAATTGGGTACTGTATGGCCAAAAACACGATGTGTGACGTGTACAAAAAATTTGTTACTAAACCTACGATTATTACGCTAGACGGCTCACGATCAAGATAAACCGATTATTAATCGCCGCTAATTACTGCTGGTGTTTAGTTCGACACCATTTCCTTTCGTTATACAGAAAAAAAAAGTAGACAAAAACCGTGAAGAAAGATATGAATGCTTTTCTTTCCGTTTCACCTGTTCTTTCGGCTTGCGCAACAAAAGGGTACAACACATCACAGTTTTTTGTCGGTCAGAGCTGACGAATAAATCATCATCGATAATTATTGCATTTGCGGTCTGTTATTAAATAGTGATATGCTGGTACCGATTCACTCTTGATTTATTTAGTCAAAAGTTTTTAAATGCAGGAAACGTTCATTACCTTTTTATTCACCTGGAATTATTTTAAATACAGAGCTCGCTATTAAACAACTGAGCCGAAGTTTGCTTACTTTCGCCCAGATTTAAACAGAATAAAAAACTCTCGAGATTTGAAATTGTAATACCAAAATTTAAGTTTTCTAATAAAAATCAGTTTTTCCACAAGTGATAATATAAAAGGATCTCTCCCCGGCGGGGAATCGAACCCCGGTCTCCCGCGTGACAGGCGGGGATACTGACCACTATACTACCGAGGACTACATAGAGCCTTCTATAAATGACAACCAATATAAAAATATAGATAACCTAAAAAACTTTTTTTATTATTATGAGTTATATAGCTACATTAGCATTTTACATATAATATTAATACGAATATTATTGATAGTCATTTGTATAGTTTTTGTTACATATTAAAAAACAATCTATTTAATGAAAGGTAAACATAAGTATAATAATGAAAAGCCAACAACACGATTGTATTGTATTATTGATTGTACTATATCAGACCTAAAGACCTATATAAAGTAAGTTCCAGATAGAAACGTATTAATATTGTAAACATAAAAAAAATCACAATTACATATTATTATTAAAATGTTTACGATAAAGTATTTTTATAAGTTTACATGATATTAACGTAATTAAATAAGAGATTATAACTTAAAATTGCGGTACAAGACAGATTATATTATACAAGATGCTTTTTATCTCATTTATGTAAATTTTTCGTCTTATTTTTAATATATCACAGAAAAGTCTACCTGGACTAAAGAGATTTTTATGCCCTTTATTAAACATAAGAAGTTATGTGAATAAATGATCTGATTTTGTGCAAAATAATATAATAACCGTCGAATGTGAAGACTTTTACCAATTAAAACGAGGCGATCTTCCTAATGTTAGGAGGGGTCACGGGATATCCGTTCGTAAAAAACGACGGCCTGTCTAATATATGTTATGATACATTAAAAACTCTTACGTCTTATTGATAGAATAAACAATATTTTATACTTAACACCTACTTATCACAGAAATAGAAAAAGTAGTAATAATACAGATAATGACAAAGTTATTAATAGTATCCGATTATCGTATGAACTAAGCGTAAAGAGGCTTAACACAAATCAATATTATTTCGCTCAAGTTCGAAATCAATTTGTTGGAATACGTTCAGAGTGGCGTCATAAAGGGCTTTTATCTCAGATCTGGCGGCGTCGGCAGCATTTTGCGCATACGCAGCGCAACCGCGGGAATGCGACGTGGAGGAGCAAGATTTCCTCGAACTGCACTTCTGACAACCCTCCCTTGTCAATCATATTGCATAGGGATGCTCTGCATACTGTATCGACGGCATTTGTAATTATTTTCAAGTCCGACCAATTAGAAAGACACACCAACATTATACAATTTTGTATCATTTAACTATAATTTATATGCGTGATAATTATGTCACAAATGATAATGATTTTTGTAAAGAATAAGAAACTAATTCAATATCGTACGAAATAGTGCATCAAAAAAGAAGACACCCTCAACATTATAACTCATAGTAAAATAACAGATGGAGCATATAAACAAATTAGTACTACCCGTATCTCACGTGTAAATAACTCGCTTTCAAGTCACCTTCTCATAAGAAGGTTAAAAAAATCATATAATGCATTTTATCTGTGATTAAATTTTTCTCATGAGATACATGAAATAAATTAACCTTTTTTCATTTTACAACTATTACAATAAAGCACGCTAACGAAAAATCGACAAATAAACCTTTAAATGTGTGCTATCAGATCAGTCGCTATTTTCTATGCCACCATGGTGTTGAATAAGATTGCGGTCGTCTGATCCTGAACGGTTAAACTTCAGCGACACCAGAGTACAACTCAAGTAGCCTTGAAGGCAGCTCCGTATTTCTATCAGAAATACACATGAGTTGAAATTGATACAAGTTTTACTAAATCTTAATTTCTTATGCACGTAATTTTGATTATAAAGCGACAAAGTGAACAAATACAGAACGTACACGCAGCATCTCTCAGGTGGATATATAACAATACGTTACTCTGGCGGTAATAATATGCAAAAAGTACTACCGAAGCTTATGTCTGCCGTGAAACAGTAGAGCCTATAAATTACTGTGTTCTAGTTAAAAGAGCGCTGTAGGTAGTGAAATGATTGAAGTAACGAGACTGAACATCTTATCATTCAAGGTGATGAGCACAATGTTGTACAGAGTATATTATTCTATCGCTAAATTGTTACAGGTGAGTGAAGTTTTTGCCCTCAGGTCTAGAAAAAAATCATCCACCTGTTAGTTGCGTACAGTTATTTAAAAAGATTTAGTTTTCTGAATACATATACGTTTATCGATAAAATAATAGAAAACACTAAAAGCCAAATATAATTCGATCACGAATTGAAATCGAATTAACATCGCAAGTAGTAAGCATAAAACATCGATATATTAAAACGCGGGATAAAGGCAGTCTTCAAAGTACCTGGTACCTGACATGCGCGGCGGCGCCCGGCGACCCCTTGCAGTGAGCAATTGATGCATCGCCTGCGCATCGTTACCGGGCATATTGCCTCCTACCTATTTAACTTTATTGCCTGCTACGTAAAAAGATAATTTGAATCAGGTATGGGCATCTCCATTCATTGGAATGGACAAATGATCTATAATAATCTTTAGTTCATTGCTACCGCACATATCCCCGTCCTGTACTATTATCTTACATGTCAAAATAACTTTACGACAGTTTGCTTTCATTTTTTACTTTATTGTGTCTTAACGCACGAACGGACGGCTTTACTTAAAACTAAATTTGTTTTATATTCTCATGGATAAAGAAACACATCTCCTTACGTCAAGAAACGGAAAATCAAGTTCTACAGAGTTCAAGTTCATTTGTATATTAAATTATGTAAAAAATGTATCAATAGACGAACAAGTGAGCTATGACATAAAACATCAGTAGATAAGGAAAACCTGTAACATTTTTTTTAATTTTTTTTATATAAATAGATAAATTATCATCACTAACAATGTAAAAAAGAGCTATGCTACATGTATACCATATAAATATATTTATATACGACCTTTTCTTCTATCGTCAATAAATTATGAATACTTTTAGTTTATAAATTTTTGTTTTAAACCATAAAATAAAGTATAGGACCTGAGTACATGAGGTCTCACGTCCATGTGGCATTAGACCCATCCATCATAACCAGCATTTAACAGCGCCCAATCATGCAGGATAACAATCGGACGCAGGTGCACTCGCACCGTTTTGATACAATACTTTAAGGACGTTCACAGGATCTGTAACGTCCGTACATACTTTATTTCCTCCTATTAAGTATCGCGTTTTAAAACAATAAAACTGAGAACATCAGAAAATAGTTTAAATGGTAATTTGTATAGTAAGAGTTTAGTTAATAATTAAGTAAACGGTGTATTAATGCCGCTGTAAAATGTAGACACGATTTATTTGTTATGGCAAATGGTGATAAAACTGACATCTGGAACATATATTTTTTTTTGTTTATTTCCATTAAAAAACCACAAAAACTGTTAATGGGATATCATTATAGAGGTCTTTAGGTGACGATTTTACCACCGATATAAATCGATCAGTTGGTTTTAGATTATTTTGTCGGCCAAACTAGATTTTATGAGATAATAGACCCTTGTGCGTATTGTTATTTATTGGGCTGGTAAAATGTTTTTGAGAACTAATTATACAACTTGCCCACATGATAAAGTTTTGGTTATGTTAAAATTGAATACGAGCCTTTAAGGCGAAAACGGTTATGCATTGTGTGTGAAATCTTTGTAATAATAATGGCAATACCTGAAGAGTAATTGGACGTACCGTGTTTTGGTAAAGGTTTTTAAGCACATGTCACGTGGCTTGTTTAAAGAGGTGTTTGTGGTTTTATTGTGCGGTTTCCAAAATTTCGTAAAAAGATGCCATACCATACCGCTTTTCGGAATTCCGTTGTCAATTCCGTTTATTATAAGTTGTTTTAACAACAGCTATATTCTTCGCCGGCATAGTTACACGATTTTTGTAATTATCATAATAATATGACCACAGAGTAAATATTTAATGTAGTAATAAAATCTAGAGAGGGATCCTTAACACTGGTTGGATAATATTATTGTTTTAATTCAGTATACAAAGTACGTTACTACAGTATTATAACATAATAAGCGTCTAGTTTTACGTTAATTCGTTGTAAATCTTTGATGCAGTTTCTGTATAATTTGGTTTTCTTTACCAATTTGTCTAACTTGGTTTGTTCAACTATACTTGCGTGCTACTGAATCAATTCAAGCCGTATAATTAGTACAAAAAGTTGATTTTTCAGAAAATGACTAATTCGATTTTCTGTTTTTTTTTTTGTTTATGAGACTAATCTTTTCTCTAAAAAATGCCATCCTATAGAGAAAAATCGATTGAGTATTTATTGATGATATTTCATTTGGACCGAAATGTATAAAAAATTAAGAAAAGTTAAAACGACAACGGTCTTCCCTTAATATGATATTCCAGCCCACATCATGACTGAACCATCGCCATATGATACTGCTTCAGCGAAACAGCATTGCGAGAACCGTTCCCCTGGATGCTTTTATCTCGGCCTCTTCTGTCGTTGCCATGGAGACACATTCCGCGCTTCTGTATTGTTTCCGTCAGAAAAATTATAATACTCAAGGCGATGATTTGCACGAGTATAAGATCCAAGACCCGTACCATTTCGATAGGTATAAAACATACCATTGAAGGTAAGGGCCAGATTATGTTCCCAATCATATGAATTTAATTTGATATCTACCTACCGAGACGGTATCCCGTAACAGAGATGTAACTATCAATATGAGTCACCTTTTGTGATACATCGTAGTTTGAAAGGCAATTGAGTTATTAAAACTCGTACCGTAGTAGTCCTTAATCGTTTAGTTAGTAGTTGAACATACCATTGGAATAGTAGGTAATATTCACATTCACATTAACTTAATTTAATATTCACTTACCCAGACGGTCTTCGGCAACACAGACCTACCACCAGTATTAGTTCTGGTTATTCAATCCCTCGTACAACTTAATTGAACTCTAACAAAGGAAACTATTCAACTCACGCCGAATTAAATAAATTTATACGTACGATTAAGCAGACATATTTGATCTTAAGGAATTCGGATGTCTTGGGGCAGAGTCACGAGTTTTTTCTAGAGGCGAAAGCGGCGGTAGGTAACCCAGCGAACCATCGGTAGCTGACTCCCATATACGATAGATCAAACAAATCGTATGCCGTCGCATTGTATCTCGTCAATTATTTATTTAATATTATCGCTTACGTTTCCCAGATAATCAATTTCATCAGTTAACCATTATTGTCTTATAATACATATTCCGATGGTAATAACAAAGAGTTATTAGAACTCCGGAATGTTTAGAAAAAATGTCTGAGCCACGTCACCGTATGATTATTTGAAAATGTTTAACTACAATGTGTGTTTTCAGACTTAAAACTAAGAGCTTATTATTATCAAAAGTTTTATACAATAAAGGTAAATTAAAGTTATTGTAGTTATTTGTTTAAATTTATATTTTAATACAATAAGAATTATGATTTCAAGATAAATGATTCACCTGTAATTTACTATCTGTTTATAACTAACAAGAAACGATCGTTCTGCCATAGCGTTTAGATACTTAAGCTATATTTAAATAATATAGTAATGTTTAGATTTATAACGATTCTATATGAAATGTAGTTTATTAGTGATAAGTCTGTTGTCTGAGATGTCGCCTTGGTACGTACCACCTACTATGTTTATATTTGTCGCCGAACGGTAGTGTGTAATAATTACTGAGTTCTGGATTTAAATTGCGTTTTTTTTATTCAATTCAAAAACTAGTGAAATCACCGGAGTAACGACATAACACCTTGTCTCAAGGTGATGAGCACAATGTGATGTCATCATTATAACTAACAAACCATTGTCGTGCGCAGGCGCAAGGTCTATCGTGGAGTGAATTGGTCGTCTCGGCTCGTTGTATAAAATAAAATGAATAAATAAATAATCATCGTTTTATAATTACAGAATAAAGTCGGGGTGCCGTGTGGCTTCCGACGATTAAAACAATTTCGGTCGAGCTCCGTTTTATTCTTTTTGTGAGAGGGCAACACGATATCATGTTTCCATAAAATCAACCAAGCGACTATTATTATGCGGTCAACCTTTGTTTTAACTGCACGGATACCTGTTATAAATTTTTGACTTAACGCGTACATATTAGGGTGCTATTTCAATTGATTGAGCGGCACTTAAAAACATTTCTGTGCTCCTAGCAGAGATGCCCAGTAGCCTAGGTAACTCGATAGGATGGATATCGTTCTGCGTCCGCTCGAGTATTCGGTGCCATTAAGATGAAATTGCTTTTGATTTTCTGTTATTATTTGCCGTGTGCAAGAGCGCGATTATGTGTAAACTGCTTGCGGGTTATAACTACAAGTATACATACAACACAATTGTTATTAAAATTACTGTGGTTTTTAATTTTAGAGGACATATAATTTATCTATTACATGGTATAAGTTTTAAGCTTATTATTTTTATTGCTTTTAATAATCCAATGATTCATCGTAATTAAAAAAATATATATATTCTTGCTTACAGTAGGCGAAGGTCAAACGAAGTTACGTTTTAAAATAATACATAGCATAAATTTTCCTCTATATTGTCGAAGACTACTGAGCTTCTTTCATGAGGAGACAATTAATCCCATAATCCACAACACTTCAAGAGCAGATCGGCATATCATAATCATCAGCCGATAGACGTCTATTGCTAGACATAGGCCTGCCCTAAAGATACCCACAATTATTGGTCCCGCGCTGTTTGCATCCAGCGGCTTACCACGACTTATCGGGCACCAGGCGCCGTCATTTGTAAGGGTTCATATGGAGGGATTTGGGCCACTTCCCACGTTGCTATCCCAATGCGGGTTGTTGGTAGTCGGAGCCGCGTTTATTGATTAGCAGGGTGCACCGCGAGCAGGTGAGATAGACTTGAGTCTCGTGAATTGTTATACGGAACCCCTTACACCCCGGAGTTGGCGTAGGCCTTTAAAACATATTTACCAATTAAGTTTATTACAACTTTCATTCATAATTTCTCACTACTGTTGCTGGCATTTCCTTACTGAAATCTTTTCATACATTTCTTAATCCAACCAAGACCTTCAATTGATGAATGTAAATGTTTTTAGATAAAAAGCTAAATGTAACAATAATGTTTTCCCTCATTCTCAGACGTCTCTATCACTGTCACAGTGTCATGTATACGCTGGAGCAAACCGCAACTGCGCAGTGATCATGCTACTGGGCTTTTAATACGTAATTTATCACCAATACTACATAGGATTGATTTTTAGTATAATACTTGATACTAAATAAGGTAATCAAATCATTTTTGAGAACTGAACATTAACTTTGAAAATTCTGATTTAAAATTACACATACAACCAAACTATTTACCAAATTTTTCTAATAATCTCTACGAACTGAATGTACTGTTATTATGTGATATTATAAGTTAACAAATAATTTAAACTGACTACAAGAAAAGCATGTGATAAAGGCACACATTTTTCTTGTATAGAGCCTTCATATTTATCTACATAAATGTTTAAACATGTTGTCGTACGTTCGGTACGATACACATTTTCGTTGTTCATTTTTCTAAACTTTTTCTGTTCTTTGCACTAACCCGTTTACAATAGAAGTCACTCATAATTAATGTGAAATAGGTATATCGAAACAAAAAATGGACCATCTGTCAATTCGTAACGGTTTGGCGGAAAAAAGAAGGGGAAACCTTTTCTTTAAATTCAGTAGCTCTCACGGATGAAAGCGTCCACTTTGTTTCACGTTAACAGGGGATGTGAAATTGTTGTAAAAGTTAAAATAAACTTGATTATATCTAATTTAAGTGTAAGAAATTTTAAATGGATCAATAGCTTTGTGATCTAAATAATTATAGTTTTCCTTTTAATACTTACAGTAATTTCAGTTCATAAACTTTCAAGTACATAAGAGTTGGTGCATAACCTCTCGGTCGTAGTCTCAGGTGCGATGTATGTATCAATTGCTCGAGATAAAACATGTGAGAACATTTTTATAACAACCTTCACCGAACGTAACGAAATAATATTAAACAATCGAACCGTTTATTGTAACAATAAGACAAGAGAAAAAAACTTGAGCTATTCAAAAGCGGTCGGCACCCACCTACCGTGTTCCCATTGCACGTCACACGATCACGAAACTAAATACAGGTTGATAATATTGTAGGACGCCTTATCTGAGCGTTTATATTAATTCGATCTGTCAGAGGAGACACAAAAAAATCCCCGAGCTGCCTGTAGCTACTGGGCGCAACGGGCGCCTGGTAACGTGACCACATGAGCATACAGCATTCCATCACTCAAACGGGCGAGAGAAAAATAAGTAGTTTTACTCAGAACTAAAAAAGATCAAGTTATATTATTACTCTTTTTACGTATCCAAAATATCGACTACTATACTTTTTCATACACCTGTATTTCACTTAACGTTTCAATCAATAATGAAAATACCTGCAAATTTTAGCGCATATACAGATTGACATCAGATCAACATGCAGTCGGTTCCAACTCTTCACGAAGCATTAGCCACGCGATCAAAAACGAATACAAGAAAGTTAAGCATTGTAAACAAGTCTTGTTACATTGTTGATACTTTTACCGAATACCGCAGTTTTTTATTCAGTTTTCACAATAGCAAGGTACAAAGGTATCATATTCCCCAACCGTATTAATTAAGGCTTAAATAATTATCAATTTCATTAAGGATGTGCAACGTTTGCAGAAGTTTCTTTTTTAACAATTGCAGTTTAAACATTCTATATGTTAGTTTGAGCCAAAGCAAAAAGTTTAAGTGTTTATCACATCCTCACAGAATGTACGAACAATCAAGCTTATAGAGATGCTTTCGATTCTAGTGTTTTGCTTGAAATTGGTAGAGTTAATTCAATCCTGACTAAACCAATGTCAGATGAAGCCAAACTTCTTTATAAAATAGCTCTTAGGCGTATTTGTGATTAATTAAACATATATTATATTTGTATTTCCTATGAGGGTAACATCATCGCATTAGCGATGAAACCCTGTTAATAAAAAAAAAGTTTAGTGATTTCTCATACACTTATAACACTAAATGTTAATTAAAATTAATATAAATAATCACATTTCATATTTTATACGGCGTAGCTGACGTAAACGTTTGCGACGATGATCCTTTTCTTTATAGTATAAACTTAATGTTAATACAGAATTTAATATTTAGACTTCAACCTCCTATAGTTTTAAGAATACTGATCACTCTTTTTTTAATTTTCGATTACACCTCAGTTCAGTTTCTTTTATTCTATAAATTATAGCCGGGTAGATCGTTGGGACAGTTACAATGAATTTGCAATCTCTAAATTATTTGGCCATCCCTAATGCCCACATACACCTGTATCCGTATAGATACAACGGTGTACAAATTTATATACTGTAGAAGTATGATGCCGAGTTGCAATAGGGATAACATCAACCATCGTTTATATAGGCTAAACACGAACCGATTTGTCTATTGAGTTAGTAGATTCACTTATTTTAGAATATACAATTACTCCACAGAAATCTTTATTTGCGACTGGAATATTTAGACGTTTAATAGGTAATGGAACACATTTAATCCTTCAGTAATCGTAGATAGTGCAACAAGCGAGTCCATCTATTGTTTGTTACATTAGCAACATCATTCGTTGTATGTCATAGCGGTTAGAGACGTCTAAAAGTAAAGTTTTAGGTAAAGCCGAAACTAATATGGTAAGTAGAACAATGTGCAAAGAAATAACCCCGGCAGCTCGACAAGCTCAGATTACGCGGTGAGACGAGGCGCGCGCGACCGCGCAATTTCCTTGCGCCCGCGCCGCCAAGCGTCTGCAATCGTACGCGACATCACTCGCCATTATTATTATGAACAATCATCAAAAATATAAAATTTAAGTCTTGACAAATTCACATATAAACATACTATAACCTATCTCGTATTATTATATCATACATATTTAGTAAAATTTAATTTAAATTAATAGTTATTTCAATATTTACTCTTCTTATCCCAACGGCTATGCAACTGCCATAATCAAGGGAGGTTAAAGCTAAAATACCTTGACATCATAATTATCGCGGAGTATTTAAAGGTTTTCAGTTATTATTTACAATCCAATCTACGCAGGTTGCCTTTGCAAGAGTTTTCGGTCTATCAAATCTGTTATTGTAATAACGAAAAACATAGTCACAGTCGTGTACTACACTAGTAAATATAAAATTTTAATACATTGAGATCATGCATGTTACAAAAGTACCTTTTTTGTTAGAATTATCACTAAACTTTCATTCGTGATTGGTAAGCGATATGCTCATCTACGATAAAAATAAAGGCGAACGCCCTAAGGCTACTGCGGCTACCACAAACGTCTAAAACGAATATTATGTATACTTACCCGGTAAACGTCTGTACGACTACAATAATAAACCCACAGTTACCTTCTGATTCTCGAACGATAAAGCATATAATTTATTAAATTATCAAAAATTATATTCCGGTAGTCACTAGCCGGTTAATTTTTTGTGAAGCACCCCCGAAAATGTGAACCGAAAAAACAACGAGCGGAGCACGCGACACGCAATCTGTGGCGTCTTCACGAGCAAAAAACTCCACATCAAAAATCAAATCTCAGCGGGTTCGGACGATATTAAATGGCTATAAATTAACTTAATAGACGTTACCCATTACTTATAGACCCTAACAAATAATTTAAATTATGGTTTTACAACATTTCGCAACTACTGTATGGGTGGGAAATATTCAGACAGCCCTTTTTTTTTAACATATGTGACCTTTGTAATAAGCCTTGAAATGTATAAAACAATACACATCAACTCATTTACCAAAGTATCACATTGTTACCGTCGACGTCGTTAACAAAATATTTCGTACTGCTTAGTATTCTGTGTTAAATTTTCAATTTATATTATAATAAACAAAATGGTAGTAACTTTAATAAACTGGATTTAATTATGTAAGTTAAGTGAACATATCAACATCGATTGTTCTTATAATCCTGCTTTTTAAAAATTACCAGTTTCTTAAACAACAAAATGCGAATTCAACTTAGATTTCATCAAGCGTAAATTTTACCGAAACTTCCACAGGATCAGGTTTAACTTAATATATAATTTATTTTCAGTTTCAACCATTAGTACGTACGTAGTAAACATTAATACACATACATATATATATATATATATATATTACAGAAATTAATACAATTTGTACTTTTAATCGTACTTCTTTCATGTTGGTTGTCATTATAATTATAAGAAAATAATAGAGAATAATAACAATTTAAAACGTTTGTGTAATGCTTAAATTACAAAAAGTTCATAATATATCATTACAGATAGATTAATATAAGTTCAACTGGTAATTCACCGCGTGCAAGTTAATGTACACAAATAGACCAAAAAATACGAGGTCACCTTTCACGACATGCACAGGAGACTGGCAGTTGTTGCCTTCCTTTTTTATAGACAACCAGCACATCCTCTACGATTTTTTCTCTTTTGATAACTATTTTAAGAACCCTTGCGCTAAAAATACATAAAAATCGTAGTATAATACTATACAAAACAACGTTACTGAATTATTAGGTAAACTAGGATATTTATTTTATATTTTCCGGTATTGCTATCTTTTAGTTACCTACAAGTTACTACTACATTAGCTTCTTCTGCTTCAGTAATATAACAAGCTCATTTACTTACTATTTTAAATAATATGTTCAAAAAGCTTTTAATAACAGGAGCTTGTAACGAAGCAACCACGCCTACATCATTTTAGTGTAATATAGTACAGCGCCATCTAGACACAAGTATTGTAAATAAATTGCTGTAATTAATTACAAAGTTGAGTCCAAGTTATTTTTGTACGGGATTAATTTATTTTTTAAGAGATGGCACTGATATATCAATACTTTAATAATGTAGAAGTGACATCTATTCTCAGAAAAAATGTTTAGTAGATTAAAATGTTGTCTTAATAGTTGTACGTCAGTCAAGAGATGACGTGTTTGACAAATAATTTTTATTGCGCTAAAAACGTCTTTCTTGTTTTTTTTTAATTTAACGAGGAGATAAAACGAGCAGCGGAACCGGAGGATAGTGTTACACGCGTATTAAATAATATTTACGGTGTTTAGGATGTTACACACTACCTTAAATTGTACTTGTCATCTGTAAACAAAAAGTGTTAAGACTACATCAGTAATTTCGTAAGTTACAACCGCTTTCAAACCAGAATTGTAATGTTTCCACACTTTTTAAGCGGCAGAAACAGGCTCTACGGAGGTATCTTATTAGAGGCTGTTCCTGCCAACAAAGACCTATCATCATCAATACGATTTGCAAATTTAAATCCGTTGTCGATCAATTTCGAAATGTATAGTTAAAACTGTGGATGAATCCGAAGAATATATAACATGCTCAACTTTAATACCACAAATAATCGCTGAACGCAAAAGAACAATGTAATAACTTTGAGATGAAGGAGTGTGAAGACTCCAAATATTCACTTGCACGTGTCCATTGATTCGATAATTACGCATTGATTAATAAAATGTTGTTAGAAGAAATACTAAATTATGTTTAAAGAAATTTAAGGAATAAAGAAAATTGAAATTTTAACTAGTAAAGGAATGTAAGAATAATACTAAATATATCATTTACCTTTATTTTAAAGCTACATTAACATATTTACATTGATTCATATATTATTTATATGGAATCTAATAACAATCTTTTGGTGGTAGGTTTCTGTTGCCGTTGCCTTGTAGTCTCGAGCTATTACGAATAGGTCTAAGGTCAGCCCTGTCTGTCGTGGAAGGCTACTAAAAGGATTTCAGAGTCCGTGGGGTTTGAAGATGGGAACCCTCATTGTTCACTAAGCGAACTTGGGATGAACCCTAAGTACGTGGTGGTTAGTTTTAGTCGTACCAAAGCGAGGGTGCCGAGGAGAGCTAGAGCCCTCTCTGAATCGTTCCTTAGGCGTAGTGTAGGGAGGCACCGGTGCGTTCCGAAGGAGATAAGAAGGCAACGTACTGAGAATGACCACTGAAGGGGTTTTAGTTGGTAAAAATCCCACATAACTTTGTCTTTACCCCAGAAGCAAGGTATCTTTTTAAAAGATTTCCCCTGATTTCAAAATAAAGGTGTCTGTTACCGGACACACTTTAACTAGATTACTGTATTCCAGTTTGAAGAGCGTTGTAACTAGTGTAATTACTGCGGTAAGGAGACTTGACATTTTACCTCTCAGGCGGCGAGCGCAATATGGTGCAGTATATATCATCCTAACTAGCGCAAAGTTGTTATTGGCTGGCTTCGATCACTTACCATCTGGTGAACATCTTGAGTTCTTTTACCAAATAACGAAATAAATAAATAAAAAAATCGTTCATTCATAAAGATTTCCACAGTCCTATAGATCCTATACCCTTTTTATATTCTAAAGAAAAACAAATTATCTGACCTCCCAGACTCTTTGGTTTGGTATTTATTCAAATCATGAACTTCGATATTTCGTGTACATTAAAAATAAAGCGTTTTTTAGTATATATTATTATACTATAGTTCATACCTATCACTAACGGATCTTTTGTTTATTATACAAATTTTAGTTTTTTGTATAATATATATTATCATAGTTCTGAAAATTTCCTTAATGTTCGTTGTTATTAATTATATTATATTTTATTATTAAATAGGTTCTATCGCATTAAATGACGTGTAAGTTACATATAATTGAAACTTATAGAGAGTATGTTCACATTTATTAAGTTATACTGTTTACTTCACTATTCAAAGTAATATTGAAAAAAATATTTTTTAATACATCATATTTATATACATAAAGTTAACTTTTAAGGCGATGAGTATGTTATTAGATTCAGAGGTATGTTAGATACCTAAGTTCAGACCACACATAAAAAGCAGACGGGAGTAATTCCGAGGGTCTGTCTTTTATTTAATTCCCAGTTCCGACTTTTCGATTTGTCAAACGCCTACTTATATATGAGAGTCAATTAATCCCGACAGTAGAGATAGTAGTTCTTATTTTTTACTTAATAAAATTTTGGTTCTGTTATGTCATACCCGATATTTTAGTACTCGTCTCAACGTGGGCGCAAGGTATTAACATTGTCCTTGTTAATCCAGATTGATCACCCTGGAGTTGAATTCGTGTAGTCATTGTTTAACACTGAAAACGGTATACCAGTGAATTTATCACAATGTAAATCTCGTAGCGGTACATTTCTATTTTACCTTGGCATTTTCTGAAAGCGTGGGCGGCATTTTAGCTTTAGCCCTACTAATGTAAATTCTTCTGGTCACATTAAATTCTAACTTTACATAAGTAAGATTTATTTTACTTTAAATTACTTCGTATTTTGTTTGTTATGTATGATATATTGTAAACCTATAAGAGAAGTTGTTATTATAATGCTTTTTTCATACAATTTGTTATTCGCAACTAATGAACCTTTGGCATAGATAGACTTAAACTACTTAGATGTAGGCAATACAAAAATTTTATATAAGTATATTTCTGTAACAAAATGTATATTTAATTTTTACAAATAACATTTCTCATTATGTTTACCATCATAAATATTTTCTTTTTCAATTACAGCTACAATTTTAATTGAATTCAAAAGATATCAGAGCGAACGGAACAAAGGACGTTCGTTTCAGCCTCTGCGCCATGGAGACTGTTCCTTTCATATTTTAATGTATTTGTTTTTTACATCAAGTAGTTGGTTTTAAAATATACAATGATTTATGAGTATCATACATAAGTTATTGTTTATATCTTGTAATTAATTTAAGAGATCGTATGAAAATTTCAGTGTTACCATTTCTGGTAGTTGCTAAATAACTTTAACCACATACAACGATTAAATTATTAACATGTTACCATGTTAACATATTTACATGTTACGTATAATTATTGAGAACACAAATGTACGATATGTAGATATTTTATTTCAACAAAAAAGATTTCACGTTCCTAAATTTATTCATATCTATATGGAGATAGAAATTTTTCGCAGACATGAATTATATTGTGGTAGAGGATTTATTCAATTTCCTTTATACGGTTTCTTCTGTCGTATAATACATTTTGATAGCATTGTGATGGTTTAAAAATGTTGTTAATATTAAAGAAGCTTACGTCAACAGTCGTCGGTGTATATATGCCGTGACGTAAACGAAAAGGAATTTTTAATAACCCTATAATTAAGATAAAATTTCTCTGCTGTAAATTAATAAAAATTTTACTAAAATATTCCTGCAATTGAAACTTACACTTTCTCTTACAGGGACATGCTTGATGCTTGATGTTATTTATTCACCACACTTGCTAAGTGCAGGTCGGTAGAAGTCACATGTGCATGAAATCTGTTGTTTTTGGAATATGTAGGTTTCTTCACGATATTTTTCTACACCGAAGACACATGCTTTATGGGATTCAAACCCATCAAACTGAAATATGACGATTTTAGTGTGACTTCCTCTTTAATTTTGGTATATTGTTTCTACATAATACGTGAAGATAAATAAATTTAAATCTTTACATGTAGATCTTGATGTGATGCAATAGCTTCTTAGCACCAGAGCATCTCATAACATATTAGGAAATTTTGATGTTAGACTTACAATATTTCATCTTGTCGTCTATTAAAAGTCTTCATTAATGATTTCACTAATTAAAATATAATATGAAAAAAATTACATATATAAAAGCGTGGACTCTTTATGTTTAATACTGAATATAAAGTCACACTACACTCGTCTATTTTTCTACAACCTGTAAATGGTTTATAGCTAACAGTAAAACCGTTGTTTCAGGCTGTGAAATAACCATTATTACAGCGATAGGTCTCCTTTTGCTTCTGTAGTAATTTTTACCGTCAAACAGTATGACACATTATAGTCCAGCTCTATGAGCTACGAAGCAAGTAAAATTAGAAAGCTAGACAAATTTGCGGTCACTATATTCCTACATTACAAACACATGCTCCTCCATTGCAAAGGATTATTTAGTCACCTCGTTACATCATTTTGGTTTAAAAATTAATACTACATAACATGAATACTCATACAGCTCAATTTTGAAAAATAGGTTATGAACTGTGGTATATTAAATAAGTTATAAAGAACCCACAAGAGTATATTTCGAGTAGTAAATATTCGTAGCCTCCAGCAAAGCTATTATTCGCGAAACGAAGTTAAACTCGAAAGGGATCCGTGTTTAACTTCGTTTGTCCAGAAAAGTTATGAAGTTTGTTGTCATTCTGACCTTTATCAATTTTGAATTGTGAAACTCTATTTTTTATGTACTCTTTCTTACTCGTCACATAAGTTTTAAGCTAAGCGATTCTTCTGCAAAAAAATTAAATAGGGTGCGAGCTTCTTACAAAAATTACTACTGGTAAGCAGTACTGTGTTCCCGAATAAAGGCGCTGTAGTTAGTGAAATTACTGGACAACGATCTACGGGGCACAATATTGTGAGGTATACGAGTGTATACCGTCAGCACTAGAGTCACAACAGGCCTTGGATCCAGGTCCACGTGCCCAGTGTCAGATAAGCTGTAACAGTCGCATGGCTTGCAGCGCTGACATCATCAAGAATCTATACTAGAGTCACTTTGTTATAACAAAGTGACTAATGATGACGCTTATAGGCAGGCTAATTTTTAATATTTTCTCTACGTTTATAAATAATGTCCGCAACACATACATTGTTAAACGCAAAATAATAATTCATTGTAAAACTTTATTGTTAATTGTACTAAGTACGAAATGATGAAGTAATGAAGTTATTTATAGAATTTACAGTAAATTTTCAATGAAAAAGAAATTTAATCATCAATAAAAGATACTCTTTCAGTTAGTGAAAAATATAGAATATATAATGTTTACCATAACGTAGGAGTCACTAACAAGTTGTATTGGGAATGTAAATGTAAGATGCATGTTGAAGAACTCTCGAAGTTGGACGCCGCGAAGTTTATTTTTCACTAACATATTCACTATTTAATTCTTAAACTTTGATAGAAATTAGATATATTGTTGGCTGTCTGGTTTTTTTTAATATTTAAATCAATCATGTAATTTCATAATAGCTATTAACAGTATCATAAAGAAATTGGTTGTCTTCAAATTTACCTAGAAACATATTACAGATAAATATAGTACGAAATTGTTACAAAATACTGTCATATTTATTCTTATAAGTTATCTTAATATATATATAGTTATCTTAAGTTACATAATTAGCTTAGTAATTTTTTTGTGCCATTAAGGTGCATCCACATCTTTCCTAATCAGAAATTTGGACAAAGCTTCTTCTAAGATCATGAGATTTGTATAAATTTTTCATTATTCTACATATCCAATATCATAACAAAAAATCTTCTTGTATGAACAAACGAAGGTCGTGAGAAGCTACTGGATGCGGGCAGTACAAGACCGATCGATGTGGAGATCTTTAGAGGAGGCCTATGTCCAGCAGTGGACATCTGTCGGCTGATGATGATATAATCAATAGTGAAAAATCATTATAACTAGGAGTGAAAAACAACATATGGAAAATATACTTTTCCATAGACAATAATTTACATTAATGAAATGCAAAATTATCCTCTTGTGAACTATTTAATAATGAAACAACTGTTGAAAGTATATTAACATCTTCCTATACAAATATATTTATTCTACTAAAATTATATTTGTTGGTCACATCAACAATTTATTAATATTTACCACATTACAACTTGAACATAGCCATTTGGAAAATAATAAATTATTATAGCAACATTTTCAGTTGGGAACGAGCAAACAAAATTATTAAAGGTTTACCGCAAACAATGCCAGCTCGTTTTGTATGGAAAATTGTATTTACAGCGTGTTGGGGAAATAATAATCACGTTCTCGTTATTTGTGTGTCCGATTTAACATTGTTTTTTATTCCACGTACTGATAAGAGGAGCATTACGCTCACCTAATGATCAGCGATAAGCTTGTCCTAACAGCGTGACGCTTGTTAGGATGATATACATTGCTCCGTATTGTGCTCGTCACCTTGAACTACAACGCCCTTTAAACTTTGAAGTTTTAAGACAGTAATGCTTTTTTATACTACGAAAGGAGTACACGAGCAGGACGTTCACCTGTTAGAAAGTGATACGCCTACCCATAATAACATGGCACTAGTTAGGATGATATATTATGCACCACATTGCGCTCGTCGCCTTGAATCATAGGATGTTGAGTCTCCTTACTCCAGTTATTACAGTAACTATAGCGCACTTCAAATCGTAACTCAGTAATGTTTACACACTATTGTATGGCGAAAGAAATAGGCGCTGCGGTTGTATCTAACTGGATAGTCTCCGGCAGCAAACACCTACCACCACTAATATTTTATGAGTTGAAAATTTATTATGTAAATTGATTTTCCATTTTTTTTACTATACTTACTACTCAACTTGACTATACTTTATATTGTTACGTACATGGATGGACACAGTAGCAGTGGTAAAAGTTCGTTGTCTTAATTAAAATAAATCTAATAGTTAGTTAAAGTTACACAAAGTCAATTCGTTATATTTTAAGTGATTGTGAGCAATCGAGTCTCTACGGACCAAACTGTTTGTTCAGTACATATTTGTTTTCAGCTCTGCGTCTTTTGTATACGTCTCAATTCACTGCCGCATTAGAAAACCTTTCAGTATTTATTGTACTTGTATTCGGATTGCAAAAGTTTTCGTTGAACCGTGTGTATGTTCTTGCTAATTCAAAACGCAGTACATATTATAAGAATAAACATTTTGTTTTAATATTCAAAAATGTAGCTATACTTTACACTGTAAAATTCCATATTCAATATATTTATTCATGATCTTCAAATTCCACCAGACGATACAACTCCATCAAAGCGTTTCCTTATATAATCTTGAGAAAAATGTACTGCTATGTTTACTCCTAAGTTTATAATTTGGAGAAGTTTATTAGGTGACTAATAAAGTAAAACTTTGTTATCGCTAAAATAATAACAAAACCTCTTCGTTATATTTCATACGACACATTGGCACGACAATTAAGCACATTACATAAATATACGTATCCTTTAACGATACACGTTGATGAAAACGAGATGCGAGAATAAAATAATCCATCTGAAAGGTTAATTTTGGATTTTAATTGGACGTATTTCATTTTAAACGAATGCTTTCGTTATCCGCTTTTACTTGATTGTGAACGGACTGTACGCGCAATCAGGCTGTACAAAAGGTAACCTGAAAACAAATTTATATATCAATCATTGTAACCGACCTGTGAACAAAAAAAAACATTTGCAACATTTAAATTAGAGAACTTTTGTCTAAAGTTTAACATATGAAATAGAAAATTAAGGGTATAAAAGATATAAGGGTATATACATATTACGTAGCCATTTGATTAGAAAGATTATATATTATTAAAACTGCTTGGGCTGAGTCATAATTTTTAGATACATAATATTTATCTTAGAAACTTTACATCGATAACATTAAATTGGACATTAAGGAGGGTCTCATTTATCTAAAATGTGAATAACTCGTAGAGCTTTGATTAATATTTCTTTTCAATGATTAAAGGTCAGAAATTATTAAACAGCTGTAAAGGTCAAAAAAAAACAAGTACCAGCACCTTTACATAAGTATAAAAATTCGAAAAGAAATATTTGATGTGGACGTCTTTTGCAACCTTTATTCAAAGAATTGAGTCGAACCTTTCAGACGTAATCCGTCCCGAGTCATAAATACGGGAAGTATTCCTCGGGAGGTGTCTATATTCTGTCTTTTGGTGAAGTGAAAATATTTGTAATCTATTATCGTAAATAAACATACATTATTGAATATCTTTCTTTGTTTTTTTTTTCTTCATACGATAGGTTCATCATAACAACATGGCTCTAATTAAGATATACACTGCCCCACATTGCGCTCTTCACCTTGAGACGTATGTTAATACCGTTACCTTAGTAATATCACTAGCTACAGCGCCCGTCAAACCGGAAGACAGTAATGTTTACACTGTAACAGCAGAATATTATATCATATTAAATGACATACATTATCTAACATTATAGTTTAAATAAGGCTAAGGCTAAAGCCTACTTGGTAACAACCTTGTGTCAGGGTTTATTCGAACCCACTTTTATATGTTCCAGCTGTCAATATAATTAGCACAGAGTCAGAATATTCTGGGCGAGCACGCTTTTCCATCGACATTCAAATTATCACTTAATATTATATGAAATAATTCACAGTAAGTAAAATCAATACATAGATAGCTATAAAGAAATGTTTAGCTGAAATGCCGCTGGATACTTTCTAAATTCAATGTTATGCGCTGATATCTGATATCTCTTGCAGGTGAATTAATTTTAAAAAGCTTTCCGAAAACTATTGTAAGCTTTTTTAAGTTTATTACTGTTAAAGTAACATATAATTATTAGTTAGAATATAAATTCGAAAGAATGCAAAACGCCGTGATAGAAAAATGCGAAATACAACCGTCCCTTCATATTATTCGGGTATTAATTGTAACAACAGCATAAGTACAAAAACATTTTTCTGTGTATAGAAAAGGTAACTTTCATCTGCATTTGAACATAGCAAAAATGTTGCTGTTAAAAGTCACAGTTTCACATTTTCACAAAGATAAGAAGACTAAACATAAATGTTAACCTTCTTTTTTAATTTAGTAATGCTGCCGTGGATAAACTTTGGTACGGATTATAAGATATAAAACGAAAGGCATTGTTCGGTTATAGAACGGGAGAGAATCACGCAAGTGTTCCAAAAAAAAAGAGAACAATATCATTCAATTTTCATCGCCCACTCATCAAAATATAATCCTTCAAACACCAAAAGGATGGCTCCGCATCCGTAATCAAGACTAACCAGATTACTTATAAAGAGCTTATATTTTACATAATGATTATGAACCATTTTCACCAAGTGAAATATTATTAAAAATTAATTAACTGTTAACCCCTCCATAATCAAGAAATTCGTGTTCCATAAAGATTTTTCATTTAAATTACAAGGACAGGAGTTACAATGTTTCAAATTTCTGTCCGTGATAATACCTGCCAACGACAGTGACGACCATTGTTAAATCACTAGTATAAATTGATAAATTAATTTACCTTAATGTACTAAATAGCTAAACACTTAATTACTTTCAAGACTACAAAGTACTATTTATTTATTATTTTAAGTTTAAAAGACTACAACATCTCTTATCGGTAGACGTAGTGCTGGAAGACCCACCACGAAATGGACCACCGATCTACTGACGGTCGGAATACAGTAACTAGATACATTAAACGCAAAATGGGTCGATATGAAGTTCTTTGCGAGATGCCTAAGTGCTACAGTGGATATCTATCTGATGATGATGATGATGTCAATGAAGATACTTGAAATATTGGAACATTGTTTCAACTTGTTAGCGAATATTGGTTAATTTCCAGTTAAAACTTTCAATTCAATTATTATTTGTTACAACCGAGTTGTTTATTCAAATGAAACAATGTTCGCGTTTACTTACTACATAAATTAAGCAATTACTAATTGAATTGCAGTTAATTTGCTATAATAAGTTTAAATGAAGAAATAAATATTTAGGTAACGATCTAGAATTTACTGTTTTTGAACTCAAATAAATCTACTAGCTACAGCATACTTAAAATCGGAAGAATACTTATTATTTGCATACAACTGTTTGGTGGCTTCTTGTCTTGGCACCTATTTAGACATCCGTCAACAAATATCTATTACGACTTATGTCTTGAATACAATGTACTGTAGTATAAACATCATAAGAATCTACCTCAACTTTATAAACATGGCATATTACGTACATTCTCAGCTCGCTGGCCTAATGATTAGAGCGTGCAGCCTTCATTCCGAAGGTCGCGGATTCGAATCTCGGCATGTACCAATGACTTTAATATTTACGTTATGTAGAATTGTGAAGTTTAGTTACAACAGCGAAATACAAACGGTGAAGGAAAACATCGTGAGGAAACCTGCAGGTGAATTAGTATTTATTCTAAGGTGTGTGTGAAGTCACCAATCCGCATTGAGCTCGCGTGGTGACTATGGCCTCATCGCCCTCATATTGAGGGTAGGCCTATGCCCCAACAGTGGGGACGTAAATTGGCTGTTATGGATTACATACATCCTAATCAACTTCCTCTCTTTGGCAAATTTGCCACGAAATTATTGTATAAAATGAAATTAAAACTGGACTAATTACAATTAAATAAAGTGGAAAAGATATTGAATTTGAAATACGACAAAATAAATAATTCTTCTCTTCTCTTAAATTTTGTATTCTTTTGAACTTATATTTAATAACTTAACGAAGTTATTAATTGGATCTTCAAACGCCTTAAAGGCTTTGGTCTTGCTTGCTTTGCACTTTCAGTCTATATTAAAAAAATGCACTAGTAAAAAGACATATATAGAGAATTTATATTTAATTTTTTTATTACCATTAGGTTATTATTATGAGAAATAAATTTAGTTTTGCTCTTACAAAATTCAATTACACCCTCCGCGTTGTTAAACAAAATTGTATTCACTTGTAAACCTTACACAAACAAAATTTTCCACAGGTACACATACACTCGAGTTGTTCTAAGATTTAATTGAAAAACTTTAAAATTTCTTTTTATACAATATCACAACTACTTACATAAATTTGTGTTACCTTCTTAGATACAATGCTTTAATAAAATAATTCTAAAGTCAATCGAAACTTTTCTAGAAATAATAGACATTCCCAAAAGAAAACTAAACTAGACACATGTCATACTACTAATAAAAATTACTTAATATAACATTTTAAAACCACTTTTTCCTCTTTTTTTAATAATCATTTCCTTTAAGATATGCTTACATATATAGGTCTACATACATAGGTCAGCGAATATGAAAATCTCTGTGGGTTAATCCCGACTATTTGCAGCTTGTCATCTGTTGTGACCTTTTTGCTGCTACGATGGGAATAAAGATTAAAAGTACGAATAAAATTAATTTTATTTTAATGAGGTAGTTTTCATCTTTTAGTTTGATACAAAGGCAAGAATGGTATTTCCACTTTGAAAAACTCATTCATTCCCTTTGTAATATAGTTATATTATCCAATGCAATGTTAGTTAACTTTGAACCGTTTTATTATCACCCCAAAATTTTTTATGAGTATTACAAAGTAAGCTGAATAGGCTACAAAGTAATTTATTGTTACTTTACGTCCGTACACAATGTCAGCTTAATCAGATTGAGTGCTTCGTAGAAAATTTATAACAGGTAAATAAAAGTTTCGCTATTGTTATAGAATATCACTGTTAAACTATTAAAGTATAAAAAGAGTTCGTAATAATCAACTTGTATAAAGTTGCTTGTGAATATAGTAGTTTCCCTTTTTAATTCGTTGTTTAAACATTATGGTGAAATATTTCTTGGTGGTTAATTACATTCTTTTCAAATGTATTAAAACAGATAAAGTATAAGAAGTACATGTACATGAATCTAAAAGTAATAACAATGTGGCGATATTTTAAATCTTAACACATTACTACATTGTAATCATTTATTCAATACGTAAGACGTTAAATCTCGTTACTTTCGTAATTTTATTACATACAACCTCCTTTAAATTATAAGGCATTAGCAATGTTTCTACACTACTGCAGATGGAAACGAGCATTACTCTCCTACCTATCTAAACCGTCTCCGACAAAATATTTCTATAATCAATGGAGTTATTTTTAGGACAGTACAATATAATTTTTTTGCTATTTAAAACAAATATTTTTAATGTATTATTTCAGCATTTTTCTTTTCACATTCCAATCTACATATTAATTGAAGACGCGTTTTTCTTATCGTCTACGTCAGACGTAAACGTTAGTGATGGGTCAGCTTTGATAAGCTGTCAACTCGTTTTACCACAAGACGACGCAAAGAATAAAATACGTATTTTTTTCTTATATTTGTAGTGTAGTTATTAGTAAATTATTTTCTTTTATAAAAAAGAATAAGTGTTTATTTGATTTATTGATCTATGATTCAAAAAAATTGCTGTTACACATTGTTAATGTTTAAAGTACAGTAATTTAAAAGTATATATAGCCCGTAATATATTTACTTACTCAAAACAGTTGTGGAAGTAAAAATCGTTTAAGATGCTTTGTTTCTAAGTAGCGTTTACAATTCCATTACCGCATTGCGATTAAAATCTATCGTTTTATTACACCGAAAGGCATGAATGATACGCGTCCATTAGCTAAAACGAACCGACGTGTAAACTTAATTGCAATTCCACGTACCGCTTATTGTTTGGCGGAATCCAATGTAACATTCATTGAACAAATGGATCCATTACCGTCTATCAATCCATTGAGATTGCTTCTCTAATAATACACCGGAAAATATTGATTACTGTCATCAATTACTACACCGTCTGAGAGAAGAGTTAAAATATCTTCTCCATTCAGTGTATCATAAAAGGTGTGTAAGAAGGTAAACGCCAAGATAATAACTCTTGTGACCTTTTATTTATACGAACATTATTTGTCTATTTTCTATGTCAACCGTCATATAAAATAAGTAAAGAATACGAAAGCTTCGAGTAAGTACCTTCTAAACACGTACAAGTAAAAAAAAGCTTCTTGTTTCAATCTTAACGGAGAGGTTATTTTCTTCTTATATATATGATAAACCATATACCACTTTGATTTTAATTCAATGTCATGATTTTTATGAAATCTTATAGTTTTTATAAATTTTAACTTGTTCATCTTATTTTTTTTAGTCAACAAAGCGATGAAAAGAGCCCGATGTTCATCTAAAAGTAAGGGATACGTATGACCATAACAACGTACTAATTAGGATGATGTGCACAACACCACATTGTGCTCGTCGCCTTGAGACAAATGATATGTGTCTTCGAACCAGAACACAGTACTGTTTAGCGGCAGACATAGTTCCTGCGATGGTTTACACAAGACCACACCAGAACAGACCTACCAACAGTACAGCGAAGTTTCGAAGCTTGCTAAGCATCGGTATGTCTTCAATGTGATAGCTAGGATTTTTACGCAATGCGAATGTGTGCTACTTGTCTTGAAATTTAAACTGTAAAATCTTATTATCAGAGCAATTTCACTCAATAAAATACTGAAAAGGCGACACTGGATTTGGATAGCGTTGAGAAACGACTGAATTATATTTATGACTCTTATTCCGTCTCATTAAAGTTTAAGAAATACAATACATCTCGCCTTTTAATTAAACTCGAGTATTTTAGGAGGGATGTTACGACAAATAATATTTTAGATTGCAAGATAAATATAATAGTAATATAATTAGAAATCCAATACATTTACACAATTATTAAAAAGCTTTCTATTCTGTTAGTAGGGCATATTATATCTATCTATGCTGACCTAAAACGTCACTTCTATTATCGTCGTTCTATCGCAACAGTCGTAAAACATCGTCATTTCGTGACGCTATTTCCCGTTTAATTAGCAAATCCTACGCAGTCAAACTTTTAGAAGCCATTAAAAAAACCTTCAAAGTTTTTTCACCTTTGCTCTGCTTCTTATATATCTAATATTTTAATACTCAAAGGAATACATATGGTTTATGTTGTTTAACAATTTTTCACACTAAGATTAATTTGTTACTAATATATATATATATATATATATATATATGTAAATCTTGCAACAAAAACATATTAAAAATCATACCTGCTCAAAACTTTTTCATAAAAGTACAAAAAATAAATAACAAAATAATAAAAAAATAAATAATAATAATAAAATTATATAAACTTTATATTAGGTCCTTACATATGAAATTTGCGTTTTGTCGTACTGACCACTTTGATATCTCCTCTTTGATTAAGAATTCCAAATTCAAATTTATAAATTCAATTAGCTGGTACATTTGAGTTTTGAAAACAGTCATTCATTTATATTTTCGTCACTATTTTTTTCTTTGGCGTTGCTTATTACCGCACAATGGAGAACATAAAATATCGGTACATTTACGTATATATATGCGGCAGTCCAAACCGCCTTCAAAGAGTTTATTGATTCTCGCCCCCATGGTTAATTTAGTAAAGGGATCAATGAACTACATATGAGATGGCAAAAGTGCATAGATAACAACGGTGCACACTTTGATTAATTAAATACATTTTACAAAAAAGAAATTGACTTTATATTCCTCCCATACAAAACGCCAATTTCATACGTAAGGACCTAATATCAATATTCAAATTACTCTTTATATTTTCTTTATAACTAGGATCGCTCCTTGTCTAAGCCTAGAGTATTAGCCAATAATCATATTTACAATCACCATTCAAAACAACTAGATCAAAATCGTTTCAATATGAAGCTATGATGTCTAATGTTCAGATACGGAAGTTAAATTTCAGGAATCTTTTTTTCTTCTAACCTAAAAATATAGAAACTATAAAAGTTAAATTAGACAAAGCATTTATATTAAAAAAAAGATGTATAGGGTAGAAATATTGTCGGTCAGAAAAGGATTCATTGTAGTCTTTTTTGCATATTTTTCTTTAAATCATTGTACTTACGAAAACGCATATCGCTTTATCCATTTGCGAGAGTTTCACAAAGAAGTGGTAAGCCTTCCGTACGTATATACTTGTAAACTACATAAACAATAATGGAAAGGGTTGAAGACCAAACTACATACGTAATTCATACCTGTTTTCCAAAAAGTATTCTGTACATAAATATAGACATCATTAAGCAAATTATCAGAAAAAAGTATTTCTGTAGACTAAGCAAATTATCAATGTAACAAAAGGTTACGCTACAAGTTTCCTTACACTTAACAAATAACATATAAGTTTCAAATCATTTGCTTGTATTATATCTTTTTACCGTAAATGACTTGGAAAACTATTCTTTTCTTATTTTATAAACATTTTTTTATCTTTAATCTACATTTTTCAGACGTCAAGATAATTTGTCATACTTGATAAGGGGATACAAAACGTCTGTGAACTATCATTAATCTTAATAAATCTATCAAAATAAAATTCTAAGACTATTTTTACATATGAACGAGTGTTAAGAAAATAAAACTAAAAAATTTATATATAAATAATAATGTTTTTAGTAGATATTAACTATGACAATATCTTCTAAGAGATAATATGAGAAATATTACTATAATTCGCAATCTTCGCTATATTTAAATAGCTCCTTCTATCTTTAAGCTTTCTATTATAAAGTTCAATATTTGAGTAAAGAAAGATAAAGCTTTTCCGCTTTATTTAAAGCGATGTAATACATGTGCAAATAATCTGATCTGTATAACAAACAAAATATTTTTGTTCAGAGTTTTTCCTTTGGATAAAAATCAACATGCTACTATTTATGGAAATATTTATGTAAATTTCGATTAAGCTAATTTCGTCCACTGTTCGAAAATGTATGCAGACAGAATAATTTAAAACAACAAGATAAAAATTCACCACTTTTAATTCAAATCATTATATTTTTCCTTAATCGTTAGCTATATACTTAAGCCAAAAGAAAAATCGCTTGATACAACTTGATCTTCATCTATAATTCATCAATTCTCAGTCGCTTTTCAAATAGTCGTAGAGTTTCTACAAAAAACAGAATCTTCTACTTTGACTCTCTTATAACTTTAATAATGTCTACTTGCAATGATACCAATAAAAAAGGAAAATAAGTACATATTCGCAAATCGAAAATAGTACATATCGTATTTGCAACATCCCTAAGCTGCCAGTCTAATAGCAAAAGCAATTAACCCTCGTAAGTACGAAAATAGATTAGGTAAAACTTATTTTAGATTTTCTCATTTACTGTAGAGTCTGACAAGGCAATAACGATTCTTTCATAAGTTCGTAGCCTTGTCCATTCATATTAATAAATTTTTAAATATAATATACAACAGTTATTTTATCTCATCAAACCAAGGATATTATATATTTGGATGTTAAATGCTAATGTAAATTTACTCTGAAAATCTTTTTGTAATGGATGTAGACGCAGTTAAATCTAAATTGAGCACTTGTCAAGTATTCAAATGGCGTGAAATTAGAAGAACAGAAGTAATATATGTGTCGAGATTGAAATTAAGTTATGTGGTTAGTAGAGCTTTAACTTAAAATGTTCCGCTCTAGGGAAATAAATTCGCTTTATCGTTTTGAAATTTTGAGTTAATACTTTCATCATTTTACCCTTTATCTGACTACAGCTAGAAGTTAGACTTTACAGATATTTCCACTCCTCTCAACACACGTGGTCCTGATCTGGTGATCGTTCTGCAAAAGCTATTGCACCCGTCTGTGTGAGCAGAGGCAACTTAGGCGTTCTGCACGATTCTATTTGCTTATTAGCAAACAACGCGTTTTGATAAATAATCTTTATGAATGTTATTTTGAAAACTAACTATTTACTTGAATATTAAAAAAAAGTTATTGTCTTTTTCATTCATTATCCAATGTATGATATAGAGTAACAAAGAAGAATTATTTTAATAATACGAGTATAACAAAAGAATACCCATGTTTCAGAATTTTGAACTGTACAACGGTACAAAAATATACAAGTATTTTATAACACAATTTTAGTTTTCACGAGGGTTTGTTATTTCCGCTGCCAATATTTACCTCGATTGACAATTGCATAAAATACGATAAAAATACAGAAGCACCAAATGAAAACGGATTCAGATTATAAAACTTTTTGCGAACAACAAGATATTAACGAATCTTTCAACAGGACAAACTAACAATTCTTTAAAATCTTTATTAATTGAAAATTTAAAAAGCGACACAACAATCACTTAATTAACAATTTCTATTCGTTTTCTATTCTATTTATTAAGTTCAAATGTTTGTTGCTAACAATCTTCAGCGAATTTCGCACAAAATCAAAGGGAAAATTGTATACCCACTCTACCCCGCCTTTTAGATACTTATCCTTTATACGAATAAGAAACTTTCTTTAAGCAGACAGGCAGAGCATTAAGTAACGATGAAATAAAACAACGAGAAGAGGCTTCGACCCGTGTCCACTTTGCAGTGCTTACTCTCTTCAGACTTATCTCTTTGTTCAAATAATTAACGTAACTTCCATTGTTTCATCTATTGTTCGCCGTCACATTCAGAACTAGGAGTAATTCGTGCTTATAAAAGTAAAAACTTTAGTTAAGATTGTTCGAAGTGATTGTATACCAAATAAATATGTTTTCGGTTCTTTACATTCTTGAATTACTCAGAATGGTCATTGGGATCATTGAAGTAAAAATAATGTGGTGGAAATTCGATTTCATTAGGTCAAAAAAAAATTATTGTAACATGCAATATTATCCAAATTTGTACTGAAATCGAATTAGATTAGGTTTACCATACCTGGTGTGGAAAGGAAACCATTGTAGTCTTTAAAAAGTTCTATTACTCTTTTTCGTACTATCAGTTATTTTAGTTAAACACCGTAGAAAAGTTTTTTTTTTTAACGAAAAGTGTTCCCTTTTGTAACGTAATATTTTAGGTAGACAAACAATCAGTTTCCTGCGGATTAAACGGTCCATTGTACACCGGTAAATACAATGTAACACAAATCCGATCTTTGTGTACAAATTTACTACCAGAAAAAAGTCGCTGCTAATAATTCTATGTTTCGGATTACGAATGTCCATACTGGTTTAGCTGTATCATATATTCGGGTTCATACCATTTTCATTACCAGAAAAGGATATACGTAACGAGAGATAACAGATAATTAAGATACAGTGTCTTATTT
Organism: Ornithoptera priamus; assembly: GCA_029034505.1. NCBI lineage: Eukaryota > Metazoa > Arthropoda > Insecta > Lepidoptera > Papilionidae > Ornithoptera > Ornithoptera priamus. The sequence goes on from JARDWD010000705.1 coordinate 490,989, forward strand.
CCTCGTATTAAATAACTACCCGTTATTCTTCTGCTATAATTATTAAATTTATATGCTTTAATGATACTTTAAAATTTTTGTCAATTTTATAAAATTGCACCAACAATAATTCGAAAGAAATTCATGAGGCTTAAAAGTGCCCTATATTATATATCAGGTACCGCTACGGGAAAGAGAAAGAAAAATGTCAGGTCCACATCTGATTATACTTTACAATGTAATTATAACTTTTAAAGTGGAAGCAAGGGTAACAAAAGGATATAACGTAATTTCGTTTTCTAATAATTTAACATATTTTACAATAATAAGGATTCTAAATGATATTATTCCTGTAAGAATATATAATGGCACGAATTTTATTAAAGGGCATTAGTGCCAAAGTAGTGTTCCATCCTTGTCTCCAAAAGTTGACAACAGTGCAACACCAAAGGATTTATTTGTATTGTAATGAACTAACTTTTATATTTGATTAAATATAGTTACATAACTGAGATGTACATATATATATATATATATATACGGAGAGAGAGGTATATAACTGCACAATAATTGTTTATCAATCTTATATCGCGACTCACGTCTTGTGACTGTGTTGGCGGTATCGTTTGTGAGACTCCTGATGAATTTATAAATATGGTACCTAGTCTCAAAAATTAAAAGAAACGCTCCTGTAAGTATTATATTTTTCATACTCTCTGCAGAGATTATATATTCACATTGTATAAAGGTATGTCTAGATATATATAGTTAAGAAATAGTATTAAAAATGTTAAGTTTACACCATTATAAACAGCGAAGTAATAAAACTTTTTTCACCAAAATTTGTAAGGGGATTAACTCATGGAATTGTTACATCACGAAAATACACTTACATTAATTATTGGCTATACTTGACAATAATTGCTAGTTTTATTAAGTTATTGTAGAAGTTACATAAGAGTAAAAAAAAATTCATCGTATCCCTTATATTAATCTGAATATTGTAAAAGTTTTGTTAACATTTTGTTTACAATAACATCACAACTTTAGTTCTGAATAAATTTTGTTATTTGCTTTACTTAATTGTTTATTTACCGAAGCATTACATAACTTATAGCATAAGCTACAAGTTAATTAATGTAAATATTGTTTTGATAATTGTTTGTTTGGTTGCCCTTCGCGCTTCCATAACTCTATTATCAATATTAATAGTTGACTTGGTCTTGCTTTATACATATCTCTATATGTATGTACTACCAATAATATCGTCCTGAAATAAACACATATATATATGAAATCTGTAATCATTAGACTTTTATGTTTATTCAGACAAAATATACAGGTAAAATTTGATCCAATTGTGACTATGGATATAATTGTGAACGGATCAAGGTGCCACCCAGATCTTCGATAGAATATATAAAATGTTTAAAGAAATACTTAACAACGATTAACCAACCAGTTATTTGCAATAAAATTCGCTTTTTAGAACATTTCGTAATAACTATCCCTTATAAGTGAATCATGCGGAAGATTGAAAAAAATCGCCCTAGTAAAAGAGCTTTTGACCCGTGTATAATTTGAAATCTGTATTCTGGGCAGAAATACATTTCTTTTGAAATTGTTAAAGTTGTTCAAGAACTCTTTTTTTAGAGTGTCACTTTAAACCCGGTACTATAAAAAGATTTTCAGTATTATTTCTTTAATTTTTATATGCTATAATGTGAATATACATTATATTTTCATTAATTCTCTTATTCAAACGCCTCAACTATTCTTAATTATGTATATATCTCATGTTTTTTCTAGATTTTCATAATTTTATCAAATCCTAAATATAATCAGTATAGAATAAAGCAACAAATATTTAAAGACCAATCAATAACAGTTCTGACTTGGGTTCATTTAAAAAAACCTCTATGCACCCTCAATCAAAATTATTTATTCAGTCAATAAAAATTATTTACCTTAAAAAATAAAAACTAATTGTTTTACAAAACAACGCTTTCACTATCTCTCTTGTAAATTAGAATTTTTGAACTGATTTTACTTTAAAGTAACTTAAAGAAATCATGATATTTATGGATGGATGACTTGTACCTAAAAATTAATAACGCTTAATAAAATTTTCCAATTTCAATCCATGTTATTTTAGGTACACACAAAGCCGGAGAGACACAATAAGCCGTCACACAGAGAAGTTATTACCGTCTAGCCTAAATATAAGACGGTTAGCTGTAACGATAACAACAGAACTGCTCTAAAAATTTTAATACTTTGTTTTTTTAAATAAAGATAACTTCCAAAAAATTAAAAATGTGATAAATTACGTAATGAAAGATAAATTTAAGTTTATCAAACATCTCTAAGATGCATCAGCATTTAACTGAATTGAGAAAGAAAATATTGAGGTTACCCGTAACAAAGCAAAAACTTGAAAAATCCTGACATAAGAAATAGTATACTTTGTAACGATCAGTTATTTAACTTAGATAATAGAAAACAACAACATCATTCTTCTTATCAAAATCAACTACAAGAGTGCATCAGTTAACGAAAACTTTAGTCCACCTAAAGTTTGAATCATCAATACAAAATCTGAGACAGCAGAATACCCATCGAATACTATAATACTCCTTGGAGCACAGAAGTGCAATGATTAAAGTGCCACTTGTGGTGACTCATCCAATTAGGAGCAAGCCTGAACGTCACTTAACTTCGTCAATAAGTTCGTCGATCATTAGTGCAGCTTCACTACTGGCGTTACAATAATCTGTAACGTATAAATATTTCCCACGAAGAACCAAATTTTAATGGTACGACATTAATCATCGATACATGAACAAATGATTGATTAAAGATATATTTACACAGATAATCTTAAAAGTTTACATTAAAAACAGAGACCTCAATTTATTGTTCGTTATTCAATATGATTGATTGCTTACATCAATACAATCATATGTCATCAATCATTGGTTAAACGAAGAATTTATCATGCTTTATTATAGGGGTACAAATAATTATCACTATCATTTGAGACAGCTGACATCTGCTACACTCGTCTAATTAAATGATATTGACTGGCGTCACCTGGATCTAATGATTTTCTCTGACCTTAACCTAAAAACAATATACAAAACTGTAACTGGGTTACTTATTATAAATTAAGTTTTCGTATATACAACTAACTAAACAAATAATTTGACGGCAATATTTATGCTAAACGTGATTTATATTATTTTTAACATTGTATAGGTTGATTACTTAGATTAAATGTAGGTTAATTCTAAAAGTTAGTTGTTTAAATGTTAATACCTATAAAAACGTAGAGCAAAAAGCAAAGAATACAAATGGAGAAATCCTTTAATTAACATATTTGCGTTGTCCCTCTTTTACATTTATCTTTGCTGTCCTGAATAAAAAGGGAATAAAAATGTTAGTCATTTAAATTTTTATCTGCGGTCCAACATTGCTAAAAAAGTGTTTTAATTTAAGTTTACTGTGAGCAATTAAAGAAACAAAGATTCTTATATGTAATACAAACAACTAGCTAATAAACAATATTAAGGTTGTTTCTTAGGATAACAGTATAAAAAAGATAGAATTCCTTTTTCTGTTCTAAATAAATAATATTCCATTTCATAGTGCTTTACTTTGATAGCGTGCGAGCAGGAAATAGATTGCGGTTTTAGCTGGCACCGTATGAACAAACATACAGTATGTTACAAGTGTGTCGTCGATTTGTTTTCCGCTCTAACATAGATATTTTTTATACAATAAAACGACGAAGCGGGCGGGACTTTCAATCTAGACAGTCGCCGGCAACAGAGACATACCACCAACAGTAGACATTTTTTTTGCATGTTATATAGGTATTAAAGCATAAACAAACAATAAGGTAAACAAATCTTTGCAGTGTAAGGGGTCCCGCACAATAACCCACAGGATCTATCAGCTGCTCGTGGTGCACCCTACTAATCAACAAAAAAGGCTCCGACTTTCACCAATCCGCATTAGGCCAGCGTGCTGGGAAATAGCACAAATCCTCTCATGTGAACCCCGACAAGCGATGGCCCCCAGCGGTACCAAGAGCCATACTGACCGTAAAGTCGAGCGAAGTAAATGCGATTCACGTGGGGCCGATTGGTGTGGAAATCTATGTGGGAGGCCTAAGTCCAGTTATGAACGTCTATCGACTGATGAAGAAAGAAATCTTTATGCACAACTTTCTATTAAAGAAGTACGCAAATACATATAGTACTTTAATTAAACAGACCCATTTTACTAGTGGTAGGTCCCGGTTGCCGAAGACCATCTAGGTAGATACCACCGCAGCCCTGTAGTCTCGGGCTAGTAAGAATAAGGTAAGCCCTGCCTGTCATAGAAGGCGACTAAGAGGGTCTCGGAGATTCGCGGGCCTTGAGGATAGGGGCCCTTGTCGCTAAACATCGAAATATTTTTTTTAATCATCTGGTGGATATACCATTGGAAACCAGAAGAAAAACAGTGTTCCAGCATGAAGGCTGTCCCGCCCATTTTCGTATCGGTGTGAGACAGTGGTTAGACACTACTTTCTCTCAGCGATGGATTGGCCGAGGTGGACTAACACCGTGGCCCGCAAGGTGTCCTAATTTAACACCTTGCGATTGTTACTTATAGGGTCACATAAAATCTTTAGTGTACACAACACTAATTACCTCATTAGAAAATTTAAAGTACCGCATCATCGTCGCTGCTGACATAATAAGAGAACAGCTCACAGGGCGAGTCGCTCGATCTGATTTAAGGAAAAGGCTTTGTGCATGTATCAGGAACCGTGGCCGTCAGTTTGAGCAAAATTTTAATTAATCGTTACTTTAAACTTTTACTCTGAACTCAATATCTAAAACGACAACAATTAGCTCGTACCTTGTCGGATAGGTAAAGAAGTCAGATACTTATTTATGTGTTTTATATAATTTTGTCCTTATAAATAAAATTTTGTTTTTAGATTAAATAAAAATGTAAGTAAGATGCTTTATTTTTTTACTGTCACGATTTTCAAAGAACCTAATTTAAAAGTTTTAGCCTCTAAGTTGAGATTTTTGATTTACTTTAATAAAACAATGATTAAACAATAATTGTTACATTAAAATTTGTGTAGAAATAAGTAAGAAATAAAATCATCAAATTTTTTCCTAGAAAATCGAGAATTTTTTGAAAAATATTTAAAAAATTATTAACGCCAGAACCATTGTTTTTGGATGGGGTATTCCATACATAGATAGATAGAATACAAGCTATACTTTAGACTCTCCACATCTTTTACACCTATTACCTCCCATCCTGTATAATGAAAATAGGTTTTCTTTGGTCGCCAATTACGTGAAAACTAGTGAACGGATCGACATGGGAACATGACGATTCGACACGGAATGACTTGAAGATGGTTATAAGCTATTTTTGTAATTTCATAGATCCTTCATCATTTTATTTCTAATTATCTTTTATAAACATTTTCATTTTGTATTATTTATGCGTTTGCTATAGTAATGTCAGTGTAGAAATTCATGTAAGTTTGCGGTTGCTCTCGTGGAACATTTCAAACAAATTTCAAGTTTAATTTCATATTGCGGCCAGCAAAGCGCCTTGGGAACAGTTAGTGCAGATATATGTAGAGCCTAGTTAGTACAACATATGTTATAAACGATAAATTAATATTTTTTTAATAAAAAATAATTTCATAAACGAAAACCAATTACTGTTTATAATTCTTTCTGTTCTCTAATAACAGCTTGCTCACTCAGCTTCGTGGCGATGGATTCAGGCAGAGTAATAAGGAATGTAACGAATTCCGGTGCGCCTTAGAGTAAAGGAAAAAGGGAGACAGAGGTGATAGGACTACACAAAGTATTCTCTTTATATTTTTGTATCGTGATTAAAAATTGTAATCGTATAAGGGTAAAAGATTGTTAACAAAAATTAAAATGCAAATATACTGTATCACATTTTAATGGACAGTTTTACACAATACGATGGAGAATAAAGGTTATACACAACGTTACTAACGTTGTGAAGCAAATTTAAAATATGCTTGGTTATACACTGACTTAAGATTACACATTATAATCCATAATAGTTTTCTACAATAAGATATTAATCTAAAATGTTTTATATTTTTTAAAATTGAAAGATTATATCAAAGATTTTTAAACTTTTAGTAAGAAATATTTCTGACAAAGATAAATTGGAATGATTAATATATAGGTTAGAGATATGTACCTTTAAAAAAATTTGCTCACTATACACGACTAGATAATGTAAAAGAGTTACATTTGAAAATAGCTTTATTAGCATTAAAAAATTTAAGGTCCTCAGACTTAATCTATGTAAAAGATATTGAAAATGTATATAAATATTAATTTGCTATAAATATTTTAATATTTTAAAAAAGCGAGGAACTACTCCTTTAATTGTAATAAAATTTAAAAACGATTAATTGAATTCTGAATATGTATACTTTTTTTCTTGGGTTTACAGTTAAATTTTATTGTTCCCCATTCATCATGTAATTAGCTCAGTTTCACTGATTCAAGCCTTTGTAAATTTTGAACAGCTTTCGTATATTTTAAGACATGTACAAGAGTATTGGTGTACATAATTTTTCAGCTTTGTCTAAAATTGGCACCAATTTTACTACTTTTCTGATATTATACTATCAAGATTATATATTTTTCATTTATTAATATTAAATATGAATTATCTCTAAAATATGAAAATTTACTGCTTGCATATTTTCACACTCATTAATTTGACACTCGCCAAGATAACAATGAAAAGCTATAAATGAGTACTTTATCTATTTGTATAATATATCATTGTTATACATTAAAAAATATTTCAATATAGAGCAGATGAATAACCATGTAATAAAAATAATTTCATGTACTTAAGGCTAAGATTAAAATGCAGTAATACAAATTCATGTAATAAAAAATGTCGAAAGTGTCATTTCAACTTAACTTTAAAGAAAACCTTAATCTGTAAATCAAACCAATTAATATCGTAGAAAGTCTGAGAAAAAAATTAAAAACGTTTAAGCCAAAAAACTGTGACATTAATCCGGCAGTTTAGTGTTTACATATCACTCTCCAGCAATCCCGGTCGTCTTGGAACGTCGTCGCTGTCTATTAGCTGTATTTCATCGGTATCTCTCGAGTACCGTGCAGCACATTCGCCAGTTAGATATCTGTGTCCATTTCTATTTCCTGTAGCGGGTTCATTGTTCCTCGCCTCTTCGACCTTTACTAATTCAATTTCAACACCAGATTCATCTTTATCGACCGCCGTCCGGCTTGGACGACGGTCAAGTTCCTGTCAGGTAGCCTGTAGTTCGGCTAGTTCATTTTCTTCTTCATGAAGACTTTTCTCAGCAAGTCTGAAACTCTCTAGAAACTCATTAAGATCCACAAGCCCGTCTTTATTAATGTCCATAAGTCTGCAAATATCGACCAACTGTTCTTGAGTCATTGGATTTGGCATATATTTGCCTAATAATTGACATGCTTCGGAAAATTCTTCGAGAGTTATGAAGCCTGTAAAGACAATTTCTTTCATTAAAATAATATTAAATATTTGAACAAAGATAATAAATTATGTTGCATATACTTCTTGTTAAAAAAAATTGTTTTATATAATTTTTTTTATAAATTTCTTAAACTGTAGGAGGAATTAATAAAATCTGAAAACTATAATTCATTAAAAGTATGTGATTTACATATCGTTTGATTTTATCCAATAATTTCAATTGATACATTCAGATTTATTCAAAATCTGAAAAAGTTATGCGAGTAACAAAAATAGAGCTTACATACCTGAATTGTCTTTGTCGAGAATCTTGAAAATTGCTTCTAAACTTCTTTTATTTTTATATAGTGTCTCCACCACAGTTTGCGTGTCTGCCTTACGGCCAATTCTCTGTAAACGAAACTTACAACAGTAATATGTGAGAACATAAATTGATTTATATGTAGTACTTCGTAAAAGGGACGCAGCCTTATTGTAATCAGAAACTTAACTAGTTTGTGAAAGACTAATTAATTAATTAGCATCTGTCAATTTAAGGTTTCTATTTTATTTTCAGCGAAATGAATTCACTCGTCTACTTTTTCGTCTACGATTCTTCTGCACAAAATGTTACACAAGAAGACATATACACATATGTATGATTCATGTTTCGCAAAATTTAATTCACTAAAAAAAAACACGTAGTCTTACTGTAATACGCCGTATAACTACGCGTATTCAATATGAAAATAATTATATGAATAGAATTTAAAAACTACATAGTTACCCTGTCGTTACGCGATATGAGTGAAAAAGATTAAGACGAGGATTACATGAGAGTATACTCTTTGCTTACGGTCTAAATATTTATTTTTATCAAAAAGATATACATATTTAAAAGTAAAAATCTCTGGTAAATTTTTCTATCAACTAAATGTTTAAATAACAAATTATAATGGTAAACCAGATTAATAAAAAAATATATCTTACGTTAGCGTTCAAGTCAAACGTATCCATATATCGTACTAATCGAGTATCAGGATCGGTGCGTACAAGTTTGTCCTTCAGCATCCTCCAAGGTAGACCTAGATGTGTAGTTTCTTCCATTGCATAACACCAGTCACTCACTGATATAAAACCTAAAAATGTTTAAAGACATTTAAAACAATATCAAAATTACTTTAAACAAAATTAGGTAAACTGTGTAATAAATAATGGAGAAAATGTCTTAAGCACTTTGTAACTAATACATTATTAGGATATGAAGAGTTTTTATCACAAGGCGACTACCGCTATTTGTTGTGCATACTGTTTATCCTGTTTTTATTAATTTAAAATTACCACTTTGATCAAGATCCATGCTTCGGAAAGTTGCCTCCAACGATCGGCGCGCCATCATTATTTGGTTGTGCAGTTCTCTCATAGCTGACGATTCGACGAGACCGACACGTTGTCTGAACGTCAGACGGCGCGTTCGCGATACAGCGGCTGTGTATTGGACAAACTGACGCTCCAAGGAATTGCCGCAAAGTTTCAAATAGGCGCCTTTATTAGACCCCAGCTCGTAATAATTTGAAGCCGAGAAAATTGTTATTACCTATTACAAAACAAACAAAAACAATTTAAATGTCTGAGGAAAAAAAAATTAAATTAAATCTTAAAACGATCATCTTACTGAACATAAATATTTTTTTCATTGATCCTAAAAAAATATAGAATATCATTTCAATAAAAAATTAAACTATAATCGTATCGATACAAGCTCTTGAAAATTACCATGACAGACATAGACAAATACATACATTAGATAAATGTTAAGTATCTTTTTGTTTCCGGTGAAGATAATAATTTATTATAACAGCTTCTAGTCATCATGAGCTTTAATAAAAACAAGCAACAGTAGTAGCAAACCCTTTTTTTACCCGTTTACGTATAAATACTTTAAATTCGAATGATATGAAAAAGTTGTCGATGATGGTAACTTACGTTTCCGTTGTGTAGTATTTCATATCCACCCGGTTTACACTCGTGGCTCCTAACAATAAAACTCAACTTGTTCTTCCTTAAGAAGGACACCGTCACGTCAGGACCGAAATATGTTCCAGCACCACGAAGTGCGTTTGCGACGCATCCTCCAATGCTTTGTGGGTCTGACCACAAAATATCGAAAACCTAAAAATCATGAAAGAAGACATGAACAAAATGTGCTCATTGTCATTTCATATTTATGTTTATGATAACAATGAGTAGCGCACAATATTAATTATAAGTTTGAAATATTATTATCTATGACCCCTGAGTCAGTATACAACAGTAGTTCTTTGAAATTTTAATAATGTTAAAAGTGTTTGAAGTTTTTAACGATGCTCAAGGGAAGTTGGACGGTGATAGCATCAACTTTGTCGCCTCATTTCTATGCATTGGCCCCACCTCCTATTTATATGTATAAGTAATTATACTTCAATTTAAATCTAATATATATATACAGTTCTTAATTTGTTTTTAATCCTTTGTGTAATTATACAACATACTGGGTGTTAGGAGTTTTAGTTAAGGTTTTAGTTTATATATTGGGTGTTAGAAGACCGCTTCCAAAAACGAAGACAGACGATAGTACTAATGACACCTTTGATGATGGGACGGAAAAAAATCGATCCTGCTTAAAAATACATTAGTTTACTAAAAAAAAACAGCAAGGAAACGCAAAATCAAAAACAGCCGATTCCGAGCCGACAGATCAAAGAACGAACAGGCGCTGCGGGAACTCGAAATGTATTTGGTTCAATTTGAACTTTATTTCATAGGGCCATGGAGCATTGAGATTGGCGCGGCCGTGCAACGCCTGTGCTTTCATTAATCCGAGCATCAGCTTTTTTTATTTTGTGTTTGATTGCTGATTTTTTTTAGTAAAGTATTGTATTTTTTATGAATCTATCCATTCATTTAGCTGTACTAACATGATGGAGCCTAAATAATGGTAATAAAACGTTTTAAAAATATGTTTTTTTTTAATTAGGATCAATTTTTTTTTCATCCCATCATCAAAGGTGTCATTAGTAGTATCGTCTGTCTTCGTTTTCGGAAGCGGTCTCCTAACACCCAATATATAAATCTTGCTTTTCGTCAGTCAATGGATTTATATAGGCCTCTGTTATTTTTTTGGATAATATTTAATGTCTTCGAAAATAATCAATTACATACATAATTACAATATAATAATTTTGTTCTATTAATAATTTACTGGTAACTTAATATGATACTATCGTAAACATGAGCGGGAAAACTTTCAAGTCTATCAATTTACCAAGCAAATTCCATTAAACCGCTAGTGGATGAAGCTTGTATTATGAAATTATATGAAAATCAAATTAAATGCCGCAACGATAATACAGATCTGGTTGAGAAGCTATTAATAACGTTAATAAAAAACAAATTAAACAGATAATTTATGTATTGCAGTCGTAATTTTAGTGATACTAATTGTTTGTAGTATGTTGCATATAACTAAAAACAGGCGAAAGAATTTGAAATACCAAACATGTTCGCAGTGTGGCATTTTAAAGGGAACAATTGTAAATAGTTTTATATTCTATATATATATATATATGTTGTAATTTATGTTTTATTTCTGTTTGTCTCCAAGTTAAATAAATAATCAAACGTCACACACTAAAAAACCAGTGAAAGTTTTTGTGACATCTATGGATATAAAAATGGAAGTAATATAGTGAGTGTATTAATGCTTTTAAACTATATTATAACTAAAATGAAAAAAATTTTATCATATACAATATAAATATTATATATATATATATATATATAGATATCCAATTATTCCGTTATGAGTAAATGTATATAACAAATGTATAATTGTATATATTTGTTATATTAAAAGACTCAAAAGATATGGTCAAAGAATAATTAAAATTAAAATCTAAAAAAAATATAATTACGACTATTTTGCATTTCATAATGCTACAGGATTATTCTATATATATTTATGTATAATACAATACAACATTCTGTAACACAATAATTAATTAGCAGATAAAATAATGCACTCCACGCAGCTAAAAATATATATTTCACCTGAACAGGTATTCCTTTGTCAAATATTTAAACCCACCTGTTTCCACTCGACCTTGTCAATTTGTTCAGCGCTCGGAGCACCTTCAGCCACCGGGGGCCGAAGAAGCGAAACATACTGAGAAAATGTATATAGTTCAATATAACATATAAACTTAAAATAATCTTTTTTAATAGAAATAAATATGATTTATTTTTAATGACGAATAGAAAAAACTACCACATTTACTCTTCAAACACCCGTCAACCGTCACAGTCAACCAATTACTTACAAATATATTATCGTTTATTACTCAACCTTTTTTAAACCTTAATTAATTTTGTTCTTACTCCCTTTTCAGATGTGTCGCACCCAATTACCCACATTAAAAAAATGATAAATTTTTGTTATGTTAACATCCTTGTTAATTTAACAAAACCCCGTATGCGTTTAATATATCCGATATCGTTTGATATAAAGCTTATACCTTTATTTTTTTGTGTATTATTAGGACGACACGACACAGGCTAATAACACTTGATGAAGTCCGAACACTTCACTTGATATATAAAATTTTCTCATTGGGAAATTTTTACATTTGAAACCTAATCTTTATCAATATCTACAAAAAAGTAATTGAATCAGATGATTAGAAATTGAAAACATTTTAAATAAATATATAACATACTTTATCGCGGTCGAGGCTGCGCACCATATCAAGGTCGGTTGTGTCAGATATTCCCCCATGAACCACAAACACGCGGTTGTTAATTATAGTGCCCAAAGGCAACCAGCGATACACTCCTTCTATAAGTTTCAGCAGCCGCTCCGCATTATGCTGTTCATAAAACAAAATTCTTCAAAAATACCACATGTCATTAAACAGGAAATTAATTTAAGTTATCCGTATACTTACACGATATTTTTGATGAACCTCTCTTATAAAACCGTATCTACCGAAAAGAAGCGTAATATATTATTTACATGATAATATAAACTGTGAAAGCGAATAAAAAATGTCATAGTCATAGCTACCTGGAATTCATAATGAGATCTTCATGGTTACCCCTGTTTAAATAAACGCCACCAGGAAAAGCTAACATGCATGCCAGTAAAAGAAGCAGAACTTCCAAACTCTTCTTGCCCCGATCCACGAAGTCCCCGTTAAATATGTATGGATTTTCCGGCGAGGGCAGCCCGTTCTGTTTACAATACGAACTTATCAATATAAAATGTAACTGACCCATACAGGTAGTATTTAAGGCAAGAATTTTATTGTGAACTAAAATAATTAAGGCTCTGCCATAATATACATATATTTACTTTCGAAACATTCTGCCGAATGACAATTATGTGATTACTTTTTCTAAAATTGACATATTAAAACTAAATGAATTATTCGATCGAAGGAGTTCATAACATTCGTCCCCCGCCAATTCCGACTACACTTCTATCAGCCAACGAAGAGCACAGAGCGTACGTTGACTCCTTCGGTGCAATGTCGGGATGTTTATGATTGGCTGCGCAGGGTTAGTCTCTTCTCGTGTAACCTCTGGTGCTGGTGCGTCGTGGGTGTTAGCTCGTCGGAGTGCGGACGTTATTTGTTTGGAAGGAACCAGCCACTTCTAGTCCCCCAGGTCTGGAAACGAGTGATCTTCCCTGTTGGCGGGCGTGTTACCTATTAGCACCACCCACAAACCTTGTTGTAGTGTTATGGTATTCGCCGGTAACGATTCTGATGGTAGTCGTGGGCGAATGTGCTCCGCATGCCGCCGTATGTTTCCTCCGCTCGAGGTCGAAATGACGTAATAACAGCGGTGTTTACGCTCGGCCACGACCCCAGGTTGCCAGGTTTTTTCCCCCGGGTCATATGGAATATCGCATCTCCTGGCATGTAATTTGCTTTGTCTCGGATTCCTACGGTTATGTTATCATGCACAATGAATAGTACTGCCAGGTTCTTTTCCTATTAGGCCGGATGTTGGAAAATAAACAATTAAGCTGCCGCTCGAACATGACCTCGGCTGGCAATTCGCCAGTAGTACTGTGTGGTGTTATTTTATACGTGAAAAGAAATTCCACCAGACGCTGCTGATGGGTCTCTGTAGAGAACGATAATCTGAACTTAAAGGTCCTTACTAGTCTTTCCGCTAACCCATGTGTTCGTGGTCTAGATCCTTTTTTATTGCGTTGTCTGTTACTTCATGCTTGGAACATTTAACTTCGAAAAATTCAATGTAATCGTTCACTCGATAATTTTCTGGATTGTACTTTTCCAAATCAAAAGCCCTCATTAGGTTCGTTTTGTAGTTAGATTGCTCTGGGACGGCAGTGCTCGTTATATTGCCGTTCGGTGGCGCTGTCGCGGTCACCCCGTGTTTCGCAGTATGCTCTAGTGCCATTGAAACCAATTTAAATATTTGTTCTTGCTGTGCTTGTCGCACGCTAAGGAACTTCGCAAACTGTTCGGTATTTATCCTCGTCGCCTATAAAATGATTAAGGCTCTTCCGTAACACACATATATTTACTTTCGAAACATTCTATCGAATGACAATTATGTAATTATTTTTTCTAAAATTGACATATTAAAACTAAATGAATTATTTGATCAAAGGAGTTTATAACACGAACATCCATTATTCTAACTTTCAAATAATTATATGATATTCTACTCGTAAAGTAAAAACTTAAACAAAATCGGTACTCGAACAAATCTAGAGTTTTAAATCGGGAATCATTTCGATCGAGAATTCTAGCAACATTCTAATTCTTGTCACGTATGAGAGATATATTTAAATTTGGGTCACGGGGCGTATTTATACCCATTACGATAAAATAAACGCTGGATAGCTACACGACCCTTCATGATATTATCTAAATTACGGTTGCACGAATCCTTACATCGATGTTGCGTGGCGAAGGTCATATACAAAGCGTTTCCATTAGTAATCACTACATTACGTATCAAATCCTTATAGGATAATAACATTTTGTGTACACCTTTAATTTTGAAAATCTTTTTCAAGCTAAAAATAATAAAAATAATCCATCATAAAATTTTATGCTTACTTTTAGTAAGAATGTTATTTTAATGAAAACGTAACATCCTTCTAATAGCAAGTTTCAAATAATATTACTGTGAAAAATTAAACAAACATTTTCTTTTGGAAATATGAAATTAGGACTTGAAGATAGACATGTTCATCCAGAATAGCCATTGGTCTGTCAATCAAACAGCGGGAAGTCCATAAATTGAATAAAGCGTACGACCCCAATGTTGCCGTGATCAAATTAATTATAGTAATAACTAATACTATACATTCTTTATAATATTACTCCATCATTCCTATCGCACATGATTTCTATAATTACAAAATTAAAAAAAGGATCTTAAGTATTATTATGATATACTCATACATATTGGAAAATGTAGTGATGTACCTGCAACCGACTATTCCCTTGCAAGTCGTAGAATATCATTTACTGAAAATAAAGCATCAGTCGACGTTGTAAACTGCTGCATATGACGTCAGTGTTTTAAATGAAACGGAACTGCGTATTAAATGCCGTGCCTACTGATTATCGTGACCCCGCTGAAGCCTTCTATAATTTAAAATAACTTCGACTCTATAGCAATAACCAGCATACTCTCCATTAATGAGCACTAACTAGTTTTACAGACGGAATACTTAGACTAATTTAATTATATATTCAATGTTCTTTACTACACTCAAGAGCAATGAATACGGTTCACTTAAAAAAACCTATAAATCTTGGAAACTAAAAATGTTAGCTTAATAAAATAAATTGGGTTTAGTACACAATTAAATACTCCTTAAATTAAGCTATTAAAACTTCTTAGTTACTGCAAGGTTATGTCATAAAAAAATCTAATTTTAAAAAAGGAGACTTTCGAAGATAGAACTACTAAATTACTGCCTTTGATTTTGCTTTTGTTTCTAATCTGTCATTTAAGTGGATTTATAAACCATATTAATAGTGTTCAATATTTATTATTCAACCAGTAATTATGTCGCTTTCAACTGAAGAATGCACCAGAATCCTCACAATGTTGGAAGCCGCCCGGAGTCATCTCAATACAGCCAGTACTGTCGGTGTATTACTATCAACAGTGCAAAGAGTTCTCTAACGTTACGAGGAAACTGGATATGACTTAAGTAGACCAGGAATAGACAGAACTGGGTGTACCACAGCACGAGAAGATCGATACTTGGCGAACACCATGCTTCGTAATCACTTTCTCACAGGAATTGAACTGCTGACTGAACTGTAAGCATGCATAAAAGAAAAAGTAGCCTACGGTGGTGGATTTGTACTTGCAAGGTTCGGAATTTCATCTGAGAGCCGCACAGAACTAGTGTTTATAGAAAACAGCTCTTTAACTAGCGTAAGATATGTAGAACAAATCCTTAATGGATACGTTGGGCCATTTATGGTCTATTTGGGTGAGGATGCTATTTTTATGCATGACTATGCTCGACCTCATACAGGTTTCATTGTGAATGACAAGAGATGCACATTACTCGTATGGAGTATCCAGCACGCAGCCGTAGCCCGGATATCAACCCGATCGAGCATGCATGGGCATGGGACGACCTAGGGAGATGCGGAAAACAACGAAACCCACCCCCAATCACGCTTTGTGAGCTCAAAATTGCTCTCACATAGGAATAGGAGAATATTTACTAAAATCGTATAAGATACTTGATGTACAGCACGCCACACCGCGTAAACGCAGTACTGGAAGCACGAGGAGGCAACAAAAAGTATTAAAATTCAAGAAAATCATATTGTCGTACAAAAATATCATGTTTCCTATTTTTATTTTAAGGCGAGATCAGCAGTTTGTTTCTCTTTATGTAATTTTTAATATATAAAATGTAGTGACTTATAATTTTTACTACTTTCATTTAAGGGTTAATATATTGTCTGTGAAACACCTTTTAATTGACAATAAATTATCCCTTAAGAAAACTGTCTTTAAACAAGTCGAATAAAATTGGTAAAAAATTGGTAAAGAAAGTAGTATATTGTACACGTTACGATAACTATTTGTAGCACTGGATTACGTACACCTAAATCGTTTTATATATAACATTTATATTCTCAAATTTGCTTACCTTATGAAATATTACCAATAGATCATCCAGCTTTCCGTGAAGATCACCGCAAATCGTAATTTGACTTGAAATAGATGTCGTTGCTACATTAATGTTAGGCAACCTTTTCAACATCTGCGTGGCCTCTTTCAATATCTGCGCTACGTGTTTCGGATGCAAGCGATGCTGGAATATGAGATGAATTTGACGACTCTAGTACATTTTATGGACACCAATTTTACCTTCGATGGAGATATATATGAGTGTGGTAATAACATAAAACATCCATCTAAATAATTGCTATTCTACAATGTAATATTGAAACATTTACTAAATATTAATTTGAAACAAATTTTTGAAGTATTTTATTAATAATTTATCCTCGTTGAAAAGAAGATACATAATATTTTCAATAAACTTTTATACACGATTAATAAGATGGTTATTAACACCTTCTTTTTTCTAAAGGCCTCAATCAGTAGGTCGATATCCTTTCTTTGTAGCGGGAACTCGATATCGGGGCCGCGAGAGGCTTTCGGAGGCGCCGTTTCGTCTACACCCCCGCCCTCATCAGACTCTTCAGAAAATACTTGCTCCACTAAAATAAAAATGTATTTGTCAATGTCACTTCTGTGTACGTTAGCAAACATTCAAATGGTTTCGAAATCTGTCGTTATAATATATTTTACACGACGTAGGCGTCCTTACTGAAAGTACGTTGTTAACTTTTTCAACTTTTCATAACAATTTTAATGTTTAAAATTTTAGAAACGAGAAAGTTTTTATCACACTTTTTTTGTTAGACATTTTGAAATATGTATTATGGGAAGATATAAGATGGAGCAATTCTAAAGTACTGCAGTACTAAATTATGCGCGCAACACCGCAGTGTTAAGAAGTTTGCCTATCGCTTCTTTAAACCACGTGAACTATTTCACTAAGGATACGGACTAAATAAAAAAATCTGTACAATTATTTTGTTCCCAGTATACATATTTCTATATTTACTAATAAACCATCATGAAACGACATTTGCAAATGTTATTAAAAATTCTTTACGTGTCATTATATACGTATAAAACTTATAAGATATGATCTGTGGCCGTTCATTTACATTTATTCACTCAAAAATAGTTTTATAAATATACTGTAAACTGTTGTACTATTAAATATACAGCACAGTTTAAAGGTCAAAACTTCATCACCACCACATCGCCATCAGGTGAAAGACCTGTTCTAAAATTCTGTTAAATAATACTGAAATTAGTTGTTGGTATACTAATATTCCTTTTAAAATCTATTTCTTACTGAATGTCGTTAAAAATAGAATACAACGTATTTCCCAAAGGCGACATAGATAAATTCCCGTAGCGCAGTGATATTTATGCAGTAAATACTGGCGTACCTCATTACTAACGTAATCGCAAACATTTACCTTATAAAAGCTAACTAATGTTACACTCATTACCTAAGCGCAAATTTTTTATTTATTCCGTTATTCTTTAAAACTATATTATAACAACACATTGAATGATACGTGAATATAATTTTAATTTATTTTTATTAATGTAGTATAATATCTAAAAGATCAGTCAAGCTTAGTGTGAAAAATATCGGATATTGAATCTTCCCTTGGTACAGAGTATTTTTGGAATCCCTAATTACTTTTGCGTATATACTAGTTTATCCCCGTGACACCACATTTTGTAGGACTTATATAATATTTTGATAAATTTTTCTGCAATTAACCTGAATCTTATATGTTTTCAATTTTAAGTTTGAACCGTCATAAATTTCGAATCAAATTTTCGATAATTCATAATTTACTTAAAGCTTACCATGGTATCAAAAAATAATAAAAAGTTACTCACGTACACCAATAACTTAATTTACTACTTACTTGAAATTTCAACTGATGTCAAGCCTTTACTAATCAAATGTCATGCCTAATTATTAAATATGAGTTGTAAAGAACTAGATAAAAAATTAACTAAATTGAATTTAAATGAAATCAATAAAAAAAGGATATCGTTAGGACAAATGTTAGGAATTTTCCGTATA
Source organism: Ornithoptera priamus (assembly GCA_029034505.1). Taxonomy (NCBI): domain Eukaryota; kingdom Metazoa; phylum Arthropoda; class Insecta; order Lepidoptera; family Papilionidae; genus Ornithoptera; species Ornithoptera priamus. Next base: position 509,764 of record JARDWD010000705.1, read on the forward strand.
CCTGTAAACTTTGGTTTTAGATTGTTGTTGCTAGATTTGTATTATGCTGTATATAACTTTTAACCAGATGATCCTTCCTTTTACTTGTTTCATCTTTTAGTTAAATTAAATAGCGAAGGTTTTTTCTTTTAAAAACTATACTCTATGACTAGTATTAAAAGTAATCTTACAAACAGAGGCGGTTCTTGATGTCCTCTCTGAAGATGGCCGTCCACTTGCATCACGCATGTGACTCAGGAGTGCGTTGAAAAAGTTATACAACTGAAATTTTAATTTGGATAAAATACACACAACATACAAAAAAAAACAGTTTCTAATAAAACATAACGTTAGATGCGAACAAACAGTTTGTCATAGATCGACACACCGTAAGGGTTTTACTTAAAAAGTATATACAATTGTTTTTATGACACAACCACAAAGTTTCTTGAACAAGAAATATCGGAAATAATGTAAATTGTATGTCAGAATATACTACAATGTAAATTTATCAATTAGTTTTTATCTAAAATTGATTAATACTTAACCTCAATTTCTAATGATTTATATTGACAATAAGATCATAGATGAAAATCGTCCAGAATACTTTGACTTCCGTATGTATCACGGCAGAAACACAATTTACCGAAAGGGTTTATGAGACAATAGTGCTAGGGTTTTTCCAAGTGAAGTCTTTCACTTAACCACTTAATTTCGCTTAACCTCTAATCGAACCAAGAACCTCCGTGTTATCTGCGGCATTCAAAGTTAGTTAACACTAATAAAAGAGTTTTTTATATTTAGCGAAATATTATTTAAATATTAGGAATCTGATACTTTACATAACACGTATTAGGATCACTATTATCAACTTGACCCTTGCTGTAAGTTTACATGTAAAAACATAAAAAAATCTTTATAAATAATATTTGTGTACAACAAAAAATACGGAGTGTTTCACGGTTACAAGTTAAATAAACCGACATTCAATCTACACAAGACTGATATCCTCTTTTCTAAGAGTAATCGCACAGCGGTGCTAAAACTGAAATATATTATTGTACATGTTTAAAATACAGCCGTAGAATTTACTGGTAAGAATCCATACAATAAGTTACTGAATTATAAAAGGCGAGGTATTAATTTTAGTGGAAATGATGTAAGCCAAAATTAACGCAATATATCCAACATTCCCCATAAACAATTGTCAATCTGTGATGATGTTAAAATCATAACTTTACGCAATACATTGGGTAATCACCATAAACAAAATGTACGATAAAAATTCTATTGATCTCGTTCTATTAAAATTGTTTGAAATCTAATGACGTCAGTTCCGTTTCCGTCAGCACGGAACAAATAACGAATATACTCGTATAATACTCTCAGTGGAAGTACAGATATAGGATCGTAAATTTTTATTGTGAAAGGATCAAATACTTATAGAAGCATAGTAACAATAAACACTGTTTATTCATTCCATACAATGTGCAAATAAAACTAACAAATCCAAACTAACGTCCCTTATATTTATTGTTATTAGTAAATTAATAATGAAGTTTTGTATTTCCCAAAGATTTATAAATAATAAACAAAGCACTAAAAGTTTTTTATAATTTTGATATAGTAAAATAACAAACCAGTTAACCTATTTCCTTCCTAAACGATAATTATAGAAGACATTTAGATGTAACGGAACAAAATATATATATTATATGTATTGCCGAGATAAAGAAATTATAATTACGTATAAGATCGAATCGGTAACAGTCTCTGCATCGAAAAAGATACCTCGGTGTTACCGGGTAACCACTTAGTGACTACATCACGAAGATAATCTTGATTGACAGTGATTTAGTACTTGTTAATTGAAACTAAGGCGATCTTGTTTGTTTTTTCTGTTGGTAATGGTAGTTAAATCACCACACTATTGTAAATGAATTAAAAAAAATTGAATGGAAAACTTGTTTTATATCTTGTAATTTCTGTCAAAATATGTTTGTATATATTTTTTGGGAACAAAATTTTATACACGTTATCTCATCCATCCATGCACTAACCATAACCGTTGTTCGATGTTGAATTTTTAATGTAATCTACTATTTAAGTTATTCGCAAATATATACATACTTTTACTTGATCCTGTTCTCCAGCGTATTCGATGCTTTGAAAGATGGTCCATGTGTAACGCCGTCTCACCTCCATCCGCGCGAGGTAACGACGATACCATTGCTGAATTAAGATAGCGGCCTTCATAGCTAAAACATAAATACCCTTACGACTCTACCTACATTGATAAAAAGAATGAAGAAAGTACAAAAACTAGTAAAGAACAAATTCGAGACGGGCGTACGAAACTTTTAAACTAAATTCGAGACATATCCAAAGTTGGCACAAGATAAACTGGCAATCGAAAAACTTTAAAACCAGATTTAAATGAATGAAATAAATCTGATGATAATATTAAAGCAGTCCATTTATAAAAAACAAAACATAAATTCATATAACTAAAGCAAGTCAATCCTCGACATTGATCTATGAGGACATATATTTAAGATCATTTACAGTTTGAATCTCGACCCTAATAGCAAGATCAATAACCAATGAGTTATTACAACGATTCAAGTCTTCGTTACTAGATACAAATATTCCATCTTCTTCTTCTTTCTCCTGCCCTGGTCCCACTTTATGTAGGGTCGGCACAACATGTTCTTCATTACCGAACATGTTGTAAATAGTTTTGGCTAAACTTTTTACGACCGGCCGCCTGCCTGACATCAACCCTCTTTTTTTAGGAATCTTTGAGGATTTTTTTTTTTTTTTTTTTTTTTTTTTTTTTTTTTAAACCAGATACAAATATTCCATATCAGACATAATATTAGTTATGCTATTCACGTGAATTTAATAAATTTTATATATAATTTTAATTATAAACTTTATAAATTAAACGTCTCCATATATGAAAATGGATGAAGAGGATGCATTTTGACCATCTTCTTTTAAAAAAAAAATACTTTTGATTTCGCAATAATGTACCATCTACTTCATGTTGAGGTGTCCATAAACATTTTTTTTTTATTATAACCGTCTATCGAAATCATTACAGTCAACGGTTGATTGATAAAAAAACCTGTAATACATTAAATACGCAAAGTGTACACTTTTTTTATTGGATAATTTAAAATAAATGCGAACAATGAGAAAGTTTTTAATAGTAAATCAACTACTAGTACGTTATTACAATATACAATATGAGTTAAGATGTACTCACATCTTGTTTATTTCTATTTACTTATATTAAAAACTGAAAAAGTCCGTTCACACGCACACACTTTGTACTACAACACCAGCTACGGATGTTAAGTTTCATAAACTGGCCACCAAAAAGTAACAGTTTAACATAAATAATAAATATTATGCTTCATATTCTTAAAATATGTTTTTATTTTCAAAGAGAAAGAAATGATAAATTATTAATTGTATCACAAAGTATTACTCACTTCTTTCAGCTTTAGTCATGCTGACGTCATCTTTCTTCCAAAACCTTAGAAATGGCGCTAATGCCTTCATAGTACATTCTCCATTTAACACCCTTTTACCTAACTTCTTTGGTACTTCTTGCTCTATTTCAGAACTCCGGCACGACGAAGAGTCGTCTCCAAGTGACCGGGTTCGCCTCCCACCCCGAAAACTCACGCAACCACAACCCTCAGACAGGGAAAACATCGTCGGACTCTTATCCGTCCTGTACTTTTTATCTCTTCGTTTTCGCGTACATCTTGGTGTCTTCTGCCGTGTTTTAGGAATTGTCACTATTAATCACTATCAGAATTAGATAATTGCATGCCACAGTTTTTGCAGCAGTACCTGGAAAAAACAAAATGATCCTTTAAGAAATGTAAATGAAATTGGAACAAATTAATATCTCATTTAAATATGCCTCGGCCATTTTATGAACACTCTTTTCAAATAACAAATTTATTAAAAAATTTATGGTATGATAAAACGACCACATAATCCTAAGGATTCACACATCTCTCAAATTTATGTGCCGTGTTAGCCATGATAAAGGGGGACTAGTCAAATGATTTATTACAATTAAATCGTAATCAAAATTACCATTTTATAATCATCAGGCTTTAAATAAGAGCTTTTTCCACTTTTATATTAATGATACATGATATACAGGCTGAAAGTTAATAAGTGTTAAATTTCTGGAGGGGCTAAAGTATAGCTCGTACCCTATCTATCTATGTACGGAATACACCATCCAAAAAAGAATGGTTCTGGAGTAATTCTTTTTTAAAATATTTTTCAAAAACTTCCGATTGTCAAGGAAAAAAATTGATGATGTTATTTCTTACCTATTTCTCCACAAATTTTAATGTAATAATTATTGTTTTATTAAATTAAATTAATAATCATCATTTAGGGGCTAAAACTTATAAATTAGGTTTTTTGAAAGTCGTGACAGTAAAAAATGAGGCGTCTTACTTACATTTTTATTTAATCTTAAAACAAAAATTTATTTATAAAAATTCCGTATAAAGCACATAAATAAGTTCCTGACTTTGAGTCTCTAGTTTGATATTTCATGGTACTTGGTTTTAATACAAGTGTTTTTTTTTTCAAAATTTTAGAAACTTTATGTATTTTCCTATACTTTGTCAAGTAGGTATTGAAGTCAGGTACTTATTTTTGCTTTATATGAATTTTTTATAAATAAAATTTTGTTTTAAGATTAAATAAAACTTAATTAAGTATTACGCCGTAGTTTTTACTGTTACGACTTTCAAAGAATTTAATTTAAAAATTTTAGCCTCTAAGTGATGATTATTAATTTAATTTAATAAAACAATAATTATTACATTAAAATTTGTGTAGAAATAGGTAAGAAATAATATCATCGAATTTTTTCCTAGGCAATCATGAATATTTTGAAAAATATTTAAAAAATTAATAACTCCAGGAGTATAGTTTTTGTATGGGGATTCCATAGATAGATAGGATACGATCTATACTTTAGCCCCTCCACATCTTTTACACCAATTACCTTTCACCCTGTATATATATACACATTAACGAATGTTTCCATCCATTACAAAAATTATCTTATCTATTTATAGAATTCTTATTTTATTTGAGTATTTCATTTTGCCATTCATAATTTCATAAGCTCGACATCGAGGAGGATCCGGCTTGCTTCTAATATTACAAATTTACAATGACTTTCTCGAACAAGAAATTATCGCAATTTTTTTTTAAAGTAAAAGATACTTTGATAACCTCGAGATGTTAAATTTCATTTACCCGGATCCCAAAGACCGTCTCGGTAGGTTTCACCACAGCCTCTATTTCAGCCGCGAAACAGTAGTGTGCAAACATTACCGTTTCTCGGTTTGAAGAGTGCTATAGCTAATGTAATTACTTAGGTAACGAGACTGAATATCCTACGTCTCAGGCGACGAACGCGGTGTAATATACTATATAACTAGCGCCACGTTATTACGTGCAGGCGTATCACTTATCAACAGGTAAACGCCTTGTCCGTCTCGTCGCTTGGTAGAATTTAAAAATAGTCAAATCATACTCAATGAACAAATCAAATTATGGCTTGCTTACGTTACTATGCTAACTAATACTTGGTTAACCATAGTTTTTAATAAGCATTATAATCTAACTTCTAAAATAGTATAAATATTTATTTTAACTAAATCAACAAGATATTACAAGAAGATTTAGTTTACTTCAAACTTACAGTTTATCGTATGGCGCATTCGTAGGTGGTTGTAACTTAGGATATATACTGAAGCATAAAGCCACTCCTGCTATAAAGGTCACTAATGCATTCACTCATCTATTGACTGACTGTGTAAATGCGGAAAGTCAACTTGGTCTATCCAAATAATTTATAGCTTCAGTACCCAGATATTAATCTATAGAAAGCTTGACTATGTATGTGGGAGTCTTCCAAGGTGAGACGAAATGACACTGGGAGACACCAACAAAAACGATCATTTAATTTTTAAGTTAGGAAAAACACCATACGCGACCGTAAACCGGGAATAAAGATAGGCGCGGGAACAGATAGCGAAGTAACCGTGCGTTCCCTGTTGTTGTGCAGGTATAACTGTCCAACTGTGCGACTGGCGAGTCCGCTCGAAAGCCACGCCGTCCTTTGATGCACGCCGGTGTAGAGACGAAGTGCCCATACATTTTTTTTTTGTTTAACGTGGGGCACATGCCTGCGCATACCGGTCTTCGCGGGGGCAAGAACAGGGTATGTCAGACTTGCACCGACTAAAACCCCCAAGGTGTTCCACCTCGTCGCCTGATGGCAGGGTCACGGGAACGCTTTCGCACCAACCGCGACCTCGCTGGCGCTGGCCGCTTACGCAGCCCTACCTCGGGACGGAGGGATGAACCCTCCCTTTCCACCTCCGCGGAGGCACGCCGGAACATATAGCGCGCCCCCTTCTCGGCCTCCTGCAGTTACACGGGCGTTGGATTCCCCCGGACCCGTCACCCAAAGGCCATGGGAGCTAAGAGAAAAAACTCTGCCGGCTTCCCGCGGCGGATCCAATGTTGGGCCCATTAAACAGCCGCGGAAGATAGGGAGTACAGTGCATCGCAATACCGACACTCTTCTTCCCCCGCGACTCCACCTTGGCTGCAAGGGGCAGTATGAAACCGCCCCTGCAGCCCCCGGCGCGCATGCGGTGAGCTCTCGGTGGACCTCCGGAGCTCTAACCTGAAGCGGCTGCTTCGGGCCGGCCGGGTAGCTTCCTCTTCGCTTCACCGTGTATCGCGCCACGGCTACGCCTACTAAGCCTCTCCGCCATGACAAGGCAGGAACCTGTTGGGGGGACGTGCCCATATGGTGCGGAATATACGCGGCGTAGCGCACAGCTGGGTACTGCTAAATAATGCTCTTGCCCGCGTTTGCGTGGTATTTTCAACAATATAAGTGTTTCCCCAAATGTGTCTTAAATTTAAATATCAATGAAAAAGTATAATTCATGATAAACGAAGAAGGAATTTTGGATACTTAGTTACAAGATTGTAACCGTATAGTGCACTATTTTAAAATGAGACCAATTAGATATTTTATTGTCTACATTTTTACATATTGAAGAATTGAACTAAATGTAACAGAATTGCATAAAAAATATCTTATTTTACACCAAATAATCTTATAATTATCAAAAGGTACATGCCTAGCCTGTATAGCCTAAAAGGTACAAATATTTAAAAAAGTAGCAACCTTCATGAACTCGAAGATGAGAAGGCGGTGTCTCAATTCGGCGCGTTTACACTTTTGTCCCTTTTTTACGGCCACTGATGGGATTACAAAAATCTATTTCAACCGTTAATCCAGAAAAACAGGCAACATTAATATTAAATCAGATAATTTCTACTGAAACAGTTTTTCTTCACTTAGCATTTACCAGCGTGATGTTTTACGGAAACGTGTTGTTATTATACCGTTCGAAGTATAACTTACCTTAAAATAAACGAACTGCTCGTATCATCGTTTTTGGTATTAAAACAAGTTAAATTGCCCCAATGTTCAAGTTAAATATAATAAGCTTTATCATGTTATAAAATAAACACATTCCTTAACGAATTTTATTATGTTTCAGAATAGAACAAAAGAGTAGATGAATGCCAGATAAAATAGATTTTGCAAACGTTGTAATGTGTGACCGTTAAAACATGTTTCATGTCTGGACGAAGTTAAACATGTTTTTCTACACACCAAATTGACAAACCACCATATGTGACATTATAACGAATTGTAAGAGATTATAACAAAAAGAATTCCGAATAATCGCTTACATTTGGTGGAAAAAATCTAGGTGACATTTATTAACATTTTGTTACCGTTACAATGAAACTAGAAGTTTATTTCGTGCCCTTCGTGAATTAAAAAAAGTGTTATTAAAGCATTTTAGGTCATAGTTCAGGTCATAGACATAATCCAATTACTGATGCATAGTAATAGAATTCATTTTAATATGCCACGTCAAACGGCTAAATATATTTAATTATTCCTAGAACACTCCTACTCGAGACACCATTGAATAACCAAATCAGCTCTTTACAGGCTGTACTCACAGATAAATCACACAAACTCTTTACATCTCTCCTTTAATGTCTGGATATACTTTGAAAGTTCGTAAATTCCTTAAAAATAAGTAATTCTTCCATAAATAACACTTTTGAATAATTTTAGCTAAGTTAAGTCAACTCTATATTCGTAATGTAAGTTAGTCATCGCAAAGTCCATTGTCTAGATCTCCGTCGCCGTTCAAAAATAACTGCTGACATTTACGATGAAAGAATCTATTAATTTTATTGTTACTACAGTAATAAAGAATTTCAGCAATAAAATTTTCACATTTTCCGAAAATACTTATTTTTAACTGTATAACTACTAAAACACTATTACCCGTTTGCTTTTTCTATAAAAAAGGAGCTACTAACATTTGACCTCAATTTCTGATGATGTTAAGTGACAATGAGTGCACGCCCGGAATACTTTTACGCATTTATGTCGATAACTGGAAAATAGCGATACTGCTGTAGTGGCAGTTTTAGTATATTATAGAAATGTTCATAAATTTCTTATAACACTATTTTTTTTGTTAATTCTTGGTGTGTTGCAGAATCCTATTTATATCCCGTTGCCATTAGCGGCACTTACTAGTACTGCCAAAAAGTAAAATCCAAGCATTGCAGTGATCTTGATTTGTAGGTCATGGCGGAAACAGAATTAGTACTTTCTAATCTAAAATCCTAAACAGTTAATATTTTTTAATTTTTTGATCTCATTACTTTGTGATATGAATACACATGAAAACAAACTTGTGAAACTTCGCCAAGATAATATGAATTTTATATTATCCGCATTTTATTAAGGACTCGCATCGTTTTGCATTATTTTCAGCAGCAGAGATATAAATCAGAAGGGTCACCGCAAAATATTTAAGTTTTTCTACAAACTCTGCAAAATAAGTATAAAACTTTTAATATGAAAAAAGTTTTAAACTTGTTTTAATTCAATTATTGTTTTTAAAGCTTTCTTTGGCATCGAACTCAAGATTCAAAGTTCACTAAATATCACCAAGAAAGTCAGCACTTCAAGTATATGTATATAATAAAAGCAGGTGTTATTTACCAGCTAATAATTAAGGTAGAAAGACCTTTTTTAATTGAAAACATCCAGCACTCTAAAATTACTTTTGAACATAACAATTTTATGATGCTTATTTTACGTAGTCACCAGATGGGTGAAGTCTGTCTGAGAGACATAACGTCAGCTATATTTCCCAATTACATAAATAGCACAGTGAATGTTTTAAAACACACAACATTCTTTTATTATAAATGTACTGTGTGTTAATAATCTCTTCAAAAACGTGATTTTTTTTTTTAATATAAAGCAGGGACACGAAAAGTTAGTTTATCTGTTTTAAGAGATACACTTTTGATGTTTAGTACGTATACATAGATTTCTCCTTTCATTTCTTTGACGTACAATTGGCAGATGAAACAATGATTCATAAACGTTTTTATAAACAATATTAAGAAATGTATTTTTATCTGATGCACTCAATAAGATGTTATTGTTTCCTGTTGTTTTAATGTTTAAAAATATACACAGAAAAAGTATGCATAACTGTACAAATATAAAACCAGTACTTAAAATGTTGCCTAACTTTATTAATGATATATTGAAGTGAGCTATCATCATCTGCGGAAACCCATGTGAATCTTGTTCACCACGAACAACGACAAATATTCTGTGAATTTCCTTATATTTTTAATGATATTAAAAGATATTTGACTTCAAATTAATGTACTTATATCATCACCAAATGTTATTTTGGCAATTTCAAGAAAATCAAGCACAAACTGCTGCGGGGATCTTCATCATCAGATTATTTATTTATACTTTTTTACACAACTATCAGATCACGGGAGAAAGTACAATGAAGGTAGAATAATAAAAAGGAACATAATAACACAAGGCATACTCTTCCAATCGACTAATTAAACAATCATGATGATGATGACTCAGCAAAAGTGTTCACTCTGATTTATAATAGTTCAAAATTCAAAAACAGATTCCATGCTGTCGCTACCCACCTTGTTCTCCTGGATAATGTTCAGCCGATTAGTACCACAGAAAATGTAATTGTCCTTAGGATTTTTTTATAGCAAGATTTAACGAACCAAAAAATATTATGCGTCTTATATATGTGCGTATAGGAATTAACTTAAACCTATAAATTAGCATTCTGGCACAGGAACAAGTTTAAGTATTGATCTGACTCAAAATCCAACTAAAAACAACAAAGGCGAGTGCGTCTGACACTGTTATAATAGGATTCCTGGCAATGTAATTCAAGGACACATAAGATCTTCAGTTTATAGCAGGAGTACAAATGCAAGTATTATAATATAAATGTAACAAAAGTATTGAAAAATTACACAAAATTGATAAAGCAATAATATCTTTTCCTACTTATTCAAAACGATTTAAAAGCATTCTTATGTTTTTTTCGGAATATTTTTCTTATTAACTTAATTAAAGAGGTGAGTTCTAATTATATCTTTAAGCACACTCAAAGTTGATTAGAGAAAAAATAAGCTTTACCTTCTTCGAGAGATTGCTTGAATCATACAAAGGATCTCAATTATGTCCTTTTCTCTATATTCCGAAAAAAAATCCATTTACATTTCTCAAATAATTTCTAGTTTTGTTAGCTCATATTTCATCTAGTTTTTAGCTCAGAGATATTTTTCCAAAAGATGTTTACCGTATATGTTAAAATATTCAAATGCTTCCATAATGCTCACGATTCTGGCAAGCTCTGCGAATTTTATTGGAATGAACCGTATCATCAGACCAATCGTTTACGTCCGTGGAAAACAAAAGATATTTATAACAATATACTCTCGGAATACAATTTATTTGCAAGATTTTCATTATCATTTCATTATTATCGCACCCTATTCATTTAAATTTCAAGCTGTATTTGTAAACAAGAAATTAAGAGACTCTTAAATGTAAAGAACATCTATAGATGTCTGTAGATTAGTCATATATATTTTTACTACAAAAATAAATTAAAAATATAAAATCATAGTTCTCAGGGCGATAAGAGATGTAAAGATTTATTCATTATGATAAAAGCACAATCGAAGCTTGACACAAAAAAAAGAACTTTAAAAATGTTTCTTTAGGATAATACCACGTCATACGTTCACAGTCGAATACATTTCTCTACGAGACAGGATTCATAGATAGATAGATATTTCTGATATTTTCCTAAAACAAAAGGTTTAAAAAAAGGATCTTTAATATCTTACTTATTCGTGGTCTGCCTGTAACAATAACACGTTGCTACATTATTTAATTTCACTAACTACAGCTTCCATAAACCGTCCTTGGTACAGTTACATTTAATGACATCTCACAATAGCTACTACAAGCTTTTTATGGTCATTACGATTTCACATTAACACACATTTAAAACTTTTGTATTCAACACGGTGACGGAAGTACAAAACGGAACTTGGAATGGTGATTTAATATGATTCATATTTTAATTAACTCCGAACAAAAAATACACTCTGTTAAATATATTATTGTTATTATTTCACTTACGTTCGCTTACATTTCATATTCTGTGATGGATATACGTGTCTTAAGAATCATCCTACGTTTTGCCACGGGAATTACCTTCACGTACAAACGTAAAATGTGATCTTTGAGGAAAAATGTACCTACATTAGGTTTTTGGTAAATTATGTACGAGTTAACCTTAGGTAGTTTATATTTTAACCATTTTATATAAATAAAATACGCTAGAAAATAAATACTTCTATATCATTCAGAGAATCACGGTCAAATCAATAAACTTACATTTAAACATAAAGAAAATACTCCCTTTTTTATTTAATTAAGCGACGAAACGAGCGCAACGTTCATCTGATGGTAAGTGATACACCGATAACGAAGTGACGCTAGTTAACATGATACTTAATCCACCATATTACCCTTCTCGCCTGAGACATTAGATATCGAGGGGTCTCATTACCGCAGTAATTACACTAGCTACAGTGAAATGTTTACACACTACTGCGAAGAGAGTGAAGAGCTACTACTGTTTGGCGACAGAAACAGGCGCTGCCACCACTGTACCTACCTAGACGGTCCCCGGTTACAGAGACCCAGTAAAATTTACTTATGCATAAAATAAACTGAAATCTAAATTTTCAAAAAGCTAAGAATTATCTATGTCTAGGTGAAAATTTTAATTAAGTCACGAGGCAAAGGTAAAAGACATTAAACCTGAATGTATTAACGAGAACTCAGTAAGTGGATAGAACTCATCAGTGAATTCTAACTCCTATAACCAAACGTCAAAATTCAGTAATTAAAAACTAAGTATAAGTAAATGCTATGATCAAAATAGTTCCATTTACTTAATAATTAATTAATAAACTATAACAGTATACTACTAAAACAGTTCGAACATAAAGTCGAGTAAATATTGTCGAATAACCTGTATGATACTGTTTGTATTAATTCTATCGTTACTGTAAATAATAATAGATCATTTCTTGTAGCCATTTCGACGAGAAAATGTTTTGCTCTCATGCCCACTGGGAGAAGGATCGGTGTACGTTAAATTCGTATGAATAATAATCTCTACTATGTGTTACTGTCATTATTACCTGACAGGGTCAAGGTAAAGCTTTCGCATGTATTAAGTACCAAATCCCGGAGGCAGCATTTTACGAAATGATTTAACCTCATACGTTCTACGCAAAATGGAGTCCCGAGACCTAAAACGTCCTTGACTTTCTATCATCAATCGAAATCGATTTCCTATTTGCAATCTATCCGAATCGTGAAATTCCTTAGAAATGACCCTGATAAATGGTAGTCTAAAGTGAACCATTAAATGTAATATTCTCAAATAAACTAATCTGATGAGATTCTGTTTAGATTATATACACTGCTCAATAAAACAACTCGTAATTACTCGAAATTGTTAGAATTTTACGATGTGTGGTGAGCTTAACGACCGGACGATCTAGTTAAAACGTTACATCAACAAATTTAATAAAGTCACTAAAACAATCCTACATCCACCAACAATCCATTGCGTCAATTACCTTCTAAATAAAGACCTTACGCAGACCTCGTTTTGTTACATTTCCCGAGCCGCCTTTTAGTATTTGTACATTTAACTAAATTGGACTAGCAACAACAACGCGAAGACAAACGCATTTCATTAGTCTTATAATTAATGTTACTAATGAGTACATGATACATGATTCTATTATATTACATCAAAAAATAGGGTTTTTTTTTAATAAATAACATTTATATCACAAATACTTATATTGAACGTATGTCATATATACCAATACTTTAATTAGAAAAAATTTAATGTCACTGCATACGTAATGAAACCAAAATACCAATGATATTATTACAAGCGTTGGATATATAAAAATTATGCATTAATAACTACGGCAAAGTAGTACTAGCAATCATAATCTTATAAAAGATAAACTAAAACCAATAACAAAAATTAAATAATATATAAGTCTTTTTTTATTCGGTGAAGTAACGAAACATTCAGTTGATACGCCTGCCCGTAACAACATTATGCTGGTTAGGATGACATACACGACACCACATTGTGCTCATAGTCTTGAGACCTAAGATGTTTAGTCTCCTTACCCCTATAATAACAACTACAACGACCTACAAACCGGAACACAGTATTTTTTTTGCAAATACTGTTTGGCGGCAGAAATAAGAGCTGCGGTGGTACCTATGCACTTTCCGGCAACAAAGACCTATCACTAGTACAAAAAAATTTAGCAATATTTTTTATTCATTTTCTAAATTAATATCCTATTTATTTTTATATAAACAGCATAAAAAAAAATATGAGTAAATAGATTTTTTCTGTAGGATTCATTATCGTCTAATAAGGTAGCCATCCTGCTAATTGAGCCCAATTTTTAAAATAGTTTCAGATCGTCTCAAGTTTAAATCACCTGTCGTCTTACACTTTAAAAAAAATTCTGCCTTATTATATATTATGTGAAACTAATAACTTATTAATTTGTTAATGAATATAATGTAAATGTCCACAAATAAAATATTGTACAGAATTATTGTAAACAATATTATCTCTTCTTATTTAAGAAAATATTTCGTAAAGCGTTTGATATATTAACTTATGTTTGGGTCTACACTTCGTTTATTTTTTGTTCGTAGAACATGTATCGGACAAAATTGTTAAAGTTGCCGCTCCTGGATGAAAACATAAATTAACAAAGTTTACCCGTAAGACGAGGGACTGAAATAAGGCAATAGAGTAACTGTTTATTTATGTACTAACGCCTCAAACATGCTACAAATTCGTTTACAAAATAAACTTTCTTTTTAGTGACTTAAAAAAAATTGTGTTTTAGTATATACTATCAAGGTGTGTTATTGACGGTAAGTTTATATTGCCGGATAACATCTAGGTAAGTACCATCGCAAATTGTATATCAGCTCCTTGGTTGTTTGCAAACTCTGAAAAAAAGCTGTATTCTGGTTTGAAGAACGTTGTAGATAGAGCAATTAGTGGGCTAACGATACTTAACATCTTACATCTGAATGCGACGACTACAATGTGATGCTGCGTAAATCATCCTATATAGCACGGGTACACGTAGAGCGTACCATCCGGTCAACGTCTCGCCTGTCTCGTCACTTATTCAGATAAAAAAATCCAATAACTTTCTAAACGAATTTCTTAAAGATATATTTTTTGTGCTTTTTACTATCAAAACGACATAATTGTTCATATCCTTAATTAGAATAGTTAATTTTTCACTTAGACCGGCAATCACTATGTAAAATATTTAATTTTATATCACTATCATTTAAATGCTTAAATGCATATAAACAGGATCTACAAGAATTTTTTGATAACAAAAAAATTTCTTAAGCTTCATAAATAGGCATTATTAACGTCAGGTAGTAAATGCAAGATACAATTTTAACTAAAAAAAACAGATTCTCGAAAGATGATGAGTTGGCTTGTAATTATAATGATATAAACTGTGGAAACAAACATAGGGATATACTCGATTATCTCATTGACACAACATAATTTCTTGATCAAGTGTAATTATAAGTGCGTAGAATTTTATAAGGCATGTGTATCTAAAAGGTTAACATTTGAACTAACAAATCGAAAGTCACGATAAACGTAGTAAAAACGAAGTATTTATTAATTTGATACTTTAATTAATTATCTATTAGTTAATTATATTACATCCTTTTTAAAATAACACGACTTAACGCACTTGGTTAATAAAAGAATAATACTTTTGTACGCCGTGAAAAAGTTATGACGTATGTCATCCTTACTTAGTGGATATATGCGATCCAGGACTCGTATATAAGCGGGATATATTTACAAATACATAAACATAGAGAGGATATAGTAATGTGAAAGACAAATGATAAATTTTCATAGCAATGAATAAATTTCAAAAAACTAAACATGCCGTCAAATATAATCGATTTAATAATGAATTAAAAACATCAATTCGATTTTCATATCTGACAAACGACGTTTCTGTGACAAGATGGCTTTGGCAAAACATTTAGAGATGTCGTCGTTGAAATACTGTGTCACTTCTTATACACACGTAGCCCTTTACATAAGTTTCAATGATTACAGCCAGTCCATCAAGCTGTAAGTCATCTGACATTGTAATTGACAGGACGTCAGCTTCAATCAAGAAAGAATTTTCTGAATTTACAGATTACCATTATGAAACAAAGGAAATAGAAATGACCTGGTATATGATACTCATAAAGAGGTGTACTTATAATTATATTTCGGGCGATAGAATTTCATCTCTACTAAAAAATGATATACGAAAATAGACCCTTTAATCATAACTCACACCAATTCTTCTTGAGCATGAATAGCTGTCATAACTTGATACCAACCGACTTGTATAACAAATTGTCGTTAAAAAAATATGTGCGTTGCCTTTTTTGCCATGCTTGGTAACATATATAGCCGTACATAACGGACGTTAATAACAGTTACACTATCCCATATGTAAAGAATTCATACATTAAAAAATTCGGACATTGTACCAATGTAGATACCAGAGTTATAATCAAGACATGCACCGTGTTAACCGTGAACTACTTTAAAACAAGAAAGTAAAAGGTGTCAAGTAAAGCTTTTTAGTGTTATCACAACTGACATTTTTATCACAGACCCGTTTAACGGAAGGAACGGTACAATAAGTAGTAACTATTCACTGGGAAATCGAAGTAATAAGACGATAAAATGAAAAAATTCACACATTCATCTTTCGTTCGTCAAAATCGTTGTCGAGAAAATATCGTGTCGACAAATCGTAATTACAGCTGTCGACAACATTCGTCACCTTACGATTTTTAGGAAAGTAACAAAACAAAATCTCAATGTTCCTAAATTATCGTTTCAGTACCTGTGCTCTTTCTCAAAAAAAAAAAACTTTGGAAATATTGATTTAATAAAAAATATTATTAAAAAATTAAATAGAATTACTTATATATTAACTACATTTTATTATGCTCTATTAAACTTTAAAAAAAAACATTAAAGCTTTATTCGTAGTCCTTTTCGCAGATAACAATTATGAAAAAGCAATACAGCTGCGTTCTTCTAGTAGGTTTAAAAGATCAGAACTTAAATAAAAACAATAGCACAGTTATGGATAACAGCAATCTGTAAGGATCAAAGTAAATTTGTTTATGACTTGAAATAATAAACATTTCATATGTCCAGTGTTAAAAATGTAATTATTCAAAGTTCTCTCATCATAAAAATCTCCCTTTATGTGAAACGCCATTAATCATTATCCCGTCACCAGCGAATGGTCGTTTTAAAAGCGAATACTGCTTTACTTATACACAGTTTAAAGTCGAGAAAACATTAAAAGTTTTTCACAGTGATGTTATGTTTCATCGTAGACAGTTTTATATTATATACAAAATATGTTTGAATTAGCTCATCTGTATGACGATTTTATCTTATCTCATGTAATAAAACAGTTGGGTTTTACTATAGCCCTTCAGTATAACCAGCGCGTAAATTGATTGTTTATCCTCTACCTCTTATAACTAATACAAAATACAAAGCACGGTTCTCGATCATTGATAATATTAATTAAATTTTCATAATAAATTAGACGGCGCTTCTAACCACTGCCCCATCTTTTAAGTTTAAATTTTATAATTTTTTTAAAGATATAAGTCTTCTGATTTAATAAAAGCTTAAGGAGAGAGCCCGTTACAAATTGAGTTAATACCCGTACGCAAAATTTAAATAAGGAAAACTATCCTTTTTCCCCCAAAAATTTAAAAAATTATTTGCACATAAAATTTGCAATTTCTTTAGATAGACTTACCGAGAAACCAACATATCTACTACACGGTCCTTACTACCTTCTACAACTCCAAAGTTGAAGAAGTATCGCATATTGAATATAATTTAAACTTTAAACAAATTAAATGCATTAACTAGTTCAGACCAATTAGAAATTAAATGGTAAATCGATTACGCAAAACAATCGAGTAATTCGTCCACGCTCCGGGCAGGCTGGTCGTGAACATTTCCCCAATGATTTGGCAGCTCGCCCCCGCCTATATTTAAATCGTAATCTTACTGAGTCAACGTTCTTGTCGCTCTGTCACCCAAAATAAACGATCCTGTAAAACGACAATTCCTCCACTTTTTTCATAAATAAAATATTCACGATTCGTCAAACTATCATTACCTCTACCACTGTATAACACAACGTGAGAGATATTCCAAAAAATCTCTATTTTTATTTGATAGGAAAACCTTACTAATCTTACTTCACGGTAAAATCAATACAATTTAAATAAGTATATACATTTTTTTATTCAATTAAGCGACGAAACGAACGGGTCGTTCACCTGGTGGTGACACGCCCGCCCATAAAAACGTGGCGCTTGTTAATGTGGTATATACTGCAGCAAATTGCGCTCGTCGCCTGAGACAAGATATTGAGTCTCGTTACCCCAGTAATTACACTAGATACAGCGCCCTACATACCGGAACACAGTAATATTTTCACACTGCTGTTTGGCAGCGGTAATAGGCGCTGCGGTGGTATGTACGTAGAAAGTCTCCGGGAACAGAAACCAGTATATATAATGTATTAGTGAAAGTACAGACTAAATAATATATAACATCAATATTAAACTAAAATGTAATCATAGAGAATATTTTTACTTTATGTTGTGAAGATTTTTAATCGAATTCTCTTTTGACATATTTTTTTTTTAAATCTATTAAAATCATTAAAATTTGATTACCGTGAGACAAATTTTATACCTAAATGATGATCTGCCGTACTTAACTCAGAGTAAGAGAAAGTATTAGAAAAAATATAAAATTAAAAAATTTATATTGTAAAACGAAATATATTTTGTTTTGTTTTAAATATTTGAATATTAGAGCAAATTTTTATTTTAATCTAATAATATCTTTATAATATAAAATGCATGTAGACTGTTTAAAAGTATTTCTATTATATCACCATTGAAGACCCCTAAAGCATTAGTATCACCTCGTTATCCAATTATAATAATGTAATTAGCGAGACGGAATGTTCACGTGGTTGCTGTTGAGGAATTAAATTTTAACGATACATCAAACATCTAATTTTAGGTAATCTTTTACATATAAAAAAATTCGCTAATCTAAAAATCATAACGAAAGTTCTACTATAACCTGCCTTCAGGTTGCACTCAAGGATATGCAACAATTTTCACTGAGATAATTGGTATCAAATAAATACGAGTATATAGCGGCAAGGGGACCTCTTCGAAGTTTAACTAATTTTTATACATTTAGACCAAAAAAATTTAAAATACTGAACAGGCTTTAAATTACGTGAATATTACTTCGAGTTGGCAACTAATTCAGTCAGACTACTGAAAACTAAGAAAATGTATGACTGTGTTAAACGTTAACAATTTTTTATGTTTTCTTTTTTCCCATAAAAACTGTTTTAATTGATGCAAATTTTCATATATTTATAATAATTAATTCATAATTAATAAATGTATGATAACGACAAAAAAGTGCAAAGTGACCTTTTATTATAAAGCTGAGGTTAATTATTAATACATATATACAAGAAAGGAATATCGTTAAATAGTTAAAATTTTATGAATATAAAATTTGTGTAATGTTAAAATATTAAACTTTTAGCTATACTTAGACTTTTCTGACCCTTTCGCCAATATTGTATTTAAAATAACTTTACAGTTTTCATAAACCATCTTGTCGTCTCTAAACCTTGAAAATTGCGATATAATCTACATAGGTATGCGATGCACACATGATATGAACAAATACTTACTTTCTCCTCAATCGCTGAAACACCGGCCACTATATTGTAAATGAAATAAAACAAACATGATAACTCACAGAGAACTTATCACAAAATAAAAAAAAACTTAAACGTTAAAACGAAATTCTTTTATGTTCAAAATAAATATTTCAAGTTCTCGGTCGCAAAATTCATGACTGATGAGAGCGTTAAGCATAACCAGCCCCCGCGACGGTCCACGAACGACTGCTAGGCTCTTCGTCTCTCCCACTTTCCCACTTCACAACTACCTAGTGCATACTGCGCCGTACGGGTGTATTACAGCTTCTAGTGAATATATCCATGAGATTATAGACAAGCGACCTTAATTTCAATGTTTCAGTTTGGTCGTGAAATTTAATCAATGTTCATCTGACCTGAGTCGACAATTCAGTGAATTCTAACTTTACGCGTCACGAATTGAAAACAGGCTTTAGATACAACACGCATTCACAAAATTGATAGATATCAACTTTAATACCAAATTACTACCCTACTCATACATATACTCTAAAATCATTTTAGAACCAGTTTAATATTAAATTAAATATTTTTTGAACCAAATACATAGACGCTAATTTGTATACAAAAGCGTAAACTAAAGCAAGATAAGTTTTTCATTATAATTTTCTTTATAATGAAAATATTTCCTTATATAAAGCTTGCTTTTAAAATGCAGAGTTGTTTTGTTTAGACATATCATTATCCGTCTTGACGTGGAATAGCTTCTTTATGGGACAGAGTTCTTTTGTAAAAAAAGAAACTACAAAAGAAAGAGTTGCATTGAATGTGAAAATTCAACGTAAGGAATTTAATTTCTTTACATTAACATGAGCTAAAATTTCTATTTTACAAAAATAACTCTAGACAATATCTAACCGGATTAAGTAAATATGTAGGAAAAATATGATGATGTAATAAGAGTTAATCATAGCTTAACAAATAGGCTTTGACCTAGTTGTCAAATAATGCCGACGTTTATAATATACGCGATTGCCAAGTTCAGAAGCCTTATTTATTTGTTAATGTTTTTTATACCTTTTAAAAAACACACTAACAAGTAAATTTTATTCCAACGCTCTAATTCGATGTTATAAATATTTTTGATTTATTCAACACATTCGATGAACACAGATGCAACTTGATGATCACGTTATGATATACATACATACATATATATATATATATATATATATATATATATATATATATAACACCTTTTAGAAAAACAATAGCGTTCCGGAGAATGATAGCTTTGAACTTTATTTAATCGATAATCTTTATAACAATGAAGCCATAGCTTGTCAAAGGCTCACACCTACAGAGAAGTAATGTACAATGAACATTACTGTAACTCCATATTGTTGGATATTTTATTTAAGCAACGAACGAGTGTAGTTAGAAAGTAAGAAAAAAATCGCACTCATTATTATTAATTTCTTTTGTACTTTTTCTGTAATAAGACTTTTATTACCGATAATAAGGATATACTGACGTATAGAATATATACTGATGCCAATATTTTCCCATCCCAACATTGCTTGATTTTGCATCAAAGGTCCTTCCTTATATCTCTTCTTAAAAATTATTGGTAGGAATAATTTTTCAGTGTTTGTCCTACATCGATTTTTTTTCTCATCCTCATATATTATACAGTAAGAAACAATAAACATTAAAAAAGTACAAGTAAATAAAATTGGATTGGACCCTCGCGGCCTGTACAGGTTATATTGGAATTGGTATCGACTTTATTGGTATTTTCCCGTGTAGAGGAAGTGATTATTTACTAACCTAGCTACTGCGATTACTACGATCACAGCGGATTTGATTCTCGTCAACGATAAATTATTTATGTATCAATTCCATGAATTCTATGTGAATATTCACTGCAGTTCTCCTGCGATATGTGACTCGATCTAAATGGGGATAGATTTCTAAAAATAACTGTGAATGCGTGACCTGTTACGTGTGTTGTGAAAAAACAAATATATCTGTAAATATAAATAAATCTCGTTTGTATCATTTATTCCGTAGTAGAAAACGTGAAGACTATTAAAAATTGCTACAAAATTAATTATTATTTGCAAAATAATTTACTTACAGGTATTCACAGAAAAAACTTTTTACTTTTTATACGTTTCTTTTGCATACTATAATTCCTCTTTTAGTATATGACCTTCAATTAGATCTTAGATTTAAGTATGTATACATACATATAAACCACAAAAAGTTGTAGTGAAATAGATATGTAAAAAATTATTATAATATCAAAAACCTTTCGATTCAAAGGATCTGCGAGCCCAAATCCTATTCAATGCGCTTTAAGTAAATGTTATGAGAAACAATAATATACATATAAAAACTTGTACCATACCGATGAACTCAATTATCGAATGAAACCGTATAAATTTATAATCTAACAATCTTCTTTAGTTATATCTATATTTAAATTCAATAAACTATAACTTACGACGTTCACTAAGCTCTTTAGTTGTTTACTCTTACATAAAAAGAATGATTGATTTTATACAAACCTTAGTACAAACTAAACTACAAACCGACTGTCAGTAACAGGTAAGAACTCATAATAATTGTTAATCGCCTTCAAACTCTATTTCATTAATGGCTTTAATATAAACATGTTTTTATATTAAAGCCATTGATGTCAACTAACCACTGACCCGATATAGAGAGCAGTAACCCGCATGTTATTCTACTTATGAACACAAAAGCCATTCAATAATCTTTAATAAACAGTTAAAAATAATCTTTCTGATTAAATATATAAAGTAGTTACCTCTACGATAAGTTTACATTATTTACAATTTATAACGTCAATTATACCACTAGTAATATCCATTTTCATTTTGAACTCCACAGAAGTCCTTTCACAAGCTTATTTAAACACTTCGACAGTACATTAGAAAATATTAAACGCTTTTCATATTTTACAGATACTTTATTATCATCTTTTTATTTATTCAGAATAACATTTTAAAACGTAACGCAAAATACAGTATTAATTTCTAATTTGATGACTTGTTATAAACTTTATACGTGTCCTAAAAATATCCTCTGGAATACCAGTTACAGACAGCTAAAATCATATCGGCGTACTTTATGGGTATTCTCTCATAAACATTTTTTATTACGAATGCCCTTTATCTTGTTTTTTACTGTACAAATGTTCTTCGTTATATTCCTTTTTTGTAGTGTTATTATTTTTTGATACCTATGAATACTATTTTTTAATCTATTTTCTTTTTCAAATAACTAATGACGTATACGCGCAGTTCTTGCACATACGTCATACTATCTGTCGTAGGGTAAAAATTATTAAAGTAAGGTTAACCAAACTGCAGTCTACAAAGTCTTTTCAAAAAGGGACTTCTGACTAGTGCATAATGGTGAATGACCATCATAACCAACAATAATTCAGATTCGTGCAATGTACACAATATTTACACGACCGACATTTTCTTGCAATATGCTGTATGTATAGGCACTGCGCCAAATGTTTACTTCGACGTGTATTACTTCAAAACGTGAAATGAAATATTTCTTTTAAGTCAATATAGCAGAAGAATACAACAATTCGAATAAAATTCCGACCTCTTTACTATGTTACCTTAACTTTTTGTCACGTTAAATACAGCACTGTAAATTAAATGACACTATTTACCTATTTTTATTAATTGTATATCTACCACTTGTCGGGAGTCATATGTCGAAAACTAAATATAACCTTAAAGAAATCGTTTTATAATCGTGTTGTTGTTAAATTAACATGAGTTAACATTACACGAGTACAATGTTAATTAAACTAATCGTCTTGCTTCATAAGAACGATGTCGATACAACGTATAAATCAATCAAACAGTTCTAGATTCATGTAGCATTAACAACTAGGCACGGTTGTTGGCAATTAGCCCGAGCAACCAGTACGCATGGCATGTTCCGGACATTCAATCATTCACAGAAACAATGTTTGATATAATACAGAATTAATTAATCATTGTGATTATTGCTTATATGCGATATGTTTCGCATATGCATCATCATCATCGTCAGCCGATAGACGTCCATAGCTAGACATAGGCTTCCCCCAAAAATTCACACATCGATCGGATGGGGATTCGAGTATGGAGAGGGGGACTTTTGCCGCTTCCCACCACGCTTGGTTAATGCGAGTTGGTAGGAACCAAAACCTCGTTTGTTTATTAGCAGTGTGCACTACGAACAGGTGAGCTTGGCTTGAACCCCTGAGTTGTTGTGCGGGAACCTTTACACCCCTCCGATAATTTCAATATGTTATTGATGTAATAATGTATACCAGGATAAATTAATTTAAATATTTTTTTTTAACAAAGTCAACATTTAAAACTAACAATTTTTATTTACTCAATTGATTTTTTTACTAGTGGTAGGTCTCTGATGCCGTTTCTCCGTAATCTCAAGCTATTAAAAATAGGACCAAGGTAAGCCTTACCTATTGAAGAAGGCGACTAAAAGGGTTTTCGGAGTCGTGGACTTTTAAGATGGGTGCTATCAATGGTCACTAAGCTAGTCTGGGATGAACGACAAGTACAAGGTAATCTAGTGCCTGTCATACCAAAGCGGGCGTACCGGCGAGGGCTAGAGCCGTCCCTAGGACGTATTTAGGGCGTAGTACCAGGAAGCACCGGTGCGTACCTGATGACCACAGAGGGGGTTTTAGTGTGTACAAATCCTTTTGTACACACTAAAACCCCCGCGGTGGTCATCAGGTGGTCATCATCTGGGGTGGAAGGCAAGCTTTTGTAGGAACACAAGCTTATGTTCCTACAAAAGCTTGCTTCCACCCCAGAAGCAGCGTATCTTTTTAGACGATTTCCCCAGACAACTAAAAAAAAGGTTTTTATTGCCAGATACTGTTTAGGTAGGTACCACCGCAGCTATTGCGGCCGAGAAACAATAGTGTACAAACATTACTGTGTTCTGGTTTGAAGGCCGCTATAACTGTATATAGTGTAATTACTTGGGTAAAGAGACAACAGCTTGTATCAAATCGACAAACGCAAATTGGTTGTGTGGATATCATCCTAAGTAACGCCAAATTGTTAAAGGCAAACGTATTACTTACCATCAGGTGAACGTTTTGGTCGTCTCATCACTTCGTGTTATAAAAAAAAATATTTGTAGATAAATTTGTTCACTTTACTCGCTCTCAATACTACGTTCTTATTATACGACTACAATTAATTAATTAGCTGTCTGAACCTTTCAATCATGTTCTGTACAAATTAGTTATTAAGAACAAACGTAATTAAGGACTCATTGATTTTCCTTTCAATTTCATAAATTTGATATTGTAAGTCTGTAACAAATTTTTCGTTCCTCTACAAAGTCACAATATTACCATAAACAAGAGAAAGCAAAATAATTAGTGGTCATAATTGTTATTAACAAATCTTTCTTGTTGGAACATTATTATATAACTAACAAACATATTTTTCAATTTACTAAAATTAGGAAATGTGTAATTAAAAAAGTATCAAATATTTTATAATAAACTACACTGCTATAAAATTATGCTTCTATCTATATGTATATGTTCATCATTATCATCATCAATCAATAACCGTCCACTGCTGGACAGTAGCCTCCCTCAAAATGTCCACGTTTGCAGGGGTTCGTATGCCGATATTTGGGCAATTTTCCACCACGCTAGCCCAATGCGGGTTAGTGGTAGCCACAGCTTCATTTTTTGATTAGCAGGATGCACCAGGAGCAGGTGAGGTTGGATTGGGTCCCATGAAGTTTTTATGCAGGATACCTTACACCCCGTACATATGTATGTGTTATATTATATTTGTTTTTAATATAACAAAACTTATAAAAAGACTAGTCTGTTGTATGTAAAGAATAGGTGAAAACATACATATTTCCTTTCGTACGAGTATTAAATTTCGTGTGTAAATATAAAAGTTAATTTATTAACACTTGTATTGCTCTGTTGAATGATGTAACACAAGAGTAGGGCTTACTGTTGTCAGATGGCTGTTAATCATACGAAGTTTTAACAACAATGTTACATTACTTTTTCACAAAAATTGTACCGATTACATAAACTGATAAAAAAAACAGTTCTTGTTTGTATTTACCCACGTTCCTCTGTTTTGAATGTTTAAATGTAAAACTTCGATTTTCTCTAAAATAAAAACGAGTCTTATTTTAAAAAAAAAAATCTTTATATCGTACATGGAAATAAAACAGATTGTTTATAAATCTCTTATTTGTGTATATCTATGTAAAAAGTTATAAATAGAACACAATAAAGCTATAAATACAACAAAGAGTGGATAATATTTTCTCTCCCTTTTTTGTAACATGGCAATGAATAGCGCTATAGCACTTCACCTTCGACATACGTCAACTGAACGCTATAAAAATAACTATCAATCAAGATGCAGACACACGGTAGATAAATATAGTTACACCAGCATATTAAATATCAAAATAAACTCATCTTTATAAATTTGTTACCTAGGAATCGTAAACTTTATTTACAGTTTTAATTATTACACCAAGGCGTAGGTTAATTCGCAAAATTTATTGGCGTTATATATTGTGATTGGCAGCTACGGAGAGCGGAGTAATCCCGGATGAGTTATAGCGATCCCTCTTCTTACGAAGCAGTAGACAAAGATAAAATTCTAGCAGCAAAAACCTTAAATTTATGTCGAACCAATATTTTATTACTTTATCAAGGAAATATTACTATAAAGAATAACTAAACATCTATTATATTGTAGCATAATATTATTAATATGGTCACTTAAAATATGTTGTATGTATTCAGTTGCCCTTTTCCTCTACGAGAGTTGGTTTACGCGTATTCTCTATTTATTCCATTTTGAAACTTCATAAAAAAGAATAGCACTTTCCAGTAATTTCAATATACTTAGGTATATTTACTGGCAAATAAATAGATATATAGTGTTTATTCACTAATTGTATGCTATAATTTATATAGGATATATAATGTTATATCCAAAATTATAATCATATTTGAAAATCACATACATTCGAATTCTATGTACAATAGAACATTTATTACAAATAGATGTAAATTTCAATAGAAAAACTTCATGTGATAAGTAATTCTTTTTTATATATGCTTTAGACATGATTTTCTTATTCATATTTGTCGTGCGAAACAATCGGAAAGATATAGGTAGCATTTGTCACTATCACCTGTTCATTGAGGGACATGAGACTTGTCCCTAATTGACAAGATATAGTTGACAATGATATAATTGACGTATATGTCAGGTTCGTTTCAAATTTGTCTGTGCCTAAAGTTTTATGAATTGTTTTTTTCGTTCTGCGAGATTTTTATTTTGTCAAATTTTCCAGATGAAATCTATTCGATTATCGTAGTAACACCAACTAACGAGATATCATGTAGTTCCAAACTTTATCGCTTTTCTACATCTTAATAAAGATTACAAAGTAACAGTAACATATCTTGTAAATAAGAGTAAAAAAATCAACAGAAATGTAATCTTATATCTTAGTATCTAGGTACGTATTAAATTTATTGTTAAACCTATTAAATTAATTAAATTTATTAATTATAATAACAACACATTCACTGGTACCGAAAATAATTTATTATTAATCTTTCTCTATTCCAACGCTATTACGAGGGTGGTATCTGTATTGTGGCAAATGATTAAACCTTTTCATAATGTTATAGGTAACGAATTATCAAAATAGAATTTACTGAGAATTATCGGCACAAAGAAATAAATCAACCCAACCGGTTCATATCCACATATATTGTAGTCGCAAATGATCTCGACATGAAAGGAGTAAAAGGTTCAAAAACCTTTAAGTAAACGACTGTCGGCAATATTTTTAATATAAAATAATACTTCGTGTCTTCATTCATAATTTTTTTATTTACTCGCATAACCTAATTTCATAATCCGGTACGGTTTTAACTACGGCGATAATCTGAAGAGTTAGTCCCTGAAAATGTATAAGTTTCGAGATAGCTCTCGGTGCCAACTGTAATACATTAATAGTTCTCGTTGTGCCAGATTGCGAATAGTATTATTATTGTAATGATCTTGAGTTAGGTCATGGCAATTTATTTATTAATAGCCTAGTTGGGAAAGAGTAGCTTATCACTAACCCTTTATCGTTGTATGGTTTTGCATGCACCCTCGCGATAGCAGGAACTGATTATGGCAGACTTGCACCGACTAAAACCACAAACCACGAAGTTTTAATCAGTGCTTTAAAGCCGAGTTATTAAAGTACTTTTTGTATCTAAATTACTGTTTAATACGTTATATATATTTAAAAACATATCACAATACATTCATATCAGTGAAACTGTATAGTTTACTGTATTAGAGAGTTTCTGCTTAAAAACAAATTTAAAGGCTTAAAACAAAATCTTCCGTTTAACATCCCCTAACTCAAAAAGACACGAATACAGAATATGATGCAATGGACCATTCTGACTAGCACCATATTGTTTTGAATAGATATGTTGGAAACTATTAGTTGAACGGTATGGTCGTCTAGGTTGCTTTGCCGAATAAAAACAGCATTTAGATTGAAAAAAATATACCATTAGTACTACGCAATTATATACTTATATTACGGTGAAGAGTAAACGGTTGACCCAATTTCCTTGCTCTTAACTTTTATTGCTTCAGTTGCATGGCAGTTAGCGCGCTTGGAACGAGAAAACGAGTCCGTTATCGCTTTTTATTTCTCTACTGTTGACGTCTAGGATTTGCAAGAAGGTCACATTTTTGTGGATTGCAGTGACATTAGACTATACTTTAATAATATTTACATGTAATATTTATTTATTAACATGCAACTGTCAAAAGATTGCTTATTTATTTACTAACATTGAACGTTTTTAAGTTGAACTACATTTTATACATACTATCATTTTCTTTCAAAGTTTTGTAATAAGTTCAGAGTATGCCAAATAGTAGTGTGCAAACATTAATGTGTTCCGACTTGAAAGGCGTTGTAGCTAGTGAAATTACTGAGGTAACCAGTCTCAATACCTTATGTCTCACGGCGACGAGCGCTAACTAGCGCCACGTTCTTATGGGTGGGCGTATCACTTACCATCAGGTGAACATCCTGCTATTACACTTCGTAGTATAAAAAAAATATTTGAGAAACAATTATACAAATATATTATAAAAATTTCTCTCGCTCTCATTGATCAAAGCCTATTATACATAACAAAAGACTTTATTGGACTCATAACGTCGTGATGACTTTACGTCAAACGTAAATGATAAGAAATTTAAGTTAAAAATTACCATCACTTTCGCATTTAAAGTCGTCGATTAAAACTTCGTCTTTTGATTAGTGTTATTAATACTCTCTTTAAGTATCCACTTTAAAAAGGCGCTTGAACTAGTATAAAAATTTGATTTATTGAATTAAGTAACATTCTTTTACTTTCCATCGGTTCCACAGGAAAATTATTATCATGTTTTATTAAAAAAAATTAAGAAACTAAAGAGCTATATCAATTCATCACAACCATTTCCAGTGTTTACCCTCAGTAAAAGACATCTTCGGCAGTATACGCAATCTTTCCCCTTGTTGTATAAATATAGTGGAAACTGCTTTATTTTACAATTTACTCTTTATCCAAATAAGGTGCAAGTTGTAGATAATGTGGTACTCATTTTTTTTTATTCCACGAAGCGAGGAAACGAGCAAGACGTTCATGGCGATAACTTATACCCTTGGCCATAACATATGTGGCGCTAGATAGTATACACCAAATTTGCTCATCGCTATGAGACATAAGTTGTTATCTCGTTACCCCATTAATTTCACTAGATACAACGTCTTTTAAACCAGAACAAAAAACTAGTGTTTCCACACTATTGATTGGCCGCATAAATAATTGCTGCGTTGGTATATACCTAGACGGTCTCCGGCAACAGAGACCTATCGACAGTGATAATTATGATCATAATTCGACATTTAATTTCAGCCTCTTATTAGTATCCACGTGGACATGATCATGCCCAACTTAGTGTAATGATGTAAATTATCACAAATTAGATCCTGGCTTTTGCTTGAAATTCTTCGTAGAACACGCCGGGAGTAAAGTAACAGTAGAGATAACATAACCCGCCAGCCGCGTGGGAGATTTTTCTAATATCGTCTCCCACACAGAATGCTTATTTTTAATCTATGTCAAAATTACTATAATAAAACAAGATATTCGTTAGTCTCATAAGAATTAAAATATATTAAAAATATTAATGCATTCATTGACTTGTCTTCTCTTTTACCTTTTTTTTTAAACTGATCACAATCATATTATTTATAGAAAGAAGCGAGTTTATTAACTTATTAACATACACAAACTAACTAAATAACAAAAATGCCAAAATAGTATTACCATACACATAAAGTGATCGTAGGTCACCTGTGGCGAGTCTTTGTTGCTGGAGACCGTCTAGTCCATCACCGCAGCGCCTATTTCTGCAGCCAAACAGTGGTGTGCAAACACTACTGTCTTCCAGTTTGAAGCTGTAGCTAGTGTATTCACTGGGGTAACGAGACCAATATCTTGTCTCGGTGCACTATATATCAAACTAACACCACGTTGTTGTAGGCAGACGTATCACTTACCACCAGGCGAACGTCCTGCACGTCTCGTGGCTGATTTGAAAAAAAAGGTCAATAGGGAAAAGGGTAAGCCAAATTATTTCTTAAGGAATGTTAAAAAAATGTAAAACCCGTATAATCAAAAATCAACTTTAAGTCGGAGGCACAGCCCTTCAATAGACTTAATTTGACGGCAAAATCGAAACTAAGAATTATATTATCTTTTCTAAAACATGGAAATCCTTTAAGTCCTTTTGAATTTTGCGGTCTTTAAAAAGTTTCTTTGAGGATTTCTCTACCAAAATGTTTTCTTCTTCAATAAGTATTATATTATTCGTATTTGATTGCCTGAAACATTTCTAAATGATCTTATAGTATGGGTTAGTCTAGTCTGGCAGCAAGAATTTTATTTTGTAGCAAATTGAGTTTTACCGCTTTTTACGTCCGGTTTACTGAGTATTCCACTTTAAAGGTAAACGTCTTCAAAGAGTATGTAGCTAAAATAAAGAAGACACATTTTGGAATTGTAGTCCGTCTGCAACAATTCAAAAACCAATCGGTATCTAAATAGTAATGTACTAAATAACAATTATTTATATGTATTAAAATTTTCAAGAAAATATAGAATACAGTACATAACTGTCTACTATATTTCTAGTGTTTAAAATAGTGTAATTAAAATAAAAATAAATACCTTTCTTTGGCCATTCATTTACAATAATAATCAAGTATTTTCACACAGTAATACCTTAAGTCCTAGAAACTATAATTAAAACTAAAACAAACTGCATTGGTTTCATAGAAATTTTCTTTATTATTCAATTAAGCGACGAGGCGAGAGGGACGTTCACCTGATAGTAAGTGATGCGCCTGCCCATAACATCGTGGCGCTAGTTAAGATGATCTATACTGCAGCACAGTGCGCTCGTAGCTTGAGACATGAGATGAGAGACATGACATGAGAGGTTGAGTCTCGTAACCCCAGTAATTTGTACTTTCTCAGTATCATTTAAATCGGAACACAGTAATGTGTGCACACTAATGTTGGGCGGCAGAATTAGGCGCTGCAGTGGTACCTACCTAGACAGTCTAAATAAAAACTATAAATAATTTAATTATAATTGCAAGTGGCCCTACGAAATAAGGTCCAAATTGAAACCAAATACATCTCGAGTTCCCGCCGCTCCCGTGCGTTCGTTGATCCGAGCATCAGCTGTTTTTGAATTTGTGTCTCATTGCTGGGGTTTTTTTTAGTAGAGTAATGTATTTTTTATGAAACTATCGTTTCATTTAGCTGTACAAACATGATGGAGCGTAAATGATGCTAATAAAACGTTTTAAAAATATGTTGTTTTCTTATCAGGATCGATTTTTTTCCGTCCCTTCATCAAAGGTTTCATTAGTACTATCGTCGGTCTTCGTTTTTGGAAGTGGTCTCCTAACACCCAGTATAGTAATAAATTTTTGTAAAGTTATTTTTTAATTATTTCCCTAATTCTCTTTACTAACAAATTGTGTATGCATTAAATAATACCAAAAATACATAAGGTAAACTCTTTACGTTTTTGTTATTAGTTCTTCATTCGGATTACCGGAATAAAGTTCAATGAACATGTCAAATTATGAACAACGTCACTGTCGGAACACGGGTTTGATAATATGTTACATGTGCACAGCCTTCGATAAAAACGTTTCTGACGTTCAAATTGATATTTCACGCGAACTTCATATTTAACTATTTGCATTAAACAACATTTTCATAAGTACGTTATCCAAATGATCAATACTCTATCTAAAAAAAATTACCTATTTTGCAATTTTTTCTGATACAGTTAGCACACTTTAAAACCTTTCCATAGTCAGGTTTGACTCGAAGAAAATGCGTTCAATTTTATTTAGAAGCATTACACTCGTAATAAGAAATCGAACGATGCTCTTAAATACATACTAAGGACTAGTAATATCTTAAATGAAGTATATACACTTATAACATAACACAAATTTACGTCTACTTGGTTAGATAGGTTGCTGTTTGCCAATTTCACCAAAGGTTTAAGATATTTTAACCTCGAAACCACAAGGTCACTACGTAAAATTCAAGTGTAGTTCGTAACTTAAAAGACTGTTTTTTTTCTTTGTTACAACTTGGCACTAAATAGCTCTCATTGTAAATTGTACATACTAAAGTCTGTATAATTTACCAATTATTCTAACGATAATTACATTAAAGTTTATAAACCTACACTAACGAAGACAATATCGACGGGAATCAATTAGTCGTATATAAGTTCGAAATGCAATAATTTTTTTAGTAGTAAATGCACCTGTTTTTACTACTAATCAGTATATAAATTTTAATACTATGTGGTGTATTCCTCTGCTTTATAAATAATTACAAATACAACTAATGTTAAATTACCTGATTAAATAATTTATGTAAATTGTTAATTTCACTTTGTAAACCACCTTTAGACAAGAACATGACGTTCTCTAATTGGAACTCTCCATGAAAACATCTCCGCATATATTTGCATGAGCATTTTATGTCACAGGTTTCACAGTCAGGAAACCAAAGTCATCATAATATTCAAATGAATTCATTTGTTTACCTCTAGTTCCAATATTTCCATGCAAATTTCGCGTTGTGCAAATTAAATTAAATTTTAAGATTAAACAACGTAGTTTCGTAACTGTATGTTTACTGATTAGATATAACCGTTTAACATACAACTTTTCAAAATGATATTACACTCTTTATTTGAAAATGTAATTTTATTTAACGAATGTATAACATCGCCTATCGTTGACACGCTAGTAAGAACTTTTATACAGTAACACATTAGGTTCGTCGCCTTAAGACATAAGAGATTACATTTACCCGGGTCAGGCTATTAAGATGGCTAAAGCTTGATGTTATAAAAACCACAACTGTGTTCCAAACTGTTCAAATACTGAATACATCGATCGAGCATCTTTTAGAGAATGAAAATGTAATCCCGAATTTACCCTTGAAAACGGTATATCTTTCGAACGATCCCCACCCTCATCCTAGCAAAAAAAATATTAATAATACCTCTATCGACTTAGGAATAAGGCTTTAGTAAATAAATGTTAAATAATTAATAATACATCGATAATTGCAATTTTGCGTGTTTTTTTTTTAATTATTTATTTATTCACCACATTAATTAAAGCTGGTCACCTGTTTTAGTATTACATTTCAGTTATCTTAGTCGTAGGTACATATAGCATGTATACCTATACATTACATATACATTATAAGAAGGCCTAAAGTATATCGCATTACATATTTATATATCACCAGCCCAGAAAGCGTTTCTGAAGCATTGAGTCTAATAAGCTGTCTTATCTTTGTCTTTATTGCTACGCCTTTTCTGTGCTCACATTTTTCGCATGGCGAAATTACTGTTCTATATAAGAATTGAACCAAGTGCCAAATAATATTACCACAATATTAGCCATAACATCCTTCGCTAGATGAAATGTAATATCGTTCTTATGTCTTTCATCGGGATTTATTCTTACGGTAGCGCGAATGAAAAGCGTATACGGTTAAGTATATTAACAATATACAGTTTTCAATGACGGACATTTTTTTAAGATTTATATGTAATTCAAAACAAGTTGCAATCTTTTTTCTTATGACTTAAAAAAAACTTTGACTTCAAATTGGATTCGTTATATGTCGTGGATCTGGAAAGAGAGTAAACTTAGATTTATTTTATAAATAAAATCGAGAAAATCAACAATCGATTTTTTGCTGTTTTTTTTTTGTTCAACGTGGGCGAAATGCCTGCGCATACGAGTCCTCGTGGGGGCAAGGACAAGATATATCAGACTTGCACCGACTAAAACCTCCAAGACGTTCCACCTCGTCACCTGATGGCGGGGTTAGGCGGGAAGGATCAACCCTCCCTTTCCACCTCCGTAAGGGCACGCCGGAACATGCAACGCGCCCACTCCTCGGCGTCTTGCAGTCGCGCGGGCAACGGATTCCCCCGAACCCGTCGCCTAGAGGCCATAGAAGCCAAAAGAGAAAGCTCTCCCGGCTCCCTGCGGCGGCTCCGATGTTGGGCCCAGCGCCACCCATTACTCGGCCGCGGAGGATATGGAGAGCGGAGAGCGCATCGCAATACCGACACTCCTCTTCCACCGCGGCCCCACCACCGCCGCATCAACGGTGCGACATCGCTTAGTCCCAGAGGGTACTCCCTCCGCGACTCCACCTCGGCTACAAGAGGCGGCATAAAGCGGCCCCTGCAGCTCACCGGCCGCATCCGTGGTGATCTCGCGGTTTGCAATCGGTGCTCTAACCTGGAGCGGCCGCTTCAAGCCGGCCGGATAAGTTGCTCTTACTTCACGGTGGGCCACCCAGCCACGGTTACTAAGCCCCTCTGCCAAGACAAGGCGGGAACCTGTTGGGGGGGATCTTTTGCTGGTTAACCTAAGCAGCCACAGAAAAGGAATCATTTAAACATTTAAATCCCAATACTGTTATTATTTTTATTAAAGTTATTTATTTGTAAGATGTACGTATTAAGGGTATTCAATAGGCAATCAGTGAACATTTTCTAAAACGATTCTCCAGTTTTTATAAAGATATTTTTAAAAACCTAGGGACTAGAGCGTGTTTACCTTTTAATTATAATTAATTAACAAGATTTTTAAATATTTTTAATCAATATTGCAAACATTTTTAAAGAAACTATGTTTTTATACAACTATTCTACAACCTACTCTTAATACAATACTTATAACGTTAGTCATCACATCGTCTCGTAGTTTAGAACTAAATTAGAAAGAGATATACTGAGAATTAATTTCAATCTTTTTAGTTGTTTATTACTTAATCAACACATACACGGATATATACATATTTTTAATATATTAATATATATTTAATAAAGGCGAACTTAAGCCTAAAAAGTGTTTTCTTACAGCGAATCATAGCAACGGAAAAACAATAATAATGTGTGGCCATTAACAAAGACATTATTAACTTCTTTCAACTAAATAAATAGGTGAAATTTAATGGTTCGAGGTTCTAGACAAAATGAGATATTAGGTATAACTGATACAAGGACACTTCATGTACTGAAAGTAAATATTGTTTGACATCATTCTAGCCACGCATTGTTAGGGATGAAGACAAACACTTAGGAGTGTCTCTAGCGTCATCCAATTTGTTGGGCTGCCCGCAAGCACTTTGATTGATAGACATCCCGTTAATCTTTATGATACCGTCAATTTATTTAAATTATCATCCTCTATTATCTCTTTAAAATATTTATTATTAAAGACTTACAATTAACAATTAGTCATAAATATTATTAATAAAAAAATAACTAAATGACAAAGGATGCGTAATCTCTCTTCCTTTCGTTAAAACTTTAGGGTGACACTGATTGTTCTATACTTTCGGAGACATGTGGCGTTTAAAACCTTTTTATAACTGTCATTATAAAAACCTTAATAAACCTTGTCACGTTTTAGATTTTTTTTTTTTGGCTTAATGTAACGAAAATATGGATGTAACACTTCTATACAAACACCTCTTTAGGTGAACGCCCGTCGCACCACAAAGAAGTTTATATGAAAAAGTTTTTAGCATCATTAACAGTAAAATACTCTCTCAACGTGTTAAAAAAAAACGATATCACTAAATGTTTAGTAAATAATTTTTAAGATATTAATTTTATTTATCATTACTGTTAATACTTACAATAGTTATGATAAATAGAAAAGTATTATTTATAACCCTCTACCTATATTTAAAAACCATTAAGATTTAAAACTATTTTTGACACTTTATAGACGTTTTATGAAATTTAAATATATATAGTTATTATAAATTGTATCGATAAAATTTAAAATCCCTTAAATATTGCTATTGTACTTGAATATAATATTAATATAGAATTAAAAGCTATGTCATTCGTACTTAACGATATTTCCTCTCCAGAGTAGGCACTTACTTTCATTTCCCTAATTTCCCCTCTACTTCAACGCTTGGCGGATCCTCAAAATTGAGTTACATAGCAGTTTTGCCTTTTAACGTTCCATAATGAAGGCAATTTTCCGCAATTTATTACTTTGTTTTATAAGAGCAGTTATACAACATAACTGTGTTTAAACGTTATGTGACATTGTAACAAAATTCAAGTATTTTTTGGTGTTTTTTCCTTAACATGTCCTCTCTTTTAAACAATTTTAAACGCATTGTTTATGGTTCTTAATATGTTTTTCTGAGTGTTACAAAAAAACTATATGAGTGACTACCCTTTACTAAAGTATAGGAACATCAAATAAATTATTTACTTTATTTTTTATAACAACTTTAGTAAGTAATTAATTTAATCACCTTTCTGAATACGTCTTTTGAGAAATTAAAAAATAGGAAAGATAACAAAAAAATGTGTTTCAGTAATTAACCCAGAATAAATAATAATACAATGTATTTTTTTATGCGTATTGCATACAATAGGTTTTAAAAAAACGACTATAGTATACGTGTATATATTCATGAATATGCTTTATATGTATTGAAGTATAAATATTGTACTGATTACGATATCTTATTTAGTAAAAATTAGCACTTCACTATACTTACTGCACTTTTGGCTTCGTGCTTTGATAACACTGAGATCCCTGAATCGATACTGGACCCGTAATTGTTCTATATACTTGAATAACAACTGGGTTTTTAATAACATACTTGAGTAGCCAATTAACATAAATGGTCCTCGGATTATTAATTAGCGTCTATAATTATGTGCCTGTTGACATGAAAAGGAATACCTAAAATAAGGATGACTACGTTACCATTGTCTTATTTAAGATAACTCCTAAGGTATACAATTTTTTTTAATGGTGCGTAATAAGTTGTTTTGCCTGCAATAAAATATATTCTATTGTTTTATGTTAATATGCTTATAATTTTTTTTAAAGATAATTCAATTCTATTCGAGCGTTAAAATTTTAATTTAGTCTATTTAAGAAAGATTTTGAATCTTTGCCTTCTACGGTTAAGTACTTATTTAGCAATGCCCTGTCTATGCACAATACTCTACTGTTGTCTATGTTTCATACGGTAGGCATTATTATCTCCATACTGCAAATAAAGATTTTATGGATTTAATCGATCAATAAGTGCTCCTCTGATATATTATAAATAGATTCACAATTTATGTAATTAATATAGTTAATTATTTTTCAACATGAGTTCTCAATTACCATCGTCAAATTTTAATTTGCTTGGAGTAAATAATTTAAAAGAAGATGTTTCTATTAAAAATGTTTGGAACCATAATCTTCATGAAGAATTCCACATTATTAGACGAGTAAAAACAATTTGTTTCGAAATATAGTTTTACTGATTTATTGCATCACGAAAGTTTTACGAATTTTTTTATTGAAGGTTGTTCAAAAATATCACTGGGTGGCTATGGATACAGAATTTCCAGGAGTTGTAGCTAGACCAATAGGTGAATTTAGATCCACTGCGGATTACCAATATCAATTGCTAAGGTAAACATTAATTATTAAAGAAAAAAATAAAATGCATTTTATTAAGATTTTCGAAAAATGCTTGTCTGTGTTTAAAAAAACTATAAATAAACAATAAGTAAAGGATTTTTTAACTATAGTTTCGAAGCCCCCAAACTATAGAAATATTATCTAGTAGTTGTAATAAACATTGTACTCCCGATAGCAGTATCAATACAATATATATGTATTTTCATATAAGAGTAGATAGATTTAATGTTATTCTATCTTTGTAAGTTTTGAAAGTGAAGTTTATTTTATAAAGGTTTTTCTGATGAAAATGTCCTAATCATACAGATGTAATGTTGATCTCTTGAGAATAATACAACTCGGCCTAACTTTCATGGATGAGAATGGAAGAACTCCTCCTGGTTGTAATACTTGGCAGTTTAATTTTAAATTTAATCTACAGTGAGTATGAATATCACTCTTATAATTTTTACTTGTTTCTCTATTCTAACTATAATCATTATTCTCTTTTAATAACTGGTAATTTATCCATCCTAACAGAGAAGATATGTATGCTCAGGATTCAATTGATTTGTTACAAAACTCTGGATTACAATTCAGAGAACATGAAGAACATGGAATAGAACCTTTAGAATTTGCAGAGCTTCTAATGTCTTCAGGTAAATTTATTATTATTGCTTTAGTTTGATTTTGTTTAAATTGGATAAGTATTAAATTATTATTAATGCCCAGTTTTTAAACAAGATATCTTTACTTTCTAGGAATTGTTCTGATGGATAATATAAACTGGCTCAGCTTCCATTCTGGATATGACTTTGGTTATTTATTAAAACTGCTTACTGATCAGAACCTACCTCAAGAAGAAAGTGATTTCTTTGAACGCTTGCGTATGTTTTTTCCAACAATTTATGATGTTAAAGTTAGTATTAGTGGCACCCTATGTAATATTTATTTCATAGGTACTCTATTTTTGAACTTCTTTATTATTGAATGTCCACTCAGTATTTAATGAAGCTATGCAAGAATTTGAAAGGTGGGCTCCAGGAAGTTGCAGATCAGCTTGAGCTACGACGGGTAGGTCCACAGCACCAGGCAGGATCAGATTCACATCTTACCGGTATGGCATTCTTCAAAATCAAAGAAGTAAGTTATTACAAATAATATTTTAAGAAATAGACAGTCAAGTTGCCAGCTGCATGATAATTAAGTAAATCAAGTGGTAATATTATACAATTTAAATGTATTGGATCACTTTGACCAAAGGTTAAGTGTGGTATATTAAAAACTCTATTTCTCATCAACACAAGAGAAAAATTATTTCACCCATCACAGAAAGCTTACATCCACCTGAAATGTATTCCTATAATAACACTAGAGATTACTACTGCAGTAGAATTAACCGTTTAATATTGGCAAGTCAACTTATTAAAAATAATAAAAATTTTCTAAGATTTTGTAATTCCTACCTTTACACTCTAATTATGTGAAAAATTCAAGAACATTCCATTGAATGCAAATTAAAAAATTACACTGGTTTCCACTACTGGAACTCTGTCTACCCACAATGGATAGTCAGGGTCAAATATAATGTATACAACATATTTTTACCTTATTGTGGATTACCTTTACCCTCGT
Source organism: Ornithoptera priamus (assembly GCA_029034505.1). NCBI lineage: Eukaryota > Metazoa > Arthropoda > Insecta > Lepidoptera > Papilionidae > Ornithoptera > Ornithoptera priamus. The sequence goes on from JARDWD010000705.1 coordinate 549,073, forward strand.
AATATTTATTTGGGGAGATTCAGGTTAGAATTGATGTATTGAGTTTGAGTAACTTTAAAATTAAAATTCATTGTCTTATTTTCGGGTAGTTGTTTTAAATTGCAGAAATAACATTCTCTAGCATTGTTAAGGATTGCAGTTAGTATATAATATTTTTTTTGTGGAAGTAATATCTTAAACAGATTTTTATGCACATGTCTGGTCTCCAATGGTTAAAACAGGTTTGTAGATTTCTCCACCCTGAAGGTAAAAAGAACTTTCTTCGAAATGTGTCTGTGTTTTTAAATTATTTTTTTTTTATATTTACATCTAGTTTTTTTTTGCAATACTGTATATCTACCTAATTTTACGTCAAGGTCTAGTCCGATTTCTATGGCCTACATTAAAGCCTAACTACACTAATTATTTAGGCATTAAACTATGTCTCATTAGGTGGCAGGCAGTGTTTAGACTACAGACCAATAGCCACTACTTTTTAATAATCACCATAGTATATTTGTATACATATGTTTCTATAATGAAAATGAATAGACTGAATTGATGAGTTGTAAAATAAAGTTGTTACGTTTATAGATATTCTTCGATGGGAACATTGAGAGTACTAGTGGACACTTATATGGCCTCGGTGCATCATTCGCATCTAATGCTAATAATTTCCAAGAAAATACAGAGAATGGCAGTACATCCTGATCCGGAGACACTGTGGACCTGAACAGGCTCACACCTCTACTACAGACATTCCATCTTAAAGATTGAATGTCAATTGTGATTGATATGTACCTGAACTAAGAAGGTGTAATAGACTCTTGATAAATAATTAAATAATTTTAATGAATTCTGTGTTAATATTTAAATGTAATAAAATTTTAATATTGTAATATTTAATTATCTGAGATTAATAAATAATTTTCTCTTCTACATTGTTATTCATGCAAATCCTTTTGAGCTTTTTGGATACTTCAGCTCAATAGCATTCAACCTTTTTATCCTGGGAGTCACAAGAGCGCATTATACATGATATCTCGAGCCGCAAAACAAATTACCTTACCCCCCCCACCCCACCTATACCTGCCACAAACCTATTCCATTCGTCGAGCGTTCTTAGCCTACGCTATTGCATGACGATTGAAATGGGGCAATCCTCATACAGTCCCCTTTTACTCCCCAGGGCAGTTTCCTTGGCCAGCTGGTCTGCACTCTCGTTTTCTTGCATCCCCGCGTACGCCGCTTTTATCCAGTATAATCTTACATTCATCCCTTTCGCTTTTAATATATTTTTTTTTACTCTCAAATATAAGGGATGGAGGGTATCAGGTTTTGCGACTGTTTCAAGGGCACACTTCGAGTCGCTAAGTATAACGCAAGAATCCATTGACTCGCTGGCCGCGTTGTTCTGGTATAAAGGTCACTGCAGATGATGGAATTACTGTGCCACGTAGATATCAACATCATCAAATAGGACAACATATTAGGTCTTGAGGCGCTGAGGACAATGTGGTGTGTCACCCCATTTAACCACTGCCATAATAGTTATAGGCGACCGTATCCATTACCAACACGTAGCCTTGCGAGCCTCATCGCTTTGTCGAATAAATAAACTATTACAACTGAAGGAATAGACGTATGTTGTGTAAAATAAAACCTATTTACTATGGCTATATTGTTTAATTTGAAACAACAAAACATTCGGGCGGAGCAGCGTTTACTGATGTGAGTAAAAATGAGATACACACAATTTAAATTCAAATACTGGAAAAAATACTATAGTATGTTACGAATGTAAAATATTTAATGGGTAAGGAATGTATTGGCGATACCAATAAATAGAAAAAGCACACACACTTACTAAAGGTCAAGAACAGGCAAATATTATCATTGTAAACTCTAAGATTCAGTGCATAAAACCAAATTTTACTTATTTTAACTTTTAAAAGAGGTAGTGGTCATATAAAATTATACGGTAATTTATAGATAATTTTCTTAGGTACACTGATAATTATGACATCAGGGCAATTGTCACCTCCGTCCTCCGTTACCATAGATGTTATAAAGCTCTTGAAATATCAGGGTAATAAATAATTTCAACATTTTTTTTATTCTACGAAGCAACGCGACAGGCGGGACATTCGCTGACGAAAATAAGTAATATGTCTGCCTATGTAAATGAGTTTCTAGTTAGGATGATAAACACGGCACATTGTGCTCATGGCGTTGAGACTTAAGATGTTAAGCCCCTAGTAATTTCACTAGTTACCGCGCCCTTCAAACCAGTACACAGTAATGCCTGAACGCTACTGTTCGGTGGTAGAAATAACCGCTTCGACAAAAGGGACCTACCATCCTACCTGCAGTGTAAAATCAGTAAAATTTAGTTTCTATTAAATGAGTAATTATCGCCTAAATATAAGTAATCATTATCAATTATCCGTTTTAAGTTGCATTTTTATTTGATCATTTTCTGCTTTATATTTCATTTTTTCTTCTTCTTAGTTTTTTGCGCGGCGTCCGGTGCGTTATCGGCCTTCCGCTTGCCGGCGTTTGCACCTTTGCCGGTCGCGTTACCGCTGGGCGTGCTTTGATTTGAGTTTCCGCTCTTCTTCTTTTTCTCCGCTCTTTCTTTCTCTTCCAACTCTTGATTCTCTCTTTCAATTAAAGTTATGAGAGTGTTGCATCTGAAAAATTATTCTTGTGATAATAACTTTTTTATAAAACGTCAATGATTATTACAAATCAACTTCTCACAATTTAAATATTCTTAACATCGAACAATTCCTCTGTAAAACTGTAATACTGTAATTCACTGAACTATAATACGCACTTAACGAAACTTTGTGCCGCACCAAATCTAATCAACACAGTTTACCGGCATAACAGCACTGTATGTATATTTATTCATTTGAAAATGTGCATAAATAAACAAAATGTTTCGACATTATTAACGCAAAATATACACTTATTTTGGGAAACATTCTTAGATTAATGAAGTACCTGCGCTGCAGTTCAACTGCTGTTCGAGATTTGAGGAACCAATCGAAACGGAACTGTGGCGCTGCGTGCACCGCGGCCCGCAGCTCTTCATACACATTCTCCTTGTCAAAGCCCAGCTTGTGTAACATGCATACTAAAAACCTGCATAACAAACAACAACAGACATGTGTTATATACATAAAGGAAACATTAAGAAATTTATTCAACCACTTAAATATAATAACATACGGAAGCAAAATTGCATTAGAAATGTTTATTGTTTTAAAGAAAACTCAAGTACTTTATTACCATGTATTTTTTTAATTGTGTTCTCTTTATCAACAATGAGCTAATATTTAACTTAAATCTCGCATAGTGTTAAGAGAACCCGCCTGGATAGACTACCATCTTCATGTTATAAATTTTCCACAATAACAGCCTTCCTGACTTTCGATAGACAACATATGAAAGCCACGGTATTAAGCGTAAGCACCATCCGTGGTCTCATTGTGACTGAACACAACAACTGGCAGCAACTGGATATATAGTTAATGACAGTGGTGTTCTTTGTAATTATGAACTGTTCTAATTTTCTATTTTAAATATTTATATATTATATATAAATTTAAGTAATAATACAAGGAAGTATTGAAAGATAATTTTTTTACCAATGTCAATAATGAACTAATAACTGCATAAATAAGAGCATTAAGTCTGGAAGGACTCTCAAAGGAGACATGGAACATAAAATGGTGTGCATTCCTAGATGTCTGTCTAGCAGTGAATTGCCTCTGGTTGGTGATCATGAAAAGAAAGAAAACATTTCACCTGTCCTCTTCTTCCACATAATTTTTACCCTTGTTGGTACCATAAGAGATTCTAAGCTGATGGAAGGGCGCTCTGTAACGCGCCATTTTCGCGTCTAAAGCTTTCTTAATAGATGCTCTTCTCTGTATCTTCGCTTCTCCTCTCTCTATCTGTCCCATTATTCTATCAATATCTTGAAGTTCGTGACATCGTTCCCAAAACACTGCTGAATATTCCATAACCTGGAGAAAATTGATAGAATATAAAAATAATAGAATACAATATTTTTTTCATAGGTTACGCAACAGTACCTCTTCAGGTGTTTTTCCCTCAACATCTTTAGCAATGTTTTCAATATCATCCCTTCCATATTTTTCATTAGCTTTAATAAACTGATTAAAGTCCCGTTTCGTCCAATTTGTGAAACCTGAAAATTATATATATCTTAATTCCGCAATTATTATATGTAAAAATAATGCAATCTTTAAGAACAATCATAATAATTGCAAAAAAGAAATTAATAAAGTTCTTAACCTTGTGTTAAAAGCTGTTCCTTCTCTTGGATTTCTTCTTCTGTTAAGGCTTCCGCATCATCAATCTTACGTTGCTCTTCTCTCTGTATTTTGGCAGCATCTGGACCTAATTCAGGATTCCGTGGAACTTTATATCTGTAAAATTAGTACATGATAAAACAATTATAGTCAGTGCACTGGGTTTTATTGTTACAGATTTAAAACAAATAAGGTAGTTACCGTCGTAGTTCTTATTTCCGATCTCAATAGTGTAAAAACTTAGATTTTTTACAGTATGCAATTATATCTTAGTATATATATAAAGAAACGGCCACACATTCCCGGCATATGTTTCACTTACCCTAAAGTTTTTCTATAATGATAAATTTCTTGGTCCAACAATTCAAAGAGTCGCGGCGGGAAAAATTGGAAGTCTTGAACGATGGGTTGTTTCGGAGGTCGTGGAGCCTGTACATAAAAAAAAAGTTAAAATGAAAGAAAAATATTTTATCTCCATAAAACCAATGCAATACTACGATATGATCTTGAAGTGCACAAAAAAGCAAGACAGATATAAATTGGATGTATATATATATTCTAAATTCTTATATGTACTAAATTTAATAATAAATATGGTCAAGTAATAAAGAAAAAAGAAATTCAAAAGTAAAGCGTAAAAAATTATGTTATTAACTACAATATAGGATAACAGAAATTAAATAAAAACATGTTACACTAAATACATGTTTATATGAAAATAAATTATTATCAGAAAATATACAAACATTAAACATGCAATTTATATAAAAAGCTTATGTACATAAAGTAATAAACATAAAGTACAGTACAAAGAGCTAATAAACGGAATAAATATAAACTACAGTATAAAGAGCTAATAAACGTAATAATAAATACAAACAATACACGACGGCCTTACGCTGTTCCATGGTTCCCCTTAGCTCTTTACACTTATTTACCTGTACCTTGGGCGCCTTGGGTTCGGAGACGCGCAACGCCTCTCTGAAGTACGCATCCACCGCATAGTTGGCCTTACGCTCCCTCTTAGGGGGCTCAATCCAGCTACCGATGGGAATTATTTTCTGTTTCTCTCTGTAGTCCTCACCTAGGTTCATTTAACATACATTCAAAGAACACATTTAAATACTAAAGGACAATTTATCTTTTTATCACAATAAAGAATATCCTTGCGATAACACCATGAGACGAACACGACTGTCATCTTGCAGTGATGGATACACCTGCCGCATATCAATAAGGTGCTGGTATGGATCTTCGACAACAACATATTATATTTATTGCCTCGAGGTTAAATCCCGTCCCGGTTCCGAAGCAATATCACTAGCACGTCAAACCGGAACACAGTAATGTTTGCACACTACCGTTATGTAGAAGAAATATAAGTGCTGCGGTGATACTTACCTAGACAATCATTCATAATAAAATATATAACATACTGGGAATATATGCATATTGAGAAATAATACATTTTTTTATACAAATGGTTCAAATTAATTGCATCCGTGGCGCTGTGGTTAACCGCATGCCATAAAACACGGAGGTCCCTGGTTCAATTCCGGCTCCACACGTCGCGCACATTTGATGGTGGTAATGAGTTTTAATGGTGTTTTTTCAAACCCGCCTAACTTGCTTCATCTTTATAATGTACATCTGTCGCCGTAACAGGTGGAGTGTTCCGGCAGTCGACAATTACTAAAAGCCAATTTTAAGTTAACAGTTACATATGAACAATAATTTTTCACAATAATGTAATTATAACTTTAATATTAGGTAAAACTGCACGATGTATACTTCAAAAGAATTTAAAATCTCCTCAAGGTTCTCTAAAATTTCCCAAAAAACATCTCTTACATTCGTCAGATATATTATGATTCCCTGAATTATTATGCTTTTTCAGCTAATTCTCCAGAGTAGCATATAGCAAGCAATAATATTATTTTAAACAAAAGGCATAATGCAAACATGATCATAGAAGAGCACCTACAACATGACCTGAAACCATAAAAAAGACGACGGGCGTCAGTTCGCACTCTGCGGACCCCTCCGCGTACCACCGCACCCAATGGCAATTTGTACATTATCATGATCCTCGGCATGAAGGAAGCAATTAAGATTAAGAATACCTTCAAATTGATACACTGAATCAGTCGTAGCGCCCGGCGTATCCATTGAAAACGCTCGCAGTGATGTCTCGCCCAGACTTTCCAACTTTTGTTTTAGTTCTTCAGTCTGTAATGGTAAGCTTCGCACACATATCAACTTCGAATTTTTTTTTTAGTACCAACAAATGAAAAGCTATGCAAATAAGTAAATATACGGCTCACTTAATATTCCCACAACTGGGACATGGGATGCTTTACCCATAACATTTGAGTGAAAGCCATTTATCTACCACACTAACGGAGTGTGGGTTAGCTGATGTTCAATGGTCTTATGAGTTGTAAATAATAGTAAAATCGATTGATAAATATCTATTTTCATGTAATATCACAATAATGAAAAAAAAACTTTTTATTTTTTAATTAAACAGAAAAGTGTGGAAATCTATAAGAAAGTGAATAAAGGCTACTTCTTGTGCACTTTACCAACGAAGACTACATCGCCGCTTACCAGCAGGTGGGGTCGTAGTCAAGCACTAGTGTAAACAATTAAAAAAAAAGATTTAACATCAATGTAAAACTCAAAGCCCTAAACTTATAGGCCTAATCTCGAATTTTATTCAACCTTACCTTAGTCTCTCCTTTAGCCAATATTGTATCGATATCTTCATCAGTAATCTCAGAGTCTTTGGATGAAAAGACATGATTAGCTCCATGTCTGATCATGTTCAGCATCTCATCTTTGTTCAACTGATTCTTAGTATCTACCAGACGTCCCGATTGTATAACTAACTTGTCCAGACGTAACTTAACCTCTGCTCTTTCTACTATCTTCTCTTCTACAGTGTTATCAGTGATTAAACGGAAAACGCGAACCTATAAGAGGTAAATCAAAAACATTAATTACATCACCATGAAATTGTATATAAAATGCATGTCATAGAATATGAAGTTTGATATTATTTTAATTTAAATATAAAGCACCTTTTTTATATTTTTAGTAAAAATCACCAACAGCTGCTTTATTTATCTACCAACCCGCACTTTGACAAATTGATGAATCAAAGACCTCAAAAATCCATTCTTGGAACATTAAATGGACTATAAAAAATGATTTTTTTGCCAGATTAACCAGACGTAAGTGGTCTAGAACTAGCTACCCTGGTAATCAATTATTGTGGCTAAATTCAGAAGCAAATGATAAGATGAAATGGTGTTGATGAAAAATAGCCTAGGTTTAATCATATGAATGTTTGGGTAATCATCATCAGCAGATAGATGTCCACTGTTGGACATAGACCTCCAAAGATTTCCGCATCTGTCAAGTAGAGATTCATATGGTGGTGATTTTGGCTACTTCCCACCAAGCTGGATCAATGCAAGATAGTGGGAGCCAGACCATTGTTTGTTGATTAGCAGAATGCACCACGAGCTGGTGAAGTAAATATGGATCCTGCGAGTTGGTTTGTGGAAACTCTTAAACATTCATGCAATATTTGTATCTATATAGTGATTTTAAAATGTTTCTGTCTGAATGCCTGTCTATTTTTTTAAGTAATCTCGAAATAATTGGATGAATTTATCATTTAACTTGTTCTGTAATATTTGCAAGTAAGAATAAAATAGTGGTTTCCATTTTTTTAACAAACTTGATATAAAAATATATAGAAAGTTTTACTTGTTTCATTTGTCCAATTCGGTGAGCTCTGTCCATAGCCTGCAGGTCCATTTGTGGATTCCAATCTGAATCATATATAATGACTACATCGGCTGAAGTTAAATTTATACCAAGACCACCGGCTCTTGTTGACAACATAAAGATGAACTTCTCACTTCCCTCCGCATTGTATTCTTCTATTTGCCTATTTCTGTCCTCATGGGGTGTCTGACCATCGAGACGGCAATACTGTCCACAATCAATGACAAAACAGGTTAATTAAATTAGAATTTTCTAGAGATTAAATTTTTTATAACTATTTCAAAACCTTTATTGCCTAGTTCTGAAATAGATTTTAAGGAGAGCTTAAATATGTTTGATATATGTAAATAGCAGCCAACCAATATCCATCAGAGATGTAGTATTAAATGCATGTCTACATCAAATCGTAACACCAGCTGATGGCCAATCCTATTAATGAAAATATGAGGATCTGTTATAATCAAGTATTGTAAAATTTTTTATGTTATGATTCAGTTACCTTATATTGTCTCCATAGACAATAATCTTCCAGGATATCCAACATCCTCGTCATTTGTGAGAATATAAGTATTCTTGATCCTTGTTCACGAAGTTTTGGTAATAGTTTGTCCAAAATCACAAGCTTTCCACAATTGTATACTAGATGCTCATCAGTGGTATATGGAGGACCAGGTTCGGCGCCATCAAAAAGATATGGGTGATTGCAACACTTTCTCAACTGCATAAGAATATTTTGCAACCGCATTTTCTCAACTTTACCTGCACCATTTACTGAAAACACATTAAAATGATCACTTTCATGGTATGCATAAACTATCTTGCAATTAACTCCCTGCTGAGATTTCTTAACAAGCTGCATAACCGAGTTCTTCAATAAATGTGTGTTAGGATTCTTCAGGAGTCAACAGGTATTAAAGGCATCCATAGGTTACAGTAACTGCTAACCATCAAGCAAGCTGATTCCTGTTCTTGACTTTAGCAGTAACCAAAAAGACTAGCATAATTTTATTTTCAAATAACTTATTATTCATTCTTAGCTCAAACTTCTTACAAAATATATATTACTTACCAACATCAATATCCTTCATGAGTACCTTAGTATACCATTCCCTTTGCATTTTACTTAATCCAACATAGACCTTAAGTTCCTTCTTGGGTTTCAATTTTTTTTCTACTTCCGATTTAAGGCGTCTCAGTAAGAATGGCCTTAAAACTGCATGTAGTCGTGAAACCAGTTGATTATCTCCCAGTGCTGCATTTGTATTGAACCAGGAGTCAAAATCCTGAGAATTAAAATATTATGATAATGTAATTGTAGTTAAAAAACAATCCAAGAATAAAATGGTTTTTAGAGTAGCTGATAGAACAGAAATTACTAGTTCTTAAAAACACTGGTAAAGTTATTATATATAGTTAATAAATAGAACCAGCTCTCCTAATGTCTCCTCCTACTACTGGAGCATATCACATGTAGTTAAGGTCATCTTTCCACCACACTAGCCAAGTGTAGGTTGGTCAATGTCACACGCCCATAAAAGTTGATTTTTAAAACCACAAATTTATTTGGGTATAAATCTTTTTATAACCAAGAAGGTAGGTATACTTACATCAGAGCTATTAAATACATCAGGTAATAGAAAATTAAGTAAAGCCCATAATTCATGAAGATTGTTTTGTAATGGTGTACCAGTCAAAAGTAATCTATTCATACTTTTAAACTCACGAAGAAGCTCCGAGAGCTTTGATTTCTCATTCTTAATACGATGGGCCTCATCAATAACCATGTATCTCCAGTTAAATTTTTTGAAAACAGATTTCTCTCTTATTATCATCTCATATGATGTTATGCAGACATCCCAATTCCCGGGCATGAGTGTTTCACGAATAAATGTGTTCTGTAATAAAAATCTCAATATAAAAATGCTTATCATAATAGTAAATTTCAAGTCCAAAATTATAAATATTCAGGTACCTAATTATTAAAAAAAAAGTGTGGCAATACAAAAACAAGGATATACTTTTTTAGACTAATTACCTTTAGTCTTACCAAAAATTAAAATACCAAAATAAAATTACCCTTGTCTCCTGATCACCTATCAAACACACAGCTCTTAATGAGGGACACCATTTCTTAAACTCATTCATCCAATTAGTTAAGGTGGATTTGGGTACTATAACAATATGAGGTCCAGGAACATTTCTAAAATAAATTTAATTATTAAATATACAAAATATTAGAAAAAATTATATGTTTAATATCAATTGTGCATCCCTAGAATGTATTTTTTTTTGTATAAATATTCACAAAAGAAAAAAATCACATTAATATACTTTACTTCTCTTTTTATAGTAATAACCAATTAATACATGTTAATTTATTTCCACAGCAACTTTAGAACTGTAATCTGAAAATTATTGTTTGAGCCAAAAAATATATTAAACTAAAATTTTTATTTAATAAAACTGAATTTTACAAATTTTATCAATAATAAATTTGTTTGTTTAGATTTTATTTTAATATAAGAGAATCTTTATTAATAATATGCATTATGCAAGTGTATGATACAAATACACAGCTTTAATACTTTACTTAAAATATATTGTTTAAATAAATACTTACTTAAAATTTTTCATGTATCCCAAAAGTGAAATGGTTTGTAAGGTTTTTCCAAGACCCATTTCATCAGCCAAAATTCCATTTATACCATTTTCATACAATGAAATCATCCAATTAAGACCACGGACTTGGTAATCCCGCATTTCTCCATTTTTTATATATGGGGGTGATGATTCAAACCTGAATATACTTTTTTGTTTTGTATTTGTTTCGGCTAAAAGCTCTTCATCTTCTTCTTGTTCTGTTTTGCGATGACGATGGCTGGAAAATTTGAAATTTATAAAGATACAGAAGTTTTATCCAATTCATTACTTGCAGATTATTTACAAGTGTAAAAAATGGAAGAAAATTTAATCACATGCAATTTTTTAAGAAAAAATATATGTATTATTATCGAAAAATTATTCAAGCAATATACGAAAAAATTCACTTGCATTTATTGATTAGAACTTTCAAGCATGATCAACATATCATTATACTACTATTTATAAGCGTCACTTACTCGCCAGCTGATCCAGGTTCAGGGTCTTTAATTTTTTTGGGCCTACCAGCCTTAGCCTTTGGAGGACTACTTCCAGACTTAGGTGTATTAGTCATAAAATGTGAAAAAATCTCAGTTTGTTTAAGTAAAAATTCGAATCTTTTAGAACGATCTGTTTCAATTTTACTTTCAAAATCGCCTTCTTTACCTCTAGAAGAAGTAGTATCACTGGACGACCCATTCTGAAAGTAATTATAGTATTGGAATTAATCTATTGGAATAATAACGAACATCATATACTACCAATAAATCCTATAAATTTAATTTTCAATTTCACGCTTACAGAATTCTCTCCAACGTCTGCAGCGTCCATCACTTCCTCTGTGTTCGACATTTTATGAATACAAAATTAACTAACGAATTATTAAGATTCGTCTCAATATATATATACACTTTTCATATTAAAATATTACTGCTGAATTCGGAAACGGACACACAAATCTTAACACGATAGTATACGGCAGAATGAGTGATCAGACGCCCGGCAGGCGCGAAAATCACAGATATAAATGTTATAACAGATAAGAAAAATAAATATTTTGAAATGTTCTAAAATACTTACCTTAATCTCCGGCATGAAAATGACCATTTTATAAATTATTAGTATATCAGTAAATTTTACATACCATTAATTAAACAAACTAATTAAAAAAAAAGTTCTTTACGAAAGTCGTACTACTAATTGAATATTTTGCAAACGATCATAAAAATATACATACATATATATCACGCCTCATTCCCTGTGGGGTAGCCAAAGAATACCTCTCTCCACTTGCTACGGTCCTGGCACACCTCTCTCGGTTTTTCCACTTTCATGAGCGTTTTGCTCGTCGATTGTGAGTACACTTGACTCGGCCTTTATTTATGACATGTTCGTTTTGATCGGAATATGTCCGCCTTGGTCGACCTACACTGATTTTTCCAATCATTCTTACCTTGTATACTTCTTTCGTTAACTTTCTTTCATCCATTCTTTCAACATAGCCGAACTATCTAAGCATCCCTTTCTCTACTTCAACCACGCCGCACCGCTCCCTTATCACACTGTTCCTCACTTTGTCCATCAGCTTCACTCCAGTTATGCTTCTCAGGCTTCTTATCTGCACAACATTAATTCTATTTTCATGTTTCTTCTGTCATACCCAACATTCACTACCATACATCAGTATGGAAATCAACACGCCCCTATGCACAGCCAGTCGTGCTCTTTGTGATACGTTCCGTCTATTCACGAAGTTATGAAGTGCCCCATTCACTTGATTCCCTTTCAAAACTCATCTTTTAATGTCACCATCACACTTGCCATCTCTCGTAAACTATGAACCCAGATATAAAAATTCTTTAACTTGTTCCACTATTTGTCCCTCAATCATAACGTCAGTTTGTCATACATTCCACTCTTTTAAAAACTATTACTTTCGTCTTGCTTACATTCACTTTCATTTCCTTTGCTTGTTAAAGCACCATGCACTATGTCTATCATCGCCTGCAACGCCCTCTCCGATGATAATAAAACTTAATTGATTAAATATAGTCGTTAATTATAAAATTTCATTACACTGATGTAGATATGTGTCACATTTTATTAACATAGCTTTTTTACTTTTGCAAATATATGTTAATTAGAATTGTACCATTTAAAGATTTCATTTTCAATTCAATGAAACTATAATTTATATATTTTTATGTTTATCACTATAAACTGGTCATGTATTCCAAGTATATACAAGAATAATCTTAATGTTCCCAATGCAGGCAGTCGTAATGTCTTATTACTGAGATATACCATAATTACTGGAAAGAAATGGTGGTCAAGGCAACGCACCATAGTCACATCCCTCAGTCATGAGGTTGCGACAAAGAAAAAGACCATAATTAACGAATGACCAGCGAGTTAGCAGAAAATTATATTCTCAAAGGCTATTGTTTTTGGGAATTATGCATTATCTTTGCAAGTGTATTTTTTTGCAATAAACAAATAATTAGAGGACCATTAATTATTAATATTAAATTTGAATAGCCAGAGGCACATCACTGATATATATGTAAACAATAATAATGACAAATTTAAGCAATAATTTATTTACTATTAAGTGCTTGATTAATTAAAGAATTAAAATATTCCAATTTTTCCTCTTTGGTTGTACATTTTGATATTTCATCTGATATCACCTGAAAAATTACTTTAAATTTTATTTTCATAACAATATTTTAATATAAAATTTGTGTTTTTTGAAAGAGTATTTACCAAGGCAGGATAGAAACCCAACTCTCTAAGTTCATTGATTTTGCTTTTAAATTGACCAGTTAGTCCTTTAGTATTATGTATTAAAGCATTCCGCCCACCAATTATTAAAACAATCCATTTGTTGTCATCTGGAGGGATCTTCATCATGCCAAAATATCTGTCATCGCATATGTGTTCTATAGGAACAGCATTACCTTTATCATCATTGCACAAAATAATATCTGAAAAAAAAAAATATTTTAATGTAATATGCACATTGCAAAATTTTTATTTTTATTTAATAGAAGTTACCTGCTCTTTGATGATGTGTTAAAATATGACCCCCCTTCACACAAAGTCTACCACGAGCTTCTCTTAAGATATTTAAAGCATCTAGAAACAATCTCTCTGTAATGTTATATTGCTTCTTAAAATTTTCATTTGGAACATAATCTGTATATTTCTTAGCCATAATATTTACTTGTTTATCAGATAACTGTTTAAAGTTAAAATCTTTACAAAATATATTTACAGTATTATGTAAAGTTAAAATTTCTTTTCCGTATAAAGAACAATGTTTGCCATATGTCTTTTCCAAAAAGACTGGATTAAATACCATTCTCATTAAGTCTTCATCATGTATTCCTGATAGACCTAAGTAGGCGACACAACAGGCAAATGACCTGCCATGTAAATTACGTTCAGTCTCTCTTTCTTGTTTTTTTAACTCACATGTCATTTTAAGAAAAATATCTTCATCTCCACATTGTGGTTTATAATTAAATGTACCAAAAGTTAAAGCTAATCTCTCTAGATCTTTTATTCTAGTTTCTGATATTAACATAATCACTTTTTTAGCAATAGCCTTAAGGCATCCCTCATGAAATGTTAATGTGGATGTTGACAATAATGCAATATGAACATTACACAACACTGACAATCTAGGTACTTCATATTGTAATTTGTTTAACAATGTATAAACCCTATCAAATGGTGATGACTTTAGTGAGTAACGGATAACTTTTAACAAAGCTGCTAGTGATATTTCATGTATTTGTGTACAATTTTCTTCAATTTTGCTTATCATATTTATAACAAAATTTACATTTCTTATAGGAGTTTTGCTTTTAAAAAATCCCATTGATATTATAGCTAACTCATCAATATTAAAGTTATGAAAGTAGTTATTAATACAGACTTCTAAATTGTGTATATCTACAGGAGATTTTCTTTGTACACCTATAAAGAACATTGTTTTCACAAGTTGTTCCTTAGTTAAAAATTTCGCTTTTGTAGCAAATTTTAGTAAGCATTTATTTGAAAAATCACTGAGTTTGGTAATATTAAGCATGTAGAATAAGGTAATAAAATTTAGCATTTCATCATAACACCAATTTTTAGTTCTTCTAAGACACTCATCATCAAGTGCTACCCAAACCTCAATATAATTTCTTATTGAAATAAATTCTACTTCAGGCCACTTTGACAAAGAATAAAATATAGACTTCAATTCTGTATCACTTGCTTTTTTTATATTGGCGGTAAGAATGTCTACAAAATCATCAAAAATCCTTTCAGAGATGCTCAGATTCTGTTTAGAACATAATTCACCCATAACAGAAAAATTCTCAAATATATATGTTGGTGATTTTGTTCGCCAATCTTGGTGTAACAAATCGTGTAAAGACTGTTTTGGTGCTGGTGGAAATTCATCTAAATCAAGCTTCATTGCGTATCCCATAGTTTTCATTATATTATAGGCATAATTATTTTCATGTTCAATGTACACTTTTGCACATAATTTTAAATCATTGTGGAAATCTCTACAGTAGCTTATAACTTTTGTCTCAACACCAATAACTCTTATGCCTTGACTACGATATTTCGAATTTGAAATAAATCGCAATATTTTACCAATGATCATTGTATAAATTATATATATGTCTTATCATTAAGCATAATAAGAGAATTTAATACTCAATTTTTCGCGTTTACTTAACTAGCGACATTAATAGAAGTTCAGCAAGTTCAAATTAAATGTAAATATCATGTCGTTGATATTCGACTCAAATAAAAATAAAACTAATGCACTTATGAAAGAAACCTACTTTTTTCTTTTTTTTAGAATTGAGTAGCAAAGGTTCATAGTTCAAAAAGCCTATTTTTCATTTCATTTTACTCATAAAGTTATTAAATAAAATTTTTAACTTTATTTTTGATTTACGGAAAAACAGATATGTAACCAAGAATACCGTTATTTAAAAAAATAAATAATTACATATAGTTGAAAGACATTTGTTATTTTTATTAATGACAACATTAAAAAAAATTAAACAAATAATTTTGTTTTTACTAACACGAATTAGCAGATAATATATAAGAAAGAAAAATGTAAAGACAACATAGTGTATGTAAGTGATAAGGAAATTCCTAATACATTACAAGAATATGTTATAACACCCTTATACAATGAATTTCCTTAAAGAAGAATTTAACAAAAACAGCAAGAGCTTTGTAATATATTCATTTGTTTTATTTTATCTACATATATGTCTATATTTGAAAAGGTATTTCATTTTAGAATTAATCACATATTGGAAATTAAGAACTTTACATTATTACTGTTGCCATTACAAAATTGTGACCAGTCTTCCGATGTGTTCCAACATCCATAAAAAAGAGGCATTACATATGACACCTTCATTTCTTCAGTATCGCCTAACCCAGGGATAGGAATAGGTATATCTTGATTTTCAGTTTCTCTTTTATGACCTAAGTATAAATTTTTGTCTAACCAACGTTTCTGCTAAAAAGTAAAGAGTAATGACAAGTTTTCATTATTTTTCATCCCTGCATTATGTTTTAGACTATATATCGTTCATAGATTTTTACCTCTACTGCTTCAAACCTTGATTTATTACAAAATGGCCATGTTACGGAATTACTATGTAATTCCTTTGTGTAATTGCACCATAAATTCCAGTAAATCTAGGCAATTAAAATTATAAAATGAGCATGAATCCAATAAAACCTTGTTTAAAGAAATATGAATAGCTTGTTACCGTTCGTTTAGGAGTATCGGCTATTTGAAAATATCGAATTCCTTGAGAAGTAACCATTTTTAGTGACTGACGGACATGCTTTTTAAATATATATATTTTCATAACATTCAGTGGGTATAGGTAACACATTTTAAGCTTTTTAAGGTATTTTGAATGACATTCATTATTGTTATGAACCTTATACACCATAGATGCTATTGCAATATTTTTATTGGTTAATCCTGAAAATTTAATTCTCAAAATGCAAACATTGTTTTTCTCAAAGTATTTATATGTCGTAAACAACAGAAATTTAAATAATGCGTGTCCTTTACTGTCGATTTTACTTACCAAGAGTTATCATAAGTAATTTAGAGAAGGTCATAATTGAGATTAAAGAAATTGAAGCTGTTTTAATTCCATTGAACTCGGTATTGGTATATTGCATATGACATAACACATCAATAACTTCTATGTTAGATTATTTATAAAAAGGCGGAGGGGATGAGTTTTTGTCTATTATTATTATGCAACTTTGAAAAACTCACCACTAATAAAGTTCTGATTAATTTGTGCCGAGTGGTATATAAATAGAATTTTAAAATAAATGTGTCGAAATGAGAACTTGCCTTTTGTAATCGGTTACAAATTGCGCGCTTTTGTTTCCTTATATTTTGCATTTATGACCTCCTTTTAACAAAACTGCGAAAAATACTCTCAATCATTAATTGGGACGAGACAGAATTCTAATACATTCATTAAATTACTTGGGGAAGGACGTCTGTGCAGGGTTGCTGAACAACGACAACTCTTTCCAAATTAATAGAAAAAGCTATTCAATAGCGCGAGGCGATTTCGCAATTATATAAGGTACAAACTAATTATCTATCACCATTTTATATACAAAATCATCGAAATCTTTAATGGGAATAAATAACGATTGGTTTGCTTTTTGTGCCGACTTAATTATCTGCTACATCATTTTACCTGCAGTATAATAATCATTTATAGATAGAAAGTATTTTATACCAAGTACAACGGCACGCAAAGCTTTACCGCCTCTAGTCGTTTCATGAAAATTGCTCTCGATAAGAACAATTTCATCAGAATCATAGAAATTTTCTAAAAGTAGTTTCTTTATCTGTCCATAAATCATGATCTGGTATTAATTTTAACACAAACATTTTATTATCCGTTACTAGTATGACACGATTCTCTTTGACAATGTTTTGATAAAAGTAAATATGTTGCCATATGTTTATAAAAATACTATAAAAACTACAAGTAGTTATGCGAATGTATGAAGGTAAATGCACAGTGATTTCGGGTAATGTTGCATATCCTACCCGAAATGTCTGTGCTTATCTATAATTAAAAATAAATTTGCTAATTTCAATTCAGCATTATTGCATACGTCTAAAGTAAGTTGGAAGATAATTACTTACATAGGTTTAGTGAGGTAGGTTATGCACTATTTATTTGACTATATAAAGTGCACGCTCCTGCAATTAGAAGTATTTAATAATATCTGTACACTAATGTTTGTCGAAATGTACTGCCGTCATTTCTAAATGCGTAGAATTTTCATTAACGTCTGACGACAATGTACCCAATATATGATAAAAGCGTTTGTTAAACCTTTTCTATATTTCACCAAGCGACGAGATGAACAGGGCGTATACCTGATGGTAAGTGATACGCCCATAACAATATGACGCTAATTATGACGATGATGATGATGACCGTACATAACATTGTGCTCGTCGCCATGAGATATAAAATGGCGAGCCTCATTAGTCCAGTAATTTATTTAACTACAGTGTTATTTAAATCAAAATACAACTATGATATAATTTATATACTCCTGTTTGGCGGCAGAAATAGGTGCTACGTTAGTTACTGCCTAGACGATCTCTGATGATACAGACCTGTTTTTTTTTCTCAATTAAGCGGGGAGACGAGTGAGATGTTCACATGTTAATAAATTATACATCGCTTGAAAATAACAACGTGACTCTAGTTAGGACGATATATACTAGACTACATTTCACTAGCCTGAGACGTAAGATGTTGAATCTCGTAACCCCAATGATACCAAAAAATTAGCTTAGAACATTTTGTAAAAATTTCTTTCCATAATATCTCATTATAATGAGTATTAAACTCAGTAGAAGAATATTTGAAAATAGAAAAAAACTCAATTGTTTTCATTTTCTTTTATTACAATGACTTAGGCGTTTTTCACGCAAATACTTGCCTAATACAATTATTTCTCAAAAAAAGTCGATTCTGTTATTACATGTCATTATAAAACCAAACGTATTTGTATATACTATCTTTCAAATTTGTTATTAGCTAAGGGAATAACTTTGGTTGAAATCTATTTATTTAACCAAATAATTTTAAGAAACTAAGCATTTTTTGCTCTATTAAATAAAATACCGAAAATTTCATTTAAATATAATATTTGTAGGTAAATGGAGTTCAAATGATTATCAGAAGGACTTATCCAGGATATAGAATTAAAAAATAAATTATTAACATAATTTATATTCGTTAATACTCTGTTTATTCGCCATTACATGTAGTATTTCGTAATTTTAATGGTAAATTATTATGGTACAATGGGAATGTTAATAACAGAAAAGTTCTAATTAAACTAGAAAAAAAGGCAGATTAGACATTATCTTATGGATTATCTAAATTTATAACGACGATTAATTAAATAATACGTTGTTTTCGCAAAATTCGAGGCTTAGTTCTAAAATTGCCTAGTAATAAATAATTCTTATTCGAATTGATCACCCGTCATCGTCCAGCGTCGGCCTGTGAACAAAAACATTGTTATTGTAGGAACAAATCAAGTTAATATATTACTTTCAAAACACAATTTTTTCGCAAAATCAATATTAAATATAAAGTCAATATTATGTTTAAACTAATTATAATTTTTATAAAATTTTTGTTAGTGCAGTCCTTAATAATAACATAATCCCGAAAGCTCTGGATATAAATAAAGTAAGTACACATAAAACTAAAAATGGCCTTCACCGTACCATAGATATTTAATAATTATAGGTGTATGTCTGTATTATTAAAAAATAGATATGTGAGGCTAATTAAAAGTAATGAAAAATTACATGTGATCCTCAATCTTTTCCTAAATAAGTGTTTTGAAATTATAAAAGAATGTGCAATTATCATTTTGTTATCTTACATTTAAATTTTAGTTGCTTTAACACTTCACAATGAATGTATTTATTATGTCTGTTGGAAAATTGAAGCTAAAAGCATAAGCAGGACGAATAGGTGTTGCAGAGATCGATCAATGTTTTATTTTTGAAACCTTAGGTATTCTGATGGATGGAGGCAGCGGTAAGAGATTATTGCCGTATCTAGTATAAAAATTTGTATCTAAAGACATTTTGACATTTTTATCCTGAAAACGATTTGATGTTTAGTATTAAAGAAAGTTATCGTTAAGCATTCTTTGTTACACATTGTATAATCTAAAGAATTTCTATAACTCATTACTTACCAAGGCTTCAGTCTTCTTACGCAAATTGGATCTAGAAAGTGTAAGAGCCAATTCCGATTGGAGTCTACTAGATATTGGTTCATCGGCTGGTACTAAATGACCGTCAATTTTGTCTCCGTTTAGAAAATCAAGTTTTAAGGGTTCTCGTCTTCCAACATTATTCACGTACTCCCCAATTGTAACAGAGACGGGTCGAGAAATTTTTTTCATTGTAGCTGTTCCATTAGGAGCTTTTACGAAATAATTTGACGGTGGTTTGGGTTGCACATTTAATGGATTCTTTAACTTATATGATTCGAGCGACTCTATTTCAGCATTATCATCTTTAATATTTCTTAAAGTACACTGTGACTGGGTATCACTTTTATTGTTATAATCTGGTGTTGGTGTGCGATTGAGGGTGCCGATCTTTCTAATATTCGAATTAATAACGAGGTCTATTTTCTCCGGTTTTGACTTTTGATTCTTTACGCTCTTACTTTCACCGTTTTGATGACCATTTACAGCGGGCATCTGAAAGATAAGTAATAAATACTAGTAGTTGTGTAGTCGTTATATTTCCAATACAGAAATTGTTTTGTTTTTATGACGAAGAATTAATCATGCTTTACAATGAAGAAATAGAAAAGTTTGGGAGACAATCTTTGCTGTCCTTTGTACTTTTCATTTAAAAAAATTATTACGACAACAAAGTAAATAATACTAACTGGAGGAGGAGGCGGTGGTGTATCAGTTGATTCCTTATGTTGTTTTATGCCGTTACTATCTGGACTGTCGACTGCGGTAGGTGCAGATTTTCTTAACTCGAGCATTGATTGACGATCCTAATATAAGATAATAAAAAAAAACATTAAAGCTATTAAATTTTAATTTCATTATTGCATTACTCTCTTTTTTTTAAATATAAGGCAATGTTTTGTTTATCATTAAGAAAATTAGTAATCAAAATTTGCGTAATATAACTAAACATTGACCGAAATAGCATTGCACTCAATGCAATTATTATTCCAATAGTGCATAGAAAATAGTCATAAAAGCGAGTGCCCGTGAAGGTCACAGATAATTTTCCGGCACAAAAAATGCTCTTAGTTCCATTCAATTTTTCCAACTGCAATAGCTAGCGCTTGATCCAATTTCACACGGTGGTAGGTGACAATAAGATCATAGAACGTAAAGCGTGCTCGTCGAACACACTCTAGCTCTTATATGTCTTCGGGCACTAAAATCATGCAGGTACAGAATGTACAAGCTAACCAGACGGGTTCGATAAAGTCCTACCACAAACCAAATTTCATGATTTGCGGCCCCGGACCAATTAGGGACCTCTATGTTACAAGACTTGCGGTTATACAATGCACCGAAGAGGCAGTTAATTTATGTATTTGTGAAAAGCACGTAAATGTAACGTAAATCTGTCATGAAAATGCATTATATAGACAGTATGTTTTAACATCATACAAAATTATGAATATTCTTTACTGTTTCTCTCCCCGTTTGTTCGCCGTAATATAAAATTAGACTTAAAATTAGTCCAAAATTTTCTAAAGGAGCAGCCGCAACTGCAAATAACTTTCTGCAGCAACCGCATAACAACTAATACGAAATAAAAATGTTTACAAAAGTTAATTATAAACAAATTATGTAGGATCTATGAAATCCAAAAATAAATAGCCTATACCCATCTACAAATCATTCCGCGTCGAATGGCCATATTCCTGTCAAAATATTCACTAGTTTTCACGTGATTGGGGAACAAAACAAAAAACATTTTCATTATAGATATATAGATGATCATTTCAAGTAATATTATATTATAATTAACTCATCTGAATAATCGATGTCATTAACGTGATCTTTAACGATCGAGGACTTTAACATTGAACTTTATGTATGTGTTATGAGGCTGCAGCCAGCTATAGTGCGAAGAGGACCGCTCTTAAGAAACAAGCAAATGACGTAATATTCATGCGCCGCCGATTAACTAAAGGATAAGTCGCTCGATGTAAGTGGAAAACATTAAACGAAACGGGTGACGCAGATTGCTCAAAAGTAATTAACGAAACAAGTACACTTACGACCATCCCATTATCAATATAACTTAACATATTATTCTTTAATTTGAGAACATGTAAAACGTGGAGCATTTACTAGTTTTATTACATTAGTTTAAATGTTATATTTTATCAGGTAAACGTAGCGTTATGCGTTAGAAGCATATTTTAACGGTGATAAGGTAATCGAAAGTATCGATCGGGAAAAATTCTCTGATAACTGGTAAAGTATAAAACAAATAAATACTATTATATTTGGAACTATTAAATTCATTTTAAAGGAGTAGTATTTCATAGACATAAATACATGAACTGTAGTTATAATCAACAGCAACATGAAGTGGTTTTTTTTACCTTTACTGGGAATTACCATCGCATTCGAATCGAAGTAATGTACGAGTCTGAGTAATGCTCTTTGTATACCTATTAGATTAGATATATCTAATTATTTTCGCATGCACTAACTTTGATTATAATGAGATTATTATCAACTCACTTCATAGCATTGAATTATAAATAGGGGCTTAGATTTTACATTTTTCTTCATTTTAACTACAAAAAGCACAATTCACCAACGAAACAATTGTACATTCGCGCCGGTATGTAACTAAATTGCACTATCAACTTAAATTATCGTTTTAATGTGTTAGCATTTCACTCAATGAAGTTAATATTGCAATAGTGCATAGAAAATAGTCACATATAAAGCAAGAGCGCGTGAAGGTCGCCGATAATTTTCCGTCGCGAAAAAAATATTGCGTTTTTTTTATTAATTCGTAAAGTAATAAAACAGAGCGTCGACTATGAATGTCGAGAGGTGACTGAGGGAAGCACTCTAACACAGGTTTGGGTACAACAGAAGGCGGGCGCGGGGCGGTACGTTATCAGCTGTATGATTTCGTGCGAAATCAGTGCCTCAGTGCGACTGAACCGTCCAGGTAAAGTCCGCGCGTTGCCAAGTACCAATGGTAGCGGAAAAAACTACTCGGTCAGTAAACATACGGCTATTGGCGACCGCAGACAAGCGTGATGATCGTTTCTGGGATGTAAATGCTGTTCGTCCTGGTTATTTCTTAGTGGATAATTTATCAACAGTTATTTAACTTTAGCTTGTTTCCATATATGTATATTGGTTATAAAATAGTATTATATGATCAAAGATTATTTGATCTTATAGTTTAAAAAAACATTATATCATATTTAACTTAATGTAATATACTGGTGGTAGCTAGGTATCACCGCAACGTCTATTTCTGCTTCCAAACAGTACTAAGCAAACGTTGGTATGTTCCGGTTTTAAAGGCGCTGTGGCTTGTGAAACTACAGGGATAATGAGAAAACACCTCGTGTCTCAAGAAGACGGGCACAATATAGTGCTATGAATACCATCTTAACTAGCGCCACGTCGAAATGGGTAACCGTATCGCTAGGCGAACGTCCAGCTCGTCCCATTGCTCCGTTTAATAAAAAATAAATGAATGAAAAGTTATTATTAAACTTCGTTAACATACATTTTTTGCAGATGATAAACTGACAAAAAATGTTGATACTTGAAAAATTTATTTTGGTGTCAGGTTTTTGAACGTACTTAAACTTACATAAGGGTTACTTTTACTTTATTGGTGGTAGGTCGATCCCAAAGTCGTGCTTAATTTCAATTAGCGTTACAATGTTATGGGCAGATGTATAACTTACCATTATGTCAACTTTTTGCTGGTCTAGTCAGTTCGTCGGAGAAAAAAAGAGTTTTATACTAGTACTTATACGCAAACCCGAATTGTTTCTCTTGTTACTGTAAAAAACTAATTTTTACGGTCTATTAAATGTTCTTATGTAAGAAACAGTACCGCATATGACGATTTGTCGAGTTCTTTCGTAACTTATCGAAGTTTTTTCGAAGTATATCGACAAAGAAATAATACATTATTGCTTTTCTTCTTTTCATTTACGCGATTTTAGAGCACAAGCAGTTTGTGTGATAGTTATATTACTATTATAGAATAAAATAAAACATTTTTCATATAATAATAATTTTAAAATATCGATGTAACATTTACATATTTTTATTATTTTATGTAACGGAGATTCTACATTTATTGAAGTGTAGTTTCAATTTAAAGTGCGAGGAAATTTTTGATAAGAGAATGCGTTTCGTAATCTCTCCCATGACTCATCTTAATATGTTATTGTGATGATATTACAAGAATAAAATTTTTATTTACCATGACTTGTTTTCAAATTTTGTATTCACTTCATTTGAAGAAAATTAACAATAATAAGTTAAAAAAATATTTTGAAAAGAAGGACAATGTGTTAAATTAACATCTAAAAACAATTTATTTAAATTTTATCAATATAAGAAATATGAAGGCGTCAATAACACTCTCTGGCTTAAGTCAATTCTAAGTTACGCCATTAGTCGCTTGTCCACTTTCCTGAGCATGTAATGCCTATTCTGGAAGACTTGAATAGAGAACGTGTTTCCGCCATAATATATGGCATATGAAAACTCATTCCTCCTTATGAAGAGATTCAGGAAAAGAAAAAAAAATTATCTCAGACAACTGCGTTTGAATTTTGGAAATCATCCACTTCTAAATATTGCCATATTATAACAAAAATATTGTATTACAAAAGTAAACATTTGTTAGTTTCTTCTTAGAAGTTTTCTCTGATGTATGTATAGCCTATTTCTGGTCAGTATTTATTTACACATATATATATATATATATAATATGTCAAACACCTGTATATAATCTGCAACCCGACTTACTGTCTTTTCGACTGTCGCCGTCAACGCAGGAGCGACCTATGGAGTAACTTCGAGGTCTTACTGTAATATAATGTCAATGTCTTTAAACATTAAGACATCATAATTGTTAATTCTAAATAGTTTTTGTTACTTAAAGTAAAATTTAAAATAATAAAATCAATTCGAAACTGTTTTAAGTCTTTGCATAAACGGTCTTATTCGACGACAGATAGACAACTAGAGATTTAGAAAAGTTTACTATAATAAAACACAGGAAGTGAATAAAACTGTTTATTAATATTTACGAATATGACTAACGAATCATCTGAATTCGCAAAAACCTTGCATGTCAACGAGGATTTATTGTGGTGTTGTAAAACCGTAGTTTCTATCAAAACGAGAGTGTAAAAGAATTGGCCCCGTCACGACTTACTACTGGTCTCGCATCAACTTTTTATTGAATTCACCTACAATAAGGAAATTAGATTTACACGCTACACTTTTCCGTGCCGCTAAAGTGTTCATGATAACATAAATGTAACCTCATTGGATTTTTTATTTTTAAAATAGATTTTTGCCAAAGATGATGTTAAATAACATATTAAACCAATGGAAAATGTGCTTAATACTTTTTTATTTATTTTTTCCTGTTTATTTATTAATTAATTTGTAGTTACTTTAGCGAACATCAATATTGTGAAAGTTATTATCAATTGTAAAGCCCATCATACGGCAACATTAAGTAGGATCAAAACTTAAAAAGAATATTAAGACCTTAGGTGTACATTATACAAAACGAACCAATACCATGTTGCAGTAACTTGTAAAATAAAGCAACAACCGAAAAGGTTGCAACAACTTCCCGAAAGCGGTCATAATATTTTAAAACTTCGACTCGATTCATTCTTCGAAAAATACATTGCATCGTAAGCATTCGCATGATCCATGTTGCATAATATGAATTGTGAACTTTTTGGTTAAAACATTTTTTTGTAAAAAATAAGTAATAAATTGTTTAAGGATCTTAACCACGTCGTATACCTGTTTTCTCTGCGAGTTTTGTAAAAAATTTCCTTATCGTGTGAAAACAAAAAAAACGCTTTGAATTGATATCTATTGCCACTAAATAAAATACTTAAGCTAGGCAACTATTTTATTCTTTGCAAACCACTAAAACCAACAAAATTATGATTGGTGTATCACCAAGAATAGATACTTCATTTACGACCTTATTGTTTAGTGTCTTTTATATATACGGGTTTTTTACCATATATCTTAACTACATGGTGATAGCATATTAATGATAGATCTCTGTTACCGGAGAGTGTCTAGGTAGGTACCACCGCAGCGCCTATTTCTGCCGTCAAACAGTAGTGTACAAATATTTCTGTGTTCCGGCTTGAAGGGCGCTGTAGTTAGTGAAATTACTGGGGTAACGAGATACAACATTTTATGTATATAACGTCCTAACTAGCGCCCCGTTCTTATAGACGGGTGTATCGCTTACCCGTGAACGTGAACTCGGTGAACGTCCCGTTCGTCCGTTTGCTTCGTAGTATAAAAAAAAACTACTTTTGTACCTTTCACCTCGTTTTACCATCAGGTATTCTTTATGACAACGTTAATGACATTGGTACAAATGAAGTGCGATGTGAATCCAAATCTGTTTTATTTTTATGAAAACAACATTAATTATTCTTTTCTATAAATTGTGTTCGACCCCCCCCCCCACACTCACACTGAGAATTAAGGGTAAGAGTACCAGCAGTGGGAATGTGAACTGAGCTAGTTATGGTTATGGTATATGATGTTCATACAACAAATTTAGAAAGGACGACAGCCATTGTTTATAATTAACAATAATACTTTTTGCCGCCGTGACCAAATTGCGTCTAAGACTTTATCGACAAATAAAATAGAAATAGCCCAGAGACCACAATGCTTAATTACACCGGGTTTTAGTAACAATCCTCGTTTCGAAACCATTAAATTAATTTGATTTAAACGCTCCGGCCTCCTTTTCTGTTTTAAGAGAGCGTCATAATAGAATATTTGTAGTCGGAGTTAAAACTTTAGCGTTTTTGTTTCTAAAGTATTTCAGCTATTATAAAATTTAATAAATTAAACATGACTTGAGTTTTATAAAAATAATTATAGTATATAAGATTTAAACATGTACGTATAGTTCTACCGGCACTTTCCTATTACCTAGCGAACAAATTGGAAAAATATTATAAGATTTGGATGTCTGGTAGCAGAGAAAGTTTAATTGTTTTAGATCGATTAAATTCTATGTTTATTAAAAAGCAGTTTTGTACTTACCTAAAAAAATATTTAACACGTTGAGTACAGAGGTGGAATATATCTCATATATTTAAAGGCATGTAAAACTAGTTTATATTGTTACTACCACGTATAAAATTTCTGAGTTAAGTAAGAATGCAATAATGTAAAACAGATAACCAAAAACATATGCGAGATTATATTATTTGATAATTAAGTTAATTAAGAGTCGAAAGTCATGTACTACAAGTAACCATGTGACTTGTTTGTGTTTAGTTTTGTTTATAATTGTTGTACACTAGTTAGACGTGTTTATATAGAGGAAGAATAATATGTAGACAACCGTGACTGCTAACAACGAACAATACTTCAAAATATTAGCAGATAACGAATGATATCAGTTGGTCATATGAACAATGTTTACCATGGCGATGTCAAATAATTTTACAAAATTGTTGCATTAAAAATGGAAGCAAAATGTTTTATGCAAAAGACGTCTTCCAAAGTATTTAAAAGAGTTAAGTAAATCTCGTAAGTTGTCTAGAGTAATGTACACATTACACTATTCGCTTCTGAAGGCCGTCACATCTATTGAAATGTTTTGACGATAAGTGGATATCATGTTGCAAGGTAAAATAAGCAATTGCGTTAAGTACTTAGTATTTCAGATTTTTATTTAGCTCACCATTTCCTATTAATTACTCAGATTTTTATTAATTATTATTATAATATTTATTAGAAACAACTGTGAATAACATTTATTACATTATGCTATATTATATAAAGCTTATCATTTTCAAATAATTGAATATAATTTGACTGATCTGATCCCACACAATTTCTGATATAAAGACCTACGCGTTTCTTCGGAACATGTTTATTATTTTTTCCGCATAGTAGAATTTACAACAATGATTCATTTCCAAGATGTTATGAAGTAAACCCCTTCAGATCGATCGTGACCACTGTTCAAATTCTAAGCATTACACAATCAAATGGCCTTGTTTTGTAATTCGAACATTGCATTTCATGAAAATCTAGTGCATTGAAATATATAATGTATATGCCAACGAATATTCTGTTCAAGAGAGATATCATTAAACAGTTTCCTTTTTCTAGCGTAATGTCTTCGTCTTAGAAACTTATTTATTTCTTATCCACATTGAAGGTAACGTAGTAATTTTTACACATAAATGTTTTTCAATTATTTTAAAATGTGCTAATTGAACACATAATAAAACTTAACTAGAATTTGATCATAATTTTCGGTGTCCTAATAACACACGAAATATATACATACTCTATGACATACACATATACATTTATATTTTACATTTATATTTAATTGTTTTTATAGTTATAGATCAGTAAAAGTTCCGCTAATATCTCGATACGTATCAAAGTATCTTAAAAAAGTTAAATTTAAAGTAATCTTAGCATTTGTGCCATTAAGAGATTCATTAAATTCAACAGAACAATGATTATGACAAGGAATTTTTATTTTGATCATAAACGATACGTCTGCCCGTAATAACGTGGCGCTAGCTAGAATAATATGCACTGCACCATATTGTGTTCATCGCCTGAGATATAAGATACCGAGTCTCGCTACCCCGGCAAAAAGCTACAGCGTCATTAAAACCAGAAGACAGTACTGTTTGGCGGCAAAAACAGTAGTTGCGGTTTTACCTACCTAGACGGTCTCCGACAACAGGGACCTACCACCACTACATATTGTTTCATAAAGTGCTGGGTGAAGCCATCACCAACCAATAAACTAAAAATAAAATATTTACATATATAATATAAATAAAAACCTGTTTTGACATTACGAACAGACACCTTTTATTCATTATTGTATATGTATAGATTAGGATAATATTAGATATTTAAAAAAAAATACACATTCACGAAACACTGAGTGGAACGATATGTGTTTAACTTAATATTGGCATTAAAAAATAACCAAAAAATTATAATGTCATTGTTTTCATTTTGCAAAGAGTATATTCAATCATTAAATAACCTTATTAATAAATAATAGTAGTGCAAATTCGTAACAAGTTAAAGTCAAGTTTAAAAATTTATAAAAATTTTAATCTTCATCAGCTGATAGACATAGGCCTCAGACCGGCCCTGCGCTGCTCTCATCCAGCGGCTTCTCGCGACCTTCAGTCGTTTGTTGGGGTTTGTATGGGGAGAATTGGACCATTTCCCACCATGCTGGCCCAATCGGGTTGGTGGGAGCCAGAACCTCGTTTCATGATTAGCAGGGTACACCACGAGCAGGTGAGGTTGACTTATCTCCCGTGTGCTATTATGCGGGACCCCTTACACCACTGCGGGACCGCTTACGCCCAAGTTTACATTTTAATGTTTTATTGTAAATCTAAGTGTTTCGCTAAAAACTATCCTAAATCTCACTTCTGTCTGTTGGTCACTGCGCCGTAACGAATAGTGACTTACCTTATTACACGGAGGAATCTGGTTTAATTCCGGGACCACAGGTTACAAAGTTTAAATAGCGGTAGAAATTTTTTAAAAATATCTAGCTAATCTATGAAGTTAAAATAAAATGTAACTTGTTGTAGATAAAAAAAATGATTTTACGGTTTCTAAGGACTCGCTTTTAGACATATTACGTCCACCAATTTGCAAAACCATACGTTAAATTCTAAGTCCTGAATCCTGAGTTTATTGCCGAAGGTACGACGCATCAAACAATAGAACAGTAATGTATGTATACTATTTTTTTCATTATAAATACCCGCTCCCGAAAGAAGTCCTCCTGTGAGGGGGATCAACCACTAAACTGTTTACTACTAGAATTTAGATTGTATCTACCATTAGATGTGTACACTGTAACCATTAAAGCTTTAAATATTAGCAAAATATATCCAACAGACCCACCGGATTTTAAAATCAACAGGAGTTATGTTTGTTATGTAATTCTGGTAACTAAAATTAAGTACATTAAAGTGACTTACCACGCTATCAGTGCTGTCTTCTGTTTTTCCTGTTCCATCACCTGCTTCTTGGTTAGCAAACATCTTTCGATGAACTTTTTTGAACTCGTCCATTAATGCATCATGTTGTTTTTTCTTATCATTATCTGCAGGCTTTGATATCGTCGGCTTTTTAGTAGGATTTGGTTTAGCCATAATTTCTGGTACAGTTTTTTTGTTCTGTGGCAAAGGAAGAATTTTTGTAATACGGGGAAATATTTTTAGCGCTATGCTTGAAGAAATGGAAATGGAAAACCACTTTTACACATACATAAATGTTAATATTACTGCTCTAGGTTGGTATTTTAATTATTAAAAAAAATAAAATATTCAAGTAATGGCAAATACAACGTGTTTACAAGATATGAAAACACCTTAAATAGACCTCGGCAAGCAGTGGTTGTAATTTATGATCTATAAAAAAGATCGATAAGCGTCAAGAACACGTACCACCTAACATATTTTAAATATTCATGAAATTATATATTTAAGATACTAACTTACTCAAGGAAAACATCTTAAATTAAATTTTATTTATTTACAGTTTCTTTATTAAAATTACAAAGAAACTAGAATATAAGTAGAAATTACACAAACTACCAATTTATGGAGATTTATTTGTTTCCATGTCCTGCTAACTACAAGAATAATAGAGCAATTATTTTTAAAACATCGTTTTAATGACAAAGATGTCATCATCGTTATCATATCGCCCATTTCAGCTGAGCAATCGTTTCTATCTGATACAATGCAATGTCGACAGTATAACATCGTGTTAAATATATCCAAATTATATAGTTTTATTTCATATTGTTCTTATAGCAATCTATTTACTATGACCTGTCTCTATATACTATGATGCTATGATATATGTAGATATTCATAGTTCATTTTATAAACGAGTTCAAGAAAATCAACTTGCATACGAGGATAATACTCATAGGAAGTCAGAGTAAGTTTACATTATTTATATCATAATAATTCTAAAAATGTTTACCATTTTCCGTCTTTGTATTTCGTCGGCGATAGCGTTAGATAAAGTCGCTGAGCTAGATATACTTGAAGTGTCAGAGCTGATATCTTTTTTCATTGGTGGGGGAAAGTTGCAATGAGTGTTAGCGCAAGAAGCAGGAGTCATGTGATGCACTTCAACTACAATAGTCTTCTTATCATTATCTCTATTTGTTTCATTTGTAAATACATTTTTTCTAGGAGTTTGGCTATTGTCATAACTGCACTGTATTGTGGCGCCATCTTCTGTTAAGTTAATAATAGTTCGATTCAATGGACTCGTTACTTTTGCTGGTTCGAATTCTTGTTTGTTTTTTTTCATATGTGATTTATTTTCGTACGTGTGAGGATTGTTTGGAATACTAGGACAGTCATAATCAGGTTCTATATCAGACGGTGCGTCGAAATTATGAATGTCGCCGTTTTTCCAGTTAAACTCTAGACTGTCCCATGTTCTTCTTTTCATCCGGTTTACAGTAAGCCTGAAAAATGACGAGGCATATATAACATTATTTCAATCAATCAATCATCAGCCGATAGACGTCCACTGTTGGACATAGGGCGCCCCCAAAAATATCCATAGGCGCCGTCGTTTGTAGAGGTTCATATACTGGTGTTGAGAGTAAAAGAGAACATAAAAAAATCAAAAGTGAAAGGGAAGAATGGAAAATAATACTGGGTGTAAAAGCACGTGAGGGCGGACCAGCTGGCCAAAGAAGCAGCCCTAAAGGATAGAAGGAGACCGGTATATGAGGATTGCCCCATCGCATTCGTCAAGCCACAGCTCAGGCTGAGAAAGCTTGACGAATGCAATAAAAGGTACGATGGCTTCAACAACGCGGATCTTTTTTTCCAAACGTGGTATCGGTCTATCGGACATTCCGCTGGCTGGAACTAGACACGATCTTAGCCCAAATGTTCACGGGGTAAGGGGAATTCTTCGAGTACACTCATAAGTTCAAAATCAAGGAGAGTCCCTCGCGCCTTTGTGACCCCATGTGATAGACCAGACCGTGGTGCGTATAGTCGCCTCCTGTCGTTTACATGAGCGGACGCGAATATACGTAGTTGGTTGCATAAAAAAGAGTAGTAACAAAAAGGAGAAATATTTTCATTAAAATAAGAAATGGAAACTAAACATGGAAAGTATAAGAGATATGTAAAGTAAATGAAAAAGAAAAATAAATAAATTGAAAATAAAAGAAAGAATATTTAAAAATGTAAATATAGTATTATACGACAAGACCTTGGTAAGAGAGGCGATGCACGACAAAGGAAAGTACAAAATGTAAATAAAAAAAAGAGTGATAGAAAACATGAGTTATGAAAAAAAGATATGACAAGTAAGTAAAATAAGAAATAAATGAAGAAAGAAAAGAATGAAATGTGTAAACACAAGCCCTGACCCAAAACACACATGTGGAATGAAAAAAAAATGCGAGCTGGTGGGAGCCAGATCCTCGTTTTTTGATTAGCAGGGTGCACCACGAGCAGGTGAGGCTTTTTTTTTATTTAACGTGGGGGAAATGCTTGCACATACCTGTCCTCGCAGGGGCAAGGACAGGTTATGATTAAAAGCCCCATGATGTTCCGCCTCGTCGCTTTAAGGCGGAATCACGGGAACGTTTTCGCCCACATCTGCGACCCCGCCAGCGCTGGCCGCAAATCCACCTCTGAGGGGCGGGAAAACTCTCCCTTTCCACCTCTGTAGGGGCATGCCGGAACATACAACGCGCCCCTTCCTCGGCCTCCTGCTGTAGTCGCGCGGGTAACGGATTGCCCCGAACCCATCACCTAGAGGCCACGGGAGCCAAGAGAGAAAACCCTCCCGACTCCCTGCGGCGGATCCGATCTTGGGCCGCATCAACGGTGCGGCACCGCTTAGTCGCAGAGTGTATTCCCTCCGCAATTATCCCTCTTCAGCTGCAAAGGGCAGCATAAAACCGCCCCTGCAGCCCTACGGCGCGCATCCAAGGTGAGCTCCCGGTGGACCTCCGGAGCTTCGACCTGGAGCGGCCGCCTCGGCCCGGCAGGTTCCTCTTCGCTTCACCGTGGGCGACCCAGCCACGGCTACTAAGCCCCTGCGCCACTACAAGGCGGGAACCTGTTGGGGGGGTGCAATTGAGGTTGGCTTGGGTACCGTGAGTTGTTGTGCGGGATCCGTTACACCCAATATTATAAAAATGTCATCACGTTTTATTTATCAAAGGCTTTTTAACCTGCACTGAAATATAAAATAATATATTAAAACATTAAAATATAAATAAGTCCGGAAGGTTGTATTAGATTTTTAATTATGTGGCACACTCAATGTATGTAAGAGTAACTCGAATAAAAAAATTCTAGCACATTTTCACTTCTTTAAAATTAGAGGAAAGTGCGTTAAAAGATTCTTTTCAAAAAACGGTCTGCAATACTAAGAATTTTCGATAATAATTTTTTATTATAAACCCTATTATGTAACGTCTCAATTTATATAGAGATAGAAATATTCTGTAAAAAAATTATATAAATTATGTTTAATATAACTTTTAACTTGAAAAATTTGATTTAATATAACTTTTAATGAATGTACATAGCCACTCAAAAAGAAAAAAACTTTACAAAATGCACGTTAAGACTCGATTAGTTGCTAACAAAGTAGATAATTATAGGTGATTAAATCCGATTGAATTTAAGAAAAAGTAGAAAAAATTAAAGACAATATAAGTGGTTACATGGCGCCAGCGGCTAACCGCTTGGCTTGCAAGACGGCAAGTGTCAGTTTTGATTTCAGGCACGGATATGGTAATGTTGCTATGTTAACATATTAACATATAAGTCTCGCAGTAACAAGATTGCTGTATTCCGACTGTCAGCAAAGGAGGACTAGAGTATCAAGGTGAGCAAGCACCTCGTTTTTTAGGTTCACTGTAACTCTAATAAATTGATGTCAAATCGAAAGAAACTTAATAAAGTTTGTACATTTCGAAAAGTTTAAATACTTTTGATTAGTGTATAAAACGTGTAAACATAACGGAATACATATCTCACATTATGATCTTTTGATACAGGTTTTTAGTTTCCGATTACCTGTCGGCTCTATCAGCCGCTTCTTCAGCGACACTGGCAAGTCTTCGGCGCAACGCCGCGGGCGGTGCCAGTGGGACAACAGGGGTTATCGGAGCCGGACTTCGCTCACCGGCTGCTGACGACGCGGAACTGTTATATCCTGAGCTTTCCGGTGACACTAACTCCGTACCGGCGCCTTCCCGGACAACCAGCTCAAGTCGTCCACTTACTTTCATTGCGGTTACGGCCTAGATAACAAATAATAAATTTAAATACTAGCGTAAATTGAATTCAAGTCTGTATATGAAAATTTATAGTTTATTTCAGAAATAATAGCGATCACTTGAGCAGTGTTAATGAATATACTTGTGCGTCATGTTCTAGCAGCAAAAGAGAACAGAACAATTTTTTTGGCTTAATAATAACAACAAGCAAGAAAATAATTTCCATGAGCGTATCTTTTCACTTATATTAAATCTTAGTTTAAGATTTGCCTACTTATTATATATAGAATATAATACCCTAAATTTTTGTTAAAATCCGTCCAATATTTACGTGAAAGCGTAACTAAGAGCCTTCCATACATCCTCACAAACTTTCACGTTTGTAACACTAGAAAGATTTGAAAATAGAGAGTGCAGTTTATTTGAATTTATAATTATCAAATTAAATACTACATCGCTTTAATAATTATAAATAAACGGAATAATAGATTTCTCTTCTTTGCAGATATTTATAATTTTTGTCGTAGCTTTGACACAAATTTAGTGCACCCCTACACTGATATGTATGTTGCTATATAATTTTTTTTAAAACGGTTTAATTGTTAATAACAATCCCATAAATTTTACGACCATAGCATTTTGGATTTTTATATCATGAATTCAACAGAATAATTAGTAAAACTGAAATGCATAGGAATTTAAAACCAAAATGTTATTATATTTATCATTTACATGCATATAATCTAACTGTAACAAGTTCGTACCTATATTAAAAGCTAACTAAGGATTGGTATTATTAACATAGAATTTTAATTTGATGACATTTGTAACATTAAAATAAAATAAAGTTCAAATAACAGTAATAAACTAACCTCATTGAAAGAGATATTAGCGAAATCTTGACCATTACAAGATAAAATTTGGTCGCCGGGTCGCAAGCCAGCTTCTCTTGCTATTCCACCTTCTCTTACAAACTGCACGAAGATACCCGGCTTCCAGT
Source organism: Ornithoptera priamus (assembly GCA_029034505.1). Taxonomy (NCBI): domain Eukaryota; kingdom Metazoa; phylum Arthropoda; class Insecta; order Lepidoptera; family Papilionidae; genus Ornithoptera; species Ornithoptera priamus. The sequence goes on from JARDWD010000705.1 coordinate 584,537, forward strand.
CGGGACCTTTGCAAATTCTGGAAAAGAAAAGAACAAGAACAACAATGTATTATCTTTACATCAATCTTCTAATGTAATTAACACTAAAATTATAGATGACTTTTATTGATTACTTAATCGGTGAAACACACATACGTAGATAAAATCATGTTAAAAGCATCAGTTACATTAATTCTATTATTTACCGGTAGTAAGAGAATACAGTTTTGCATTGTATTTAAGTTCAAAACCCTTTCAACGTATGTGGCATCCATAGTAATGTCTAATTGCATTTTATTGCTATGCTATTTATAAAGTAAATGAATACAGATAAATAATTTTCACGATGTTAAGGGTAAATATATCACTGAATATTAGTTATTGTCGCCAAAGTTTTTGAGAACTATTTTAATATTATTTATTTATTTATTTATTAAAACAAAGATATAGCTTCTATTGTATTTTTAGTAATATATCTTTTTATAATACATATGTTTGATAACACGCTTTTAATAAATTTTGGCAGAATATTTAACAAATTTATATTATACAAGAATATTTTAAATTAAATTATTACAGGATTATTTAATTTTTTTGCATCCATAATTTTATTTTAGAAAAGTGTTTTTAAGTTGTGATAAAATTAAATTCTATTTTGTTTATATTTAATTTTAATAGATTCATATACAGTCTGTGAACCTCATTAGAGTACATCGTGAAACGTGTGTATAAATGTTATTCTCATTAATATTAATTAATGTGAATAACGTTTAGTACAAGCTAAAATTTTGTTGAAAGCATTGCTTCTAACATTCCTTGAACATTCATACATATAAAACAACGTACCCACAACCAAGTTTAGATCTAGGCGGGACCAATATGGAGAGTCGCATGTCGGTGAGATGTTCTGTATTATGGCACAGTGTAGGCGACGAGGACACGTCGGACGACAGCGACGTGCGCTCCGACACGAACTGCCAAGACAGAGGCTCGTGTTCCTTGCTAGAAAAGACACCGTTCTTTTGAATACCAACCCAAAATTTCTTATTAAGGGTTAAACATCCTTTAACGTCGATACTTCTATACCAAGTAAGTTGGAAAGTGCAAAGAAAAGAAAGAGAATTTGTCGTAACATCTTTCATACTTTTCTATTCACATTCTTTTTAGAAAACTGTGTACGTAATACACTAACTTCGCAACTATTTTTTTATTCGACGAAGCGAATAGACGAGCGGGACGTGCACCTGAAGGTAAGTGATACATACAGTGCAACACATTCTGCTCGTTAGTCGAGACATAAAATATTAAGTCCCCTTACTCTAGTAATTTCACTAACTACCTTTGAACCGAAAGAAAGTAATGTTTGCACTCTACACACTGGTGATAGAAATAGGAACTAAGGTCCTATTTCTATCGTCAAGTTCGGGAGTATACCTAATAGGATTCCTATCTAGACAGTCCCCAACAACAGAGACCTACCTGACCAGTAAATATCCCTCAAATCGAATGAAAAGTAATATATGCTGAGTTTTTCCAAGATATACTCGTAATATCGATAGCAGAACACCATAAAGGATTAAAGCTTAATTAAATTTTTCTAATTTATTCCGAAGTTTTTTTTTAACAAATATTACACAAGCAGTGAGCCCAATGTCAGTTAGCTCATTTATCCTTTGGGCTATGTATGTAGTGATCTTAGTTCGGATCAGAAAGTATTATTATTCTACCCTATACATGGCAATATTTGATTAGCGACGAGTTCGGCTAGCGCCAACATTGAATTCTATCAACAGCTCTAAAAAGTAATCTAAAATATGTTTGCAGTATATATAACTTGCTATGAAGCTCATAATTATTTTATTACCCATTCACTTTCACGTTTAATACATCGTTCATCAAACCAGATGTAACGGAGCTACGGCAAAACTATATTAACGCCAGTTTATTAAAACCGATGGATACGCCTGGATTGGGGAACAACGAGCTACAATAGTATATTATTTTCAATATTGTAAAAGGTAATGTATAATATTTTTCTTAGCTTTCACTTTGTTTCTATTTCAATGGATATTAGTATAACATAGGCTATTACAATAAATGTATTATTGAATTCATAGAATCATCTTATTTTGTATTTAACCCAACAAATGATAATATCTTTATGTATAAACAAAGAGATGGTTTTAATTATTGTGCCGTTTCCATATTTGGAGCAATTTATATATTTAATTCTTTACTTATACATTATTATGATCATCCGTCAATTGCAATACTTATCACACTACAAGTGTATTTAAGTTTTGTGTTATTTGATAAATATTGCCGAATTAATATTGGTTTTTGTAGGAGATATTTACCTTTTTCCGCAAGTTTATCTACCATTAATAAATTGTTGACCTCATTTGACTAGAATGATTTTTGATTAGGGACGTGATCAGCCATGTAATAAAAATTCCAAAAAAGAGATACAAGTTTTCATACTTACTCTTTGACTGGTATCATGCCGACGTCTGAAACAATAGTTATAAAAGTAAATTAAAATATCACGTTATTTTAAACATCAGTATGAAAAATAGTATTTTATTACTTTCCTCACTCAAATAATGACTATTTAAAATTGTACTAGTTTAAACGCCATACCTACATTTAAATAGTTATATAGACAATGGCGAAAAAATTAATAATTAACAATACACGCGTATCAAATTAACGATGGTTTGTAATCGCTATACATATCCTCCAATTGGATTATTAATACGAGGATCTAGTTGGATACTGAATAGTGTTTATAAAACTTTACTATGAATAGCCGATTTTCCTCTATAAAATAAACAATAACAACAGCAAAATTTTTGTGTGAGAGTTTGTTACGCTTTACACAAATGCACATAATCGAAAACAATGTTTCTTGCAGCTTACGTATCTAATACGTAAACTGATGATAATATTGGTTTATATATCGTTCAGAAGGACAACAAACGGTCCTTCACTGACTGTATCCAATGGCTTGTCGCGACCTTTGCTAGATCATCTCTCCACATTGTCTTTTCACCTATCAGCATTATGTACAGGATTCTCGATCACAAACCGAAGACCACAGTGTTCGACATGCTGTGAGTCTTTCCTCTAAATGCTAGCCTTGCCACTTAATTCTGGCGGACTTTTAGTGCAACTACAGTGACAATCGTTTTATGGAACACATAAATTCCACTTTCATTGCGCTCGTGAGTTTTGACGCTTTTTCACGAGATCTAATATATGTGATCATCTTTCAATAACATACATGATCACCGACATTAAAATATACTAATAAATAACAAGTTTTCCACTAACGTCGCACTTTAATCTTCAGTCTGGACTGGGAAGTGAGGTAGTGTATTAGCTCGGAATGTACTGCATCCTCTACCCTGTATCCGTTTACGCTCACTATTTGATCGCCGACCTGTAAATATAAATACATAATAATTTAAAGAAGTTAAATAGATTCGCTAATTTTGATTCTAGACATTGTTTACGCTGAATACTGACATTAATTAAATTAGAAATTACGATGGTTCAATTAACATAGTTGTATATATTAAATTCTAAGTTTTTGTAGGATTACCATGATTGTTGCTTCCACGAGATTGCGACTTTTTGCTACAAGTTGCTAACAAATCTATTATTCGGATAAATAGAAATGTAGCATTGTGTTTTATTTTTATTTTTAATTATATAACCTAGCGCTTGACTACAAACCCACTTGATATGCGGCGATGTAAGACAAACTAGTCTACAAATAGCCTATTCTTCTTCTTTCAAAGCAAAACAGAATAGTATTTGAAAATTGTTGATAAAATAAAAAAGATACAATTTTATATATAGGGATTTTTTTAAAAAAATTGTAGCTTATTGTATCATTAAGCGTGCTGTTCGAATTTAGTGCACACACGTGCGTATAAAGCGATTCGCTTCGTGTTGTAGCGATATGATTGTCTCCACGGTGCCATTAAATTAATGAATGAACGCGTGACGTCAAACTCACACGCGCACGTCTGGTGACGCAGTGGGGTGTGACGAGAGGAGCACTTTCTTCGCGCTCAACGGCAGCTGAAGCCGGACAGTTCTTATGCCCCACATAGTTGGCAACTTTCGATCGGACTTTCGATCCACCTTCTCGATTTTTTTACCTGCGCGGAGGTCCGACGGATTGCGAATTCTTGATTAATGAAGGGCGGGCGCATTCTTATATACTCTTACCCGGAAAGTAATTATTTTGTTTTGTTTACACCTATAATTTTATACCATAAAATTACTTGAAGAACGAGACTTGACTCTTAAAAACTCAAGGCAACTTGCGTAATGTGCTGCTAAATATGATGTTTAATATGTAAATTTTAAATAATATTACATCAACTCCATTGCGAAAAAAAATATCCTGTTTTTTATTCGTTTGGTATATTGTGTATAAATTGTGTGAAAACGTGTTATGGACAAATTAACGTAATTTAATTTCTATTAATTAAATAAAGATTAAGTCGTCTCTCAGGATATTAATATCCTCATCGGTTCTCAACATACAGGCCGCGGATCCGGGTCCACGAGCCGTGCCAGATAAGCTGTAAGAGTCGTATTGCCTTGAAGCGTTAACATCGTAACGAATCTAGCTTCTCAACATCTTCGGAGCCTTCAGAAGGTAACATGAGATACACTTCCATATATTAACAGTAATTTTTAAAGTGTGCGGTACCTACTGCCATGTTGAACTTCAAAAATGCTACAATTACTCAAGTTTCAGTAAGTCTACTTTGCCAAATCTAAAGTTAGTAGAGTATTAAAGTTAGCAATACAATAGAGTAAGGAAAATTTTATAAATATCAAAAGTGGAATCGAATTTTGATTAGTGTTGTTGTTCGTGACTAATCCGAATATTATTAATAAAACAACTTTTTTTAGGCGGTCTGTATGTGCGGAGGCAATAAACTTTTAAACTATTTATCACGCTCATTGTGAAAGAGCAATAATAAAAATTATCTGTAATAAATAAATTTTAAATGAAGAATATTTTACATAATAAAACATTTTACCGTTTTAAACTATTTAACAATATAAAAACATCGAATACAACGTTTATAATCGACTTCATTTGTTCTGTACCAAAAAATTCTATTAAACTAGTTACCGATAAGTTTACCGTTATCTGATGTAAGTGACAATGGATTCATTCGTCCGGTAGATTTAAGTTTGGGAAAACCGCAAAAACCAAACTTTAATTTATCAATATAACTAACTGCATTAGCGCATTATGACAAGATCAGTATTACCTTACGATTACTTGCAATGTAACAAGTTTTAGTGATGCAATGACGACGGTGCGGAACAATTCCGATTTCTACGTCTCAGTTTGATGTAAGATGTGTAACGTCTGCTACCTCTAATTTTCCTGTTTTACCAGTGATTTAAAGGGTAGGGTAATTGCCAGGCTTAAAAGTTTAGCTGTCTTGTCTTACGGTCGATTCCCGGCCATGAACCTCTTTGTTTACAATTCAAGCAATTAGCAACTACACCCACTTAGGCGGTAATTCATTTCGCTAAGTTGCACGGTTTCCAAGTTAATATTAAGTCCTTACGTATGAAATTGGCGTTTTGTACGGGAGGAATATAAAGTAATTTTTTTTTTGTAAAATATATTTAATTAATCAAAGTATGCACCGTTGTTTTCTATGCACTTTTGCCATCTCATAAGTAGTTCATTGTTCCCTTACTAAAAAAAAACCATGGGGGCGAGAATCAACAAACTCTTTGAAGGCGGTTTGGACTGCCGCATCGGAGTTGAATTTTTTTCCGTGTAAGAAGTTGCCCAAATTCCGGAAAAGATGGTAATCTATTGGGGCAACCGCTGGGAAGTACGGTGGATGTCGCAGGTATTCCAATTATAGCTTATCTAACTTAGTAGTTTTTTTTGTGCAGTATGTGGTCTTGACTTGTCGTGAAGCAGCAGTGGCCGAGAGCGATTGACCAATCTCGGTTGTTTAGCAGCTAGTTCTTCCTTCATGGTTTGCAGTTGCAGACAATCGATATCTGCCATAATCGTTTGGCCAGATTTTAGAAAGCTGTAGTGAATGACATCGGCGCTAGTCCACCAAACACTCACAAGTAACTTTTTCTGAGTCAATTTTCGTTTAAGGCAGGATTTGGCTGGGTCTCCAGGGTTCAGCCATTGCGACGAGCGCTTCCAATTATCGTACAATATCCACTTTTCCTCACAAGTAATGATTCGATTTAAAATCCCTTCATTATTGTGTCGGTAGAGCAAAGTAATACAGCAGCCGACGCGTGTTTGCAAGTTCGATTCACTCAATTCATGAGGTACCCATCATTTAAGTTTCAACTGGTTTAATACAATTTTGTGACTTACCCCGAAGCTTGCAGCTATCTCTGAAGTGCTTTGTGATGGATCCGCTTCCACAATAGCCTTTAATTCTTCATTTTCCACTTTGGTCTCCGGCCGTCCACAGGGTTGGTTCTGAAGGTCGAAATTTCCAGAACGAAAACGTTGAAACCAAAAACGTACCGTGCTTTCTTTTGCGACACCAGCGCTGTACACATCATTAATCCTTCGAGCTGTTTCTGCAGCACTAGTGCCACGGTGCACTCGTACTCGTAAATATACCGATATTTCATGTTTTACATTGTGCGGTAGTAAGCGACGCCAAAGAAAAAAATAATGAGGAAAAAACAAATGAATGACTGTTTTCAAAACTCAAACGTACTAGCTAAATGCATTTATAAATTTGAATTTGGAATTCCTAATCAAAGAGGAGATATTTTAGACAAAACGCTAATTTCATATGTAAGGATCGAATAGTATTGATATTTTAGAATGATTTTGTTTTAAAACATGGAAATATTTTCAATTGGAATAAACTTCTCTCAACCTCATTCAATCTTTATAAATTGAAGAGAATGAAAATATTTAATTTTATATTATCTTTTAATCTATAAATGACCAAGTAAATGTTTGATTAATAACGATTCAACACCTGTAAAATTCAATGTCAAGTGTGTCATCTGTCTACATGAGCGGCGGTCGTTGAGTGTGTTTACAAATTGTCGATGACTCACCATTTGATAAAGCACACTATTGTAGCAGCTGTGTTTGACGCTTGCACGGATGAACTGAACATAATTATAACCGCTTAGATTTTGATTCAAATAATATTATACTATATAATTTTAATCGATTATTCTTACCGAAAATTGTTCTTCACTTTGTTTTTCCTTTTTCGAGGTAATTTTTACGTGTAAATCGCTGTTGCAGAAAACTGTTTAGGTATCTACTAACACAGTTTGTATATCTGCTGTGTTCGAATTTGATGGGTATTGCAACTAATAAAATTACTGGGGTAAGGAGACAACACCGTATATTCTCAAGGCGACAAGCACAATTTGATGCAGAGTACATTATCACTAATTAGTACTACATTGTTATTGGCAGTCGTATTATTTGTTGATAGGTGAATGTTGTGCTCGTCATCACTATATTTGTTAACAAAAAAGAATTGCAAATAAACATTTCTACATGGTTATAGTCACATTTTTAGCATTACAAATTATAATAATTTATATCAGTTAACCGTTATCGAAATAGAGACCTGATAATTGTTTCAGATCATTGTTTTAACACACATATATAATGTTTGATATTATTTTTGCTTAGTATGACGGGTATATTTTGGTATCAAATTAAGTTTAAATAAATTAGTACATTAATGTACTAAACAAAGATCAACTGATATACTGTAAAGAATAAACAAATTAAATTAAGAACAACAAATTAAATATTAGAAAAAAACTCATTAATTGTAATGTAAAAAAAGTTAATTGTAAAAGTTCCTTAGTAATATAATGAAGGTTACTTTTGCTATGCTAACTGTCAACTGTTGTAAAAAAACAGACATGTATTCTATAAACATTATGTGAGTTAAGGATATTTCTTACAGAGCCATGGACCAGGTTTGCGTTCCATAACCATACGAAACTGGTTTCTTTTCGAATTAAGAACCACATAGGTACATCTATAGCACTATGTACCGACCATCTGCCAAGATAAAACTCAAGGAGAAATAATTTGACGGTTGATTGTATCCGTTTTAATTATTTATTTATGTTAATTACCTCCAATATGGGGTCAATTACGTTTATTCTTAATAGATTAACGCTTTTATAGATGTGTTACCACATGAACTGGTCGGATTGCACTCACACGCCGTAACGACATTAAGAACACATCGTCATGCTATCTATTATTGTTTCTAACAAAGGTTGCTTTCTTTGTTTTATTTTTTATTTCACTATATCAAACGATATAGTTATTAAGAAAACTACATTTACCATTATGCTACCTAACTCTATTCACCAAAAAGTTATACAAATTCTATATATGATGACTGTACCGACATTTATACCTTTTTAATCTCTTGTGAAAGTTTTAAATAAATAAAAAAAAATATAAGAAGTTAAATAGCTCATTACGGACAGTGCAGTGCTACAATTAAATCTAATTGATTTATTCATACTAATAACAATAAAGAGTCAAACAAAACTATTTCGAACATACGTTCTGAGTGTGCAAATCAATTTAATCGATTGCGAATTTTAAGTTTTATTTGTATGTATGAAAGTACTTTTAAAAAACTACACCTATATATATATGAACCTTATTTTTTTTTCTATAGCACCGCAATAACATACGTGCCAAAGTACAGAAAGCAAACACACAAACTGCAAATAAAATTTAAGAACTAATCTGTGGGACACTAACATACATATTTGTATCGCGCAGAACAGGAAGTTGCAGCCGTCAGTCAATAGAATAACCGACCACTTTACTGCTATATAGAAGTTGACCGATTATTACAACTTAAGCATGTACATACATATGTAGATTATAACAGCCATAAATTAAAATATATATATTTAAACAACTTCTATCACAAAATAGCATGAGTATTATTAACAGTAATATTACAGAACATTACAAACTACCTGTTATAAACTAGTACTATCAAAAACATTAAAAGTATTCTCATACTAGTTTTAACTATTCATGGTCAACATACATGTATTCATATATTACTAGTCTGGCCATAAACACTGTTACATAAAAACTTTTCTTTTTTCAACTTTTTAATTGTTTTGAATTTGAAACACATATTTTTTCATGTACATTATCAAATTACAATATGCAATGGGGTGTTAAAGAAAATAGGATTGCAGTGATCGCCTTGCACAAAGTGGGTACGGAGCCGTTGGTCATATTCCAGACCCTTCAAAAGCTTGGTATCAGCAGTATGTTCGTATATGGTACTATCAACAGATACAACAACACGTCTTCTGTCGAAGACCAGAAAAGATCGGTGCGGCCGCATGCTGTTACAACTACAAAGGTTGTTAATTTTGTTAAAGCCAGAATTTGTCGAAACCTCATTAGGAAGCAAAAAATCTTATCGCGAGAAATGAAGATTCCCGCTAGGACTCTGTCGGGTATTATAAAACAAGACCTGAAGCTCGGTGCTTGGTGCTTATCGTCAATATACAAGACATGTCCTAAATTAACCTTTACGATTAAAGAGGGTGGCTAGATCAAACCTAACAAATATTCTGTCGCGATACGCTGATGAACAACTCAGAAATATCCTCGTTACCGATGAAAAAGTTTTCACGATTGAAGAACACTACAATAAATAAAATGATAAAGTGTACGCTCTCAATTCTAAAGAGGCTGCTCAAATGGTCAGAAAGGTACAACGTGGTCATCAGCCTGCGTCGGTGTTGGTTTGGTGATGCGTGTCTTATCAAAGAGTCACAAAACTACATTTTTGTGAAAAAGGAGTGAAAACTTCAGCCAAAGTGTATCAAGATACAGTCTTGGATCATGTTGTAAAACTTCTCAGCAATACACTTTTTAAAAATATACCGTGCACTTCGCAGCAGGATTCTGCACCTGGTCACAAAGCACAAACTACCCAAGCCTGGCTTGAAACCAACGTTCCGGTCTTTATACGAGCTGAAGACTGGCCCTCATCTAGCCTAGATCTCAACCCTTTGGACTTCAAATTATGGTCAGTTTTAGAGGACATAACTTGCTCTAAACGACACGGCGACATTGAGTTTTAAAAAATCTTTGGAGCAAGCAGTGGCGGTGGTGAAATTTTCTCTTGGAAACAGTGCGTAAATCCATACAGTCGTGGCCAAATAAATTAAAGGCCTGTATAAAAGACAAAGGTGGTCATTTCGAATACAATATTGTTTTTTATTTTTTGCTGAGACTAATAAATATGTAGGTATAAAATTTAATAACATTGCATTACTTTATTTAAAAAAATGCATTTTCATTTGTAACAGAACTTATGGCCGGACCAGGTATATACGTTGACGGTATACTCATATATATACGACTTTAAAGTAGTGCGGTGCGATGATATGCGTTGTCGATTCAAAGACGCTCTGGTTTGATCCTCGCCGGGTTTACGCTTCTGATAGCATAGCTTTAGTGAGAATGCCGCATCTGCCAACTCGCACTTGACCAGACTGGTGGTTATTGAGTAAATGTGAGAGAAAGACCATGAGCCCCAGCAACGGAAACAATTAAGTCGAATGTTTGTGTAAATTAAGTAATTATTTAACGTTTTTATTAAACATCGAATTTAACATATTTATGTTTTGTTATAATGTATTTAAGTTATTCACAAACATTCTGATCCGCTTTCAAAATTATCAATTGCTACGTTTTACTAAAAAGAAAATAACACCCAAGTCTGGATTTCGGCACGCTGACCTACGAAAATATTTAATATATGTGTATATATTATACGCAGATCTGGGTCTTTAATGTCTAGACATTTTTAATGGCACTTTTTAAGTAAAAGTATAAAGGTAACCTTGACTTTAACAATTTATAATTTCTGGAGTGAAATTTTCATAATATTTGCTTGTTCCGAATAATATGCAGCAAATTATTAATAAAGTTATAATTTGAAAATTATTAATCTTAAAAGAACATGTTATTTACTTATTTGTAATGGGTACATGAAGTAGATGTTAATATTTAATACAAGACAAAGTTTATTGCATGTAATATACGTATCTTTTGGAATTGAAATAAAGAAACCTGTACATGTACTTCAGTAATGTTCATCAAACATTTTTTTACATGCAATAATAACTAAGTTAATTACTAAAGTCATGAACTAAATATTTTTTTATGTAATAATAGAAATCAATATCGTAAAGGTTTATATGTAGTTGCGGTTTATTCTCAAGAAAACGGAAATTTATAAAAGTGTAGTACAAAATCAGCAAAGTGAAATTATTCTTGCCGTAGGTGAAACGATTTAAAGAAAATAGTAGGTCTCTCCTATGCTGAACAACGTTAAGCACAGGAAGAGGGCAAGTAGTGTGTAATTATACGACAATTTAGAAATAGCTCATGCACTCGTGAGGCACTGCGTGAGTCAGTCGATTACCTCCGCGATGGTCAGTCGCCGACTTTCTACCGGAGAGCGTGTGAGCCTCCGTGTAAACGCTTGTGTAACATTTGCTAAAATAGAAAATCGTTGCCTGTCCTTTAGGCCACAGTAGCATTTTTTTATATTAGTTCAGTCAGCTTCATGTTTGTAAAAGGATGCAATGCATGTAATTATAATTTGAATGTGCCTAAACATATAATAATAAATTCTTTTTATTGTTGATTAAGAAAAATAAGCTAACACTTGATCACAATTTTAGATAGTGGTAAGTGACAATAAGACCGGGGATGGCGAAGCGTGATCGACAAAAAGCGCTGGTTTTCGTATGTTCACAGCCAGAACACAGTGATACTGTTATGGCGGTAGATTTACAATAGAGAGGTGGCTAGCCAGGCGGATTCGGAGAATCATTAGTACCAAGTGAATAGCACATGTAGCTTTGAAATTTCGTTGCACAGCTAAAAATTAAAATTAAAATATTGACAAACCAATTATTATGCAATAATGCTTGTAAACTCATGATTGAAAAATGATAAAGAAAAGGTTATAAAACTTCTGAGTGAAATATCTTTTGCTTTTAATCTTTGGACATGGTCTCCCATACGAGTATAGTATATGTCCAACAGTCACGTTAAAAATTCACTATATTAATCTGTACACCTGGATTAGCTGATATGTTTTAATTATTCAAACATAGCTTTAAATTTGTTTATAACCTAACCATAAACAAAATTGAAAAGTTATTCGAAACTAAATAATTCTTATGTGCTATTTGAATAAATTAAAGAAATGTTTATATATTATCACTTGCTGTTTTCTAATTTATATTCGTATCTCTATGAATATATATTATTACTCTAGCAAAACTTCCCAAGATTTCTTTAAAATTTAAACAACATATTGTGCTGTTAGAATAACGGATGTAGCGATGAATTTTTCATAACTTCATTGTTAGGAAGTAATTATGCGAAAATTAAATTGCGCAGTTGTAAATTTGAATTCTTGCGTTGATTGCTACAATTATAACTGTCTTAGTGTAAAGAGTAGGCGGCGTTTCTTTATACAGATTAATATTCCATTATTGGAAACAATTTCCATTGTGAATTTATATCTTTTTTTATTAAACATCAATAATGATAAGTTTAATGCATTAACAATAATTAGTATTGATTATTTACCGTGTTCTTCCTCATGTTAATTTTAGTAATTGAAGTCAAAGAGTCATTTAAAAATTTTAAAAACTCCCTATTCGAAACACATTCTCGAGTTGAAAGTATTGGCTAACATGTCAGGGGTATACCGAAACAAACCTATAACAAAAAAACTCAAACCAAAAGGTGATGTGAAATTAAAGATTAATACTACTTTGAAGAAGGCCAAAAGTGTTTAATTTTTTGCAATGGCTGAACAAATTATAAGCAAACAGTTTACAATAGAGAAATAATAACAGTTACTCAACAAACAAAACAATCTCGCTTTATGTATTGCAACACCGGCTCATAGTGGAATAGAAGCTGTTATGATTAATTGTTAAGTATTAATGAAGCTTACCACGATTTTGCAAGCGATTATATTACAATTAACAATACAATTAATGATTAATATGTAATTTGACCTAAATAATTGTGAAAATAGAGCTATCATCTAAATGTACACAGCAATGGTCGATGCTTAGGGTTGGCCTCTAATTGTGTCTACCGGAGTACGTTTTATATTATCTAAAATTAAACTAAGTAAGACTTACGATAACTTTGTTTAATTTTTATTCTACATTCCCCATTTTCAATTTGCTGAAAATATATGTATTCATAGTATTTAAATTATGTATGCATTAAATATTTTAGAAACATATCCCACTTATATTATTTTGTCCGTCTCAAATTTTTTCCATAATTTTACTTGTGTTTGGAAGACAAGCTAAAGTAGGTCACTTTTAAAATTATACTCTTTTACTTTCAGTTACCTAGCAATGTTTAAAAATTATTATATGTATATATAAAACTAATTTGTTGAAAATTTCTAATTTGATAAAGTATTATAGATATTATAAAACATAAGCGTTACTTTAACACTAGTAGGCATGACGATTCATTGCACCATATATTAATTAGTATCGGAAACCCAAGCATCGCTTGTCAACCCTCGAAAGAAAATAACAATGTTACACTAGCGTAAGAGAATAAAAGAACGGAATTCATCTTGCGACAGTGCAACCTCAGGCTGGAGCAATTGTAAAGCCGACAACTAGTTGAATTGTTTGGGAAGTTCGCATCGTCCAATTATGGGACACTCGGAACGTGTGAAATTACTCAATGCATTAATATTGTACATATGTCGGCGGGGCGGAATCAATTTTTTGCCTTTCTCACTGTATAAAACAAATAATAAACAATGAGATAATGCTCCATTGATCAACGTTGCATAAAAAATTCGACAATAACTTGACACAATCAGCACAACCTAAAGAGTTATTGTCTATAACGCAATATATTTCATAATTATAACGTTTGCGAAAAATCTGCTGTAATGTTTGTAACTTTTTTTTGTAGCACTTGTTTATTTCATTATATAACATGCTGTGAAACCAAATCTTCTGCGTATCTAATCTTTAGTGTAACAATGGGATATCAGAATTTAGATCAACCTTAAGAACATAGCATGTGTAACAGAAATGAACAAATTAAAAATTCAAAGTTCACAGTAGAGCAGGAAATAAATCAAAATAGACACAGTAAAAAGGTCTATATACCTGGGTCTGAACATGTTGGAAGAGTCTGTTGCCATGCGTATTTTAGCTCTGACCAATGTTCCTATTATTTTCTCTTGTTGTTATTTAGTAGAGAGTCTTGATTAATTCTTAATTAATGCGACTGTCATAATTTACTCTCAATTTTGAAAATATACGAAGTCTTGAGGGGACAAAATGAAACCAACCGCTAAGCGGTGTATTTTAAAATGGAGGGTTACCTAATATTATTATAAGCAAAATATATCATCTATGATCTGATGAATGATCAGTTCTTTCTGCTCCAATATATTATATATTAGAAAGTTATTTCTTATTCGATCTACTGTGTCTAAAGTTTTCTAAAAAGATATTAATCACTTTATTACTTTTGCACAATGTATGAATATTACTTTGATTATACTAGAAATATGTTTGCACATGCTACTGCTTTTACTGTAGTCACCATTTTTAATGCAATGTAAAAGAACTTGAACACGTTATTAAAATTTATGAAATTTCTTAAAATTGGCTGTGGTTTTTGGTAAAAATACAATCTACCTGCTGTATACAATTAGCATAATAATCGAAAAACTACATCGCGACATTAATCCAAAAGTCGAAACAAAAATAATACCTTTATATTTTATTATCGTTATAATTAAGGAAACATAAAATACTAACATAAACCATTTTGATAAAAATACTAGTTTAGGATAGGATTACACGTAATAACGACTCGCACTTAGTTTTTCTCCGTTTTTGAGAACACGTTCCGTCACGAAGCAAACAAATGACTACATTCAGAAAAAAACAAAAGAGAATCGAAGATTTTTTCCTTTATTAATATTACAAACATGTATCTGAGCTATGCCAGTATTTATTTTTTTCTTACCAAGCAGTATATATGTCGTTCTCATTACTTTTTGATCCCTCCTCGTACATTAATTTGTGAAGACTAAGTTTCTCTATGGTTTCCATTGCACTCAGTTCTAACAAATGCGATTTTTTTTAATTCATATCATAAACTCGAAATTATTACTGATAACAAATAAAAAAAAAATTATATAATTTGAAAATATTTATAGATAAAAGTACAGCTTTCCAATCGTGCACAGTGGGCGCTTAACTCTTAGGTGGATACTTTTTATCATTATTGGGCAATCACGGCGAAGTGTAGTGTATATATAAATTAAAAATGGTTTACCTTTAACCCTTGAAGGTGGGCTTCAGAATTCATGTCCACTTTTGAAACGAAGAATCCGGTAGAATATTCCCGGCCTCCGCGCACGGAGAATCCGAAGGCCGGTGCTGCTCGACGCGGTCTCAGTAGGCGCACCACACGCACTCGCCGCTCTGAGGAGCTTGCTGCAATGTCAGTGCCTCGCGACCCCGATGTAGTGGTAGATGTCGTTGACGCTGAATACATCTTGCAGCTATAAAAAACATATCCTTCGTCAGTTGATTGCTGACTATATATACATGTCTAAAGGAAGAGCAGAAAGACCGTGGCGGAGTTTTCCCTAAATTAGAACCTTTATTATATAACTTTAACAGTATCTAAAATTAAGGTGATTCGTGCACATATATTTCCAATTAATTAGTAAAATTAGGCAATCAGTAACACTATAAATTTACAACATACGGATTAGATTTCCATCATGAATTAAAAAACGTTAAAATATATTTAAGGTTTTTAATTTTTTCATTATATAACACAACTCGCATCGAAAAGTATTTGATGATGAAATCCACATATGAAATTCTCACATTTTATTTTATAAACATTCACCTGTATAAATGTACACTGACATTTTCAAGATTTTCACACGGGACATTTATGAGGTTGTGTACAATACAATTTATTTTACAAGGCGAAAATGCAACACACATTACGATTAGTAACTTAGTGTAAATCTTACATCACTTAGTTTAAAACCACCTCAAAATAATAAGCTTGTATCTGAAAGATGTTAGATAATTTCTTTTAAAAGGAAAAATCCACTATACTACGTTACTATATTATTTGACACTTTTCTTTTATGCAATGAATAAACTTTGTACAATAGATTGAAAAGAGGAGTACATTATGTACGTATCTTTTCAAAATAAAATACTGTGATAGTAAAATGAGACAATATTCGGAAAAATTTTCAAAAAAATAATAATTAATTTATAAAGAGTTCTACATGAAAAGGCACAAGATAAGCGAAAATGTCCAGATGAAATTAATATTCATAGATTCAAAACGACTATGAGATATGGACTTTACGAACAAATTAAGTACCTAGTAGCGAAATCAAAATAAATTTGTGAGGTAGATTTTATAAATGTTTATTATCTAGCCATTTTACTGAAACAAGGATAAGGAAATTCACTATAATATATTATCCACCAGCCAGTTGACCTATCATATCCGGAATTAACCTAAAAATAAGAAGCCGTATAAAACGCTGTGTTTTCTTTTATGCAATTACAGCCTTTAGAGTTAAGAAAATAATGCAAAGTGAAATTAAAATTTTTAAGAAACTTGTATTAGAAAATAACAGATAGTTCTTTACGAAAAAATGCGAAAGACGAACAAATATATTTGAAGGAAATAACCTATAACAATAAAAAGTTAACGGCACTGTTTTCCAGTTGCGCATTATCTTCTTTCTGAATTAAGTTGGAACCGCAATTTAATAGGAAATTGTGCTTCATTTTTATTTATGTTAAATAGCTTAAATATTTCTACTATCCGTATATTTCAAACAATGCAGGTCTTATTGGAATGTTATAAAATTGATGTCGTAGATACTACATTTAAATTTCCATGGCGTACATCGCCTTCACCTCATGCGTTCGATGTCGACAATTGTTATGTATGCCTTGAATTGCCCATGGTAAATGCCATAAAACGGTATCCTTGTAACCTACATTGGTGTTCGACTGTTACTCGAATCACTATGATTCATGCTAAAGTCTGGTACTTTAAAACGATGGTTTACTAACGACAGTCGCTCATAATTGAGTTATAATTACAATTAATTATTTTCAATTCATACATTTGATTGATATTTTTAGATTATTATTTGAGTACATGTTTCAGCACAAAAATACAAAAATTTCCTACCCTTGCTGGTCTACAATTATCGCAATTATTATCTTTATAAAATATACCGTGTTCGTTTTATAAAAAAAACTGTATTATTAATAATGTTCATATTTTCTTGTTAACTACGATGATTTTTTAATCATCGATTATTGTCTTAATATCTCTATATTTTATCAAATCTAGGCTGATTCTACAAAATTGAGAGATTTCTAAAGATTACATTTTCAGAGAGAACTCATATCTCTTTATAGGAATTAAGAAAAGATATGTATAATGACAAACAAAATTTAAGTCGAATAAAAAAAAATATTTAAATAGTTTTAGAGACATTATATAAGTTGTACAACTGGTGTATTGACTGTTTTTAGTGCCTTTTACTCGTGGACCATTAGCCAGCCATTATTACGTCATTGTTATTTATTACACCGTATTATATTTTGTATTTTTTTTTTACTTTAAAAATCAATATATGTCAGGTAATCCAAAAGAAGTTTACCATTAAATTTGTTAAACTACGGCAACGGTATTCTTAGCCAGTAAATTCACTCTGTGAAACTGGTTTTAAAGTTCTACATTTCCAAGTTTCAAGTAACATTTTCAAAGGATTCCAAGAATATAATATAAATTTAAATTGGGATATAAAATTCGAGACTATTGTAAATTTTGTAAATATTTGTTTTTTCATTTAAAATAATGAGGAATTATTATATTTTTGGAAAATTGATTCAAAGTGGTAGTAATGATAAATACATTTAAATATTTTAAAACCTGCAAACGTTTGTTGTTATACTTCAAAAGTGCACAGACAAAAGGTCATGGAGGGTCGCCCTGCGACGACGAGGGGCGAGGGCAAAAGTGCAGCTCAGAAGAGGAGCAACGACCTCGCTTTGCCTCTGCAAACTCCCGGCAAGTCTTCGTTACTGATATCCGTCACAGTCGCTGATTCGCCGGACCTTCATTCCTAAACATTTTACCGTCTACATTTACCTTGAACTATTGTTTCATCGCAGCCTATAATGTCGCATATTCCTCTGTTACGTTAAAACAAATTCTACGTTTTTAACATTTTTTTATTTATTTATAATCACAATAACACTGTCACGTCGATTTGTTATCGTAAATTTCGTAACGTCAAAGAACATATGTTTTTGTATAAAGATAGAGTTTTTGCCGTCAATGACCCTTGCGACGTCATATGATAACATTTTGCATCACTATCGCCTGAGACATTGCATAGGCAGGTAACCGGTTTACTTGCGACGCAACTGTCCAGACCCAGCTATAACGTTTGCGCTAGGCAGGGCATCTTATTGTAACAATAAATCATCTTGCTCTGGATTTACTGAAGTAATGGTTTTAAGCGAAGATTGCAATCAACCGAAGTGAGTTGTTGCTATGACAAGTTTATTTATAGCTGCTAGTGTCACTGATAGTTCAATAAAATTACACTGCTTTTATTATCACGCATATATTTATATCTAATATTTCAATGCCACTATTATTTATACTAAAATATTTTGACTAAATATACAAATAACGTTAAGATTCTTTATAAAGTTTAATTAAAAATTTACTTCATTGATATAATCTATTTGTGTTGCTTTACAAATACTAACATAATGTAAAGTACTTTTTGTAGTACTGCATTAATTACAATAGAGGATGAATAAAAAAGAATATTTTAAGACAAAAAAAAATATAATACAAGTGTCAGTCTTATTTACAAAACAATTTTCTAAAAGTAATCGTACGTAACAAAATAATCAGCCATCGATAAATAAAAACTAAAAAGATATAAACCACGGCAGATATTATTAAATTTTTTTTTTCAAATCTCTACCAACCAACTTTGGGACGTACTCTTTCTAAAAAAGTAAAGTATTGTCAAAAGGATGAAAAAAATGTGCGCGACGAATTAAGAAACTTCGGTTCTAAATGGACTAGCGTCTAAGGCCATTTCTTACAAGAGACAAGTTAACGTCATACCGGCTAAAAAACAATAACCAATACCGTTGTCAGGGAGCTCCGGCCGGTTTCCGCGTCGGTTGTTACGTGGATGAAACTCAATTTTGTGTCAAGTGTACGATTTGAGCAAGTCTATTGGAACTTTCACTTTCACAGTTTTCATCATTTATTATTTCGAATAGCCATCACAGTTAATGCGCGTGACACTAATGTTAATATTTAACATACCCACAAAATTTTTAACTATGTATTTTTTTTAGTTCAACCAAGCGACGAAACAAGCGTACACCTCATAGTAATTGATACGCCTTCTAATAACAACGTGGCAATAGGATGGTCTACACTGCACTATATTGCGCTCGTCACCTTGAGACATAGGATATTAAGTTACTCCAGTAATTTTACTAGCTACACTGTAATGTTTGCACACTACTGTTTGACGGCTGAAACAGGCCCTGAGGTGATACCCACCTAGATAGTCTCAAGTAACGGAAACCTACCACCAGTGCATCTTATTTATGTACAATAATAATAAAGTTTGAATCCAGTGGGTCCCAGCGCAACACCGTGATTTGTGGAACACAATACAAGAGACCTATTTCCATCAGTGGATGTCCATCGGTTGAAATGATGAATAATACAGTTGCCAATATTTATAAACAAAAGGTCAGATGGACAAGGACGTACTTTAAATAATGCATAATATTATTCTAGTGACTGTTGCTTTAAATTATAGGTAGGAATAGAGAAGTGGTTTGAATTATACTTAAACTGTATGTTAACCTAATTAACAATTTTTTTTCTGTTTGCTGTGTTACTTAATACGTGTAAAAATATTTAACTACATTTTCGTTTTTGTTGTGGTTTTTAATTATTTATTTATTATTTAAACTTTTTTTATTCGAATATTTCGAAAGAACAAAATCTGTTCACGTTGTTCCACTATTGTATTATTATAAAATAACAACCAAACGCAAGGATTTGTCGTTATCATTCGGTTGTTACTAACCATCACATCGCACTAGAAAAATATCTCTCGTAGGGATAATTTTTTTTAAATTACAAAAGTTATTAATACTTTAATAACAACTATAATTTTTTGTAGAAAGTGTAATTTTTTTTGTTGATAGTTTCTACAATATGCTGACATTTATATTTATGGTAATGTTCAACAAAATCCTTTATAGTTAACATTCAATAGCCATTTTGTATTAATATTGCTATTTTATTGTTGTTTCAATTTTAAATGATGATGATGAAATGATTTTTTACAAAAATATCCAATAAATTTCGAAAATATACAGCCTTAATTCTCACATATATATAAAATATTTTCATTAATGTTGTACACAAGGCTCACCGAGAGCCGCAGCAAATCCGCATAGTTGTGGTCGTGTAACAAATGCGACATTCGTAAAAGACCCCGCGCAGCTTACGCCGTAACAATTGGTCATCATACGCAATTTATATATTCTCCTGATGGGATAAGTAGCAACATTTGTAACACCCAGCACTTTATGAATATAATATGTACTGCTGGTAGGTCTCTGTTTCCGGAGACCGTCAAGATAAGTTCCACCGCAGCGCCTATTTCTGCCGCCACATTATTATGGAAATATTACTGTGGTCCGATTTAAAGGGCGCTGTAGCTAGTGTAATTGCTGGGGTAACGAGAATCAACATCTTATGTCTCAAACGACGAATGTAATATGGTGCAGTATATATCATATCGACATGGCGCTATGAATAGCGCCATGTTGTTATGGGAGGACGGATTACTTACCATCAGGGAAACGTCCCGCTCGTCTCGTCACCTAATAGTAAAATATTACAATCTTTGTATAGTTGTTAACTATATTGCTTTTTTTTAAACAAAGTAAACAGCAAAACAAGTACTGAGATAGTATAATCTTACTAAATAAATTCTTCACTTAATGTAAACATGGTATCATCAAAACTGGAGTCTTAGTTTTGATTATAAGCAAAATAAACACTAAGTTTCAACAGAAATTAAGATATAAAATTTTTCTTTGAACAATCTTTATGTATCCAATATTTCTGAACTTAAAAATTATGGAAATCCGTCAACACGACATAAAGTTAGGCTAGTAGTATTCACGACTCATTAAATGATAAAGAGCACAAACGCGAAGTCTATTTAGTGTGTATGTATATAGGAAGATTAGTTTATATTACACAGTATTGAGGAAAGATTTTTATTAAATTTATTATAAAACTTTACTAAGTTCCATTCCATTAGAAATACGGCTTAATGTTAAAAACTTATTTTTTTAAAAAAATACTGAAAAACCATTAAACTTCTTCTTATTCATCGTAACAATATTACACAGTTGTTTAATATTGAAAAAAGGACAAATGTCGCAATTTAGTTATCAAATACTTCATGTAAATAGATTACATACCGATGTCGTCAATAAGTGTGTAGACAAAAAGTTGCTTCATCAAGGCTTATGGGAATAGAGAACATGGCTTATTAAATATAACATTGGCTTCTCTGGATACATAGCGGGCGGTACCTTATTGTGGTAGTGCGATATCGCGGTGCTGGGCTCTCGCAGGTGGCAAGCTCGCTCAACCGTGAATCCCCTCTCCCCGTTCGACAACTGTTCCCTCCGTTTTTTTTTCCTCTCAGTCTAGCCGAGAGCAACGGCCTCGCGGATTACTAACCACTAAATAGATTTTTTATTCCAAAACTTTAACCCCGATAATGTAGATAATATTGTGAATTTGGTTATACTTTTTATAAACATAAGTATAATTCTAACAATTTCATGGAGTCGTTGTTTTGAATCGTATCGATAACTTCTTCCTCGTGTTTACGGTGAAAAAGTTAAAACACATTAAAGTTTACATATAACATTTCACGAAAACACGAACATTCACGAAATCCACAACAATCGATATTGCTTGGATACAAAATAAAAACTTTTAGGGACGCTTTGTAGGGGATTCATAATTTCCGTTTACAACGTAGAAGCCTTTTCATAGACTACCGACTCAGATTACTCCTCCCCTTCTACTACACTAATACTTTACAGTTTATGGAAAAATGTGCTTTAAGGACACTACAGGATTAGTTCTCAAGCTATAAATATATGTAGCAAGAACTATGCGAGCCTGAGTAAGACTAAAATGCCGTAAAATAACAGGCGGACAAACCGGCTGGAGCGACTCGTCGCCAATTAACCGCCTCCGACCTCTGAGCCGAGTTCTCGCCAGGAGCTATTCATAGATGCGAACTCACAAGCCTTAGGGACATCTAAATAAATACATGTATAACCGGGATTATCTTTTACCACAACTATATATTCATTTAATTTTCTTTACATTAACACATTACAGTATGTGGTTAATTTCTGGACACTTGAAAGAGATCCCAGTGGTTTTTTTCCACTAATAACATTATGTAATTGTTATAATAATTATCTATTGATTACTTTAACAAAAATAAAACAAAGGTTAGAAAAATTTTATTAAAAGGAACTGTCTATTATTAATAATATGCTACCTTTATGTAGGAATTTTCACTATTACGCATTACATTTTTGGCAAAAACCAGGTAATATTTCTCATTAGAAAAATATGACATTTGCTTTTACAGCTGTTATGATATTCTTTAAGTAGCGATATAACGAGCTAAAACAGTCACTATAAGACAATAAATTTATCATTAATTTAAAGTTTAATATTTATATATGTTCCTTTTCATATGTGCTATGAAGTTTGCTATTTTCAGTAAATTTTTTATTTTGTAACAAAAGTACACCTTTGTCTTTTCGTTTGTCTTTTTTTAACGAGGTGTCTCGAAGTGATTGCTTTTCATTCATTCTAAAAACTTTAAATCTAGTATCTAATACAGATTGTTTTTATTAACATTATACCTATTACATTAGTGTTGGTTATGTTCACTCTACGTCACTTTCAGAAAATTCAAAGATTCCATTAAACAGCAATCTCCATGAGAAAATTGCTTTGTTACATTTACGCGTCTTTGCGCAATCGTACCCATCTCGGGTCAGGCTGCTATTCAAGTTTCGAAGCAACATCGCTCTACACTTACCAGCCTCATGCACACCAAGGGAAAAAACTAACCTGCGACGTTTACTTCTCTATCTTTGTAATGAAGAAAAACTATGTTTGAGTACTCCGCTTTCCTGATATAATTGATTATTCATAATTTCCTAAACACAAAATGTTTTTACGAAAAAAAACTAAGAGACTCAATATTGTTTTCAAACAATGTTATTTTCTAATTAATTCGAACACGTTTTTACAATCTTTTTTGTAAGTGATCTTTGTAACTTATTATTATTACTATGACAAATTTAAAACAGATTCAATAGTCTAGACATTAAATTGAAATTAAAGAAATGTATAAAATTCAACAAATTGATCCGGTTTTTGGTATATGATACTCAAACATAAATGTTATGGCATCTACAAACAATCGTACAAAATCGTTAAAGCATTCCGGAGTAAAAAAAAACAGTAACTAAATCTCCGTAACGGAACAAACAAAGATTATAAAACTCGTTCTGATGTATGTATTGCACACGATAAACATCAGTCCTTATAAAATGTAAGAAACAAAGGAGAACATTTTGTAATTAATAATAAAACGTTTGTAGGTTTTAATTCTTGTAAAGGCATTATTTATTATTTAAAGGCTTTCTTTGTTACATATAAAAACATTTAACAATTTAAAAAGGCGACAGAGTGTGATTTATATACTGTCGGGTAATGTAACGGTAATAACATTGTTTGTGAAGAGCTCATTTCTAATTTAATTTTATAATACAATAACAAACAATAGTTGTTACGCATCCGCAAACTTAACAATGTTCGTAATAGAAGGCTCATTTCAAATTGAATAAATTATCACGCCAGTTATCTCTCCACGGAGAAGCGTGTGAACAGAAACTTCTACATCTCGTCCGTCAGCTCACTTTCCATCCATTCATGGCTTCTTCAGCTTTTTCAAACGATTTCTTTCGACCTTCTTAAGACTAAGCGGCGTTTATGTTCAATTATTGGAACTTTCTTACTGGTACCTTTTATTGGTAATGTCTGTTTATAACACTGACCAAAGCAGAAGATATTGATACCTTTACTATCTATTGAAAAATATGGCTTTGCATTGTTATTTAAACTAAATAGGTTTACTTTATTTTATAAAGAGTTAATCATAAACCAAAATTCACACTAGCTTTTTTATTGACTTTTCCTTATGTTTTGGTTACGAAACAACCGACTTTTCTTAAATGATCGGTGTAGATATTGGTAAGGTTTTTGTTATTAGAGAAATGTATTAACAACGCCTGCGAGAACCTTAACAATTATTACTTTGTGAGGGTGCCCCATATCCACGCACATGGCGTTGGCTAAAAGATCGTAAAATAATCTGTATTATTACTTGTATATAAATACATATTACACACGTTATAGGCTTTGCAAGAAAAAAAAATTAGGGATATATAGGGCCTTTGTACAAATAGTATTTTTTTCAAAATTGTTTATTACAATATTGTACAGCAAGTACAAATAAATATATAAAGAAACACTTATATGTTATTATTAGAAAGAAAAAAAATTACACCCATGCCTAAGCAGCAATTAATGTAAAGATTTTATTTCTAATTCATACCAAAGAATTAAGGAATGATGAGAACATTACATGTAGAAAAATATTCCCCTTACTCTACTATTTCTCTTTTTAGATATAGATGTTATCAAATTAATTATATTGGCAATGAATTAATTTTTATATGTTGTAAAATCTTTCTTTATTATTAATCACACTTGAAACTATTACATTTCAAGGCAGATGTATTATTAATTTTAATTGATTTGAACAAATCAAAATTAACTTTTTCGCATCTATTCGATTAAATGTGTTATAACTAAAATCTATATTATACATAATTACCTGTAGCTAAAATTTATTTCTTACAAAGTTGTATTGACAATACTTTAAAATTACTGACTAGTTAATATTTTGCACACATTAAAATATACGTTATTTTAAGAGGCCTTCAAAGATGACACGAACCTCTGATAAAGTCAACCTACCGATGATATCTATGAATGCCTTACATATGAAAAGGTGATCATGATTTATCTCATACTCTTAAACATTACGATACATTCATAACAAATGTCCCAATTTTTATCTAGTACTATTGTCTCGATAACGTTTACTCTTCAAAATTGAACATACACATTGTTATTAATATCATTATAGCATTGTAGAAACTATATCAGAAAACTAAACTACTTAGTAGTAGATTTCTTAAATCATCTTTCTAAAATAATATACATCTTATATTGTTTTACTAAATTTACCCTAAGCAGTTGCATATTTGGAATTACTCTAAAATTAAAGAAATCTTATTATCACGTGTAATTTAACAAAAGATTATATGACACAAAGTATTCAAATAGACCGGAGCTATTAATTTTACAAAACAAATGTTACACATACCTTATCGGTCTAATTCAGCAACGTAGTTAGTATTATATTTCACCAACAGTAAAATTTGAGTAACTGAACATTATCGCTGTTGATCAGTCATTTCACTTGAACGGAAGCATTAATAGTATTTAATAACACTCTTACACTTCACGTGGATATATATGTTAGTGTGTAAAGTTAAACTGATGTGACCGACTATGTTACGGTACTAAAAACAAATTCACAGTTGGATTATCACGGCAATGGCGTTTGCGGTTTAAATAAAACGTGGACCACGCAACACGCGTCCGCCTACGACGTCGGTCCGACGTGAATGCTAAAATAAAATAGAGGCAGGCAAGCGAAGAAAGTTCCTTGTAGGTACCACGTAGGTACCATACCACTGCCACGAGCGATAAAAGCCTTTACTTACTGATTTAATTTGCAGGTAATAAGTCATGTTGGGTGTATAACTAACAGATCCTAGAGTTAAAAAATTCGTGCGTCTTAAATTCAAAGTCACTAAATAAATTTGTAATACATTAATGTAACAATTATATACGCCACTACGAGATGAAATTTATATTCGCTACAAATTTATGAAAAATACTTTTTAAATGCTAACCTTTAAAGTACTATACAATAAAACATGACTTAACATAGTAAAGATATTAAAACGTATTAAAAAAATATATTTATGAACAAACGTATCAAGCTAATAAATAATAAAATTAAATGTGTAACATACTATAATTTACCTACTATGCTGAAAAGTACAACAACGGCGTACGGGGATGTTATTTTCTATGGTAATATATCGAAAACAAAACATTTAAGGTTGCATGATGGTTCCTTCCGATTTACTGTGAGGAAGTTCATTTCCTTAATGGAAATGAACTTCCTCGCAGTAAATCTTAATTTTACGTGCTGTTCAATAAAGGAAATTGCAGGGAAATCTGAATTCGTGTGCATTATGAAATTTACCTTATGTAAATATTTAAAATAATTTTAATTTTAATGTAACATACCTGTTAAGACAAATTTTTCTTCGTAAACATTTTAGGTTTTTTACCTTTATTCAACCCAGTTTAATTTTTTTCCAAAGTACCTTTTAAAACTCTTTAAGAAAGATATTATTTTACTAAAAATTTAATTAAACTGAGCTTTTAAATTAATTAATATTAATGTTTCAACATATGTCTTCTTTTTTGTTTTACGTGGGGGAAATGGCTACGCATACTTGTCCTAGCAAGCACGGGTTATGTCCCCTCCAACGGGTTCTCGCCTTGTCGTGGCGGAGAGGCTTAGTAACCGTGGCTCGACACACGGTGAAGCTAAGTTGAACCCACCCGGCCGACCCGCGGCGAAGGGCCGGCCCGAGGCGGTCACTCCAGGTTCGAGTACCGGTTAGATAGCTGGAGCTCACCGGAGCGGCCGGGGGCCGCGGAGACTGTTTTATACCGCCCCTATATCCTGGCCGCAAAGGTCGGCCGTTGACGGCTAGCGGCGGGCCGAACATCTCTCCGCCGCGGGGAACCGGGAGAGGTTTTCTCCCGTGGCTCCCATGACCTCTGGGGGGTTGTGTCGGACTTGCACCGACTAAAACCCCCACGATGTTCCGCTTCATCGCCTGATGGTAGGGTCACGGGAACGCTTTCGCTCGCAACCGCAACCCTACCGACGCTGGCCGCTTTCGCAGCCCTACCTCAGGAGGGAGAGAGGGTCCAACATCGTTCTGCCGCAGGGATGCGGCAGAACGATGTTGGACCCGCCGCTACCCGTTAACGGCCGCAGAGGATAGGTCGAACGGCGCATCGCAATACCGACTCTCCTCTTCCCCCGCGGCTGTACCCCCGCCACATCTACGGTGCGATACCGTTTGGTCACAGAGGGTACTCCCTCCGCGACCCCACCTCGGCTGCAGAGAGCAGTATGAAACCGCCCCTGCAGCCGGCCACAAAGAGCAGCATAAAGCTGCTCTCGCGGCTTCCGGCTGCTCCGATGAGATACAGCTATCCAACCGGTGCTCGAACCTGGAGCGGCCGCTATCGGCCTGCTCTTCGCCGCGGGCCGGCCGAGTGGGTTCCACTTCGCTTCACCGTGTGTCGGTCCACGGTTACTAAGCCCTTCCGCCACGACAAGGCGGGAACCCGTTGGGGAGAACATATGTCTAACGTTATGGTTTATATTACGAGTTTTTTGTAAACGTTTTAGAATAGGTAGTCTGGAGTATATTTTAAAATTATTAAGTCATGATGTCACAACTTTCCATCCATCCACATGTACCCTAGAAGAATCTTTGGAAAAGTCGAAAGTGGGCTTAAATTTAAATATGTTAATGATTTAGGTTTTTATCTATTACGTAAACAGACGATACGATCGTGTAAAGTTTTCTTTTTATCATTATGGTTATAAATTACACACTAATGAATTTAATAAAAACTCAACCATCGAACAGTATTCCATTAACTTTGTAGTACCGCTAGATACATATTTGATCACAAATGCCGCAAATTTATTGACTGAAAGGCAAGATGATAGCTATTAGGAGCCCAGAAAGTTTCTCAGCAACAGCTCACTAAAGACCGAAACGAAATACTGTTTGGTGAGCAGAAACAAGCGTTGTGGTAACACACCAAAATGACAACTACCAAGAGTTACCGTCAGTTGATTGATATTCATTTTTGGATCATTATCTTGTTTTTTAAGAAACAGAGTTTGTACACACCGTAAACTATGCCACAACAAATAAAAAAATGAAATGAAACAAATAATAACCACATATGAACATATTTTATTAATAGCACAACAACACTAAAACTAAAATCCTTATAATTTATCACATCTTTACAATTACCAATACCATCCTCACACGACATCCATTGTTATTTGTTTTTTAATAATATTACCAAAGATATGATGCCTTCCATTTCTAAAATATCACCCAAAAATACAGCCTTCTATAACACTCAAAACACTTCGTACTGTTGTCATGTCATTTATAGACAATATTTACAATAAACATCTATGTAACATCGATTAAATCAATAATTCTCTAAAATACATCAAGTGTAACAACAATATCTCTATTTAGGCTTAATCGTCTTACAAACATACGTATTTTAAGGAATCTTGAACCAAATACACCGATATAGCGCTATAATGGCGCGTCTCTGCCATTCCTACTAAAACTTTTAGGACTATAGTATGTATTGATCATGCAAGTACATATCTACTTACAAAAACAACATAAACAAATATTCACTCATATACTCGTAATCTTCGCACCGTTGTGATATTTCTGCGCTAAAATTGCACAATGTAAAATAATCAAGGGTAATACAGTTTTTGTAAACGTGTAATACAACAATAAATTTTGTTAGTTATCAAAATAAATTCATCTAAAACAATGAAACATAATTGGATTATAATATTTCACTTACTTTCTATTAATATCTAGAAATTGAGTAAAATCTATAGAACAACACTAATTACTAAGAGGTTGATACAACATCAGATATGGTACTACGTACCTACATTATAGATATAAACGTTTAAATTGAAATAGTACACACATTGCTTTAGTGAACATCCTTAGAATTATCACTACAGAAGAATTACTATTCAATGCAACTAACAATCGGTTCATCTAAAATATTATTATCATTTATTCCAAAATGAGGTATGCAAAAAGTGTAGGATCACTCAATTTCATTAATTTATGCATAGTTATAAACAAAGTATATTCTGAAAAAATTTAAACTCAATGTAATAAATAAAATAATAATGATTTCCTTGTTCCAATAATTTATCTCTACCTATTCAAGACGAAATTATAAGTGAACTAGCCGTTTCCCGCCTGCTTTGCTGGCCGATTTTCTATAGTAGCCGTTACTATAGCAACCACTTAAATAATACAAAATGAAAATATTTATAAATGTTAATAAGAAATAAAATCTTTGAAATTCAAAAAATAAATAAGCCTATAACTATCTACAAAGCATTCCGCGCGTCGAATGGTCATGTTCCGATATCGATACGTTCACTAGTATTCACGTGATTGGCGAACAAACAAAACCCATTTTCATTATTTATAAATAGATAGATTACGTACTCTTAGAATAGCCATAATTTTTTTTATTACAAAAATGATTTTAATTCATCGTAGCTTTTTGTATAAGTACATAAAAGTTTTAATTGTTTAACACGCCACAAATAATTATAAAATCTTGTCATAAAGAGATGATATGAAATAAAAGTTCGACCGTTAAATGTAATATTCATCATTATCATCAAGCGATAGATATCCACAGCAGAACATCGGCCGCTCATACAGATCATGAAACCGATTAATCCTGTGCATTCATCAGTTGCCCGGGACTTTTACCGATTTGTCGATCCACCTTGTCAAGAAGCTTTCAGCACTGCGTCTACCTGTACACAGGGACCGTACCACCTATCTACCGTCAGCCCTTCTATCAATGTGCCCTGCGCTTTTGAACTAAACAGTAGCAAGCCTTTGGGCTACATCGGTGACCTTGATTCTTCTACGAACATCTTAATATTAATAATCATACATGTATGTAAATGAACTACATAATTTGTTATGCAATAAAAAAGATACACAAGTGTTCTTCGCAAATCTTCTGACGCGATAATATGGATTTTGAATATGTGATAAATGTTACGTTTTTCACAAATACGTATGAAATTTCACAATTTTAATATTTCAACCTGTTAATAATTTGACTGTACAATTACAAAAGAATAAAAAGGCGATTCTCAAATACAAAAGATCAGTAATATAACTTTTTAAAACAATGGTTTAACTGTTTTCAGAAATTACGGCAGTGAGATAAATGAAATTAATTCATCTAATCATTCCCGATTACAAAAGTAGTGGAAACGCATTAAACTTGAGCATTGAGGTTAAAGATTTTTGAGCCTTTTAGCATTCAAACTGGTATAGCAAACACTAAAAACGATATTATTTTTGTTAATGGTTATTATCTTTAAGTGTTAAGAATACATATTTAAAACCATAGAAATTATTAAAAAATTTAAATGAGGTAACAGACGTAAATAATCAAAATATACTTTGTTATTAAAATATTAATCCATTCATTGATATATACAGTAAATTAAGCGACGATGTTTAAATAAAAAAATATCAACTTACGAAGTAGAACTTAATGTGATCATGTTAAAGATGTTTTTGACAACACAACAACCATTATCAGATTTAAAGGCAGAGATCAGTCATTTTACTTAATACGCTTTTAATTGCACGAATAATAAATAAAATTTAATCGTTTTATCGATTATTCCGAGGTCATAAAAGTCATTAGGATTTAATAATAATTTGAGCGATTTTTTTTTGTTAATAAAGTGTTAAAAAAATTGCTGAGCCAGTCAAAAACATAATTTGCAAAATATACACGGATTAATAAAGTGGATGCACAATAAAATTACATCTACAAACATACCGGCTTTACCCCCAAACTATTTTTATAATATAACGGATTCTTTGGTATTAAAAAATAGGTGGTTATATTTTTGTATACGCATAAAGCAGAGAAAATATTTGTAAGTATTCTAAAAGAAAAATATTTACCAATGCCAAGTGAAAAAATCAAAAAATTACGTACATAGTTTAAGATTTTTAAATAACGAGACATCTCTGCGTTTACTATATTTCTACCTTTATACGATAACTATATTGTATTAAAGATATCGAATAGAACGTTACAGTTATTATTCAAAATTCAATCAATGAAAGCCAAAAAATATAATTATTATAGACGAAGGTTCATAACCTCGGACCGTCTAGAATCAATATACTAATTAGATCTACCGTATTGATAATAAAAAAATCTCATACTATGTTACTACCCTGAATGTAATATTCTCTCGACGTTATAATTTATATGGAATAGGTAGAGATGTGTGTGTGTAACACTTAAATCAAACCATAGATATATAAATTGACAATGCGCGGGATGGTACATGCCATCTCTAAATGGTATCCAAAAATTGAAAATATAATATTGTCTATGAAAAATATTGTTATCTATCTTAGCACCACTAACCATTTTTAAATGAATTCGAATATTTCCTTTGAATAACTGAAACGCTAATACATATAAATTTGTGCCTTTAGAC
The DNA here is from genome assembly GCA_029034505.1 of Ornithoptera priamus. Taxonomy (NCBI): domain Eukaryota; kingdom Metazoa; phylum Arthropoda; class Insecta; order Lepidoptera; family Papilionidae; genus Ornithoptera; species Ornithoptera priamus. Next base: position 616,447 of record JARDWD010000705.1, read on the forward strand.
ATACTATTGTTTGTACAATTAACTTATAGTTTTACTGAAGAACAAAAAGTAGGACTAAAAACATGTGCTGAATTATATCGGGAAACATTTCTCTATCAATTCCTTATTTTAATATATCTGAGCAACTATTTTTAATTATTTTTTTTAATGAAGAGTCGAAGGGACTTGCGGAGCGATCACTTGTTTATAAGTTATACGTCTACCCATAACAATATGGCACTGGTCAGGATGATATACACCGCACCACACTGTACTCGTCGCTAGGGGACATGAGATGTGAAGTCTCCTTTACCTTGTTTGAAGGGCGTTTTAGCTAGTGATGTTACTGAATTTCACTAGCTACAATGCTGTTCAAACGGGAATACAGTAACGTTTGCACACTGCTGTACCTACTAAAACGACCTCTAGCAAGAGAGACCTACTATAAGCGAAAATATAAGAGAAACTTGATTTATAACTTAAATATGTATTTATTCAGAATATGCAAAATTGAAATTCGTATTTTAATGTTTCTGCTAATTATTACTTTTTCTTTCCTACTTGCTATATACATCTACTTTCCATTTCTACAAATGGTGCTCAAGGTTCATCATAAGGTATTCATAACTAATTCTGTGCTAAAACATTTATTAGCTAAAAAATTTTTTTTCATAATCCTAAATGCTGTATTGTCTACCAAATTTAATGAGCGTATTAAAACGTTTTTAATAATAAATTATTGAAAAAATACCACTATACTTCCTAATGTCTAAATGCTAAGCTCTACTATCCTTGTTATGTTTGCTAAATAATGGCTCGATCTTTTTGTTTGTCGCTATAATTGTTTTTGCTGAAGTTGATGGCAAGCTACTACTGACAGAGTCCTTTAAAATATTAGTGGTTGAACCTGTAGTAGTCGGTGTTTTATTTCCTAAATTTTGGTTAACTGCCTTGGTTGCCGTGGAAGGAAGATTGGTGTTGTTTGACGGTTGTGGTTTGCTTGTGGACGAAGCATCTGATTTTATTGACGATGAACTTTTGATACTTTGTGAGGGTCCTAGGTTATCTGATAATTGTGAACTACCAACAACTGCGGATTGTTCGGAAACATTCTTGGCTCTTCTTGAGTCTTGGCTGAAAATGGTCTCCTTAACTGACGTCGTGTTTTTTGGTTTTGAAATACCCGACTCAGCAGTGAAAGTAACAGGTTTAGAATCTTTACTTACTATACTTTTCGTCTCTGGAGCAAAACTTTTGACACTAGTAACAATAGTTTTTGGCTTTTTGGTTGGCACTTCTGTTACTAAACTACTTTTGTCTGTTCGGGAAATATAGAGAGTATTAACGTTATCTTTTTCTGCAAGAGTTTTGGGTTTATCAACAACACTTTTCACATTGGTATCAAATTCTTTGCGTGTTGAATCTTTAGTGCACATACTTAAGGTGATATTTTGATCTGTATTTAAATTACTGCTTTCGTTTTGACCAGAATCAATGCTTTTATTTTTTATATCTACATTAGTAATATCTTCTACCGTAGCATTCTTTTGTCGTTGTAGTTGTCTACTTGATGGGACATTAGAGGCAAATTTTGAAGTTTTTTCTTTATTTGTACTGTCTGCGCAAGTTTTAGTTATTTCAATAGAATCTTTCTTTAAAGTTAACATAGGTTTATGAAATGTAATACCTTCAAAAGTTTGTTTTTTGTTATCGTCGATCGGAAGAACTTTTTCGGCGTTAGTAAGTTTTTTAGTATTTTTTGGATCAAATTGTTTATAGTCAGCTACCTCCTTTTCTGTGATATTTAACTTTGTATTATTAGCAGCTAAACTTTGAGGTTTTTCATGGTCTTGCAACGTTTTATCATATTTAGCTACGGTAGGAAGTTTTAAATCAACCTTTGAATTCATTTTGTCAGAGATGTTAACATCTGTTATTTTTGAAGACTTGTCAAAAGAAGTCTTCGAAGTACTTTCTACTGGAGATATTGTAGTAATAGCACAAGTATTTTCCTTAGAAATATTTATTGCTTTGCTATTTGTACCCGTTATTGTCATTGAGTTTGTACTCTCCTTGTCATTAAAATTGCTAGTTTTTATAAATTTATCGGTATTTTCTTGATTTGTTAATTTTTGAATGTCACTTTTAGACTTTATATAACCATAGTCTTTTTCTGCACCGCCAATTGTACTCGGTTTAGATTTAATAATATTTCCTTCAATAGTTGATAAAATGGGCACTGGTGTTATTTGAAGAGGTTCCAATTGTTTTGCTTTAGTGTCAGAATGAATTTTAGCAGTGGTAAAAATTAATGGACTTGGACTATAAGAAGAACTTTTAGTGTTATCAATCTCAACAATAACTGCACTCTTCGTTTGTATTGATTTTATAGTATCGAGTCCTCCAAAAATATTTGTATTCATGTGATTATAAACAGGTGCTGTTGCAGAAGTATTCACGACGGATATATCTTTCACTGTATTAATATACGGAATATTTTCCGATAAACGACTAGAAGTTTTCGATATATGATCTAAATGACTTTCAGTAATTATATTTGGCTCATCACTTGTTAAATCAGATTTAGATTTAGACATTGAAAATTTGGCACTTTTATTTTTATCACTCTTATCCTTCTCTGATTGCAGTAAGGGTTCAATGACTGTATCATCCGAATCGTGACTAAAGTTCGGAATTTTTCTTTTTATAGAACTCCGTTTCGTTTTAAATCCAATCGATGACTTTTTACCTTCGCTCTCAAATGTGCTTGTTATGGAAGTAGTATCTGCGCCATCTTGAGACGTCTAAAATAAGTAAATTAGAATTAAACTATTTACAATAAAATATGATGTACTTAACAAAGCAAGGGTGTAAAGTGAAATTTATTGCTACAAAAATTGATCAACTATCATTTAGTTTAAAACAATCACGAAATCTGGTCTCATATGTAACTACATATTTTGTGATTATGTAAAGTGCTGTTAGCAAATTGACTGGCTAATACTGCTGCCTCAGTCCTCTGTATTCTTAGAGGGTTGCTATGTGGCGGCGGATACTTTCATTTGTGTATCTGGTTTTCTTGATGTATGAACGAGCCCATTCGGTCGTCGACAGGCACGGACCCAAAACAGACAGAGATAGTTCTACCTCCGCCAGTTTTGAAAACTCTCAATATATAATTGTTAAAAATAAATAAATGCTCCTACGTGTACTTTTTCTTAATTTATCTCTAAATGCAGAGGCAGAGTCTCAAGAAACAATTTTTATTCACTACTTAACTGCAGATGCTTATTTCTTATACATGTCTATACCCAATATATTTTAAATATTATACCATTTAGCACCAAAAATTAACAAATATTGCATTTATATAAATATTCTATATGCTGAAAATCGCATTTAAAAATCTTTATTTGCATTTTTTTTTCCGTTTTATACACAAATACACTGTTTATAAGTAAATAAACACAATTAACCTCTCCAAAGACTATACGATCTTTTAAAAGAAAAGAAATATTATTTACATAAAGTGGAAAGGTATAATTTTTAATTCATGGATTTATTTCATGATAATAAATATAATTGGTAATTTAAGTGTCTCCATGGCTATCAAGAAGTTTAAGAATGCATGACTCACGGAATTATCAACTTTCCGCATAGCGATAAGCGGATGCGCGTGGGGTCAGGCGCCACGCTCGCGAAGCACAGGTCGCCCGTGCAACAGCAGCACCGGTGGCGATAACTCCGGTTCGCCTCGCAACGCGCCACACACCATCACTGAAGTACCCGCTGGACCCCATTCCTCCGTCGGACGCGCTAATACGCGTGCTTTCTGAAATATGTGAAAATTATAATGAGAAACAAGTTAATACATTTACAGTGCCTGCTTGCAAAGACAGGCGTGATCTTTCTGGCAGTATCTCGCAGAGCGAATACTAAAGTCAATCTAAGACAGCTATTTTTATATACAATTTACTAACTCTTCATCATTGAAAATCCTGCTTAAAATCCATACGCTTTACCTTAAAGTAGATCTTAAAGTCCGATTATCAAGACGTACCTCCATGATAGTGAGGTCATCAGGTCCACTGCATATCTGATTGACGGCCATAAGCACCACAACGACAACTGGCAGAACACCAAGTGTCCAACCAACTGCATCCGCCCACATAGGATACACATAGTGTCCATATGAAGCCGGCTTGTATTCAATCCAGTTGAACACCAGAATAAACTGATTTAAAACAAATCAAATTTTGAGTATGAAAGTTGATGATTGATGTCTTGTTCCAACTGTTATTACAATAAATAATGTTTTTAATGATATTTTATCGATTTAAAAGATATAGGTATGTATAGGTAATATCCAATTTGAAGTTAACTAGCAGTCTAATTTAAGTACTAGGGTATCCTAGAATTTCCATCGTGTTTTTTAAAGTCACAACGTTTGTATGATGCTATGTGAATATCATAACTTACATCTTATTGTTATGATCGAACATTTATTTATGGAATGAACGTCTTTCTTATTTCACTGCTTTGTTTTACACAGAAAAAAAATCTAAAATACGTCACCACAAGTGCAGCGGGTGTGATGAGACGCCACATAGCGCTCCAGAAGACCACCCAGAGTTTGGATTGACGACCGATCATACGCTGGATGTCACGGCAAAACTTTTCTGCACCATAAATCCATGCTATCAGAATACACTCCCCGATAGCGATGATCAACACCGACCAATTTGCTGCATACTTGTCCATTAACTGCAGCCAGTACATGCCGCTCTGCAGATAATTGTATTTATGGTATTACTTAGGAAATCTTGATCTTTTGATTATAATTTAAACCTAGATTGTTTTAAACGTGTTGGATTCGTAATGACTAGTTTTATTTGTTGTTGTTTATTTACTTGATCATGATCATTATCAGCCTTTGTTTATTCACTGCTGGGTATTAGCCTTCCCCAATGTCTTCCACCAAATGCGATCCACAGCTTCCCGCATCCACCCACTTCCGACCGCCCTGATAATGTCGTCGGTCAATCTGGAGGGAGGGCGTCCTACACTTTTGCGCCCTGTACGCGGCTTCGACTCCAAGACTTTACTGCCCTATTGGCCTACCGTCACTGATACTACAGATATGGCCGGCCCACTGCTATTTCAACTTGCAGATTTTGAGAGCTATGTCGACTTCTTTAGTTCTCCGTCGAATTTTGTCCCTTAAAGAAATGCCAAGCATTGCTCTTTCCATTGCTCGCTGTGCTACTTTGAATCGATGGACCAGCCCGATGGTCAGGTACCATGTCTCTGCGCCTTAAGTAAGAGTGAGGAGGGCGCACGTTTATTCACTTGGTCAATATATTTAGATTATCGATATTATAAAATTTAATAACTAATCTCTATATGGATACATCGACTGTATGTACGAAATCAGTCTCTCTGAATATTAAATCAACCTTAGAATACAAGATGCCATTTATCTTAAAATTGAAACTAATACTTTAGTTCTTTTCCTGCGTTGAAGTCAATTTTAAAGTGTTTTAATAATATTTTTATTCTCATACAAACTTTAAGAGCAACTTACATTAGTAGTGAAAATAAGCCCGCCGAAGTAACCAAACACAGCTACGATTAATACAACCCATTCTTTTTTCTGGCGAAAATTAGGAAACCGGTCGAGGATAGCCGTCGTCACTGTCTCCATTAGAGCAAACTAAAATTAAACACCTTACATTATATTGTATCTTAGACTATATATTTACAGAGAACATTTAAGTTTGAGCAGCTATCGATAGACTATAAAATATCTACAATATTATTTGGTATTAATAATACCTGCGAGTCAAGACCTAATGTTAATAGCATGACAAAGAACAGAATGGACCAGAGAGGTGACACAGGTAGTCTAGTCACCACCTCAGGGTAGACAATAAATGCCAAACCGGCACCTTGATCCACCACTCTGTCTACGCCGACGTCTAGCTCGTGTGCCAAGAAACCAATCACTGAAAATATCACCAGGCCGGCGAAGAATGATGTTGCTATGTTTGATACAGCCACAATCAATGAGTCACTGAAACAAACAATAACACATGTTTTTTTATTTGTGATCGATTTTGTAATTATAAGGTCATCGAACATGAGTATGAACACAGCTCCTGTTCTGCCGTCAAACAATAGTGTAAAAACATTATTATGTTCCAGTTTGAAGTGCGTTGTAGCTAGTGAAATTGCTGGAGTAATGCGACTTAACATCTTATGTCTCAAGACGAAATGCACAATGGGATGCTGCATATATCGTCACAACTAGCTCCACGCTGTTATGGACAGGCGTATCACTTACCATCAAGTACACGTCCTGCTACAGTGTGTGAAATTTAATATAACGTTAACTTTATTTGATATTGCCTTAAGAAAACATATGCAATAATATTACTCACATGTAACAGTTATTTGAGAATTTATTATATGATGAAAGTGTTATAAGGCCTCCCCAGGCCGGGCTCAAAGCAAAAAATATTTGTACTGCGGCGTCTCCCCACACCTGCGAATAATGGTAGTCGATACAAAATATTACTTTCCATATATTTTGCTATTTTTCTTAATTTCAGTAACTTTAAAATATTAAACTTTCATAAACACTTAAGGCCTACTTGCCTTCATTACAACGTTAAAAAGTTATGAATAAAGAAATATTGTTAAAAAGTACAATTTTTATAAAATTCTAATAGGTATACACAAAGTAGTTACTTTTATACTTCAAACTGAAAATGTCTTTTGAAAGGTTTTTATAGACTTCTACTTTCATTGGTCATTGTTCATTGTAAAAATCAGTTCACAACGCAAGTTAACTTTAATATTAATAAAAAATATTTGTGCCCGGGAAAAGTGTACTAATGAAATGGATGGTATTTACATTTAAGTAGTCGCCATGAAAATTGGTTGAAAGAAAGTAACAACAAAATTAATTTCCTAAAAAATCCCAAAGTTTGCAAATTTGTATTGATATAAATATTGGAGTATTTTCAAGGATTACTTTTTAAAAAAACATTCAAATTTTTTCAATGCTTTATAGTTGGTATACATTTAGTATAGGAAATGTTACATTACCTGAGCGTTAGCTAGTTGGCTAAAATCGGGCGTCAAATAAAACAAGATTCCAGTCGAAGCTCCTGGTAAAGTCACCCCGCGAAAAAATAGAATAACCAATACTACGTATGGAAAAAGAGCTGTGAAGTAAACGACCTGTAGACAATAAATTATAATTAACATAAAATAATGTTGAAATCTGTAATCATAACGTACTAGAACACATATTCCCAGTAGTATAAGGTTATCCAGCCATTTTAACCTAAAGACGAATAGAACAACAGGCATTAATACAGCCCATTACAAGTATTACCTCGGTATAGTGCATCTACGTATAGAAATGTATGAAGTGAATTATCCAAATCTGGTCTTAGAAATTACGAATTTGACGGTTGCAAGATTACGGTAACAGTATGACTATGTATACGTATGATGATACAGTATGATTACATTTTCATATACCCACTTTTCCAGATGATTGAACTCCTTTGAAAAGACAAAGAAATACAATCAACCACGCTCCAAAAAGGCACAACGCCATGCTCCATCGTATTTGGCCAGTTTCTTCAATTCCAGATGATAATCCGAGAACTTTGTTACTGAAAGATACAAATTAATGGTAAATATCCTATAAACAATTTTGAAATGAAAAAATATTAAAAAAACGTATTGTATTTCTTATTTAAGAAAAGACAGAAAAATAATTAAACTGATCAGCAAAAATGCCCAGACTTGGGGGACCGCGCAAATTGATTAACAATTAAAATATATAAATACTTAAGAAAAAATAAACATCACTTAATTCCAACCCAATTGCAAACTAAACAGGAGAGTAGTTCTATGCATCATTTATTTCCACTTTCCCGCAGAAATATGTGTTTTTTTTTATTTTACGTGGTAATTGCAGTAATAACCCTTTTGTTCCTGCCGTCCTGACGACATTGATAGGATAAGTCGGACATGTACCTATTAAAACTCCGACAACATTCCATCTCAAATCATACGTAAGCTCGGTGTATGTTGTATGAGCATATGGCAATTTAGAAAAAAAAAAAGCAATAAAAAACCAAGTATACAACATAATAAAGTGAAAATTAAATCGAAACAAAAAATTTAATATTAATCAACAAAAGCTGCAGAAAAAATGTTCACGTGTAACACTGAGTATGAAAATAATATTCAAATATTATGCGCTGTGAAAACATGACCTCGGTTTCTCGAGCTCGTACCTTTTACGCAACCCTGCAATGCAATTAGGAAATTAAATTTCCGTGTTATAGTCTAGTTAGTAACAAAATTAACAACTACTGTTTACAAAACTTTAATGTGCATGTTTTATTAGCGAGGCACAGAGCAAAGAAAAAACATACGCCAATAAAATTGCTATGGCATTGTATAAATATAAATTAAAATCATAATGTACGTAGATAACAGACTGATATTTTCTTTATCTACAACAGGCTTGACAATATGGCTTGAATGGGTGTGTAAGGAGCCCCGCATAACATCTCGCGGGACCTAAGCCCACCTCACCTGCTGGTGATGCACCTTGCTACTCAACAGTCGAAACTCTGGCTCCTACTAACCCGCATTGAGCCAGCGTAGTGGGAAATAGCTTTAATCCCTCCAAACTAACCCCTACAAACGATCGCTCTTATTGCCCGGCGGTACCGAAGGCCATGCTGTATGTCAATCGATGTGGAGATCTTTATGGGTGGCCTATGTTCCGCAGTGAACGTCTATCAGCTGATAATCAAGACGTGACTTGAATGGTTAAGTGAAATCGTCAAAAATACCCTAGCTCTTTTATGTTGACCAGCCGGATCACAACAATGCTCTTATGATGGCTAATTATCACATGAGAATAATAACTAGCCAAAGTCTAGAACTTATGGTCGCAAAATCAATCCAAGAACACCCTAATTACAAGGCAAGCGCTTATGCACTGGGTGTTCCGTGGGGACATCAGCAGCAGGCAGAAAATATAACGGTGTACTGTGCACGTATTAATCATGATTATATAGGAGATAATTTTATTAAATGGCCAGGGCAACGCACCATAGTCACGTCCCTCAGTCATGAGGTTACGACAAAGAAGTAAAGTAGTAAAATGTCAAAAATATAGTATGACTTGTCCTAACTAAATTTTACATTCGGCTTCATGAAAATAACATAGACTTAACAAGACTACGCCATTGGATTTTTCTACCCGTTTACAAAAACAATGGTAGTACCAACACAGTACCCATTTCTGCCGACAAACATTACTAACTGTGTTCCGATTTGAAGGGTGCTATAGCTAATTACATTACCAAAGTAACTCGATTTTAAATCTTATATCTCAAGGCCATGAGCACATGGTGGTGCGGTGTATAACATTCTAACCTTTGCCACGTTGTTATGGGTAGGCGTATCACTTAATTGTTTCCTTCTTATTCTGGTATATTCATTTTTAATGTTTATAAAAATTATTTTTTATCACAGAAAAATTTATTAAACAAAAATTTCTAACCCAATAAGACCTTCAAGTACATAAGTAAGAAATTAAAAATATTGACTATACCGCTAATAATATTAGATATGCTCCTGATTAAATGTGTAATGTTCAATGTACATAACATTTTCCGCCATGATGTGCCAATGCAAACCAGTGGACAAATCATTTTTAAACTATTGTAAGTGTCCCGCATCCTAAATTCTTAAGAAAAAAAAAACATCCACGTCACATATATAAATAATCACTTACGTAAAATATTCTTCAGCCGGTGGTTTTCTTATTGCGACGTCGGCCAAAGCAGCTATGTTGTGTAGAGTGGAATAACTTTCATTTAAACATTGCCTCAAGTAATAAGTTCCATTTAAAGCTTCACATTCATCCGCTTCTTCATAAGAATAACAATCTAAAATTTCGCTAGGTTTACTAAAATTGTTGATTTTTAAAAGAAATCATAATTTTTTAACAAATTCTCATACAATAAAAATTGGTTCTCTATTACTAGTTAAGTTATGTTGCAACTTTTTAGTTAAGAGGAAAAATCTTTAGACACTTGGAAATTATAACGGTGCTTGTTATTTAAAAAATATACGAATATTTTATTACAGAGGGTAGTAGACTGATTTTACTTACATTTAGTACTCCATTCTGCATCACAATTCTGCCACGGCAGTTGATAGAAGATACTCACGAATGAAACAACCATGTAATAAATAGTCCAAGCTATTATTAAATTATAGTATAGCATGACTATGCTGGAGACAATGACCATACCATAACCTAAACCACGAAAGAGTGGACAGAAACGGTTATACACTGCTACAGGACCTAAGGCGGCATACTGTCCGAATGATAGTTCCATAAACATCAGAGGTAACCCGGCTATAATCAGCATAACCGTAAATGGAATCAGGAAAGCCCCTGGAATTAACAAGATACCATATTAAAAATGTTTAAAGACATGCACCAGTTAAACATAACTTTAATATATTCATATAACCTGTGAAATCAGATAATAGCCTGTGAATAGGAAGCCTCTGGTGAAATTTGGTAAAACGATAGGGTCATGACCGATAGAACCTCACATTCTAATAATTTTCTGACACGTATTGAAAAATTTTATGTCTAAAAAAGGCTGACATTCTTGTTATTATTAACGTTGACATAAAAAATAATACATTTTTCTACCAGGCCGCTTGCAAACATCGTTCACAATTCAGACAAGATAAATCCCATTTTTCATTTGTTCGTTGGGAGAAGTGAAAAATTAATGTAAAGTATTCTAAAACCCTCATAAAACTGTTGTTCAGCGTTTAGTACAATATAAACGTCGTATATATTTTTGCTTCTATATCAAGAAAAACTCGAACAACACCATTTGTCTACTTATGGCGGAAATACCTTTCCGCGCAGTTTTTACATAAAGCATTTCTCTGGAAGCAGCCCCGCTTATTTGTGAAATACGAACAATAGGCAGCTAAACAAAAACAGTTAAGTTGAAACAGGAAAAGCACTGAACGGCCATGGTTCACGATTTTAATATTCACAATTTATGACAACATTCTATGGATATTGAGAGTAATGAAAGTTAAGCATTTATCAAAAGTAGGCTTAATCTGCAACCGTGACGCTATGTATAAATTACATAAGTATATGAATTACTAAAGTTAAAATCTTAAAAGTTATAAATTTGTATAAGTTTTGCTAAATAAGAATTAAATATTTTTTTTATTTATAGAAAATTAAGAAGAAAAAAATTATCTAGTTTTAAGCAACACGGCGATAACGCACTTTAGGCTTATCACTTTTACTATTCAAAAAACTCATTCCATTAGCCCGCAATTTCACTAGCGTTTAATTAACTACCATTCCAACCAGTTTTCTACTTTGAAGCATCATTGGAATTAAGCAGCCTCGGCCTGAAAAACACCAATAAAAGCACTAGAACTAATGAAATGTGCCATTTTATTATCATATGTTCTGTTGAAATTTTCTTTATTTCTATAAATCTCTGCAGGTGAAAAGTGCTTGCATCTCTGCTCAAGTTTCTATGAAAAACAATCTAATATACCTAGAACCAATATTTCTTTACGAGCGCAAAACGTTTAAATACACCATTGGATTACATTACTAAATATTTGCACAATATTTTTTAACAATTTTCAATGGATTTTCCAAGACGGCATTTTTAACTTTACCGAATTTCAACATCACGAAGTCTTTGGAATGTAGCCAAAGTCACTCTTAGAGCGTTATTATACACATGTACACCTCACTATAGGACAACAGTAAACAATGTTTTATTACTATTAAATTCACATACAGAATAACTTCTTGATACATTTTACCTTTGCATAAATTATGACAAATAGCTGCATAATCATCGTAAGGTAAACTATTTAACATAGTTTAATTAGCACTACCCAGATAAATATAGTATTTAGTAACGTACAATTTTAAATAACAGATGACACAAAGTTGTCATTGAGCAACAATGAAAGTGCACTTGATGTATATTATGTTATTTGATTTTTTCTAAAAATTTTTTGCAAAAAAATTACTCTTCAATCTAAAAATTGTCATTCTTAAATTCTTACCCTTTTTTTTGCTTTACATGGGGAAAATGCCTTCGCGTACCTGCCGTCGCGAGGGCAAACTCAGGTTATGTCGGACTTGCACCGAATAAAACCCCCGTGATGTTCCACCTTCGTCGCTTTATGGCGAGGCCACGGGAACGCTTTCGCACACCGCGACCCCGCCAGCGCCGGCTGCACCATGCAGCTCTATCACGGGAGGAAGTACCCCCACTTATCGTCATCTGGGCAACGGATCCCGCTGAATCCGTCACCCAGAGGCCATGGAAGCCAAGAGAAAGAACTCTCCCAACTCACTGTGGCGAATCTGATCTTGGGTTCCGCCGCCAATCTTTATATGGCCGCGGAAGATAGGAAGAGCGGTAAAACGCAATACTCCTCTTCTCCCGCAGTCCTACCGCCGCCGCATCAACGGTACGCCACCGCTTAGTCGCGGAGGGTAGGGAGACCGGGAGTCGTAATACCGACACTCCTCATTCTCCGCGACTCCACCTCAGCTACAAAGGACAGTACAAGTCTGCCCCCGCAGCCCACCGGCACATATCCGAGGTGAGCTCACAGATTTCATGGAACTCGCGTGCAGCGGCCACCTCAGGCCGACCCTACGCCTCGAGCCGGCAAGGTACGTTCCTCTTAACTTCACCGTGGTTGACCAAGCCACGGCTACTGAGCCTCACCGCCACGACAAGGCGGGAACCCGTTCGAGGCCGTTCTTACTCTGGTGCAGCGACCCAAAGTAGTTCTTGGAGGCAACATACAAGAAATCTCATAAATAATATAATTAAAGTAGAAGTCAAAAAGTGTAATCTTATTAAATTTTTTAAAAAATGCAATTATTAAATAAATTAAGTATAAACTAAACATAAAAGATATTGCTAAATGTGTATATTAAAATCGTATTCCGACCGTAGTTCTTTAGAGGCTGGCGTGAATAGATACGAATAGTTCACGTCAGGGTTATTTAATATGATTCTCAAGAGTATTTGAAAACTACTAGTCGACTTCACTGCATATTAAAATGTGCATAATGTTATTCACTCTTAACTTTATTTTTTATAACACTGTAGATTATTAAACATTGTCTAATGCTTATAACCTTTACGATAATTCTCAAAGAGAATCTGAAATCAAAGCATATAAATTCTGTCTAAATAAGTCTCAACTTGTTCATATAACATTTATTAATTTCTTTAATTATGAAAGATACTTGTCTATTTATTCGATTGTTTGCTGACGTAAATACGTATTGTTGCAAAATAAACCAGATTACTAATAGACAATCTCGTAACGATGTGGTGACCTACTCTGGCTTGCAGGAAATAGATGTACGTATGTCTAGGAACGGTGCATATGAGTTATAACAAACAATACGGTGATTTTAAAAATTAAAAAATCTATATGTTATCAAAGTTTGCTTTATAACTAAAAAGCTATTTTAGTTGTTTATTTATAATATACCTCCTCCATTATTATAGCAGAGATAAGGAAACCGCCAAACATTGCCCAAGCCCACGCTGTAGCCCAGGAGCGACAGGAGAAAGTCAAAGCGACCAGTCCAATTCCCGCGCTCCGGCTCCTTTTCTTCTGCGATGCGCTCCGTCACTGCGTTCTCCTTACACTGATGAATAAAAATAAATAAAAACAAAGGAAATGCTAAAAGCATAACGACCTCGACAGTTTTCAATATTCAAATGGCGTCACAGAATAATGCGCGTATGTTTTGTCTTAACAGAAATAGTTGTAGAACAAATGTACTTATATGTCATATTATACGAAATAGAACTGATATAATAGATAAATTCAGAATATTACTTATTCATATAGAATGTTTTTAAATTAACTGAATTTATCTTTCTTCAGACGCGCCGACTAATATACTATAAAAAACCTTGAGTAACAAGGAAAGTCACATTTAGGGGTAGAAATCCTGAGAAATGTTATCTCGTTTTGGTCTTCGAACCATTTAAATATAAAAACAGTTGTAAGAGAACAAGAGACCATGAGAATTTTTATGCGTATTTTAAGGTAGCTGTAAGCTTTGGATAAAGGTTACTGCGCGATGAAAACTAATAAAGCTTTCAAACAAATTACAAAACTATCCTAAAGTTGACGATGGTGCTGTTATTGGTTCTTAATTACTATTGGCAATCCTATTAATATTAATCGGAATAATACATATAATTAATAAAATGTTAAATAAAAAAGTAAAAAGTTTTGTTAGTATTATTATAACAACTATTTTGTTATACTTCTAAGTAATTTAAACTAAAATAAATAAAAATAATTTTTAGTGGTACTAAAACGGACCAAAACGATATAAAAAAATTTATCAAAATAAATTTCTCATAATGTTTCATTAGTAATTAAAACATGACTCTACGTATACGTAAATGTGTGCAAATTTTCGGCACATAATTGTCAAATAATAATCCTTTAAAAGAATCTCCGAAGTTTAGCAAAAAGTCAAAAATCGTGAAGAAATATAATACACATTCCAAAATATTAAAAAATTTAATTCAACCCCAACAGAGTTAAAATTGAATATTAGAAATATATAATTATAGAATATAACTTTGTACTAACTTAGTATTAAAATATTGTGAATAAGACGTTTTTGTATGAAATTAGAATGACGTATTAAAATATTTTATTTTCGCGTTTATCTCATTGTTCTTTTTTCATTCAATAATTTATTGAAAACTAATATGATAACGTTTTAATTCAACCTACTTTACCTTTATGTAACTACATATTTATACTCACGTCGGAATAATTCAAATCCATGGGAGGAATGTTTTTGGCAACAGCAGGTATGTGAGCTGATGTTTCCATTTTGAAAAAATAATTTAACTTATAAATCTAGAGAGCGACTTGGAGACATCTCTAAAACGATCACTGGAGCGACGGACGCACTGAAACCACTGAGCGCCGTAATGCACATCCCACTCCACGGTGCTCAATCCATACTACCGACGTCAGTATAAAATGATCATTATAAGATGAATAAGTGGTTTAGACGTCTCATTTAATATTAAGAAATAAAGATATAACGAATATAAGAGATTAAATATATATGAAAACGAAAAACATGAAACACAGCTCCGCGCAGATGTCAAGCTTCGCATCGACCGAACTTTGAATGAACATCTAGGTCAATATCATATCCCCGCCCTCGCCGCAACCCTCGCCCCCACGTAAAACGATGTCTTCCCGGCGAAAATCACATGGAAATTGTCCTGATCCTGCTCGGCTATACTACCTATGTATGCTAACAGTATATACATTAGAACTATGACACGAGCACAACGGTAAGGATTTCAAAATGTAACATAATATGATCATCAAAGGATCATAATCTAAACACCATGGTTTTAAAAGTGTTCATTTATGTTAATTAATATAATAACTAACCTAATCTTCGACTCCGACTTACTACTAACAGAATAATCAAAATCAGATCACTGCTGTTGTGTCATACATATATATATATATATGTATGTATATATATATATATGTATATATATATACATACATATATATATACGCGACGAACTTAGAACCTTTACTTCGTCATTGGTTAAATATTAGAACAGATATTATGACACAGGCGAAAAGCGGCCAGACGCTCAGAAGCAAAAGGTCGCATAAAAGTGGAACATCGTATTGATTACGAAGCATCGCGCCGTAACACAGGACACCCCAAACTAGCAATAACTTTAAACACATAACTTAAATATTGACATACATTAATAATCCTGTAATGAGCTCAAACCACCTACAATGTTCAAATTCATTTACATATATATGACGAAACAGTATTGGTATTAGGATGGCATATCATCTTTATTTGGTTGGTAATTACTACTATCTTTCACGGCGGTATAACAGTTGGCGGCAGAAACCAAGATCTTTTCCGCCGCAAGGAGCAGTGAGTTTTCTCTCTTGGCTCCTATAGCTTCTGAGCGACGGGGGATCTGGTCCCCAGATGACGATAAGAGGCCGAGAAGAAGGAGCGCTGTATGTTCCGGCGCGCCTTTATAGAGGTGGAAATGGTCTTTTCCAGAGATAGGTCTGCGCGGTGCAGACGACACTGGCGGGGACGCCGACATGTGAGAAGCGTTCCCGTGGCCCCGCCATAAAACGACGAAGATGGAACATCTTGAGGTCTTAGTCGATGCGAGTCCGACTTAACCTGTCCTTGCCCCAGCGGAGGTAGGTACGCGAAGGCCTTTCCTCCACGTAAAACAAAATTAGGATCGTATCTATCCAGACAAGTTCCCACAAAAATCTATCATCCAACTACATATGGCACCGGAATTGAACTTTGTTACAAGAAAAATAGGTACTACAGATGTATAGCATAAAGAAGTCTTTTTTGTGTTCAAGTGTGTAATAGAGGATGTAGCGCATCCAAGAATTTTTTTCTTAGAATGTCCTTACGATGTTTTCCTTCCTAGGAAGCAATTAGGCAGAGCAGCAGAAATCAAATCCATGCATCTTCTTCTACACTTGTAACTATGCTATCACCACTTCACGAAGGAAATTTAGGCAATCTTTTGATTTCAATGCTTAATTTTTTTAAGTTAAATTATAATTTCATTCTTTTGTACCTTTAATTTTTGCGTTTATTTAAATTTAATTTAATTATAATCAAAAATATTGTGTATACTTTTACGTTATATCTTTTGTCGGAAACTAATTAAGTAGGTACCATTACAATGCCTATTTCTGCCGTCAAATGGTGTGCCAACATTACTGTTCCAGTTTAAAGGGAAATTGTTGGGTTAACGAAACTTCATATCTTGTATTAAGGCAATGGGTGTAATGTGGAGTGTGTAACATTAACGACGAAAGAATCAGTTACAGAGTGAATGCCCTGCTCACGTTTCCTTATCTTTTAAAGGATAAAATTTCAATAGGCACAAAAAATTTTCACATGAATTTTAATATATTTAAGAAACGCAAAAATTACAAAACTTCAATAGTATAGGAATGTATCACAACAGCAAGGCACTGTATTAATAAAGAATTGTACTCTTACTATATATATATATACTTAAATACTATAAGTGTTAATAAATGTGCGTCCAAACATTTAAAAATAGTTCAAATGTAAACATATGTCTGTAGATAAAAAACTACAATATAACATACATAAATTAAACTTTTGAATGATAACAGCATGATAAGATAACACATTGATCCCATGAAAATATGTCGGCTAACGACATATGAGAACAAGTATACTCTGGACGAGCCGACTCCACCATCTACCATTCATATTGTCATCATAGAATAAAAAAAACTTTTAAAACATATAATGTTCACAAACATTTATGAGTAGTAAGTACTATGAAAACATGATATTTTCCCTGAAATGAAAATTGTATGCAAGATAACAAAATTATACAATAAAACCAAAAAAATAACAAACATTAAATCAGCATCGCACCCTTAAATATACCATCCCAATTAACTAGTATATGAAGTTACTGTTGGGCCAGCATTGTCTTTATAAGGGACTCCAACTTTCTAGTGTCTGCAGCGAACTTTCTGATGCCATCAGAAAGCTTATCAGTGGCCATTTGTTCTTCGTTCAGATGCCAACGGAATTGAGCTTCCGTAAGAGATATCTTCTCAATATCGCATTTAGCCGCTGTCTTAGGGTCCAATGCCTAAAATATACATAAGAAAGAGCAATGTGGTCAAAATAAACAATTAACAGGGACAAATACTATATATCAAAGGAACAACAGCATCCCAATACATTAACAATTAGAACTTATATGTACAAACAAAACAAAAAATTAGATGTGCATCTGACAGTGATAGACTTGCCTTTAACACTAGTTAGGATGACATACATTGCAGCACAATATGTTTGTCGCTACGTAAAATGTTAAGGTTCTTTACCCCAGTAATTTCACTAATTACAGCACCTTTCCACAACATAGTAATGTTTCCACACGACTGTTTGGTAGCAGAAATAGGAGCTGCAATGGAACCTACATAGACAGTCTTCTGGAACAGAGATATACCACCTGTAAATTTGACCAAAAAAACTGTCTCTTGGATTTATAGTATTTTTAGCACATTGTAAAAAGTCAATATGTGGATGCACCATATAATACTGGAATTAGATTTAGATCCTGGGATCTAACTATACAACCTCTGTGCTAAGCCAAGATTTTGCCTTATAACAGATGATCTTGGTTGTGTTGTATATACATTTACAATATGAGGGTGGCAATCAAAGTCTACAACATGTAGCCATATTAAACCACCGTGTCTAGACAAGTCTCTGGGCACTGTCCTTTGGTGGCAGTAAAAAATTCAAGTGCCTTTAAATATAAGAATTTTTCTTACCCTCTTCAATGGTTGTTCACTATTAGCCAGTTCCTGCAGCAGTTTGGGACTTATAGTCAATAAATCACATCCAGATAATTCTTTTATCTCACCAGTATTTCGGAATGAAGCACCCATCACTTGAGTGTTATAACCAAACTTCTTATAATAATTGTACACGCGAGTAACGGACATCACGCCAGGATCTTCCTTTGCCTCGTATGTTTTCTTTGTATGCTCTACATACCTGGAATAAGAAATAAGATATTGTAGCTTTATCACTTGGGTTTAAAGTTTAGACAAATAATGGAATAATAGTCTTGATAGATCTGTATTGAAACATTTTATTAAATTCATTTTATAGGAACCACCTCAGTGCCTAATACTGGCACCAAACTGTAAATTTACAAAAATTCATTTGTGTCTGGTTTGAAGGGTACATTGTTTGAAATTTTTGTAGTAATGAAGCTTAACATCCTGTCTTAAGATGACGAACACAATGTAGTGCAGTGTATATTATCCTTACTAGCACAAATCACTTATCTTCAGGTGAACATACACCTTGCGTCGATTTCTATCAAATATAAAAAAATATTATAATTGAGGACAAAACTATTTAATTAACTTAATAGTGGGTAACAGAAAAATTTACTCACCAGTCCAAAATGCGCCCAACAAAAGGTGATATTAGAGTAACATTTGCTTCAGCACATGCAATCGCTTGATATAATGAGAATAATAGAGTGAGGTTACAGTGAATTCCATGTTTTTTTTCGAGTTCCCTGCAAAAGTAAATGATATTACATATTATCATCGTTAGCCGGAGAATGCCCATCACTGAGCATAAGCCTTCCAACAATATATGTTCCTGTACTATTGTGTACACTTCAAAATAATGCTGTATGAATAAAGTCAACCGTTACACAAAAAAAGATCTAAGGTTAATACATATTAAGCTCTTACATATGAAATTAACGTTTTGTCGTACTAACCACTTTGATCTGAAATATTCCAAATTCAAATTTATAAATACATTTAGCTGGTACGTTTGAGTTTTGAAAACAGTCATTCATTTGTTTTTTCCTCATTATTTTTTGCTTTGACGTCGCTTATTACCGCACAATGGAAAACATGAAATATCAGTATATTTACGAGTACGAGTTGTACCGTGGCACCAGTACTGCAGAAACAGCTCGAAAGATTAATGATGTGTACGGCGCTGGTATCGCAAAAGAAAGCACGGTACGTTTTTGGTTTCAACGTATTCATTCTGGAAATTTCGACCTTCAGAACCAACCCTGTGGACGGCGGGAGACCAAAGTGGAAAATAAAGAATTAAAAGCTATTGTAGAAGCCGATCCATCACAAAGCACTTCAGAGATGGCTGCAAGCTTCGGGGTAAGTAACAAAAGTGTATTAATCCACTTGAAGCAAATCGGGAAAGTAATAAAGCTTGCACGATGGGTACCTCATGAATTGAGTGAATCGACCTTGCAAACACGCGTCGGCTGCTGTGTTACTTTGCTCTACTGACACAATAATGAAGGGATTTTGAATCGAATCATACTTGCAAGGAAAAGTGGATACTGTACGATAATCGGAAGCGCTCGTTGCAATGGCTGAACCCGGAGACCCAGCCAAATCCTGCCCTAAACGAAAATTTACTCAGAAAAAGTTACTTGTGAGTGTTTGGTTGAGTAACGCCGGTGTCGTTCACTACAACTTTCTAAAATCTAGCCAAATGATTATGGCAGATATTGATTGTCAGCAACTAAAAACCATGAAGGAAGAACTAGTTGCTAAACAACCAAGATTGGTCAATCACTCTAGGCCACTGCTGCTTCATGACAACGCAAGAGTACACACTGCACAACAAACAACGACATCCACCATACTCCCCAGACCTTGCCCCAACAGATTACCATTTTTTCAAGAATTTGGACAACTTCTCACAAGAAAAAAAATTCAACTCCAGTGCAGCAGTCCAAACCGTCTTCAGAGTTTATGGATTCTCGTCCCTATGATTTTTTTAGTAATGGGATCAATGAACTACCTATAAGATGGCAAAAGTGCATAGATAACAATGGTGCATACTTTGATTAATTAAATATATTTTACAAAAAAAAAATTACTTTATATTCCTCCCATACAAAACGCCAATTCCATATGTAAGAACCTAATATTAATATGACATTTTGTAGAAGATACAATCATTAAATTATATATATTCAATTCACTATTCATTTTCACGAAGATTATAACAGACTGTTTACAGAAGACATCCCAATTCATGTAAACCATTACAATTAAAGTTGTCTTTATTTAAAGATGACCAGAAAACCAAAATGTCCACAGGCACTCATCTGTTAGTGTGATGAAGCGATCTCATAAAGCAAGGTACAACATTGTTTCTTCCTTGAGCCCCTTGGGCATAGTGTTGAATGACAACAGGGCTGTTACAAGAATTATTTCGAAAAGGATTATATCAATGTGATTACAATGCTCTCCAGAAACCAGAGTACTTCACGAAGATCAGTTTGGTAATTTACATGGTTTTACTCTACATGTTAATTCCATCAGATCTTAAATGTAACATGGTTTCTTCTTAAATATAATACTCTTACTTTGCTGCTTGGATGCCCTCCCATGTAGATGCTAGCTTTATTAAAATCCGCTCTTTCTTGATCCCTTGCTCAGCAAACATAGTAATTAATTTAATCGCCTTAGCCATGCTGGCTTCCTTATCAAATGATAACCTAGAAATAACATATGACATTTTAAATGTCCATAATAAGTTAAGTACAATAATATCATAATTCCAAGAAATTTAAAGTCTTTGCATGTACCTTATTTGATATTTTGAATCTGTGCCCATACAAATTGCACCCCAAAACCAAATTACCCATAAGCAATGATATAACTATATTTTTGAATCTACTTTATAAAATAATTGTCATGTCAGTCTATTTCTAAGTTTCATTCCATATTGATAGACTGTTATTAACTTATACATAAGGAAGTAATATTAATAATAAACATTTACAAAATGGGTGATGAAAATTAATAGAGCAAATATTGAACAAAATTAATTAGGCTATGTAATAGAAATAACTTTAATCTATACACATATTTTCTTTACCTGAAACTAATGTAAATAATTTACTCTAATAATGACAGCCACACAACCATAAATAATACATTTAAATATCATTAATATTGGTTAAAAGTTTCACACACTGCAATTACAGTTCTGGAGTCAATAATCTGTTATTTCGTGTCACAGCAGTAGTGTGTTTTAAAGATATTATAGTTTTAACAAGAACAATCTGTGTTTTTAAAAATTAAAAATGTATAAAAATAATATATACATCACTGCAGATTAACTACATATTATTTTCTTTTAATTATTTATATATTGTATTGTTAATTACTTACACTGAGTCTAAATAAGTAAAATAACATAGCTTTTATGAGAATATATATACGTTGCATCTACTTCAACTGAAACCCTGCCAGGGATAATTTTTAGAATTTCACACCCAAATAAAACACTTAACATATCCAAAATTTCAGAAAGTTGCTCTTCAATAGTTCTGAAAAAAGAAATATAAAATATTAATAACAAAACAGTAGATATGTAATAAAAAAGAACAATGTAGCTTATATCAACATATATAAACAATTCATAAAAAACTAATGAGGATACAAAAATGTTCAACTAAAAAAATACAAGCTTACCCTCCGCAGTCTTTTCCATACTTAATAGCCTTATCAAGCAGGTGCTGATATTGCTCCATTCCAGCAGCAGATAGGATTAAACTTGGATTTGTTGTGGCATCTGTAGGTTTGTAAGCTTTCATTGCTAAAAAATTATACTTTATGTTCATTAAAAATTTTAAAGTATGATAATCGGGTTCAACATAAATTTTGAAAAGTATTTCTTTACTAGTAATTGACCAAATAATGAATAAGATAAAAATTCTAACCTTCAAAATCTCCGGTATCAGCGACTACAGTGGAAAATTGTTTCAGATGGTCAAGAGCACTCATTTTTGTACGTTTCGCTTGTGGTTCACTACTCATATCAACGACGAATGTATTTGTAATATCGAAAAATAAAATTAAGTAGAGCGTGAACACGAGTTGTAATTGATCTTGATCGTAAAGAGCGACTGCTAACTTGAAGGTGACCCCGTAAAGCGAATTGCAATGCAGTAGTCTTTCCTTAACGATAACCTGTATAAATGTTTTTTTTATTTGTATATTTGAAGCATTCATGCAAAAGCATGAATTAGCTTTTTTTGCTCTTAATAAAACTATTTCATTTCATTGTATCCTAAATTGTTATTACCTAAAGATGAATTAAAGAAAACTGATTATAAATATGAAACTGTTTATGGATAATCTAATATTCTCTAAAATCTAACATTTATGAATAATCTCAATAAATTGATAGGCATAACATATATGAAATAATAAAAAGTTGATACAGATTTTTTTAATAAAACATTATTACTTTAAAAATAAGTTTCTTTAAAAGTTGAAATTTAAAATCTCAAATTAATTTAATATTATTATGGTTTAATATAATACTTTATACATATTTTTTTACTGGGTGGGGAAGAGTTAACCTTCAAAAGATACCCTGCCTTCTCGAAGGTGTTCGAGGTTAAGAGGGATTTCTTTTTTTACCCGCTAAAGTTTATCCCAGTAGTAGCGTTACCAGAGAGATTTCGGTATTTCTAATATAAAAAAAAATCAATGTCGGACCAATGAACAAACATTTAAAAAATATGCGGACCAGACTAAGATCCCCTCCTTTCCGTTTGTCGGTTAATAATAATAAGATCTATGTTTTTAAGCGATCATCCACAAACTACCTAAACGTATTATAAAATTTTAATTTCTTGTATTTTAAAAAAATCACTGGTGTAATCATTTTTATGTGTAATTGATCAATTTATATTTAATTGATATTAATTATTAAATTTTTAAACATTTCTATTTAACAAAATCAATTTAATTTAATAAACTAAAATCTATCGTAGCTACGACATACAATTTCATCGTTAATTTTGTTAAATATTTTATTAAATATTTTTTGATCTCACCACAGTTTAAAAACATTTGCAATGCTATATTATCTATGTTTCTAGAAATTTCGGGTAGAAAACCTCCTTTTGACTGATAGATAAAATACATTGAATTTATACTGTCTGTAGTGCACTGCCTGTTAAACAGTATTGCGGTTAAACCGGCGTTCTTTCCGCAATTGATTGACCGATTGTCATTACAGAACAACGTGTTTGTGTGAACTGATTGTTAGTGATAAAAAAAATCAAGAGTTTTAATTGTAATTTTGTGATAAAGAATGGCTGCGATGTCCGTTATAGGTATTGATTTCGGCAATGAATCTTGTTATATTGCAGTAGCAAAAGCAGGTGGCATTGAAACAATAGCCAATGACTATAGTCTACGGGGTACTCCGTGAGTAATATTTTATAATCGTTTTTACCTTAGATAGAATTGTGACCTAAAGGTTACGATTTACATCTTTCATTTATTTTTGGTTATTGCATGACATGTTCCGTGACAAATGACAGCCTTATAAGATTTTCTTTTATGTTTTATAAACTCGACTTATACTTAAACCTAGAATATTTTTTTTAGAATTTACTTTATTAAATTTTATGATTTATTAAAGTAATTCTTTATATCTCTTTTCATATCTTATTGATATATTTTTGTACTAAATATTTAAATCAATCATGGACAATGACTAAGCCTTTTTACTGATTCTAAAATAAGTTCATAATTTGCTCTCATTTATAGATCATGTGTCGCCTTTTCGCCGAAGAATCGAATAATAGGAGTAGCTGCAAAAAATCAGATGGTAACAAACATGAAAAACACCGTTTTCGGATTTAAAAGACTGTTAGGTCGGAAGTTTTCAGACCCACACGTACAAAAAGAATTAAAACATTTTCCATTTAAAGTTGAGCAGAGTGCTGATGGTGGAATTGGTATTCGGGTGAATTATCTTGGTGAAGACAACATATTCAGTCCAGAGCAGGTGTTGTATTCTATTAAACATTTAATCTATGTCTATGAAAGTAGATACATTGAATACTACAATTTATAATAAATAATTACATCTCTGTACAATCTTTTATATTTAGTGCTTATTAGGTTATGCATGTTGCTGTCTAATTGACATGTGAGACCTTGACATGTGAATTATATAGTTTAATATAAATGATAAAATTTTATTTATTTTCTATTATATTTTTCATCAATTATGGTTTCTAACTACTACAGATTACTGCAATGTTATTTACAAAATTGAAGGACATTGCAGCAACTGCCTTACAAACACAAATCAATGATTGTGTAATTTCTGTTCCGAGCTATTTTACAAATGCTGAGAGAATTGCTCTTCTGGATGCTGCTACTATTTCAGGTAAGAGTTACATTATTTCCAATGAGTCTAAAGAGACTAAATCAACATATGTATGACCATAATAGCTTTAATAGGATTACAAAAGGATTTAAAACCAAATGCTAGACTAGAAAACTAGAAAGAGTATCTGCTAATAGCTTAGTATAAATGAGTTGAGTATCTAGTGGAGCTCAAATTTTACTATTATTGTAGTAAACAAAGGCTCAAAATGTAACAAATCCATAAATAAAAAAATAATAAACCTTATCATTTTATTAGTAACTTATTTTACAAGAAGCTTTTATATAAAAGTTGGTAAAAATGTGTGAATAAATATGTGTATATATCATCATATTTTTATTATAATTTTTTTTTCCAATAAATGTCTTTTAAATATCCAAATGAATCTATTAATTTGAATAAAAAGTGAACTTATCTGTGAAATTTACCCCAACATAGAAAAACACCCATTACTAAAACATGGGTGTCTCTCTTAATAAAATTTTTGTTACATTCCAAACTTTATATTTTTCTTTACATAAAAGACTACTAAATAGAAAGTTATCTATTTTTATCATTTTGTTTATTCCTTTTTTTTCAGTTCTTTCAGTATTTCTAACAACATAATACACACATTTACATTTAACTGGTTATTTTCTTAATGTAATTAACATTAATTCCATATGCTTCACATACCAATGTAACAGACATTTACATTAATAAATGTCTTGTTTAAATTAAATCTTCATGTTCCTCAGTTAAAGTATGTGTAATCAGTTCATCAAATCTTAAAATGCTATCTGTTTTTGGGGATTGGTGACCATTGAGGCAATCTATTAATACTGTGGCTCCGAAAAGTGAATCAGTGCCCTCTCCAAACTGTTAACTAAATGTCTTTTTCATATTCCACATAAATGTTAATTAGTTAATAATTATTTCATTACAATTTAGCAATATATTTTCATGCACAGTCACTTTTACTTTCATTCACATTATAATTTACTGTAAAAGAACTGTGTATGTATGAATGTTAATATATATATATAAATTAAGTACCCACACCAAATTTTCAGTTAATTTTCCATCCAAAGGTTGTCTGGAAGAGATTATTTTTAGCAATAAGACCACCCATTGCACATTTATTATTATAGGTGTCTTTTGTATGATGTAATATTATTTGGTGTGCAATAAAGAATTTTCTATTCCATTCTAAAAGAAGTACTCTTTTGTAAAATTTTTATTATTTGGACATAGTTTATAATTTATTCTTAACAAACAACTGTAGTGTAAATGAACTATTACATGTAATACATTGTTTTCAGGACTTAATGTACTACGTCTGATGAATGAAACTACTTCAACTGCTCTCACATACGGTATATATAAACAAGATTTACCAGCTCCAGAAGAGAAACCGAAAAATGTTGTTTTTGTTGATTTTGGCTACACATCACTTCAGGTAATATATAGATTAATTTATGAAGTATCTTAATATAAATACATTGTGAATAGACAAAAACATTGTGTTCATCACCAATAATGAGTAAAATATTGCTATATACACTTTCGTTATTTTTTTTAGAGAAAGTTTTAGAATATCTTTGAAATACCAATAATATTATTATAACTTAACCTTTGGATACTAAAATTTCAGAAGTTACTTGTTTTGTTTTCATTTATTTATTTGTTATTTTAAATAATTTTTATGTAATATTGATGTAAACTGTTTTTTTTTTTACAACATTTTGCAGGTGGCAGCTTGTGCCTTTAATAAAGGTAAACTTCGTGTTTTGGCTACTGCTTCAGACCCATATTGTGGTGGAAGGGATATAGACATGGCTTTAGCTGAATATTTTTGCCAGGATTTCGTAACACGGTTTAAGTTAGATCCTAAAAAGAATCAAAGGTATATTTCTCATAATAATTTTATACTAAAATGTTTATATTATATAGTATTATTTTGTTTAAATAATACCTATGAAATAAGGAAAGGTTCAATACATTCATAGCCTTAAATCAGATTAAAGGGTCTGGTGAGCATTTTTGGTTCCTTTCCCTACTCTTGAGGATCTAGAAAGATAACATCACACATTAACCTTTTTTTATTTATTTCCAATTTTCCCTGATATTATTATTCAGGGCTTTATCCTATTATTTATAACATATTCACTACTAATTGAGGCTATTTACATTTGATCCAACATTATTTCTATATATGTTTTTTTTATATTATACTTATGCTATCTAATTATCTATAAATATTCACAAAAATAATTTTATTGAGTACATATGTATAAAGTTATATGTACTCATGCTTAATTCTAATGTTTACTATCTTACATATTTTTAAGCAATAATTTATGAAGTTACTTCTACCTAGTTTATTTTTATTATGTTGGGTAATATTTTTTAAGTTTGTTGGATACTCAAAATTATACCTCAAGCCTCTGTATATACGACATACCATCAACAAATGAGGAACCGGTTCCTCCATGGAGCTATCGCATTAGCACAATGGGCTCTCCTTACACTTGAAATGGTTCAAGTATCAGGAGAATTGGTCATGTCAAGTGAATATCTGGGTTAAATGCTCAATTGGTTGGAATATCCATATTAACTGATATGTCTATACTGCATTGGGGAAAAATAATTAGGTGTCACACATTATACTAATTAAATAAATCATTTCAGAGGATTAAGAAATTAATGGCAGATAGTTCTATAAGCATTAAAATCTGACAGTATTAAGGCTATATATTTGTAACATTGATTTTTTTGTTAAAGCCTATAGTTTTCTTTAATTTAACACTAATTAAGAAGACCATCTTTTATTGTTTTCAATCATAAATCATCAATGTATGTTTATACAATGCTTATTGTCTAGTAATACAGGGTTAAGTCTTGTTAACTCAGTAATTTCACTAATTAACATCACATTTGGAACCAGAACACAAATTTTTGCTCGGTCAAGCAGCAGAAGTAGATAGCTTTAGTATCTACCTAGACAATCTCTGGACTTGGACACAAGTGACATTTATTTGTTCAAATCTCTTTTGTAGAGCTTTCTTACGTCTTTTGCAAGAAGTTGAAAAGCTAAAGAAACAGATGTCTGCGAATAGTACTCGTTTGCCTCTTAACATTGAATGTTTTATGGAAGAGCGTGATGTATCTGGAGATATGCAGCGTTCACAAATGGAGCAGCTATGCAGTGAAACCTTTACAAGGGTTGAAAGAACTTTAAGATCTATCTTACATAATGCTAGTAAGTTTGTTTTTATAATTTTTTCTATAAGAATTTTTTTACAGAGCATATATAGAACATAAAAAATAGCAGTCATTATATTATATCTACAATGATTCATCAAAAATTTAAGAAAGAAATAAAACTGCATTATTTCAATGTGCAAGGTGGCTCAAGACACTAATTTGCAGAAGATCAAGTTTTATTCCTATTGACCTTAAGCTTCCTATAAATGAAAACTTTGTGGAACCTGGTGTTTTCTAAGAACAACTATCATCAAAAACATATGACCTACGCAAACTGCACATGTTTAGTATTGAATCACCACTCGTGAGATAAGAATCTGAGTTCCAGCAGTGGCAACATTTAGAATGATTTAAAAAAAAAGTATTAATGATATAAGGTGATACTTATTGCTACAATAGTCTACTTTTTATTTTCATAGAATTGAGGCCTGAAGATATCTCTGCTGTTGAAATTGTGGGAGGATCTACAAGAATTCCAGCAGTTAAAAACTTGATAGAACAAGTGTTTGGAAAACATGCTTCGACTACTCTAAACCAGGTTTGTCTTTCTTTTACTTTTTACTACTAACTTTTTAAGGTAGTTATTGTTTAAATTATAAATATATTAACAGTTTTAATTGATTCTTGAATGATTTTTTTTTATATTTATAATAAAGAATAAAACCATAGTTTTAGTAAAGAAAATTTTGATCTTGAGAAACTGATTTGCATTTTCTGTACTTTGTACTTTATTAACAAAAAATTATGTGTATTCCTAAGCATTATAAGACATATTTCCACAATTATCTTACTCTAAATTACAAGACAAACATTGATATAATCCTGAAATTTTATTATTCAATTGGGCAGTATTTGTGCATCAGGCAATATTGCCCATAAATCACCACACTAGGTATGCGGTTTGGCAGGTATAGGTAGGGATAGGGAGATGTAGGAGAAATGCGAACATTTGAGAAGAATGTTGTGAAATACACAGGAATGACTGGTAATGTAAGATTTTACTGTTCGGAATATTGTTGGACAAAAATGGTAACAGCTATGGTCTTCAGGTGTGGAAACCCGTATTTATCGGACAGATTAACAGACTGACAGGGAATGCTGATAATGGTCACAGAAATGGTATGCTGACCTTTCCCCAGATTCTGTCCAATCTAATCGCCTTTTATGACACGCCAAAGGTAACGTAGCGATGGGGATATTCTAACTCGTCTTCCATGCGGGGGATTTTATGATATATAAAAATGAATTTTATTATTTAACGAAATGTAAAGATGATCAGGATGTCCCCTTATGATGATGATAGTAAAAAATAAACACTGCGCCACATTGCACTCATTGCCTTGAGATATAAGATTTTAAGTTATATAACTTCGAGTGGACGTACCTATTTATCGTGGTATCGCCGGAGACCTACGATTACAAAATAAAAATAAGAAATAATTTTCAGGATGAATCTGTAGCACGTGGCGCCGCACTGCAATGTGCCATGTTATCACCCGCAGTCCGCGTCCGTGAGTTCAACATTACTGACGTTCAGCCATACGCTGTACGACTCGCTTGGGATGCAGCGAGAGGAGAAGACGGCGATATGGAGGTATGGTACGAATTTAAAATAAAAATGGCTTAATAAATACTTGACTAATTTTAAACACAAAAGTCAATGTAAAAAATAGCAGTTAAAGTATAATCGGTCGTATAATTAGAAACACTACCAATGGTCCTTAACATTATGTAAGATACCTTACCGCAATCGAATTCAAATTCAAATCGAATCACCGTTTAATTTCAAAATTTTATTTTGAAATTAAACAATAAATAGGACAACAATATGTTCAATGATGTATCATTTATTACAAAAACAATATAAATCCCATTACACAAGTGCAGTTTCAATATTACATTACAGACAAACATTTAAATCTGTTTTATGGTGTGAACAGTAATGGTCAACTAATTAGAAACAACAACAAAAAAGAATAAAAAAACAATACTTTTTTAAGTATTAGTAATTTAGTATTGTTATTAACGAAATAGCTAATTAATATTTAGTGGCGTATCCCTTATTTTCAATAACTGCACTGCAACACAACGATGTGGCATTGATTCAATCGATTTCATACATTCTTCTGGGGGGATTGAATTCCAAACTTCAACAAATGCTTTATATAGTTCGTTTTGACTAGTGTTGGTGTTACATTTGTTTGAGATTTTCTTTTTAACAGTAGACCAGAGATTTTGTACGGAGTTTAAATCAGGATTATTTGCTGGCTATTCTAAAACGGGATATACCCTGTTCCCTAAGGAAACATTTGACGCTATTGGCCGTTTGTTCAGAGTCGTCATGCTGAAAGATCCAGGGTACAGGCAAATGATCGTCCGAGTAGGACATGCTCTAAGATATTTTTGTATTGCCATTTATCCAATGTATCTTCCAATCTTTTATACGGGTCCAATTCCACATCCGAAAAAACACCCTCAAACTTTAATGTTAGCGCCAACGTGCTTGACTATACTCGTTGTTATTTATAATTAAAAGCATTGTTTACAGGACGTCGAACATAGCGCTTTCCATAAGAATTTCCCATAATTATTTTTTTAGCGAATAATAATCGCTTCTCTCGGTGTTGCTTGGTAAGAAGCGGTACCTTACGAGAAATTCTTCCAAACAATTTAGCTTCCATTAATCTTCGGCGTATCAGTCTTGACGAGATGTTTCTCGGGTCATCAGGCGATAAAACTTCATATTTAATCTGGCTGGAGCCTATACTTGGGTCTTTTTTAGCAACACCAACAATTAGCGTATCTTCTCTGGGGGAGGCTTTTCTTGGCCGAGCCTTTCTAAGAACATTTTCAACAATTCCATGTGTTTTATAATGATCAATTGCATTAAAAACTTTCTTAACTGAACAATTTAAATGGTCAGCTATTCTTCTGTACACCCACTTATGATCTATATGTAAATTAACAATTATTTCCCTAGTTGACGTGTCACAACTTTTATTTTTGCCAATTTTAAACAAAATAAAATAATAGAAAAAACTAAGAAAGAAATGTTATTCTCCAATTTCAAAAAAGAACAGGCTATGGATGCTTTTTAAAATATTTCTAATTAGGCGTCCAAGCGGCCAGTAAAATAACATAAACTCCGACATGTGTAAGACTAATTTTGTGATTAAAAGTAAGATATGTTTTATATTTTAGGCATTTAATGACTTTTTTGAGTGGTTATATTATCCCATGATTTTCAATTATTGAATGTGTATATTATATACAAACATTTGTATGTTGAAGTTATACTAATGAAGTGTTTCTAATTATATGACCACCATTGTATATTACGCATAAGAAAGAATTGTATAAAAGGAACATGTGTTCCTTTTATACAATTCTTTGGGTGTTCTATTTTTATTCTTAAAAGCGATGAGGTAAATGAGACATTCATCTGATATTAATATGCATTCCCATAACAATGTGGTACCAGTTAGGATGATATACACAATACATTGTACTTAATGCCTTTAGACATACTATGTTGTCTTGTTACCCCTGTAATTTCACCTATTACCATTCACTTTGCTTACTTTTTCATAACACATGAAGCTACAAAATAAAAAGAGTGCCATCTTAGTAATAAAATGTACATTTGCCTATCAAATCTTATCCAGTTTAGCTTGAAGAAGCACTGAAACTCTACTTTTGTTTAGAATCTAATGCTAATTTTATTCTTAGAATTTACACTTCAATATAAATTTTTTGTTATAGATCTTCCCAGCTTTCCATGCTGCTCCATTTTCAAAGATGCTAACTTTCTATAGAAAAGAACCCTTCTCTGTCAGTGCCTACTATTCAGATCAAGTACCTTATCCAGATTCTTTCATTGGTAAGTTTGTATGACATAATTGATAAGGTTGAACCATCATCTGATAGGAATGGATACAATACTTATTTGTAATAAGTACTTAATAAAGATGGATACTGCACCAACATTTATATGTCAAATGTGGCCTCTATGATCGTAAGTGAATTCTCAGCCTTTCTCAGTAACAATACCAGGGGCAATATTAACACCAACATTTAGCTGAATTACACACTACCATTTAGTGGCAAATATAGTTTCTTCAATATTGCTCCATAACAAGTTAAGCTATGTATTAATAAGAAACAAAGCTAGTAAAGGCCACTAATTATTATTATCTAAATTTGATAAAAACAATAATTTGTAATAAGGATATTTTTAATGTAGGTCAATGGAACATTAGAGATGTTCAACCAACTGCAGAAGGTGAATCACAAAAAGTGAAGCTCAAAGTGAGAGTAAACATTCACGGTATCATTACGGTTGCTACTGCATCACTTGTTGAGAAGAAACAGGATTCTTCACAAAATGATAATGTGGATATGGAGAACGTCAATGAGAATCAGAGCAACCAGGAAGCCCCTATGGATACCAATGGAGGGAGTCAAGACCAGCAACAAAATGGCCCCGAGAGCCAAGAGGTGAGGGAGGACGAAATGAAGGGGGAGCCACAACAAAAACAATCGTGGACACAGAGAGTAGGATCGTGGTTCAGCGGGGTATGTGTCGGTAGAGCGTTTGTCGAGTGTTTGTGATGTTTGTTGCCAGTCCCTTCTATATATGTATGTACACAAACATTTATGTTTACTTGTATATATTGTTATAAAAAAAATATATTTTATACCAGGCTAAACTTTTTGTCTGGTTGACTATTTATGACGAAAATATTTCATCAGTGATGACAATTCCAAGTTTATAGTTCAACACTTTCATATCACTCATTAACTGTATTTGACAAGTATAACCAGCACCAGTTCCAATCTACACAAGCAATTTAATGAACCACCGAAACAATGATGCTATATATATTGGAAATAGTTAATTTGATAACCATTTCTGTCATTTCTTGCTGTTTATAATTTTTATGTTATAAATAGCAGTAAGCAAAATGAACATTATCTGTTTCCGATTCCTACAAATGTGTTTTCTTTACAATCCAGCCTGGTGTTAAGTGGTGATGTGTTCTATTGTGGTAACACATACTAAACTAGTATAAGTCTATACACTGTTTTCTTGAAGATAACAAACATGTTTAGATAACAATACTGACACTGGCAAGTTGTTCTCGACGTATTTGTGTGCTTTGTTGTTTGTGTACTTTTTACATGATGTATGTATATAATTATATCCTCTATTTGGATTCTCTGTATGAAATTACAAAGGGCAACAAACATCACAACTTTGCATTGTCCCCACCCTCGTTATGAGGCCCCATTTGCACGGTGTTCCCAAGAAGCTTTGGTTCTGTTTGAAGGTACATCCTTTTTTTTTGACATTTACAGCAAAATTACTCTGTGTCCACGCATGTTTTTGTTGAACCCGAAGTATTATTTTGTTTCACCTTTTTTTTTTGTATAATATTCATGGGGCAAATGATTGCAATTCAAATAATTTTTATGCTTATTAATGTATAATGTAGGTGCAAATGGGTCATCACATTGCTTGGAAACATATTTAGTATATTATATACTTATTCTCCGTAATATCCAAGCTTAAGCGGTGGTGGGGATTTGATTAATCTTAAGGTTATGAACTTTGGCTGTTTGCTTACAGGACACTGATGATAAAAAGGATAAATCTAAAGAAAAATCGAAAAAAGTTTTGGTGAAGACTGTTGAGCTACCAATTGATTCTCGCACTCATGGTTATTCACAACATGAGGTTAACTCATACATGGAACAAGAGGTAAACTAAAATAATAAAGACATCAATGGAAACTGTTTACTTTCTATATTGTTAAATCAACTTAGTACTACTTACACAAACAAATAATTTACTAACTACCTAATGAAATCTGCAGGGAACATTATTCACTTTATGTACTAACTTGTATAATATTAAATGTTCTGTTTCTAACCAATGTAATGTAATATTTAGCCGAATTAGATACGATAGTGAAATAGAAATGGGAAAGAAGATAACATCTGGGAGCATTGGCCCTCTGATGAGTGAGACGGAAGTCACCACATATTCTTAGAATATTGTAGGAAAATTATTGGCAAAGTGATAAATAAGAACAAAACACAGTTAATGTCAAAACAAGACTGTACTAGAAGTAGTGGGAAGGAAATAGAGAAGTAAATGTAATTAGAAACTATTTAAAAACATAAAATGTAAGAAAGGTAAATGTAGTTGTAATCATACAGAAAGACAGAAATAAATGAAATTGTAAAAGAAATATAACAGACAAGTTCTGAGAAATGTAATGGGAAAGAAAAGAACTGTAATAAAATAAGAAATATGGTGAAAGGTGAGAGACGATTAGTAGTAGAGAAATAAGAGTAGACGAAATGGAATTATAGAAAATGTGATGGAAGAAAAAGGAAAGGAATGAAAGAAAATGTGACGGAAAAAAGTGAGAACTGAAATATAAAAATGCCCTGCCCTGTAAAACAGAGGAATGCTATATAAAAAACATTAAAAAAAACACAATGGAATGTGATATGTTTTGGACATAACAATCTTATAATATTATTTATAAGCACTTGTTATTTCGAAATAGGATTGCATAACGATTTCTTACATTTGCGCGAATGTTACATTACCACCAAATTTTAGCGAATATTCTTATTTAAGCAAGACTTGTTAATTTTCGTATTTGTATAGAACCTCTAAATGCAATATAATGTGTATCAAAATTTTTAGGGTAAAATGCAAGCTCAAGACAGGCAAGAGAAAGAGCGTGCCGATGCTCGTAACGCTCTGGAAGAGTATGTGTATGAGTTACGTGGCAAGCTGTCAGAAGGGGAGACACTTCATGACTTTGTTGCTGATGACCAGCGCCATCGGCTCGTCAACCAACTGGATGGGCTTGAGCAGTGGCTATATGATGAGGGTGAAGACCAAATTAGACAGGTTAGTTAATCTGTACTAAAAACTTGTTGGTTAGTTGGACTGGATGTGAGCAGCGCAGAATCGATTATTGTGGGAAGACCTCTGACAGCTGATAACTTTATTTTTTTTTTCTATTTATATTGAAGTTAAGAAACAGAAAATAATTATGCTCGTTACGAGACAATCTATACTATTATTACTTTATTGTCCATTGCACACAGGTATATAGTGACAAACTGGCAGAATTACGGACAGAAGGCGAGCCTATCAAGCAGCGTCGCCTGGAGTTCGAACTGCGTCCTGGCGCGTTAGATGATTTTGCTTTAGCTATTCAACTAACTAATAAAGCTGTTGATCAATTCAGGTGAGTTGAAGTTTACATGTTTTATTTTGTATTTGAATTGCCTTCAATCGATTTTACATTCTATCTTGTCAGCTTTACATACTTCTTTTAGTTCCTGATTTAAACAAACACTGTCTTCTTTTGTTTATTCTAATTTATTACTGAATTGTGTCCATATCCAAACAAAGAGAAAAAAAATGCTGTTACAAATACAAGTCAGCTTATTGTCATGCACTTTTATCATTTTGCTATTATTTCATTCATTTCACAGGTCTGGTGACGCTAAGTATTCGCATTTGTCGGAGGCTGACATACAAAAAGTAATGGATGCAGCTAAGAATGCACTGAATTGGTTAGAGGGTGCTCGTCAAACATTGGCACTCGCTCCAAGATATCAGCAGCCTCCTCATACCACACACCAAATACGTCAGGAACGACAGGTGCGTAAGTTGTCAATATTACTTTTACGAATCAGTATTGACGACAATTCACATAAATTGTTAAATATATGTTGTTTAAAATATAATGATTAACCACTTTTCCTTGTATTAAGTGACAATGACGCACAACGCTATTATCTACCAGCAGGTTTACGGTATAAAGTTGAGTGTTTGCCGAGCGGGTTCGAAAAAACCTTGCCCCTACATCATGTAGTTTTTGTATGAATAGAGGTGCTTAGCCAATTACGCAACGGATGCAGTTATGCAAAATATTTGTTGATCTCAATTGCAGAATTTCGAGGGTATAGTGAATCCGATTTTGAACAAGCCGAAACCTAAGGAGAAAACCCCACCTCCACCAGCAAACAATACATCCGGCGACGGTCAGCCCGCAGCCAACCAGGACTCGTCTTCGGCCCAGTCCCACGAGCAAATGGACGTTGAATAATTCCGTCTCTCTCACTCGAATTTCATGTCTCACTCACACGTAAACATAAGACTAAATAATTCACTTTTATTTCAGAGATTGAATTTATTTTAATGGCTAATTCCTGCCCCTCAGGAATTCTTATTCGTTATGATAATATGCGATATAATAGCGTGTAGTTTAATTTTTTTATAACTACATAAACATTTTGCTTATAACTTAATATATTTTTTACTTTTTTTTTTCATATTGCGTCTTTTTTCTGCAATACCCTTTTGTATAGATTGCTGTTAGATATATAAAGATTGCTAGCCTTCAGTGGCATTGGGCAAGACAGGATACGGTAGATGCAATACTGGCAGACCGACGCTCTTGTGCAGGTCAAGGAAAGGCGCTGGATGCATGAAGCA
Organism: Ornithoptera priamus; assembly: GCA_029034505.1. Taxonomy (NCBI): domain Eukaryota; kingdom Metazoa; phylum Arthropoda; class Insecta; order Lepidoptera; family Papilionidae; genus Ornithoptera; species Ornithoptera priamus. Next base: position 653,184 of record JARDWD010000705.1, read on the forward strand.
CTGCTCCAATACTTGTGCAGATCCTTGATGATGACATTACTATTATCTATTATGTTTGTGGATATTATAGTATTTCTTTATTAAATTATATGTCAATAAAATTTATCATAAAACAGTCTTATCCACATTATAAACTGTACTTAAATAATCTTGACAATGCAATTTATTTAGTCTTATGTATTGAATGCACTGGAATCCTAGACCTACCCGGTAGTTCTAGTCTATTGGTATATTAGTAAAATAATTTTTCTTTAACATGCATTTTATGTTATTTTCTATAATTTACTCCTTGATTATTGAAATAAATATAAATTATAGGAATGAATATACTGTTATTTCTGTACACAATTTTTATTTATTTCTAGAAGCTCTATACATTGAACTTTGGCTAATATTTGCGAATCTTTTTTTCGAGTTCATTGTGCGTTTTAGTTGTTTTTTTTTTAAGATTCTAGTGAATTAGTTTCCGTTTTATTAGCCAATCAATTGTGATATCCTTAAGGATATTTTGCCTGCAAACACGCATGTAGGAAAAAGTGATGAATTATCTTTTATAATGCTTGTTAGGTCTCCTATAAAATTTTATGTAAAAGGCTAAAGCAATATAACGCAATAAACGATTGATCATTACTTTGGTGTGTTGTTCCGTTACTTGGTAATATGATGTGTAGTTCTACATTTTTTAATGTGGTGTTAATTACAGCATCCAAGAGTCCAGGAAGACTAAACAAACCTTTTCTTAGTTATTTCTTTAACACGGAACGTTAGCATAATTATAGTCACGATTTGAAAATATATACTGTAATAAATATTGCGAGATTGTTAGATTTAATCGTTTCGTAATATTTTAAATTCGCATAACCGTAACCAGTATTGAAGAATCGATTCATTCGCATTAATCTAACCGGCGTAAAATTAATCCTTACAGTTATAATTACATTGAGTAACAAATTAACTTTGCGCTTAGATTGCGTCGAAACCATTATCCGCACTTTAAAATACACAATTTAATGTTTTTCGGTGGGCACATGAAGTTACAATTCCATAATTTATTGTGTCGCTGTTAAGTTCTTTGGCCTACCTATACATTTATAAGAAATGGTTTACCCATTTAAATGTTAATTGTGCATTTTTAATGTTATAAAAGCTTAGTAAATGAATGATTTAACATAAAATGGTCTTATTATTCCCGTGCTGTTTACCCGTCATGAAAATTATCAAACTTTCAGTCTAAGTAATAATTATTAATGTAAACCGTAAATGAAGACATCGCAAGCAAAACGGTATCGTTTCAAGAAATTCTCTTGGGGGACATGACGTCCGCCTATACACACTGCCAGCGGTGAATGAATAAATGTCTTTTATCTCTTATGAGAGAAGGCCTTGAGTTCCACTAAGAGGTTTTAAACATGAGTAAAAAATTTTTTATACAAAAAATTATGTATTTTAATTTTAGCAAAATCTATAACAACCTATTTTAAATTCACTGACTTACAGGTGTAAGCTTAATGCACTGTGAAAAATACTTTTTTTAAACTAAAAAAAAATATTTTTTTGTGGAAATTGAACATATTTAAACACTTTCTTCTGCCCTTTTGTCAGCTATGTAGGGTCGGCACAGCATGTAATTCTCTTCCACATCCCTCTATCAGCCGCAATATACTGAATTAACACTCTTCTTACATGTCATCTTTCACACAATCCATCCACACTTTCTTCGGTCTTCCTCTACATTTATAACCATCCACATTCATTCTGTTTACTTTCTTTGTTATATGTTGTTCTTCCCTCCGCATAACATGCACATACCACGCTAACCTCTTGCTCCTCTCAACTTCTCTGTCACTGGAGCACTTTTCAGACATATATTCAAACACATTAAATAACCTATATCAGTGATAGATTTGTGTGTGTAATTCCATTGCACACTTCGAATCTCGAAAATAAAAACTGGAAAGAGTATTGCAATTAATTGTGTCCCACCTATCAATACATAATAACGACGGAATTCTGGAAGAGAACGTTTCTCTATCTTCGATCCCGATTTCACTTAAGGCGATGTGAAACAGAATAGGTGACAACCAATGGATATATAAAAATTATTATACATGTACAAGTGATATTAAATACGTTAAAATAAGAAATGATATTAAATTTTCTAATACATTATTGACAGTCTTCCTCGGAACATCTCGAATGATTGAATAATGACCAAGTTCGTTAGTTTCTCTTGTATCACAAAACATAAATATATTAATTATGTCCTTAAAAATCTATTACATTCATTTATGTGTTTGTTTATGGCAACAGGCGTAAGACGACTAGTCTAGTTTTTTCTTACAGTGATCACCAATTTCTTTATAGTTTTTACATTAAAATATATCTATATAGAGTAACAATAGAATTATTTTAAACTCATTATTAAATACACAATTCCTCACCTTTAACAGTCGTTAAAAAACCTGTTTAATTATTTAAATGTAAACGTAGGGTACTGGTTACCAGGCCATTAAATCTTCAAAAAAAAAAAGGTATTGGTTCTCAAATAATTTTTATTATGTATTAAGTCAATCTGTCTTAAAAATTGTTGCATTACTGAAATAGAAATGGGGAAGGTGTTCGGAAATTTAGCTACTGTACGGGGGATACTTTATTTTAGACTATCACCTTATGAACAAAAAGCTTACGCTGGAGCTTTAACGAAAGGATTTCCTAATTTTATCCCGCGAACTTTTATGACTATGCCTTTCTGGTTACCACGTAAGTTCACACTACTATTACCACACCGTTTATATGTTACTGCAGTTTTGTTATAATATTTGAAAAAAAATATATTTTAAATAATAGTTGGTTTTGGTTATGGCGAAATTAATAATGACAACGTTATCATGTCATAGGAAGACCAATTTAAAAAATAAAAATTCTACAAAAATATTAATATAAAAGGGAATGTGATTAGTGAGCGAACTTAATTTCGTAATAATTCTAGGTATTGTTTTTGTTGCCTTTTTAGTTTAAATTACAAAAAGTAGTTTAAATAAGAGTATGATAAGGTTTAAGGTTATTTATAATATTATCTTGTTATTGTATATGAAGGAAATCCTCGGAAAATATCATAATTTGAGGGGTAGACGGTTTAGGAATTTGTTACAAAAATCATTGGTGGATCTCAGCGCTACTAACAGAGGTCCGGGAACGGAATATCCACCCGGGTTTTACTAAGTAAAAGGGGCAAAACCCTTAAGACCATACTTATGACAAGCAGGAGTATTTTTTACTTTTATTTTAAAAATTATAGATTTTTTTATACGGAAAACTTTTATTACACAAAAAAACTACTGGCCGACAATAAAAAGTCGCCGACATAAAATATAATAATTGTGCTAAAGCCCCATTATAAATATGCACTATTCATTCGCAGATCTTATCCAGATTGTCTTAATAGACTAATTACAGGTCAACTTAATGTCACATATGATTTACATTAAAAATTTTTAAAAATTTATATCGACATTTCTTTAATCAGGGATAACACATCGCAATATAATTTATAATAAATGTAAGTACTTAGTTCTGAAAAGTGTGAAAAATACAAATGTGCCTATTTTCCAGCTGTTCTTTTTGGTAGTTTTCTCTACATATATTTGGATAAAGCTCATCGATTATTGAGCCGCAAAAATCCTAACAACTATCTTAATGAAGTTGATCCAAATCCGCCGCCGCCGCCGCCGCCTCCATCGTCAGAAAAGAAGTGTTAATTTAAACATTAGTAAAGTATTTTACAAAAAATTTATTTTCTTACAATTATGGTTTTAACTGTATTTTATATGTTAAAGTTAAATTATTTGTAATGCAGAGAAGTACATGTAGAGAATTGTTTTATTATCGTCGTTTGGTTAAAAAAAATATGCGGAGCTAGTTAAAAACGACTTAAAGCTACTCGGATTTAATCTCACGACGGTGTACATTCGTTATCGAGGGCGTTGTGTGTTGACGTTTGCGTCCAAATAATAATCTTTATTTTTTGGGAGAAGACAGTTATTTGGGATTTCCACCCACTAAAGTTTCCAGTGGTCTCAAATGCGTTAGGTGGAGCCCCGACTATTTCGCATAGGATGTATACGTGTTGGTAAGGGGAGTATTACAATCACCACCTCCCTTCTCCATCTCAAGTAGCCATATAAATCGACTAAAATTGTTAAATATAGCGAGAATTAAGGCAGTGGTTTTAAAAAAATAAATGCTATTTTTTCTTCCATGTTTTATATATTATTGCATTTTTCATTCAGACTAATATACATAATATCATTTATATACGATGTAAATCTTCTCATTAAAGCTTAACAAACGAAAGAAGAGCCGCGGATAATAGTCACTTCATATATTCTCTTAATATTTCATCTTTCTGTTGATAGTACCTGTTTAGTCGTATTTCAGCATACCTGTAAATAAAACAGTAAGTATTTAAAATTGACACTTTTCCTGTGCCATATGAAAATTACTAAAATATCTGCACTCACCTCCCAAAATCAAAGCTAATATCGGAAAGTTCATATTGCACAAGTGACCAAATACCCCACATGAAGTGTGAAGCAAGAGATAACTGTTGTACCTCTCTATAAACCTTCATCGCGTCAGCTTCACTTGGTTTGTCTTGGTTCAAATATTCGGACAAGTAAACATTAATCCAAACCAATTGATATTCTTTGTTCGGGTAGCGATCGTAGTTTATATCATCGATTGACAATCCTGTGAAATAATTATTCAATGAAGCTACAAGACGTTCGCCAGATGGTAAGAAAAACATACAAACCATAATATGGCGCTAGTTAGGATATTGCACATTACAGTGCATTGTGCTCATCGCTGTAAGACAAAACGTTAGATCTCGTTTCCACAGTAATTTCTTTAGCTGCTGCCCTTCAAATGAGAACTCGGCAATGTTTGCCATACCATTTGGCGGCAGAAATAGGGGCTGCGGTGGTACCAACCTAGATTAGTCTATGGAAACGAGGACTAAGATTTTTCAACACAGCATAGAAATTACTGTGTTAAACGAATTTTTAAGTCGTATCAAAATCATTTCGGTCTATTGTTGTGAGCGGCCTAAACTGAATAAAAAGTAACTAATCAAATAGATTTTCAGCTGACAATTCTATAAGCAGATTACAATACTACAAAGCATCAATTTAGGACGTTTATTTAATAATCGCACACAATGACTCGATTCGGCTCGTACGGAAATTGAATTACTAACTGACGTTAGACTATTGTGAAAGTAAATGATAGTAATAACACTTATTTTGAGTGTAGTACATTTTATATCCAACAACACTTTTATAGTAATCTGAAGCGTCATAGCCATGCAGTCACAGGTGCGAACGCCACATAAGTAGTTTCGGTAATTGTAAATTTACATCAATCGAGCCTGGCTGACTACCACCATTATTGTTAATATACCGCCATAAAAACACAATATGTTACATATGTTTTCTCAATGTTTACTCTGTACTATATCGCTCTGAAATACTCTGAAGCAAGGGTATACTGAGAGGGCACGCTTCACAATCTTCAGACTCTATCACATCATGTGACATTAAGATCATATATTAAATGAATAAATCTAGATGGAGTATAATAACTTTAGGCTTTTAATGCCGACATTATTACATAAGTGATAATGTTAAGTACATTAACACAATATATTTTATCTTTAAAAGTAATAGTAAGATCATAACTTGACCTCGTATCGTTAGATTAGAATTGGTTGCTTTACGACGAATGCAGTGTAGGAACATTTTTGATAACTATATTGTCTAAACATAGATTATGTGCTGAAACTTTATAAAACGAGAAAATAATCTAATTTTTTAGTATTTGGTTAGATTCGACGATATCATAGATAAAGTAATAAAGATAACAAACTACGCTATTATTTAAACATACCGTTACATAGGATTATTGTTTAACTGAGTTTGAGGCGTTTTTAACTTTGTATTAAAATAAATATTAAATCTTCACGTAAACTATAATAAAGAATAAAAAACAATACTTTATTATTACACCGATCGAAATATTAATATTATAAGAATAAATATAAATTAGAAAAACCAGGGCGAAAGCCAAACAAGACATATCATTATTAATATGGGTTAAAGGCAATTTACACGGAGACATTTCAAACTTTGTAAAATCTCCGTTAGATTGCAGAACACACACAATCCAATGCAATCCAAACTCGCAATTCACATACATATCGAAATAGTTAACCTTACACACAATACTCTATGCAAGATAGCCTTGATGACAAATTTTGAACGTGATAAACGTGTAGAGTTCGCTTTAAGGCAATATCAAATCGTATTTTGATTTTGGTGCTGGACTAACGCTTGTCCTCAGATTCACATAATGTTAAGTGAATATGAAGCCGTAGTGGGAACTTGCTTAAGCAGAATGTTCTCGCCGTTATATGTTGTCCGATGGAATATAGCGATGTCGTTATGGCGGCGTACTTACAATATGAAGATGTTAGCTAACAAGGTGGGTCCGAATAGACCGACTCTATTACGAAATTCTAAAAAATTTGTCCCGCATTTGAAGGGGTAACTTCCATGTTACAATGCGAACTGCCAGCGGCTGCACCGCGTAAACAGCTAAACTAAAGCATTTATTTATCAACATTCAATAAAAATTAAACCTTTATACGAACACATTTAGGCGTTATTAAGCGCAAATATCTGACTTACCTACGTACTCGTTGAAATGATTTGCTATATCAAAAGCCTGGTAGTTATAAGCGGCATATTCATAGTCAATGAACGAAACAGTCCCTTTGGTATCATTGTAGATCACGTTTCCTAGAAGCAAATCATTGTGAGCAAACACAATCGGGCTCTCAGTTTTGATTAAGTGCGACTTTAGTCGCTCGAACTCTATCCTTAGTCTTGTTACAGATCCGAAACTATTGGCAAATCTACAACAATGAATTGAAGAAAATGATTGTATTAAAATTTGTTTTAGTTTTTGAAAAAAAAAAACCAATATGGTAGGACATTTGTTTTTCACAAAATATTTTAAAATCTCAGGACATATATTTATTATATAAAAAAATGTCTCCTTGAAGTTTATTTTGAATGGGCTAAATATTTCAAGAGCTACGATCTAAAATATTAATGTTATTTCTGTGTTGCTTTAACTTTCGAATTCAAATGTCGTAATAGTATAATTAATGATTTTAAAATTCACTTTCGCAGTAATGCAGATAGGGTGTGCATGGAGAGTCCCCTAGTATTTTTAAGAATCTTTAATTAAAACATTATATTCATCTTAATACTTAACAAATTTTAATTAATGATTAAAAGAAATAAGAATTATTTTTAAAAAAATGTCAAAGAAAACTGTATTTTCCTCCAAGTTTTCAATTTTCTTATATAAAACGTTATTATTGAAATATATCCAAACCTAATAGCAAAATAACAACAACTTGAATAAAGGTAATTAAATAGGTTGTTGCTTAATACATTTGTAACATACATAAATAATAAAATCATCGCAGTCATTCTACAATTACACCTATTTTATATCAACAAATTATTTCGACATTGTCATATCCAAGCCACAATTTGTGAATTGAATTCAATAAAACCTAATGATAATTTAATTTAATATCAAATAAGTAACTACAATTTTATTTCCTGTGTTGTATGTGTGTACCAGCCAACCAATGATTGATTCACCTTACAAAACCTTAAGATAAATATTTAAAACATATTGTGACCATGTACATCTACATATTTTATTATTATTCGCAAAAATAAACAGCTCTTTTATAGTTACTACAACAGGGACCCGCTGCCTTTTGTTACAAGAAGAGAGTCAAGGTCATTAATCACGATGCTAGCCAAGAGCAGGTGGATGTCATGTCTATTAAAGATATTATTTATGAGAAATGAAGGTTTTCTAACAAAAATTTTGCTTCACCAAAAGCTCCAGCGTTAGTGAGGATTGAACTTGGTCCTCTTTAATATATATTGTACATTTGTATGTACATGGGGTTGTCCCCATTAAGAACTGAGTTATTACAACTGTCATTACTATTTGCATGCAGGAATAAAAATCACATTAAACAGATAATCAGCAAGCAACACCTTAATTATCTTATTGTTTCAGTCATTAATGTTCATCTTTGTCACTATAATACCCATTAAAAAAAAATCTAAACAAGCTTTATTTTATTCATATATAATAAAATCTGACCTTTTCTGTTTTTCTTCTTTTGTAAAGGTTTCTGGAACTAAACACAGAAATTGTTCAATTTTATCCCACAACATTGGTTCTTTCACGATCTGAAAAGAAAAACTATTCTTTTGCAAAATTGCTTTAACAAAATCATAAATATTAAAAATCGATATAAATTTAGAATGGCAAGAGTGTTTTTAGGAAAACATTTTTTCTCTAAAAAATATGTACTGTCATGTATAGTAATTTTAATTAAGAGATATTTGTAGTCTAAGTGTTTTTTTTTATAATTAGAGAAATAAGGTTTTATTTGTATTCTATAAAAGCAAAATTTTTTATCAGCTAATTATCTTAACATTGTAATCTACACAATTGTTTTACAAGGTTACTTCCTAAGGTAAAAAGTTTTGTTTGATAAGAAAAAGACCATTTTCAAATTATCTACATAATTATTACCAAGAAAAATTTATACAAATGTGCATAAAAAACATTTGTGCTTTGTTATATTAGGTTGTTACTTACTTCTGTACCAAGTTTTACTTTATGCATTTTTGCCATTTGTTGTGCCACCATAGTTGATATTTTTGAGTCAACAACTGTTTCTGTATTGAGAGTCACTCCTGGATAATATTCATAAACCAGACCATTTTTAAAAACTCCATAAATTTTTGGAGCTAAGCCAAGAACATTAAGAGTAGTAATATTTCTAAAAATATAATACATAAGTTTGCGCCACATTAGACCATTTACCATTTCATATATATATAAATCGGAGCATATAAAATATATATAAATCAGAGATATACATAAAAATATATACAAATCAGAGTTAGAAAAACTATAGGTAGCAATGTATTAATATAAAATGATTATAAAAATATGAGTGTTTAATTAAGGTAAGGCCTTACCTAACTTCTGCTGTTCTATCAATAAGCAAATCTGTCTTATTACCATAAATGCGAACAAGCACGATTTCTTCACTCTCACTAATATCAATATTCATATAACATCCTACAAGTTTATTGGTAATACCATCGGTGAAAAGCTATAAAAACAAAGGAAGAGTCAGTAATTTCTAATCCCATGACAAAAGAAATAAATAATTTTTACCTTAAATTTTATTCTGTCAGAAGGCCAAGCTGGTTTAACTTTTTCCAGAACCTTGTATACTCCTGCATATATATTATTTTCTTCTATTTCTATTGGTATAAAAATATCACCAGCTGCCAAACATGCTAACGACATTTTTAATATTTAATTATTTCTAATATGGTTAAAATAATCTTAATCATAAAATTTTTTATATTTGAATGTGACTGGCACCAAACACGACGAATGAGTACTGCTATACATTTTATGTTATCACAATATTAAATAGTTTATCATACCGAAAGTTTGTTTTCTCTAACTGCCAGAATTATCTGACAGTGACGTCTATTAACGTCACGCAGACAGTAAGGACAATGTCAGCTTCAGACGTGAATTCTTAAAGTACAAACATAATATCTGTTATTACTGTTACGCAATAATAACAGGTACCAAATTCTATTATTAATAACAGGTTTTTTTTTCAACCACGTCCAATTAGTCTGGTTATAATACTATGTGAATCTCGTTTTAGCAACAGTGTGCGAGCAGAACAAAGGGTGTGAGCGAGATAAATTAATCAACGAAATAACTATTAACACGATCTAATTCGTTTTTCAAGGAGAATTTCTTCTTATGAAACGACTTACTATAATTTTGGTTTATTTCAAATAAATACTAGGTGTGTCTCGTTTTAGCTAATGATAATATTATACAAAAGACAGAATCCAGAATAGCTGTTTAATTTTTTATTAACTTTTCTGTTATTTCAAGCTATGTCAATAACCAGCTGTTATCGAATACTGAAAATGTTGATTGTTGATAGTGGTCGAAAAACTTCAGTATGGTGAACTATAAATGACATTTTTTAACAGATATAATGACATCGCTAAAACAATTATTATCTGTTATCTTCGAATACTTTTGATTTATATATGTTAATATAAATATGCCTCGCTCGTAGTTAGCTTATATATCAATTAATTTTAACGCATATTTTATATAAAAAAAAATATTAAATTCATTTTAATAATACTTAGCTATTTACAAAATTAACACATTAACATATACAAAATATATATAGGCTGATTACCAATCGAAACACATCTGAAAATAAACCTGTTAGTCTACCGATGAAGTTTTATGAAAGAGCACTAACTCAATGAAGATTTACAACTTAATATTTTTTAACACCAGCTCTTAATTAAGAATATCACAGAAGATTACTTTTTAGATAATTCAATTCAATTATTACTATTTTGCAACCTCACTTGTAAGGGTCGGTAGTATCATATATTTATTTCAAACCACACCCTTTTAAAAACAAGTATTGGCTACCACATGGTTAGTGTTCAGGACAAAAATCCTCTCGAGAATTGAAAATATTTAATTAAACAGTCCAAGTACTAATGCTATCCTTAAAAGATTTTATATGCACATCTAGTTTGATGGTTATATAAAATTTTAACAATAATTCAAAGTAATTATAAAACCTTAGATACCCCAAATGATCGTCTTTTTCCTAGTCATGTTTTAGTTTTTAAAATTTATATTTACTTGCAGGTACTTAATGTTATTAGGTATTAGACATTTATCATCGACAAATATTTTCATATTTACCGGAGTAATCTATTACTTTAGTTATATTTTTATATATATAAACAGTATGTATAATTTTATATTTTGTAGAAAATTTTATTTTGAGGTAACAAAAAAAAAAAATTCTATCCTGGATAATTGTATTATCGAGAAAAGGTTTGTACGACTGTAGTCTGCGCTCGTCTTATGTAATCGTAATAGAGAACAGAAATTGGGTAGGGGTAGAGATAAAATAGTGTATTAAATTATTCTCATATAACTAAACTAATACAATGGGAAAGCATTTTGGTGAATTAGCTAAAATCAGAGGATTGATTACCTATAAATTATCACCACACGAGCAACGTGCTTATGCAGGTGCCATCTCAAATGGGCTGCCAAATATCTTTCGCAGATTTCGGGAAAATGTGTTTAGAGTTGCACCACGTAAGTTTTACTAAAGTGAATAGTTAAAATTTTTGTTTATTTATTAAACATATTTATAATGAACTTAATTACATTTTTAAGTATCTTGCGTAATTTTCAATTTAGAACGATTGTAAAAAATTTATAAATTAATTAAGCCTTAATATCCTGATAATTGACCAAGGTGTTTATAGACATTTTTAAATATTAATTCAATAATGATACTTTACGTAAATTGATTGTGGTTTTAAAAAACTATATCATCATCACCAGCCCGTAGACGTCCACTACTAGACATGGTCTCCCCCAAAGATTCTCACACGATCGTGTAGGGATTCATACGAGGGATTTAGGCTATTTCCCACCACGTTGGCGCAATGCTCGTTGGTAGGAAATGTGCGGTATATCATAAAAATAAGTTGTAATATACATTGAAACGACACAGTGGATGTCTATCAGCTGAGGATGATTGAAACGATTATGAACGAAGTTTTTAAAAACAAACATTTTGTTGAAATGGTATCTTTTATATAACATAATTGCTATAATTTATTAAATTAAAAAGTACAAAAGGAGTGAGAATCAAACTAGAGTTCAAGAAACCATTAGGATTAACATTGAAAATTATTGCATTAAATATTAAAATGAATGAAGTTTAAGGTATAAATCATTAAACTATTCCTAATAAGTTTTCAACAATCTTTGTTAAAGTATAAAAAATCTTATGTCATTGACATTTATACAATAAACAAAGTGTATGTCATGTAGTATCTCCATTATCAAGACTTTTTTTAGCTTGAACCATTACAAACCAGTTTCATGATAAGAAAAATTATATGATGCTCAAATATGTGTGATAATGTTAGCTAGTCAATTTCATTACAATATATGAAATTCTTAATAGATTAATCTCAGAAACTTTTATAATGATTATAGACAATGACACTTTATCCTGGTTAATAATATTAGATTTTTTTACATGAAAAGATGAAGTTTTTTCTTAGGTTAATTATGAAATAATTGACTGTAGTTTGTATATGAGCAGTTATAGTATAGTTTGACTTCAAGCAATTATTAATCTTCAGTGTTTTAAGATAATTACCAATCTTAAATATTGTTTAAAAAAATAAATAAGTATATGGAATTATTGGTAAAGGTGTAAACATCTTTTTCTTTCTTACAGCTTTCATTGTTGGTTATCTAATTTATGAAGGTGTTGAGAGAGAACATCATAGACGCACACGTAAAAATCCTGCTGACTTTGAGAATGATGAATAATTACTTTCTTAACTTGTTTTTGTGAATATGTTTATGTAGGAATTATTTAATAAATATTAGCTAACTGATATTATACGGTTTCTGTTTTATTTGCATGATATCCATTAAAATTACTTCATTAATATTTTATGGCCCCAAGTTAGAGCAAAAGGCATCCATAGTGATACTCCATCATGTTCAGTTCTGGGCTTCCCCTTTAATAACATTCCACATTTTCTTTGCCTCGGCTGCTACTGTGAAGCGCTCTGTCTATCTGAGACAGCCTGAAGCTGGTGCGAGATTATCTTACTGTAATAGTCAGCATATTTGCCTTCCAAACTTACTTATCTTTGTTCAATATCAGCTTTTTATTAATTTAGATGTTTACAATCTGATCAATTAAATATCCTTGTAATGTTCAATCATCATCCAAAATTGAGTACATTTTGATTGGAATGTATGTAATTGGTTGAATCTAGTAGACTTACTGCTAATTTTTTATCTTAAAAAATAAACCAATTTTTAAAAATAATATTTGCTAATAAAATTCCTTGAATCTGGGTTTCTTTACAACTTTATCTTCTTTTTACACAAGTAATCTGTTAATCCTTGGCTTATATCATTGGCTGCCTGCTGGAAGAAATCTGCTTTTAATACCTTTAAGTTTTATAAACATTACTGTGAAATAAATTAAATGATGTTATTTGAATAACAAAGACTTCAAAGGTATTTATGAGGATGGTTAATTCTAAACTTTCTGCTATAATAAACTAAAAATAATAGAACAATGTCAAGACAAATCGGGAACACGATTTGTAAATATTTTAACAGACATTAAAATGTTTTAAGTTCTAAAAATTGACTGATGAAATCTTGTAATGCTTTTTTTTTTCTTTTTATATAAGTGTGATTACTGCAATAAACTATTTATCTACTTATTTTAGTTGGAATTACGGGTAATTAGTAGTAGTAAAAATTATAAGGAAAATTTATGATATTCATTGAGCATGCTAAGATAATCCTTTTCCCCGATTTGTAAACTGCTTACACTCTGAAGAAAACAAAATTCGAGTATGGTATATATTTTATTATATCTGATATGTTTTTAATTAAAAAAATTAAATATTAAAAAAGTATACACATGTAAATAAAAATAAATCATTAACATCGTACACAAATATTTATTTACTTATTATTATTATACTGTAACATGGATGTGTTGTATGTCGTAGACTTGTTGGTCCCAATTACATATAATTATTTTCGAGATAGAATGCAGAACCAATTAATTTAATTATTAGATTGCACAATGGTCACTAGATCTAAAAAAATCATATGAATAATATATTTAAACTATTAATTTATAAAATAAAAATAATGAATAAAAGACGAATGAATGCGTTGTACAAATACGATTAGAACTATACAATAACTAACCTGAAGTAGTTTCCATTTGTATGGACGTAGAAAAAAATTTCTATGCTATTATCTCATCACGTAGGAATACATATTTAAACAAAAGCTAATTACGAACGAAAATAGAAGAAGTAAAGAATTTCGTAATTGACCAGAAAATCTTTTTAAAAAATGGCAGATAAAAAGTTCATCGGAGGCGCGTTTCATTTAATGCTTGGCCCACAATGAAAACGCTATTTGAAGACTATAGAGGGATTTTAAATCGGTCAATTTATTTAAAATTAATTATAGATGTATTATAATCATTGTTATTTCAAAATTGTACATGTACAGTGTCTTTTTTGCAAGTCTTACAATTGATTTTAATTTCACTTGGTATTATGTGATAATGGTGCCATATATATATATATGGATATACATAGATATATATAGACTGTGCTCGCCTTCTTGGTCTTTTCTATTTACAGTCGATTATAGAAATGCTGTTATGGCGGCAAATTTATGAAATGGGAGTGATAGCTACACCGGAGGGTTCGAAAAAACCAAACTTCACAATATTTGGCTTTCGAATAGAATCCAGAATTTCCTTGATATAGCGGTTTGCTGCGCCACGAAGGCAGTTAAGAAATAGGTTTTTATTGTTTGAGTTTTTGTCTCAATGATTATAACATAATCATAGAAGCTGCATAATTATTATGCAGTTATTTTTATAAAACGACATGAATCCCACTGATGTTTTCACATCAGTATTTTTTTATGTACTATGGTGATCATGTGATAGAAAAATATTTATTATTTGAAATTATTTTCATAAATATTATATGGCTTAAATTTTTTTTAGTAATACTTTGACAAAAAAAAAATACTACACCTAAAACTTATACAAATAAGCAATTGATATTAAAGACAATTAAGTACAAGATTATATTAAAAAATATTTACAAAAATGATGATGAAGTAATTCTAAATGGGTGTAAAAATAATATCATACACTTAAAGATGTACGTGGTTCTTTCTTCTTAGGAACATATCCATATAAAAATATAGATCCTATTACTAATATTGTGCCTAAAGCAAATTGTACTGTCAAATGAAAATCAAATATATACATTGATGCAACACACGATATAATTATAGCTACAGATGTTGCAAAGCCCTTAAGTATGTTGTCTGCATATTTGACAACAACAGCTACGATTAAACCTCCTGCAGCTTGTAATATAACTAAATACCAAACAAAACCATCAAAACCTTGTAACAAATCCTTTGCAGACCCTTTAATAAGATATGTCACTGCAGCAAAAGGCAAAGATAATAAACTCAACTGCACATTCCTCATCCAGACCTGAAATAAGGTAATATATTTACTGATAACGACATGAATAATATAACTTATTTTCTTATTTCATTAAATTATAAAATATATAAGACATTCACTGTAATATTAGTTATAGACATGCCCACTGTATGATGCTTAGAGACGACTACAAACGCTCAAAGATATTTTACTCATCACTTCGAGATACAAGATGGATAAAGTAATATTAAATAGTCTTGTTACTCCAGTATTTTCATTAGCAACAGCATCATTTATTTTAGAATACAATAATGTTTGCATGTTATCAATTTGCAGCAGGAAACAAAAGTGGTGGTTCATACTTAATAATTATCAACCAACAGAGAACTCTACCACCAGTAAACATCTTGTAAATACAATAAATATTATATGTTATATTATATGTCAGAATATATAATAAATTCAAAATGTTGAGTTTTTAGGTTTCTAGATTTTAACTAATAACTCTCTATGGAAATTATCTGGAAATAAAACAAGGTGTAGAACAGCTCTAGCACTTTGGGAACTCTGGTGCCACATATGTTAAATTAAATCTAGTATCTTATTTAATAAATTTTTATATACGAAAATAACAAATTATCATTGTTCTATTTATCTAATAATATTATCTACCTGTAAATAATTTTATATGGATTTGTTACAACGATTGTAATGATAATTTCATAACAAATGAATTTAAGAAATAGCAACACATTTGGTACTTTAATATTTTTATCTAAAAACATGTTAGTGTAATATCTATGCACACAGTAAAAACTACAGCTTTCAAGGATATGTAACATTTACCAGCTCTCATTTGCCATTGTAGTGACTTTGAGTCCCAATAGTGGGTACATGAGGAATGTGTTTATTTATTAAACACTACTGTTTACAAATTGAGATTAAAACAGGTTCTAAATAAATGCAAGTGAAAAATTTTATTTTAGTAAATATGAAAATAGATTATACTTACAGATATATCAGATTCTTTCAATACTTTTTCAAAGTAGATTCCAGCAAATCCAGAAATAAAACATGCTGCTAGTGCTGCACTAAAACCAATTAATTTAGACTGGTCTTGTGAATTTTCAGTGGATTTAGTTTCTTTTGCAGCAGAGGATAACTGTACAAGGGCTACACCTGCTGCTAATAAACCTAAGGCACACCACTGCCACTTTTTAAGTTTTCTTTTTAATACTATTACAGCAAAGAATGCCGTTGTCAACAATTTTAGCTGGTAGGTCACCTAAAATTTGACAATATGTATTAAAAATAAAATGATTACACATTTGTTAACCAACTAGACACAAAAATTTTGTAATTGTGAATAAACAAAAAACATTTTATAAAACCACATAATATTTTTAATTGTATGTATGTTTTAGAACATAACATAACAGAATTATTATTTAAGGTTAATATAATCTGAAATTATAACTAATGTTGTCATTTGTAACACAACAAAGATAATTAAAGTAAAACACAGGAATAATATGGATACATATTATGACACTAACTTGGTATGTAGCAGCATCCAAATTTGAAGCAGAAACATACAGTAGATTATTCTGGACTACATATAATAATGATGGCACACATACTCGTAATGTTTCTTTAAAATTTAATATAACAGTTGCAAACATTGTTTGTAGTCCTTTTTTTAAACTTCCAGATTCCTTCATCACAAGTAAAATACATATTAATAATTTCACAATTTCTGCCATAAACACAGCTGAAAAGCCAAATAAAATTTTTAACATACTGTACTTAAATATGTATATTTTTACATCATTTTTCTTCTCATAACCTCATGACTAAGGTGTACTATAAAACATTAACAGGATTTTGGCAATTGTTTAGTAAAGATTTTTTAATATATAATTTTTGTGTTCCTCAGCTGAATCAGATCTGGTCCAAAATATTATTAAATTTTCTACATACAAAATTTTAAATCAAGAATTAATAACAAACTGGACAGAACAGTTATTTAGTGATATGTAATTTAAATTTAAACTTTTTATTACCATGTGTACACATGTTAAACTAAAATATCTACTTACTTTTATCAGTACTAAAACATCTTCTTAGTTAAATAAAAAAAATAATGAATATATATGATTAAAATAATTTTACACAATTCGCAAATTTTATCTAATTCATGTCACTTATATTTTTACCATACCTGCAGCTGCAGAAAACATAACAACATTTCTTGTGCGAGCATATCTCATACTAAGTCCGAGAGCAGCATTCTGTATTGTGAGTATGACTAGACTTACATACTTAAGATAACCAGCTGCAAAATAAAAAAATTTTAGACTAAGAGCATTTTGTAGAAAATATTGTGTTTGATAGTAAATATAAAACATTTATTAGAGTAATCACAACCGACAACCATGCTTCTGTCCTCATGAAAGTGGCGGAAGCAAGAGAGGTGTGCCAGGATCGTAGCAAATAGAGAGAGGTGGTCTCTGCCTACCCTAATAGGAATGAGGCGTGATAAATATGTGTATATGTTATTTTAGACATTCCCATGATTCCATTCTTTGTTAAACAGCAAATTTAATGGTTAAATAAATATCTATACATTTGAACTTAACATAAAACATACCTTGTCTTATTCTATTATTAGGAGAAAAAATCTGTGATTTTTTCGTTTCACTCTCCATATTTTCAGGGTTTAATTGAGAGTTTGCATTTACTATCTCCTCTTCTTGATTATCACCAATTTTTTGTAATTCTTGGTCTTCGTTAACGGTTGACTTCATAGGAACAAATTTTCAAAACCAGAATACAAATAAACTACTTTTAACTCAAATATATATTAAAAAAATTGCACAAACCACTCATTAAATAAAAAGAAATTATTACTTTTCTTACTACATTGGAAGAAGTGTACAATATGATCAGTATTTATAATTATGTCGGCAACAGAAAATGTATTTAAAGTTTGTCGACGTAGCCAGAACAAAAATAGATAAATATAATACGTATAAATAACGGAAGTTTCTCTGGTCACCGAACTTTCAAGTTTGACTTTGACGTACCGTTCCGTTCTGTCCGTCAAATAAAACTCGTACATGGACGCAATTAGAAAATTAACCAAAATATCTTTCAGTTTTAGTAATGCTTTTTAAAGATTCCATCAAAGGACGAAAAAATGGTTTAAATGTTATTTTCATGTTAGGTCTAAATGTGAAGTACGTATGTATTGGCATACAAGATGTTGCCTTAGTAACATACTTGATATAAAAATAATGTTGATAAAAATGTCATATAGAAAAATATTGTATTTTGTAAAATATTAAAAATGTATTTCAACTTTAATATAAATAAAATAGTTCAAACAACTTCAGTAAATCCTTATATTCTTATTTATCTTTCGTATCGACATATTAAAACTTTACATGGTAGCAGAGCGTTTAGTAAAAAAAGCGAAATACAACTTGTCGATCCAAAGAATAGATCCTCTAACAAAAAAAAATTATTATACATGGGTTATACAAGCTGAAGCTATAATAAAACAACGATTTCAAGACATAACGTAAGATATAATAATAATAGATGGTAAAAATGACAATGTGTTAAAACAATAATTCAAATAATAAAATTTGGGAAGGTTACAACATTCCTCCCCATCTACATCTCGTTGATCAGACAGTGGAGTGCCTGTATACGTCGGTTACTTGGACAAAGAGCAAATGGTACAGGAGTGGAGACCGGAGTAGGTGAAGAGTATAATTCGAATGCTGTGAAGGTGAATTTGGAGAAATTGGTACATTTGTAGGCGACTGCGATGTAGGTAATGTTACTGCTACCGAATTCTTGCTACTAGTTAATTAGCCTTTCGCTAATTATTGTTTCTATTCCAATGTAGAAGCAATCGCCGGCAGCATAGAAGAGTGCACCCTTTCATTCCTCGGGGTTTCTAAGGTGGACGACACGCGTGGTCTTCGTTTTTTTAGTCCTTTTGGTGTTGTAGCAATGTAAGAATATTTATGTTTCATTTATGTAATTACTGTTGGTTCCCATGTTTTATCATTGCGTGTTTTAATACATACTTGGTCACCTGGTCGGTAACTTGATGATGTGGTACGAATATTTTCTTTTACTTGTAAATACTACATTTAACCTTTTTTTGTCTGGCCGAATGTTGGAAAGTATGCAATTCAATTGTCGTCCAAACATCATCTCAGCTGGACATTTATCGGTGGACGAGTGCGGCGTGTTTCTGTATGTAAACAAAAATTCCAATAGTCGGCGCTCGAGATTTGTGTTGTCTCCCGATGCCAATCTGGTTTTAAATGTTCTAACTAAACGTTCTGCCAGCCTATTTGTCCGAGGATGATATGGAGATGATGCGACACGTAAAATACACTGTTTTGTGCAATATTCTTTAAATTCATGAGATGTCAATTGAGGTCCATCGTCGGATATAATAATTTTTGGTAAACCAAATGTACAAAATATTTTATCTAATATAAGACAAAGTGATCTAGTGTTGATGTGTTTCATCGGTCGTATTTCCACCCATTTAGAGAAAGCATCGCACAATCCCAACCGATACGATCTATCAGACGGTCTAACAAATTCGATATGGATTTTCTCTCATACTTCATCTGGTATGAACCAGGAAAATACAGGAAGTTCATGGTTACAAGCAAGGTACTGTTGGCATCGGGTACATTACTAGACAAATAGTTCTATGTCTTCGTCAAGGTAACCATACATAGTAACGTGAAAGTGCTTTCATAGCAGAAATGCCAAGATGTCCTCGATGAAGATATGTAAGAATGGCTTTTCGCAGTGCTGTAGGTATAGCGATGCGTCCTTTCCTCATAAGTATCATATTCTCAACAGATAATTCAGTCCGGTTTCTGTAGAATGGTTTCATTTCTGCGTTGTATTCTGAATCTCTCCAGAATGTTTTTAACTTTTGACAAACTTTTGTAAGTATATGATCTTCTAAAATTGTTTTCATATGCAACAGTTCGGATAGGTTAAAGTCAGTCATTCGAGTGCTCAGAAGACGTAGTTCTATTTTATGCTCACATCCGTGACCCTGCCGGCGCTGGCCGCTTCCGCAGCCCCTCCTCGGGAGGGAGGGATAGACCCTCCCATTCCAGGGCGCACCGGAACATGCAGCGCGCCCCTTCTTCGGCCTCCTACAGTCGCGCGGTTCACCGTGTACCGGACCACGGTTATTAAGCCCCTCCGCCACGACAAGGCGAGAACCCGTTTGGAGGGGCCTTTAGTGTAGCTGAGGTATGCCCGTCCAGACTTATTGCAACAACTTTCAAAGTGTCCGTTCGCGTTAGATTCTTTACAAATATGGTCCTTTTTTTTTTATTAACGTGTTTAACAAAATGCTAACGGAACGCACACCCCGTACCAATACTGGGCCGGTAGTGGGGTAGTGTCGGACTCCAACCGACTAAAAAGCTTCACACGATATTCCATCACATCCGCAAGGAACGCACGAGGGTCGCGGGATAACGCTTTAAACAGTTCTTCCGCAACCCCCGTTCGGTGGCCGGATCGAACGGACCCGTCTCGGGGAGGGATGTGAAGCATCCCTCCCAATTGACAAAATCCCTATCACTAAGCGGCGACGCGTCGGAATACGAGACGCGTCGCCAGATACGCCCCAGGAACCCTTTCCAAGGGGGGCGCCGGACCGACGGCCCTTGTCGGTCGCGGCGCCAGGTTCCTCTGCCTAAGGAGGCAAGCGGCGGTCGTGCGCCCAGCTCCGCCCGTTGGCGACGAGCTGTCTGCGCACTGCGACCGCCTCATGCCCCCTCGGCGCCCACTCTCTATGACGCTCGGTCTCTCGCTTCTGCGACATAACGATGTCGCAGAATCGGGATACCGCGTCCAATGACGCCTCGCTTCCGACCATGGTCCGGACCACGGCCGGTAGCGAGAGGTCACTCCCTATCGCCGCTACGAGCGCGGCCCTATCCCCCCCGAATTGCGGGCAATCGGCCAAGGTGTGCGACGATGTGTCCACCGGGTGTCGACACTCGTGGCACGCCTCGTCCGATAGCTCACGAAGCAACCGTGCTCGGGTCTCGGAGTCGCCGCTCCCATCGCCGAAGCACGTCCAGGCGCCCCTCTCGGCACCACCTCTACCCCTCGTCCGACGACGGACGCTCGCCCCCCCGCTCGAGGGCGAAATATGGTCCTTGGCTGAAAACTGTGATGGACTGTGCCTTTTTTTTTTCTACAGCGTAAACAATGCATTGGATTTAATTTTCGTGTTGTATTTTGATGTAATGGTACGTTTTTTGTTTTTCTCCTATTTATACTTGTTTGTGGTGTCTTATTCTGTCCGTTCTCTGGATTGAGCGATTGCAAAAATTTGTTGGAAGGTTACTTCTCTTGGTATACCGTCTACCATTTGAATTAAATTAGGCCATATTTGTTTCAGGTCGGTATCTAAATATTGATGATTCAATCCAGTGGCAAAGCGGTCACGTAATTGTCGATCCAGGAAGTCATTAGTGTAGCCACAATCTCGACTAAGACTTTTTAATCTGTTTTCATAGAGTTCCATCGTTTCATTTTATTCTCTAGTGCAATTTCAAAATTCTTTTAAGGCTCGATATCTCGTCTTTTTTATGTGATAAAGGTCTGATAATTTGTTACAAATTTCGCTGTATGTGGCTATATTGAAAGCTACTTTTAATTCAAGGAATATCTCTGGTGTTAATGAATTCAGCAGCAAATCTTTCTGTAAGTTGCTGTTATCGATATCAAGAATTTTGCAATTGTTTTCGAAAAAATCTATGTAATCGTCAATTCTGAATGTATCTCGGTTGTATTTATCCATATTGAAATTTTTGATTATGATACTTATGTTGTTATCCGTATCATGTTTTGTAATAGCGTCGTTCGTCACGCTCTGGGTAGTTGTATTGCCAACTGCTGGTACCAACAATTTCAAGATTTGTAAAATCTGCTCTTGCTGATTTTGTTGTAAAAATAATGCGAACTGTTCATCGTTCATCTTAATGTCTTTTAACTAGTCACCAATATAATAAAACAACGTTTTCAAGACATAACGTAAGATATAATAATGAAAGATGATAAAAATGATAATGTTTTAGAACTATAATTCATATAATAGAATATGGGAAAGGAGGTTACAACAGAAGTAGTCCTAGTAAGAAATAAATTATCGAAATACATTGAAAATCCTTTGAGTAAGGATTCAAGTACAGCTCAAATAGAAGGTGACAGACAAGCTAGAGCAGAAAAAATTTAAAGGAATAGTTTCCTTTATAACTAAAAACGGAAACAGTAAGGCAATGACACGCTTATAAGACACCTTAGATGTTCCGAACTTTTGCACCAACTTACTGTCCGTAAGATGATAGATGTTGGTTGCTCTGTGCTATTTACTTACAATAAAGCAACTGTAAAGAACCCTAAAAATGTAATAACTCATAACGGCATATAAACAAAAAGACGGTCTTCACTATGTGAAACCAGATCAACATGAAAGAAACTATTTAGTCACTGATGATAAGGTCACAAGTTCTCCTCCGAAAAAATCAACGACCTTATCAAGTATTAATAAATGGCATAGAAAACTGGGTAAAGGATCTGAAATATACACGTAGACATGAAAACTTAATAGACTTAAATTTTGATGTATCGAAAGAATTGGCTGACTGTGGAGTATGCATACAAGCAAAACTGCACCGTGAACCTGCTCCACGTAATAAAACAACTCAAAGAACAACAGAATGTTTACAAATTATTCATAGCAATGTATGTGGACCAATTCAAACGCCCACCATGCGCGGAAATAAATACTTTGTTACTTTTATAGATGGCTACAATCGATACTATCAAGTTTATCTACTGAAAAATAAGAGCGAAGTACTAGAAATATTTAAAAAGTTCAAAGAGTTACCGGAAAAACAACCAAGTAACAAAATTAAGTTTTTACACAGAGCTACAGTTAGCCGATATGCTAACAAAACTATTGTATGCCCTTAGATTAAAAGAACTTGGCTTACAATTGGGTTTAAAGAATATACATTCGTACATTCTCTAAAAACCTAAGAGGGTGTGATGTATGTATATACTAGCATACAAGATGCTGCCTTATATATATATATACTTGATATAATATAAATTAAACAGTTCAAACACCTTCAGTAAATCCTTAAATTCTGATCTATCTCTCGTATCGACATATTAAAACTTTACACTAAATATGAAATATTGTTATTTTTAATAAACTTACTAGAATTCTAATGGCACATAGTCACAGCCGATTGAAGATATATTTTCTTTTAGATACCGAAGGTTACCTGCCTTAAAACTCCTTTCAAATACAATATTTGTTATATTAAATAGTATTTCTATTGATAAATCTAAGTAAACCAAAACAGATACGTATATTTTTTCAAACTAAATAAACCAATAATATTTAAAGAGACTGATATAACAAAAACATCGATTTTACTTCGTCAAATAAATTGATAAAAAATATACGCACCTTATACCGTCAGCACCCTTTGAAAGTTACGACTGTTTTATATAGATTATCAGGTAAACATTATTACTATTAACCAGAGTAGAAAAAAAAATGTATTAAGTTCGAGTAGTTTCGTAGGTAAAAAAGTACTTATTCACGCAATGTTTTTCAATAAATTATAATTATTTTTGTAACATGTATGGTTTGATAGTATATATCAATTTGATAACAATACAATTAAAAAATAAGTAATTCTTATCTTCAGACATCCGCCGTAATGAAATATATGTTTTGCACAAATAAGCACGCGTTACTTATTGAATGATGATCTTTAAGGACACGCGAGTAATATGAATTAAACATAATACATAAATATAAAGAAGTAGTCCTTATTAGCGCCAATTGTTATAGGAAAGCGAATCACTTATCTTCAAGTGATCGTCTCACTCAGTGAAGAGACAAAAGTAATTAAGAACTCCTAATAATGTAATTATTATTACAGCATTCACTGGCGGACTTCAGCCATCGGTTATATTTGGTCAAGCCACACTTGGTTAGAGAACATAGTTTGTCAATAAAAGTAACAAGAAAAAGTATGTGTTCAAGTTCAAAATAATAATAAAACAGCTTCTCTTTCTGGAAGAAAATTTGCAATTACTTTCTTTGACAAAAATCTCCTTTTAACCCCTAAAATGCTAATTATTCTGCAAAACTTGACATGCTTCATCAATTGTTCTTTGTAATACTACCACAGGCTGCTTGGCTCTGGAACTCCCTACCCTATGATGTTCTATGTATACAAGCTTTCCAGAGAATGATACAGTTTGACATTCACAGGACCATTAGATTTTAGGGTTTTTGTTATTGTTGATCAATAAATTTTTATAACAATTTTTAAAGTCACTTTTCTATATTTCCTGCCAATGGTATGCCAATATAGTCTTAGTTTGATTAAAGATTATCTTAATTGTTGAACCTCCATAAGAAACTTTGTTACGAGTTTTAATACTTATAAATGTTTTAAAATTTCATCCCCTAACATTGGAGAACACCATAACAACAATTTATAATCAATAGCTTCTGCTTTACTATTACAAACAATAGTTTGTCCCAGGACACAATTGTGTTCTGATCATATTTATAATTTTTTAATATTGAGTAAAACAGCATCTTTTAGATAGTTAAAGTCATCCATAATTCAGTCTCAATCTGTAAGCTTACCATAGTATAACTGACCATATATAAATACATAACATATTATGTATTTATAAATATCATTTTGTTCCAGTATATGATAAATAAAACTAATGAATAATTCCAATAATTTTAAATCTACAATAACTATACAGTTAATAATAAAATGCTTATGTTACTAGTATGAATTGGTAATTTTTCTCTTTTTCATTTGGTCCAACCAAGCATCAAGTTGTTCTTTTGGTGTCAAATTATTAACTTTGTAATAATCTTTAGGTGGTATACCCTCTTCAAGTCGTACAAAGTAATGACTATACATATAACGAACTTCTCCTATTCTTCCACGAGCATGTCTTCTTATACCCTTTATTACCATACCTTTATTTGCAAAAGACTCCGCTGAAATGTACAATAAATCTGGTATAAGTATCTTTATAAAGAGACACACAAATTTACCAAAACATAGTAATAAGATACAATCTTTGCATTAAAAAATTAACACAATTTCAATATTACATACCAATAAATAAATTCATTAAAACCAATTAAATACTACTACAATAAGCAATAACACTGCACTGCAAGGATTAGAGATATCTTATAACCATATTATTTCAATAGTGGATATATGCAAACATTATTATGTTCTAGTTTGTATTTATGATCAAATGTATATAATTAAAAATGAGTAATGTTCTATTTGATATGTAATGAAAAAAAACTTATACTAACTTTTATTTGTAGTAGATACTTACCCACCCACAAATTACTTCTATATTCAACATTATGTTCTTTAACTGCTAGTTCTTGAGCCTCTTGTATAGCTTCCTTGACAAATATGGCCCCTTTCTTATTAACAAAACTCAACTGTTTTATTGCTTCATCTACAGTCATTCCACGAACAAAACTAGCAATATACCAAAGTTTTTTTGGGCTGTACTTTATGTTACTTTTTTGATGACATACAAACTAAAATTAAATTGGAAAAATAATTTCATTTAATCATCTATTATTTACAAAACGAAAAATAAGAACAAGAATTTTTGGAAAAATTCATACCTCAAAACACTAATTACAACTACAAAACGACAAAAAGTGTTAGTTTTTATCTAAAATATTTATTTATATCTATTATAAAAGAACAAATAATAATAAAAAATTAAATGCAAGGTTATCAACTACACATTAACAAGTTCAACGTCAATTTTCTATTTTATATAGCTTACAGCAGGTCTGGGTTCCTCTCCAATCGCCTGTGGTGGAAAAACATTTTTATTATATTCCAAAAATCTACTGGGTGTTTTTGCTTTCACCCAAGCTGTCACAGGAACGCTTGTATGGAATCCAGAAACCTGTCCCGATCTTAATCCAATGTCAGTGAGAACCTTCAAAATGTTCATTTTGTTAAGTTTATAACAGCATTTGGTTCCATAAAATTTATAGATATTGAAACATTTTTGTAGCACGCTACAATTGATACGTTTGACTTTGACAATTACTTTAAAAAAAAGCTAGATACAGATTAAATCGAATATAGTATTAACACATTTGTGTTAGTACTGTACATTAGGCTTGTCTAGTACATGTACTAGGGGTGAGGCGTATTTATCATAACATATACAAATCACATATATTCAAAGATAACAGATAACAGCTGTTCTTATGATGTCATTATATCTGTTAAAAAATAATAATTTATAATTCACCATACTCAAGTTATTCAAACATAGCTTGAAATAACAGAACAGCTAATAAAATGAAACATCTATTCTTGTCTCTGTCTTTTGTATAATATTGTCATAAGCTAAAACGAGATTTAATGAGATATAACACCTAGTATTTATTTGAAATAAACTAAAATTATAGTAAGGCGTTTCATAAGAAGAAATCCTCTTCGAAAAAGGAATTAAATCGTGTTAACAGTTATTTCGTTGACCAATTTATCTCGCTCACTCCCTTTTTATATACTCTTGCTAAAACTAGATGCACCTAGTATTATAATTCAAAAAATTGAATTTGTAATCTTACAAGATAATTATGCTCTAAACATCACTTCTTGATCCTTCTTTGCATGATTTTTTCTTTATTAGTGAAAGAAATCTAGGTAATACAATTCATGTTCAAAATTAAAGGAAAAATGTTTAAAAAAACATTAGTATATATTTGTAATATGAATTTGGCAAAAAACGATATGATGCAAATTTCCATCATCATGCAAAATTAGGTAATGATAAAATATATAATAATACTAAATAAAAAAAAAAGACGATATAATTGGATACTTTTTTATACTTTATGACATAACTTAACAACTATTATTTTTATTTAGACACAAATTGACTCCACATTTATTACAAAGATTGTGGAATACCCTTTATATTTAGGATATTTGCACCGAAGTGACCCACCCACTGTTGGATAATGTTCAGCACCATTTGTTCTTATATCTTTTGAAGGGGGAGGAGCTGAAGAAGCCTTTTTACTTTTTGATTCCAGTTTATCCTCAAGGATGCTGGCACTTGGACAACCTCGTTTTGTTTCTTTACTGGTTCTTTTATTACAAAGAACAAAGACTAATTCATTTCTGAATTGGCTAATTGTAAGTAGGTTTTTCTTATGGTGGCTTCTTTCCATGTTATTTTTTCTGTAAATTACCCACGCATTTATTACTGTAAGATCCAGTAAGTGACAAAAAATTCTATGGAGTCTGTCATGTTCTGGGTGTCTTATGGGTTTATGAAGATCATTATTATTGAATTGTAACAATAACTTATTTGTTTCAAATTTATTCAATGGCATCGTTGAAGCAATTGGTTCATATCCAAAGTTTGGAGAACAGTATGATCTAGTGTCGGAAAATTTCATTTATAAAGGAAAAGGGTCACAGCAAGACTGTAAAAACTACCGTGACATTAGCTTACTGAGCATCGTCGGTTAAGTGTATGCAAAGATACTGATTGAGAGTGATGAATGAAACTGAAGAGAAAATTTGGGATGTACAAGAAGGATTTAGGAATGGAATGGCACCAGGTATTTTCCTTAAGTAGTATAATTGAAAAATGTTTGGCACGCGCCAAAAGGTCTATTGCGTTTTCGTAGATTTGGAAGAGGCCTATGACAGAGTGGGGAGGAATGAATTGTGGTCCATATTGTCTCTTTATAGGGTAAACAGCACGCTGATACAAGCACTGAAATCACTTTATGAGGGTTCCAGTGCCTTTGTCAGGATAAACGGGGCTTACTCAGACTGGTTTAGCATCCAGAAGGGTGTTAGACAAGGATGTGTGGCCTCGCCGTAGCTGTTTAACCTATTTATAGACAATTGCTTAAAAGATAGCGAGTATGGACTAAGAATGAATGAGTTGACCGTCAAATGCCTCCTATACGCCGATGATCAAGTTTTATTATCATCATCGGAAAGGGTGTTGCAAGCGATGGTGGACATGGTGCATGGTGCTTTAACAAACAAAGGAATGAAAGTGAATGTAATCAAGACGGAAGTAATGGTTTTTGAAAGAGAAGAATGTATGACAAACTGTGACATTATGGTTGAGAGACAAAAAGTAGAACAAGTGAAAGAATTTGTGTATCTGGATTCACAGTGTACGAGAGATAGCAAGTGTGATGGTGGTGATATTGAAAGAAGAGTTTCAAAAGGGAATCGAGTGGGGCATTTCATAACTTTATGAATAGCCGGAACGTATCGCAAAGAGCATGACTGACTGTGCATAGAGGCGTGTTGATCCCTACACTGATGTATGGTAGTGAATGTTGGGTATGGCTGAAGAAACATGAAAGTAGGATTAATGCTGTGGAGATGAGAAGCCTGAGAAGTATAACTGGAGTGAAGCTGATGGACAAAGTGAGAAATAGTGTGATAAGGGAGCGGTACAGCGTGGTTGAAGATGTAGTGACAAAGATAGAGAAAGGAATGCTTAGATGGTTCGGCCATGTAGAAAGAATGGATGAAAGAAGATTATCGAAAGAGGTATACAAGGTAAGAATAATTGGAAAAATCGGTGCAGGTCAACCTAAGCGAACATATTTCTATCAAATCGAAGATGTCCTAAAGAAAGGCCGGGTCAAGTACTTGTAACCAAAGAGCATGCATGAAGACGCTCATGAAAGTGGAGCAAGCCAGAGAGGTGCCAGGAACGTAGCAAGTGGAGAGAAGTGGTCTCTGCCTACCCCACTGGAGACGATGTGTGATATATATGTATGTATTATAGCGTAACAGTAATAATAGATATTATGTTTGCCCTGTTATAACCCACCTCTAACATATACTATGAACTAAAAGAACCATTTCTTGTCACTGTGCAATAATGAACTGTTTCGCAACATTTTTACTCTTCATTCATTTAGTAATTTAGTACATTCAGTACATCAGATCCCAGCGAAACAGAGAGCAAATCGAGTGTCAGGGGCCGAGATTTACATAACAATATGTAATTAAAAAAAAAACATTTATTGTGTATATATCTGTATTCTAAATACACCATTCTAATATTCTTTTCAGAATGACAATCCTAAGCCTGCAAAAGTATGAAGGGAAATCAAATATCAGATCAATAAACGCAATTAATACCTTACGACCTTTAGTACTTTATTGAAATACAAACCGATAAACTGTGAATAATGAGTAGAAATGAATCATCAGTATTCTTAGTGTTTTTTTTGGTCATATGAATAGGTAGATGTTTTTATGAGTCCATATCAAGATCGGAATTAAACGTACGAGTAGCCGAGGAGCCGGGATCGGCATTATTTCAATGTGCTAGTTAGAAGCGATGCGTTCAGTAAACGAGCACGCATAACTCTACTGTACCTAGAGTTCGTACGTTCTAACAGGTACCAAATTTAAAAGTCGATTTCCGACTATAGAGCAAAATTAAATAAGAAATATCTGATTCAGTGTAGTATATTCTATTGTATGACACTAATAAATGCTCGACAAAATCTAAGTAGTAATGAATAAAACAAAAAATTTAACGGAAAAAAATTTAATATAAATCATGACATGCTTTGATGTATAAATTCCACACTAGGACTAGCCAATCCGGCGGAGTATCGAAAAATATTTCGTCCGGCTTTTGCGCACCTTTACTTAAGACAGTCCAATCTAATTGTAACAAGTTTTTGGTTAGATATAAGCACAGAGTACTTTGTACGTACGGGTTATAAGCCGTTTATCTACATCAATCTCCGATGATTAAAGCGCTGCTAGATCAATTCCCAGTTCTCTTATTTAAGTTTAACTGAGGAAATACGCGTTGAATTAACTACCAACTACAGACTGTCTAAAGAAGTGGTGACTACATATGATTTGATTGATTAGAGGAAGTAACATTTGAATGGTTGGTTTGCAGTTTGTTGGGTTATTTAGGGTTACCAAAACTGAGGTAATTTTGAAGTTTTAGTTTTCTCGGTCACCGTCTGTACGTCCTAGAAGACTTGCGCATATGTCGGAACTTGGGTTTTTTAATTTAAAACATTCCATCATGTGTAAAGAACCACTCTAAACCTAAATGTCGGTAATAAAGGACACTACTTATGTTACATGAAAAAAGACTTATTTTGTTTTATATGGGGAAAGTATCTTCACTTATGTGACCTGCTGAGGTAGGAACAGGTGACTTCGGCAATACACTTCCTTTTAGTTCCATTTTTCTCTTTGCAGCAGAGCTACAAGTATGCTTTTGCACACATCTCGAATTTCGTCATAATGACCAGATACAATTCCTGACTTGGCTTTTTAAGTCTTTCTGGCACAGTCCTATCAGTGTAGTCCCTTGCTTTGAATCAGCCATATACATACCTATATGATCACTGTGCCATCCTGCCAAGATGGAAACCATTTGAAAGTAGCATTTATAGCCTGAGGACAAATGCTTTGAAAAATATTGAATTCAAAAAATTTGCAAATACCATCAACAAGGTAATAAATATAATTATGTTTTGCTTTTTAAAATATGCCTTATTTACAATGTTTTAACTACTCAACTCAAGAGAGGAAGTAAAATTTGTGTTACGGAAACAATAAGTAAAATAAAATAAAAGCTAAATTATAATTGGTCATTTTAAATTAAATGTTATTTTAATTTATGTACCAATATATTTTACAACTAAAATAGCTTTTACCTATCTAAAAAATTATATTTACA